>JARGCV010000143.1:0-600000 GCA_034064705.1 Bothrops alternatus
CGGAGAGCGTCTTAGCGAGTTCGGTTCCCCCACCACCACCCCCACCCCCTGGCGGGGCGATTAACTTGGGAAACGCCATTTGCATCGCCCAGCCTCCTTCCCTCGGGACTTAAAGCGACCGCCAACGGCAAAGGCCACCGGTCGGCTACCGTACCGACCGTGAAGGGCGGGTTGAAAAGCCCAGGCAGGCAGTCCGAAGTCGAGGGACAGCGACCTGTGGCAAAGCGAGGCCCCCCGGTGCATCCGGACTCGAGCGAGAGAAGCTGAGGCAATGTGGGTTTTTTTTTCCCCCGTCGGGGGTTCCAGTCCCCGGGATGGGAGGGCCTACCGGATCCCAAAGCCAGCCGCAAACAGAACCGTTTAGCACCCTCTTTCTTTGGCGCCCTTCTACTTTGGTCTGGATTTTTGCAGCCCAGACTTGGTGGCCCTGCTTTGAGGAAGGAGAGGAGAAAGATGCACGGTCTCCGAGCCTCCCTGTGGTGGAGGGACGCTCTTTGCTCCACAACTCAACAAGGGCTGCTGCAAAAACGCTGAAAAACGTTTGCGAAGAGGCTGGGCAGCTCTTTCACTGGGCCCTGCTCCCTGGCGAAGGTTTCAGACCAGCAGGTGCCTAGGGTGCATTGGAGAAGAATTGGAGAAGAATTAGATGCTCTCTCTCTCTCTCTCTCTCTCTCTCTCTCTCTCTCTCTCCTCTCTCTCTCTCTCTCTCTCTCTCTCTCTCTCTCTCTCTCCCTCCCCTCCCTCCCTTCCTCCCC
Organism: Bothrops alternatus; assembly: GCA_034064705.1. Taxonomy (NCBI): domain Eukaryota; kingdom Metazoa; phylum Chordata; class Lepidosauria; order Squamata; family Viperidae; genus Bothrops; species Bothrops alternatus. The sequence continues at coordinate 756 of JARGCV010000143.1, forward strand.
CCCTCTCTCTTTCTCTCTCTCTCTCTCCTCCCTTCTTTCCTCTCTCTCTCCCTCTCCCTCTCCCTCTCCCCCTCCCTCCCCTCCCTCCCTCCCCCCCTCTCTCTTCTCCCTTCTTTCCTCTCTCTCTCCCTCTCCCTCTCCCTCTCCCCCTCCCTCCCTCCCCCCCTCCTCTCTCCCTCTCCTCTCCCTCTCCCCTCCCTCCCCTCTCCCCTCCCTCCCCCCTCTCTCTCTTTCTCCCTCTCTCTCCCTCTCTCCCTCCCTCCCCCCCCTCTCTCGTTCTTTTGGTTGCTGCTGTGCCAAGCAAACCAGTATGTAGGTAACCAAATTCAGGCTGGCCTGGCTGTAGTGTTGGTTGTAAGAACGGCTGAGATCATGAGAAGGTCTTCCTAGCTCCCTAAGGCCATTTCTTCACTGAAGGAAGCATCACCCGCACACAGCAGGTGGCAGCACCTCATTGCTGGTGGCTGATCTCCGAAAAAGCTGGCCGTTGGTTAGATTTGGATGGAAGACCAGCAGGAAAGACCACTGCTCTGGACCACACTAGCAACTCGCCAGAAAACGCTTCCTACATTGCTGTGTGTGTGTGTGTGTGTGTGTGTGTGTGACTGGGCTACGGATAAATCCTTAGAGAAGAAACGTTTGACGTTAGGATTTCCATGAGATCCTAAGACTGGTCACCCAGTCTCCCATTGGTCATTCAATCTAGAACAGGGGCAGGCAACCTTGGCTCTTTTATGACTTCAATTCCCAGAATTCCTGAGCAGCCATGCTGAGGGGAAAGGAGAGGTTTCCAAGCTCAGACATTCTGGCTCAGGAATTCTGGGAGTTGAAATCCACGAGTCATAAAAGAGCCAAGGTTGCCTACCCCTGATCTAGAACTTGTCACTCTATGAAGGTTCAGCGGAAGTACATCGTGTTGCAGGAGTGTGTTCCTCAAATGTATCTGTAATATACACACACGGACATCTGGGTACCCAAAGCGATAACACGTGTGCACACACAATTATATGAACAACTTTCCTTCCAATGTGTGTTTTCTAGAGAAGTGGTGAGACCTGATAATGTCTCCAAAAAAACATATACTTTCTCACCTAATGAGAAGGAGATAGCTAAAAGCTAGGAACCCCATCTCTCTGGCCAGCATTAACTATGATGGCAGAATGTTAGAAACTGTAGTCCAGCATAAGGCTGTAATTTCACCAGCAAAAATTCTTTGTTCAAGTGAAGGACCCAACAAACTGGGGAGCTGAACCATTAGCAGCGGTGCACATTATTCAGAGCTGGGCAGGATAATCTACTCCTGAAACTCCCAGCGAAGCTTTCCAGAACTTCTCAAATGTTGCCTCCCGAAAGGTCATTTTTAAGGCGACCGGAGACAATTTTAAAGGAAAGAACTCAGTGTCAGAATTCCTCCTCTCGACCCAAGCATCCCGATTATGCTTACCTCGATTATAGCTCAACTCGAGCTGCAGCCACCCAGCGGACCCCTGATCTCCGGACTCCAGAGGAGTACGGTTGACTTGGAAAGGCAAGATACGTGTGTGTGTGTGTGTGTGTGTGTGTGTGTGTGTGTGTGTGTCCGTGTTCGTGCGTGTGCGTGTGCGAGCATCTCGTTTTGCATTCAGCTTCTGTTCGCCAGCAGATCGAACAACTGAAACCTTCGCTCCGGATAGTGCAGGGTAGGCAACCTTGGCTCTTTTATGACTCGTGGACTTCAACTCCCAGAATTCCTGAGCCAGCATGCTGAGGAGAAATGGAGAGGTTTCCATGCGGAGCCATGCTGGCTCAGGAATTCTGGGAGTTGAAGTCCACGAGTCATAAAAGAGCCAAGTTTGCCTACCCCTGGGATAGTGTCAGTCCGTTTTTTCAGAGAATTCACGGCAGAACCTCCCCCACCACCTCCGGAGCTCCAAAGGAAGTCACCAGTTCGGGATCTCGATTCCGGGCCGGTAACTCGTGACAACCTGCCAGGGAAGACAAAAGGAGGCCACTGTGTGTGTGTGTGTATGTGAAAGAAGAGCGAGCCTTCTGAAATACAAGGCCCATCTTCCCCACCGTCCTTGCCCATCCGCTGGCCCTACCGGTAGTAGAAGTTGCTTGCTTTCCTTCCTCTCTGACCGCGCTCTCTTCCCGCCCCCCCACCTCGATCTGGAGAGGTCTGGCTAAAGAGAGCAAATTGCCCGGGCCCCTGATCTTGAAGAGATTACTAAAGTCGAACTTTAAACCCAATCAGAGGACTCTGTCAGTCAAACAAGGGGCTTATTAACCTCTCCCAGTGAAGGAAGCTCCTTTGGGGCTATTTTGCATCATTTAGTGCGGAAGAGGGTAGTGGAGGCGAAAGGGAACCAACATCCATTGGGGAAGAGCTGTAAATAGAACTAGAGATGCCGGCCACTTTGTCTCAGGTGCTGATCCATGAGCACAAGGGAGCACCTCCTTGGGCTCTAGTTTCTTTGGGAGAGGGAAGATCCCAGGGTCTTTATTGGTCTCTAGTCCAGGAGTACTTATTGCTTCAGAGACTTGCACTCCGTGTAATAAGAGAGAGGAGAGGGCTTCTTGTTTGGACCCCAGCTTTCCAAGATTCTTCGTTCAGCTCCCTACAATGTCCAGAGAAGGAAAGGTGTGGGGCTTTGCCAGCTGTTATGTGGCACCCTAGAAGATCCGAGGAAGTTGGGCTTTAAAGATTTAAAACTACTTAGCAGCCCACAAGGCAACTTGGAGGTGAACTAAACAGCGTTAACTGAATGAACCAGGAACATAGCAGACTGACGTTAAACAGTAATGTGGAGTCTCATTTAATTTAGAAAGCCTTCTCCTTTGTAATGCTGAGGCTAGTTTGGGTTACCACTCTACTCGGTCTCAGTCTCACATTTCAGTCATGCCTAAACCATAATGTTTAGGCTCAGATCTCATAGTAAGGTACATATCATGATTTGTAGATTGCAATGTCTTGGTTCACTTATCACATTGAGCTGAACTCAAATAACTATACAGTATGATGACTTAACCTAGTTTGTCTCATGTGTGTATGTATGTGTGTGTATGTGTGTGTGTGTGTGTGAGAGAGAGAGAGAGAGAGACAGACAGACAGACAGACAGACAGACAGACTTCAGTCTCTCTGAACTCCATGAATTTTACACCCCTTTGATGTATGGTACAACTTCCACAATTCTTACCTATTAGCTATTGGTTGGGGGTGCTGGAAACTCCAGTCCTATAGACTTGGAGCAACAGATGTGGAAAAAGGCTATCACAAGTTTGTGAGCTGTCACAAATATACAATATCTATATATTTTACTGAAAGACTCCATTCAATAGTGTATTACCAAGCAAAAGTGATTAGGACTGAGGCTTTATAATATAATATCCTGCAGATCAAGAGACCATAAAATTAAATGGATCTTCTTCCCAATAATGTTTGTATAATATTGCAACCAGATGATATATTTTGTGAACAATTTATCATTGAAATCTGTATAAATTACATCTATCTTTTTGAAATTTTGTCCCAAGAATTCTACAGCTATCCTTATCTATTATTTCAGGGAAGACTTTTCAAATGAAGGTATGTGTGTTAAACTATGTTAAACTATGAATTTTTAAACTGCGGATCTTAATGTTGTACACTGCCTAGAGTGTACATGCATGAATAGGTAATAATAATAATAATAATAATAATAATAACATGCCAAATCCAGTGTAAACATCTGGCTGACTGTGAGATGGATAATAATATAGTTATTTTTCTTCAGTTTTCATTTGAGATTTCAAACTATTTCATCTAATAATTTAATCACTTAAAATAGTACAGTGCTAAGTAAATTGTGATCTGAGCTGCAGATGCACATTGTTTGTCTAGATTTGATGACTGACAGTTGAACATCTGAATTGACTTTATTGAAAAGTATTGTACTTGGGATGATTAGCGAATGTCAGTCCACAATGCTTTTATCTGTGATACCCACCCACATATGCAAATGATGCATTGACCAGCTAATAAATATGCATGTGTGAATTACTACAAGTTAAATATTTGACTTAAATCCATGGAAAGTTGGTTCTGTTTGAAGTCAGATTATCTGAAATGTTGATCTCTGGTGTTGCACATATTCTTATTGTCCAGTCTTGTAGACACTTCATGAATATGTATGTAAGAATGAGACATCTAAACTTCTGCAGTTTCAAAAATGAATCTGAATATACAAATTGAAAGCAGTTGAATAGAGCACATATTAGTTGCTGGCTAATCAGAAAAGAACATTCTAGCCTCCTTTTGCTTGAGTGTATTGTACTGCTTTTAAAGAAAGAGGTGATTGCCTGAAACGCTGGCAAACATACCAAGTGTCAGAAGCTGTTTTTGCTGGTACTTCAGTAGTGAAGCTTCTTTTGCCTAGGGATCATTTATACAATGAAAGGAAAATGGATATTTTGTGGGTAAGGAAGACAAATAGCTATTTCAAAATACTGACAAGGTTGGGCTTAGCCAGTATTCACATGGGAAACTAGCCAGGAACTCAAGTGTACTGTTCTCAGAGCAAGAATATAAAGCAATTGCAATAAAGAAATTGCTTGGAATATTATTTTATGATTAAACTTTGCTGTTATGATTAAACAATACAGTAGAATGTTGCTGTGCTCCACTTTCTGTCAATTCCAACAGGAACGGAATCCCTGTTCCTACTTGAAATTTACCGCAACACAAACATGCTCATCACAAACCCATTCTTCTCCCTTGGTCACATGAAGATATCCTCATCTTACGTTCATCTGAAATAGCCCAGAATCATTACTCCAGGCCCCAACATTTATTTATTTATTCGGATTTGTATGCCGCTCCTCTCCGAAGACTCGGAGCGGCTTACAACATATATATAAAAACAATTGAACAAATCCGAACAACATTAAAAATACAAACCCCATACATACTCATCAATCACACCACAATCAACAATCATCCCCAGGCCTGCCGGCAGAGGTAGGTTTTTAAATTCTTTCGGAAGGCCAGGAGGGTCGGAGAAACGCGGACTTCAGGAGGTAGTTGGTTCCAGAGGGTGGGCGCCGCAACAGAGAAAGCCCTCCCCCTAGGGCCCGCCAAACGACATTGTTTCGTTGACGGGACCTGGAGGAGGCCGACCCTGTGCGCTCTCACCGGTCGTAGAGAAGTATGTGGCAGAAGGCGGTCCCGTAAGTATCCTGGTCCCAAGCCATGAAGGGCTTTATAGGTAATAACCAACACCTTGAATTGGGCTCGGAGACCAATGGGCAACCAATGCAGCGTGCGGAGAGTTGATGAAATGTGGGCACAACGAGGAAGACCCACAACTGCTCGCGCAGCTGCATTTTGCACTAATTGTAGTCTCCGAACACTCTTCAAGGGTAGCCCCATGTAGAGAGCATTGCAGTAGTCGATCCTTGAGGTGACAAGGGCATGTGTGACTGTGAGTAGAGACTCCCGATCCAAATAAGGACGCAACTGGTGCACCAGGCGAACCTGGGCAAATGCCCCCCTCGCCACTGCCGACAAATGATGATCCAATGTCAGCTGTGGATCAAGGAGGACTCCCAAGTTGCGGACCTTCTCTGAGGGGTTTATAGATTCACCCCCCAGGGTAATCGAAGGACGGATAGAAGTGTCCTTGGGAGGCATCACCCACAGCCACTCTGTCTTATCGGGGTTGAGCCTTAATCTGTTAACACCCATCCAAACCCTCACAGCCTCCAGACATGACAACAGATCCCCAAGATTTTACTTGGGGAATAAGAGATACCTTATTAGCATTATTCTATATTAAGTAGTGCTTCCCCTCATTGCTGGGGCTATTGAATCAGGCTTCTGTTGAGTATTCTCAGTTTCTCAGTACAGTATTGGTTAGTTTCTCTCATGTCCCTCTTGAAGGAAGACATGCTATTCGTCAGTTTCAGTTATCCTACTCTGCAGGAACTTGCTAGATTCACAATCCTGTCAAATTCTGCTTTCTTCTCCTCGGAAGTTATAAAATACTTCTCCCAGAGGTATTTTATTTCACATTAAGTCAACTTGGGAAATGATCAAGTGGTTGATGGGAAGAGAGGCAGAAAGAAAAAAAACAACCCACACAGTTCAGGCAGTGCTGAATTCAAGCTCTCCTTTAGTCGTGCTACAGTACCCTGATTGGAAGAAGTTTTACCTCACAGGTAAGGATATTCTGGAAAGGGTAGGCCACAAAGCCAGTGGAGAAAACTGTGCTAATATTACTTTATAATGACTCAAGGATGGCTGGAAAGCATTTGAATTCAGCTGTGAAGGGGCCATAATTCATCAAATTCTGGAAGTCCTCTAGTAATGTAGGAATCAACGGTTCCTATATTGGAAGGAACCATTACATATCAACCCAGATCAGGTAGGTTTAAAGGCTACCAGGAGAATGGCAAAGAGGCTCAGAAAGGTGAAAGGAAAAAATTCCAGGGTTTAAATCTGGGAGCATAGTCCTATACAAAGACTTTGATTTCTACATCCTATTGTACCTAAATCTTATTTGTATCTATGTCAGCACTGAGCTGGACAAGACCAAGAATCAAAGACTGAGGCTACTTTTTTAAAAAAAAATAAAATAAAAGAAACATTTTATTCATTGCAACAATAATACAGAATACACTACATGATAAATGCATAATAAAAAACATCTATAACAATGTTTTATATTGTAATTATGCTTACATGCTGTGCTCCCGCCTGCAGCCGCCCTGCCAGCACTGCTGCCCCGCCATGTAGAGCGGGCCCCCACGGCTCTCAAAGCACCAGCTGCACCAGCTCCAGCCCTGGGGGCTATAGAGAGCGGCTACAGCAGTGTTTCTCAACCTTGACAACTTTAAGATGTGTGGACTTCAACTCCCAGAATTCTCCAGCAAATCTGATTTCCCCTTCTTATACCTATGTAAATTTGGGGAGTGTTTGTCTGAGCTACTTTCATGTACTTTCGGCTAGTTTTGAACTTATGTTAGTTTTTTTTTCTCTTCATCACTTTGGTAATAGATCTGGCCTAGTCTAACAGAGTCATTTTCCTTACTCTTTACAATTCATAACATTATTAATGTCTGCAGTAAAAAGACCAATCTTGCCAGATTGTTTCTATCAATCTTCTGCCAATCAAGGCGACTCCTAAAAAAGGGAGTTGAGGATCTGAAGAGTTGAAATCTACTGTACATCCACGCCTTTGAAGCCTGACACTATCTATTCAATGGACCCATTCACTGGATCCAGAACTATAGTATAGGAAGGGCTCTTTTGCATTAGTGATTTATAACATCTCATATAATCATCTAGCTAGTGTTATGGCAATATATCATCAGTGAAGACAATCTTTTGATTACAACACTAATGCTGAGTGGAGTTATAAAGTATAACAAATCACTAGTGCCAAAATGGCCTTAACTTTCAGTAGTGTAGAAATTGCTGTAATGTTGCACTTTATAGGCTGTCCCAAATTTAGGGCAAATAAAATAGCACTCTAAAATATGCTAGCATACGCTAGTACATGGCATTTCATATATATATATATATATATATATATATATATATATATATATATATATATATATATATATATGTATGTATGTATGTATGTATGTATGTATGTATGTATGTATGTATGTATGTATGTATGTATGTATGTATGTATGTATGTATGTATGTATATATGTATATATTTTATAGGGTTAGGGTCAAGGTTAGGGTTGGGGTTAGGATTTTTAAAATAACATTCTTCATATTTAGCAAACAGCATGTTGTCTGGGTTCATGTATTTAAAAAACAATGAATAATAGTTAATTATCATAAATGATATGTTAATTAATCGCTCAATAGTCATCTTCTTACTAATATATATATTCAATGTCACACATCACATTCCTTTCTCTCTGACTCATTTTTATAGCCATTGATAAAAATTATCCCATGTTCTAAAATATGCTGAGTCTTCTTTCTCTTTTATCTTTAATGTCAATCTGTCCATTTCTGCACAATCTAAGATTTTCTTAATTCTTCTTCCGTTGGTAGACTTTCATTTTTCCAATATTGGGCAAATACAATTCTTGCTGCAGTTAATACATGTAAAATTAAGGATATACAGTCTTTCTCATAATTTGCTCCTATTATTCCTAACAAAAATAATTCTATATGTTTTTAGTCATTTTCTTTAACCATAAATGTATTTTTTGACCAAAATCTTTTAGCTTTAGGGCATGTCCACCAGATATGGTAGTAAATACCTGGTCTTTGTTTGCATTGCCAACTCTTATTTGACATATTTTTAAACATTTTCATTAATCTCGCTAAATGACATTTCATTTTATTGTTGTGTGAAATGTACTTAGTAGTAAGTCTGCATCCTACTATTTGTATTTAACAAATAACTTACAAGATTCAAGCTACTTCACAAGATTTGATCTTAGTTGTATTTTTTTCTTTGTGGACCTTCCTATACTCATATATTTTACTGCATTTTTAATTGAATTTCAGGATACATATACATCAAATATTTCCTTTTGTTTGGGATTAGTATGAAGCCACAAACACTCATCTTTCTGGATTTTGTTCTTGAAAAACAGAAACAAGTATTAAGAGCTTTCGAATAAAGGATGTGGCAGCCTTACTCATAGACAGGACTGTCAAGAGCACTCTGTCACTTTTTATTCACACATCCCCCATCTGAATGGCTACATGCACATAAAAATAAGTTGACTGAATCCCTGTTTGAGGAGAGTTTAGAATACTATTGCTAGTATTGTTTCCTTTTAAATTCCGTGGACCACTGGAGGACTTTAGCTGATCACTGTAGGAAACAGAATGGTGGATGAGATGGATCCCTGATCTGATCCAGCAAATCAATCAATTATAATTTATTGCTGGAACCCATACATTACAACATAATAAACATTTATCATACATGAGGTAAAATAGAAAAAAATCATAAACACTGTAAATTTTATAGAACTAAACCAATAGCATTAAACACATTATGAAAAGAAGAAAAAAAATCTGTGTTTAATGACACTACGGAGTTGGTGTATATATTGTTCAGCTGTTATTTGAGCAAAACCTGGCTGATCCAGTATATAGTTTCTTATGATCTCTGAAAGGTTTTAACTTGCTTTCTCTTCAAATGGTCCCACCCCCAGCTCAGCTGAATTGTCTTAGATTTACCAAATCCAGGGATTACATTTCTGTTATTCAACTGTATGAAAGTATGAGTTAAAAATGCCAAAAATATTATGTAGTTTATCAAGAAAAGGGAAAAGAAGAGACTCACATCTGAGGATGAAACAAAGTATTTTGGAATTACATTGTGGAATTACATTTGGAAGGACATGGTGCATAGGTCAAAGCTCATACAGTATTGTTGAGTTTCTAAGCAATGTCATCTTGCATTTTATGTATTAAGCCACCATAAAACCCTCCCAAAATCCAAACAAAAAGAATACAAAGTTTTGGCTCTACCTACTTGGGCAGATTCAGTCTGTAAGTGGATCATGGGTTAAAAAGACAAAACTACATAGGATCAAACTCATGATAGCTTTAAGACAAACAGGGGTAGGCCAGATAAGGTCAGAAAAGGGAAAAGAACCTTCCAGAACAAAACAAAGAGGAAGGAGACCAAGAAAAAGAAACTAAATATAAAATAGCTTCTAATTGATCAAACTTGCCATATATTTACATAAACAGGCTTCCTTGGGAGGGGACCCTAAAAAAATCAGCCTGCAAAAAATTGAGCCATAAATCAGCTTAATTGCAATCTGGAAGGGTAAACTTTTTAATGCTGTGCTACATCTTCACTGCGAATCATAGGGAGCAATAAGTTCAGAGCTTAGGCCTCTGCCTACGCCAGGGGTAGGCAACCTTGACTCTTTTATGATTTGTGGACTTCAACTCCCAGAATTCCTGAGCCAGCATGGCTCAGCTTGGAAACCTCTCCCTTTCCCCTCAGCATGACTGACTCAGGATTTCTGGGAGTTGAAGTCCATGAGTCATAAAAGAGCCAAGGTTGCCTACCCTTGGCCTACGGGAACAAAAACTATCATCACTCAGTTCCTGTACTGCTTTAATTCAAAGGTGAAGCCATATCAACAATTCAGGTGTAGTTCACTTGCAGAAACACTCCATAATCGCATCAAAACAAATGCCATGTGTGCAACTAACCGTCTCCCCAGATGTCCTCGGCCTTTCTTCAGTAACTTGGAAAGCAATTCTGTACTATAATTATTAGCAAGAAATGAAGCTAATACCATGAAAGATACCATCCCATAAAATATAAAGTATTAATAATTGAAGATCAACCAACTATTACAGGTACAGCATCATCTTCCTCTTGGGTAAATCCTACTTATTGGATGTATTTTGGAAGGATTTTTTTAAACACTTGTTTATATCCCACAGTGGAATAGAGGTTTATGTATGTGGGGATTCTGAGGTCATTCCAATCCTAAAGTGAGACTTTAACTTCTACATCATGGTGCTCTCAAACAGCTGAGCTGAGAATGCAAACAAAGGGAATAGTTTTATTTGTACATGCAATTAAAGTAATTTGATAGTTGGTTGATCTGTGCAATTTTTTGGATTCAGTTCCCAAAAGATGCCTGGTATGCACAAAGACACAATCTAGCTGCTGCCATAACTCTTTAAAGCAGCCACATCTTTTCTTGGTTTGATATTGCTGCCTTCCACAGCTGCTATCCACATGTTTACTTTTAATAGAAGAGATATTTGTAACTCAAGGTTGAACTGTGGAGTTGTTAGTGCTCTCTGAGCTGGTGGTTTGCTTGCAGACATTTCATTACCCAGCTAGGTAATGTAGACAGAATGCCTTTGCCTTTGGAATTCCCAAGGAGTAATATAGCATACAACACTGGGAGACCTATGGGAAGTGAATGAAGCCCAAGGCTGTGTGTGAATTCTTTCCAGGGATACAGTCCTATGCTATGGTATCAACAAACATGTCTGTGGTTGATTCATATATCCTGCTTAATCAGAACATTGAAGAGTCCAATGGCTTAGAGGAGTCCATCTAGTGTGTGTTTCTGCTCATAAAAAAGATCAGTTGTACATACTGGATTCAAAAAAATGATGTAATAGAGGGCATGTCTATTTCAGAGTCTTTCTAAAAACTGCCACTGAGTGATAATTTTAATGTGATGGAAGGGGATTATTAAATAGGAGCAATCATGTTCCTTGGCGTATGTTTATTTTATTAAGTTTCAATTAATTATTATTATTATTATTATTTATTACATTTCTATACCGCCCCTCTCCCGTAGGACTCGGGGAGGTTCACAACCCCATAAAAACATATAAAACAATAAATATTTAAAATTAAATTAAATTAAATAAATACAAGGCTGTTACTAAAAACCTGTTAAAAACCCAATTCTAAAACCCGAACAGCCTTGTTTAAAAATTTAAAACCCGAGGAGATCTAGGCCAGGCCGGCTTGATTGAAAGCACATTTGTTTCTATTTTGTCCTCACCTCTTTTTTGTCTTAGTTCCATCTACATTTTGGAGTAAGCCTAGCATCACTACTCAAAGGCTGGATGTGCTCTCCTTCAGGGCTTCAGAAAATGTTCACATATGTTCTGGTCACTGAGAAGAGCATTATTTAGCTTATGGAAGAAAGCCTATTTGTGGTTCATTCCTTTCTGAACCCCAGTGTAGACTAAACTTAGAATGTCTACTCATACTTTTCAATGAGGCACGTGTTGTCATGAACATTTTGCTTCAATTCTAAGTATAATCTTTTGTGAAGGATTACTACGATGCAATGAAGACTAAAGCTTATGACTGCAAAGGCGTCTTACAGATTAGCATGCATTTTTCTAGTATTGGTATTTATATAAATTGGTATTTATTCCTACTCCAATAGTTGTTTAAATATTGTGGATACTTTGCATATAACACCATTGACAATAAGTGGTTTGAACTAGGGAGTACTTGTCAAAGACCTCCTGGGGTTCTGCTCTATATGACACTTAAGTATCCAATCACCTCATGGTTAAACACCAGGTCTTTTTGCCTTTGGGGGTTTTCTCCCCTCTGTATGCAGATGTGAACATGATGCAGAAATACATTTGGTTTAGCCATCTGGAAGCAGATCTACACCACCAGTGGAACAGTACATGGTGCACCAAAGACTTCAGCAGGGAAAAGTATCCCACATCACTATAGATTTTATTGATCTATACTATAGTTACCATCATATAGAGAGAGAGACACTGTCAAGTTCTCCACACTCCTGACTTTGAAACTAAACTCCTGACAGGCTTCTGTGTATTATGATGAAACATATTCACATTTTAGAACTCTTGTTCTTTACAAATGGTGGAAAACCTGCTGAGATGAGTGGCCCTACAAACTGAATCAACAGATAAATCAGTGTTTCTCAACCTTGACAATTTTAAGGCATGTGGACTTCAACTCCCAGAATTCCACAGCCAGCGTTGCTGGCTGTGGAATTCTGGGAGTTGAAGTCCACATGCCTTAAAATTGTCAAGGTTGAGAAACACTGAGATAAATGAACAAACTGGGTATCTGAGTTTCAATTTCTGTTTGTAATTTGTTTCTATTTGTAATTCCCAGATTACCTAGGTTAAATGTTTACAGGTCAGGCGTTTTATTTTTGCAGTTTGAAAATAAGTAAAAGGCATTGGACATGTTCCTTTATGTGCATGTCCAAACTGAGGAACTCTCGGATCATTAGCAAGCCCTCCCCCCCCCACTCCATGGCTAGTGTGCTGCAGGGATTAAGGTGTTGGACTAAGACTGGGGGGGCCCAGTTCAAGTCCACCCTTTTCCAAACTCACCAGTGACTTTGGGCCAATCACACTCCATCTTAGCCTAACATTTGGCAGAGCTGTTTCTGCAGGGTAAAAAGGAAGGTAATCCCATGTAAATTCCCCTGACTTCTTCTGAACAAAAGCAGGAAATAGCAAATAAAAGAAATAAATATTTTGGCATGTCCCCCCCTCCCACGCAGCTCCAAAACTATCAGGAATCTCCTTGTCTTATGCGGAGTATATTTTCCAAACATAATCCCTATGCAACCATGGGTTAGCTGACTACATAAATGCCATTTAGAGAAGTAACATTCTCCTCCCTCCCAACAATTCTTGTGAAGTGTAGCCTCCCTACGAGCACTGGATTGCATCAGGGATCATTTGTGTGTCATTTCCCACCCTCCCAATCTGTCAAGCCTATTGTAAGGCAGTGTGGTAATCATGACAATTACATGTAAAGACTGTCAATCTCTCTGCCCTCCCCTGCCTGCAGGTTTCAGAAGTCAAAATAGCTTTCCCCAGCAGCTTGCCTGGCACACCTGCCTGGAGATGGAGAGCAGGCTCCACTATCCTACAGAGCTCTTCTTTTTCTCCACAGCCAACATGATTTTAGGCGCTGCTTACACCCCCGGCTAGCATACAAAGAGAGGAAGATAGAGACATCTTTAAAATAATAATAATAATAATAACAACAACAATAATAATAGGGCCGCACTAAAAAAAAACCCCAGAACAAAACAAAAAATTGCTGCTAACTAATCTATCTATTTGGGGCAAATTGTCAGTGAGAAACTTCCGCTCGAACTCTTTGGGACAAAACTGGCTCTTTGAAAGGACAAATCCCATCGCATGAAGGCCTGAACAATGGCCAAATGTGTTGCTGTTGCCTCTGCTGCGGCTGGGCCTGGGGCTGGGCCTCTGACAAAGGGCGGATTAATTGGTGCTGTGGCTGACTGGTTCGAGATAGCTCCACTCAGAGAGCACCGCAGGGAGCCCCATTGACTGGGCCCCGAGTCCCACTTTTCACAAACTCCAAACAAAAGTCAATTTCTTTCTTATAAGGCTGGGGAGAAAGAAGGGGGGGAATCGCTTGGTGTTTGAGCTGGGGAAGGTGACTTGTTGGATTAGAGGACTTGTCATGCTCTCCCTGGCTGTCGCTCTCATGCTTTAAAGTTATGTCTCAAAGGAAACAAAAGTTAAGAGCGGGGCTGAGAGACCAAAAGTAAAGTAAAAGCAAGTGACTGTGCTGGTTTGGTGTGTATGGAGCAATCCTTGAGTTACATAAGTTAAACCTGGGATCCCACCTGGATAATGCAAAGGGCAAGAGAACAGCTGGAAAGCTGTGGGATGGATGGGCATAGTGTCAGTCCATTTAAAATCAGAAATAAATCCCACTGAATTTAACAGGGTTTACAGCTTAGGAAGGGTGGTGAGAACTCTTTATGGTGGGATCACTTCTGGGAGTCTTTTAACAATGCTTTGATGGGCACTAAATGCTTCTTTTATTTTAATAAGATTTTCAGAGAGAACCTTGCTGTCTAATGATCCATATAGGATTACTGTAGATGTCTGTTATTATAAAGGATGCTCCTTAGATTTGCTATTCAGAATATGATGGCCACATAAGACATAACCAATGCCTTCTATCTCAGAGTCTGCCAGCCAGGCTTCCGTGAAAAAGATAGTGCCTTCCTGTTTACAATGCCTTTTACTTAGTTTGGATATTAGTTTTAAATTCTATTGTATGTTGATATAACTATGTGATAGCATAACATAGGTACAGATATGTGCTTCTACACTACTTTTACCGTTACTATTATGAATGGTCACATAATCAACCAGATGTTTAGACTGGATCTGTATTTGTATCTATCTATGGAGTCATTTGCAAGGACCTGGGGTAGGCAGGTGTTGTTAAAGGTATAGTGACAGAATGTAAGCTGTCCCCAAGTAAAAGCTGCCTTTGCAATTGACTGCTGGTGATTTTGTCAATGCCGGTGCTCCAGATATTTTGGGATTGCACCCAAGGTGCCTATCACTATTGATACTTTTTTTTTTGCTTTTTTTGCCATAGTTGTTCCACTTCTATTTGCAGGTATTTGTATTTTATGATTTTTTTTCTGATTTTACCTCTTCTGTTCTGCTGTCTCCAAGTACTGTAATATCCAGTATCCAGAGGGGGTTTTTTTTGTCTTTCTTATCGACAATTAAGTCTGGGATGTTATGTGGCAAGTGCTTGTCTTTTTGAATTGTAAAGTCCCAGAGCACTTTAGCTTCTTCACTTCTATTACTGTGTCTATTATGTAGTCCCATCAGTTCTTGCTTCTAGGCAAATGATATTTCTTGCAGATATTTCAATGCACCATTGTTGCTACTTTGTCATGCCATTGTTTGTAGTCAGTCTCTACAATCTTCTTGCAGCAACTAACTAGGTGGTCTGCTGTTTTCTTCAGCCTTTTTTTTTTTTTTGCAAGTACATCATTTGTTATCTGTTGCTGTCTTCTCAGTTCTGGCTTTGTATGCATTTGTTCTTAAGGCTTGATCTTGTGCAGCCGGAATGAACTCCTCTGTCTTTTCTTCAAATTTCCAGGTCTTTATTATTGTCAAGTCTTCTTATCTGCTTGTCCAGCTAGTGTTTTTATGTATTTGTCATGCCTTTGCCTTGCCATGTCTTTCTTCTGTGCTTATTTTGCTCTTTCTTGTAGGCCAGTTTGCTCTCTTCAGTACTCAGTAAGCCTTCCTGGTATACTACGGTAGCTCCAGTGCACCTTCTTCACTGTCCTTCAAATATTCTTCTAATGCAGCGGTTCTCAACCTGTGGGTCGCGACCCCATTTGGGGTCAAACGACCATTTCACGGGGGTCGCCAAACACCGCAGTCCGCCATTTTTTTTTGGTCGGCCATTTTTTCTTTGGTCGGCCATTTTTTTCGCAATGTGGGCTGGGGTCGAGCCCCGGAAAAGGTTGAGAACCACTGTTCTAATGTCTTTTTTTCTTCTTCAACTATCTTCAACTACAATAACTTTCCACAACCACCTATGCTCCTTGGTAAATAGAGTCTGTCAACATCAGTATATGGATGAAAGGCGTGATTCAATGTCATTATTTTAATGGTTTTGCTATCCAAGGCTTCTACTTCAGCTTGACTCCAGTCCCTTATTCCAGTTGTATATCTAATGACTGTATATCTAATTTCCCAGGTATTAATTGCCTTGATGGTATTTCTGCTACTGAGTATGGACTTTAAGATGTCTTCGCTCTCATGATTCTAACCTTCTTCTTGATTTCAGTGTGCTTAAGGTTTTCAGTTTAAAGGATGCCAGGATATTTGTACTGATTGTCTTCATGCAGACTCTTGATGTTATTTCCACAGTCCCTCTTGATTCCTTCCATCTTTACTATATTTCCCCTGTTGATGGTAAAGGTGGCACAGTCCAAACTCAGCTGCAAAATCCACTTCAGATGGAGTTTTTTCCAGACAGCTTCAGATTGTCCAGGTAAAGGAGGTGGGACAGCCCGGCAGATGTTTCTGAATTTTGGTAGTCATGACCTGACATGTTCAGTATTGTTGACAGTGGAATCAATGCAATGACAAACACTAGTCATCAGAGGGAGCCTCCTTGAAATATCCTCTCTTGATATTAACCTCTCCCAATCTATCAGCATTGATCAGCATCTGTATCTTTCATTGTGCCATGGATCTTTGCACAAAGCTTCTGTTTCTACTTATTCCTGTTATTTCTAGGCACTTCATTATCCAATCACGTGACAGGGAACTAAATGCCTTCTTGTGAACTATCCAAGCTACATTCAAGTTTGTCTTTCTTCTCTTGTAGTCTTCCAAAATCATTTTGTCAATTAGCAGCTGACCTTTTCTTCTTTTGCTGTTTTCTATTTAGATGGAAAGAGCTTGTTTTCAACTATATGCTGCTGGATAGCATCAATTACCACACCAGTTAGCAATGTGAAAGTTGATAAGCAGATAATAGGCTTGTAATTGCCTTGTGCTGTTCCTTTTTTTGGGGGGGGGAATCCTTCATTATCAGGTAGGTTTTGCCAGATGTTAATCGAACTTCAAGTATGTTGTTAAATTGCTTGGCAATGAGTGGATGTAAACTAGTCAACCAAAAATGACACAGTTCTTTTTCACCTGGTAGTGACAGTTCCTGATCTTCCTTGCTCTTTTCTCCATTTCTGCTGTTATTACAAGATCTCTCATTTCAGCTTCATTTTTATTCTTATCCACCTCTTTTATCCAAGCTGAATTCTTGTTGTATTTTTTTGGATTGTCCTATGTATTCTGCTGCTTTATCATTTCTAGTACTTCCTTGATCTTCCTTGCAATAGTGATATTTCTTGATCAGGTATTTATTGGTCTTCTCGTTCTTCAGCTTCTTTTCTTTCATTTATTATAGCTTGCTTGCATCCGATCTTAGCATGTTGATCTTATTTTGCAATCTGATCTATTTTGGCAATGCGCAGTTTGGCTTTTTTTGTTTTTTGTTTTGCATCCAAGGTATTCAATTACAACTGCAGCTGTGCTATACATCAGTTGGTTGGTTTCTTGCAGTGAGCTGGTATTATATTCAGTATCACAGTATTGGTGTAATACCTGTGCTGGCTGATTTTTTTTGTAACAAGCTTCAATGTAGACAACCTTATTCTGCTATTCTTGTGCTGTTCTAGACGCTGAGTTATTCATTATTTCAATTCCTCTTGTTTTTCAGTCACAGAACTTTGTTGTTTTTGAGGAGAAGATAGAGAAAAGGGTGCCTGGTTTGAGAATGAGAATGGTTTAATGACAATGCTGGCTTCCTCTATTACCTTTACTGCCAACTCCCTCTGGTTTTTCTCTACTGTCTAAGCTACTTCTAGCAAGATTTTAATTCCTTTGCCTGAAGTAGATCTTTGCAATTCTTCCAATTCTACTCAAGTGAATACTTTGTTTTGGATCATGAATCAGTATTGATCTGCTAGCCTCTGTTCTGTTATTTTTGATTTTGGATGTTGTTCTTTCCATTGTTTTCAGATATCCTCTTCTCATTGGACTTCATTTATAATAGCAAATCATAATTTCTTTCTTTTCAGGCTCTGTATTTTATCTATTCAGCTATTTATTTATTTATTTATTCAATTTCTATAGCCATCCAACTCAACCAAGTGACTTTGTGCAGCTTACAATTCTAAAATTATAACATTAAAATAGTAAAAAAAATCCTACAAAACAAAATATTTTTAATGAATAAGCAATCCCCCCCATAAATTTGGGTTGTTCAGTCAACACTCCCGAGCCCTGTACCCAACTTGTCATCAGATCCAGGAACTCCAACATCTAGCATGGTCTAGCATGGTCTGTTGACCTGGGCCATCATCCAATAGGATTCTCTAAGTCAGGGTTCTTCAAACTTGGCCCTTTTATGACTTGTGGGCTTCAATTCACAGAATTCTTCAGCCAGTGTGCATGAATGGCTGAGGAATTCTGGGAGTTGAAGTCCACAAGTCATAAAAGGGCCAAGTTTGAAGACCTCTGCTCTAAGTTATATTGCGTATGGGAGAGACACTCTTTGTCTGACTCCTCTGATGAGACCAGTTCAGAATGACTGAATTCTGGCACAGCTCTCATATTCCTCAGAGCAGACAAGCATCTACATCAAGGTAGTGCCTCCCTGGGGAGGGGGGGGAGTTGTTGTTGTTGTTATTTCTTCATTCTGAAACCCAAAAGAACTTTAGCTCTTAAAGAAAATGAATGAGTTAAGCAGCGGTAATTAAAAGAGAAAACAGAGAAATCAAATGTGCCTAGTTTCCTGTGGATTTTGGTTTCCTGCAGTTTTTCAAGAGGCAAATTTTAGAATAGGGTTTTTTGTGTGTCTACCACTTAATTATTTAATTCCGCCTTTACTATGATTGTATAATAACTGATTCTTTATTTTATCATGTAAATTAGACCTTGAAAAACTTTGATTTTTATAAATCACATAAAAAGAAAAAAACAAAAAACTATTCTGTGCTTGCAGAACCTTGAATTTCATTGGAAGATGGTAATAAATGCATCCTATTTCCTTAGCATATGAAAGAATTAAACATTACTTGGTCATATTTTTACAAAAGTTGACTTGGTTTCCTCTCTATCCATAGCCTCCCGTGCAGATTTGATAATTTAACAGTTTTCTTTAGTCTCCTTATGTATACTGAATGAATTTATGTGAGGTAAATAATAAAAAGTATAAATCTGATTCAGGTTCATGTGTGACTTCTTTAAATAGAAATTTGATAGATAAATAAATACATATGCAAAATATTGCTTAATATATATTTGGAATCCACATTTTTCTTTTTAGATAAACGTTGCTAATTCATCCCCAGGCGTGAGTCACCTCAGAACTGAAGTACCTCAGAGCATCACTTGGTTTGACCTTGAGGGTGCCTTTTCTCTTACAGATAGTCCTTGTTTAGTGGCTGCCTCATTTAGCCACTGTTCACAATTAGGTTGGTGATGAAAATATAACTATAATAATAATAATGATAAAGTTGGAAGGGACCTTGGAGGTCATCTAGTCCAACCCCCTGCTCAGGCAGGAAACCCTATACCATTTCAGACAAATGGCTGTCCAGTTTCTTCTTAAAAACTTTATGACCAGCCCTTACATTTACAACCTTTGCAAGTCTGTAAAGCAAAGGAAAGCTGAAGTAAGATCATAAGCACAGTTGCTGCTTTGTTTAGTGATTGTTTCCTTCAACGGCCCAGTTTTGTTCCCAGTAATGGTTGCTAAATGAGGATTATCTGTATTATATATGGGTTGTACTCAAAACCCTGCACATTTTGATCCAAGTTTTCAAAAATGCCTTCTCTATAATTATCCAACTTTTGCCTTAAGATTGGTTGGGGAAATTCTGCTCAGCATTGACTTGGACTAGAATCTTTTGACAGTGGAGACTCTGCTGTGGAAATCTCCAAGAAACCTCCCTCTGCCACTGAATTTCAAACAACAACTTAAGATATGTTTTTGAATCCAGACATTTGCAAGAATGAAACTGTGCTAGAACCTGGCTGCCTTTTAAGTTAACTTTTGTTTTTAATTCCTACATTGTCTTGCTTTGTGATTATATATTCACAGAAACACACACACACATATACACACACAGAGAGAGACAGAGACAAGAGAGAGAGAGAGAGAGAGAGAGAGAGAGAGAGAGAGAGAGAGAGAGAGAGAGAGAGAGATCGGTACATTATTTTTGCCTTTGCTCTGTTTTCTGGTGGCCTCCTTATTATAAATATAATGACCTCAAGAATAAAAAATAATCTTAAAAGTGGACAGCTCAAGCAGCCTATATACTCCAAAATGCTCAGCTGGCCTACAGACTATGTATATTTTTAGGAAAGAGATACCTGTCCAAAATAGTTACTTCCCATAAAGATTATTGTAATACACTTCATATTTTAAAGGAATTGACTGATTCCTAGTATGCCTCAAGACTGGGTTAAAGATACTAGCAATGATTTAAAGCCCTCAGACCCAGAGCTGAACAACCTTTTTATTTGCAGCAGAAAGTCGTATTTCCTTTGGAGTAAGATGTGAGATTGATAAAAGTGATGGCTGGAATTAAATGAACAGAGGCTGGGGGAATGACCCTTCTGTTTTGCTCTTCTACTTGTTAATGTTCCTGTTTTTCCTACCATTGGGAATGGTACATTATGTGGATATATTAGAAGGAATCTTGCTATGATTCCAAGGTTAAGGGATGGCATGCTCCTGCAGGCCAGACTGGGTCAATATAGATGTAATTAGAATGCCAAGTATGTTTGTTTGTTTGAATAGCAATATCAATAGCACTATCACTTAGACTTATAAACTGCTTCATAGTGCTTTACAGGACTCTCTGAACGGTTTACAATGTTAGCATATTGCCCCCAACAATCTGAGTCCTCATTTTACTGACTTTGGAAGGATGGAAAACTGAGTCAACCTCAAGCCCCATCAGTATCCAAATCCAGACTGTGGGCAGAATTAGCCTGCAAAACTGCATCCTAATCACTGCGCCATCAAGGCTCAATGTATCCTGCCTTTATTATTTTTACAAATAACACTAGGCAGCCAACATATCCAACACACCTTCCTTCTCCTATGTTCCCCATGAAAACCACCCTGTGAGGTAGACTGGACTGAGAGAGAGTGACTGGCCCAGAGGTCATCGAGTTGTCTTTCATAGCTAAGACAGGACTTGAACACATGGTCTCCTGCATTCTAGCCTTGTGCCTGAACCGCTAGAAGTAAAGGACAAGTTACTTATCCACTCCACATTTTGGATATTAGCAACTGTAGTAATGTCTTAACAGAATTGGGACTGGAATTTCTGTCACTAGATGATGTGGTCATACAGTGCAATGACATGGCCCACGTTGCTTAGCAACAGCAATCCTAGCAGCCCCAGTTGCTTTCATAATTCCAGGATCATGTGGGTCATTAAGCAGGAAGAGGCGGGATTCCCAGGCCAGCGAATGATAGCTGCAAGGGAGAGTTATGGGCAGGCAGGTGCCGCGGGCAGGCGTTACAGAACATGGGTAGATGGATGGGTGAAAATTGGCAGGGATGACTTGCGACCTCCGGCCAGCTTTCCCATTGACTTTGCTTGTGGGAAACTGGCAGGAAAGGTCACAAATGGCAATGACATGACTGCAACCATTGTAATTGTGAGCTGGTTGCCAGGTGTATGAATCACAATCATGAGTGGGATAGCCCCGTGATGGCTGCAACTTTGCAACTTCTCAAAAGTGGTGAGTCCCTCTTGTCGAATGCCGTCATAATTTTGAACAGTTGCTGAATGAAGGGTCATAGTCTGAAGATTACCTAAATTTGCATTGGTTGCAGTTTTAAGCTCCATTGTTGTAGCGTAGATTAGATTAGATATATTTTAATAATAATATTGATATTTTAATTGTAGAATTTTTTTTAAATACTGCCATTTTATGGTTTTTCAGTGCAAGCTATCCAGAGTAATGTTTTGTGGGATAGGTGGCCATATGCATATGATAAGCAAATAAATAAAATTAACAAACAAGTTTGAAACACTTACTATATCAGCAAGAAATATGGAAAAAATGTGGTATTTAGATTTTAGTTTTCAGTTGCATTGCCTTACATTATGCACGATTGGAGCTTCAGAGGACAGACATATTATATTTATAATATTATTGCTCCTTATAATATTATTGCTCCAGTGCTGTTATGATTGTTATTATCATGCTTCAACTACCATAATTTGTAGGTGAGCCGCCCCTAGCAATTTTTCAGGATAACTTGAAGGAGCTAAAGCTTGCTCATAGGGTGAGATTTATCATTTGTTTCACAGGGGGAGGAAAGGTCAGGGAGACAGAGGTTGGAAAAGTAGCTTTTTGACCTATCTGAAAAAGGTCATTAGTGATTTTAGTAAGAGCATCTCTGTTGAAGTGAAGTGTCTGAAACTCAACAGGAGGAACATCAGAGACACAGAAATGAGTTCAAGAGACCAGGAACAAATTCATCACGAGAGGAGAAGAGCGGCTAATAGGAGATAGTAGCCCTAAGAGTATAGGAAAAAGATTGAGAGAGCAAAGCAAAATTGCTCAGGTACAAGAAATATGTAAAGAGCATTGGAGTAAAAAATGTTGAAAAATTTTTAGTGTGAATTTTTTTTTAAATTCCTAGAAAATTTATCAAGTCATCGTTTATTTCAAAATTGGTATAATTTTGCTTTTCTACATAATACTTCAATCACTATAACAAACGTTTGAAGGTAACTTTTATGAAAGGATGTTCTCTGGGAGTGAGATTGTTCGCTGTTCACAAATAGACCTAGTTAGCTATATATTTAGAGTCAATAATCAAAAACATGGTTATTCATTTCTCTTCATATCTGGCCAAGACCTGTAGCCTCTAAGTATCATGTGAGCCATGTGTAATGATACGATATGTAGAAGATATGTTTTTGTTTTTTTGCCTACATGCAAGTTGAGAAAACTTAGGCCGTACCTTCAGTTCTTCATGCTAAATATGGCACTATGTTTCCACAGAACCCCAGCTAACTGGACCCCAGGAGTGCTGAGCAAGTGGACTCTGGAATGACAGTGATACATTATGGACCTCATGCTGGGCTCACGACTCTTCCGGTAAGCCAGTATGATGGATACAATTCTGCAAAGTGAGCTTCCACTTGCTTTTTCCATTTTGCATCACATCAGAATGCTACCAGAAATAATTATCTTGGGATCAAATACGAAGATAGAAAGCTAGGTATTCCCATCCAAATTTTAACCATGCTTTACTTTGCTTAGCTTCAGAGCCAGACGAGTTAGCCAGGTGCTGCCACCTGCTGACTCTGTCTGGGTAGTGTATAGGTTAAAAACAAGCACCATCACAGAAAAGCAGATGACAGTACAAATATTTATCTTGCTTTTCTCACAGGGAGACTGGTTAGCAAAAAATCTGTATCTGTAATCTGCACAACAAGCATGTGGAACAGATTAAACAAGCTAGAATGTGAAAGAGTCTAGCGAAGTCCATTCTGAAGCTGAGTGGGGATTTGAATTAGAGATTCTCTCACTAAGAATCACATCATTATGCTGTACTGATTGCCTCATCCATTAATCAACAGCAGTTAAGTGCAGTACAGTTGTTTGACATTATAAATTTCAACTATATGCTGGCTTAACTGGTTCATCAGTTCTTTACATAAAAAGTTTTAATGGCATTATAGTTTATAGGATTGTAACATTTACATCATCATTATGACTGATAATGATGCAGAATATAGATATGCAAATGTGAACAAAATTCACTGAATATATTTACTGGGGAGAAATGTATCATGCAGCTTAATATGTTTTTTTTATAATTTTTAAAATCATATTTAGAGGAAAAATATTTTACCTATCTCTGTTGTCTCTGTCTGTCTGTCTGTCCGTCTGTCCGTCCGTCCGTCCCTCCCTCCCTCCATCTATCTATCATCTATCTATCTTCCACCAGAGCAGCGGTTCTCAACCTGTGGGTCGCGACCCCATTTGGGGTCGAATGACCGTTTCACGGGGGTCGCCAAACACCGCAGTCCGCCATTTCCCCCCCATTTCCCCTTGGCCGCCGCGCGTGCGCGGCGCATGCGCAGTTCGGCCCGCCGCGCCGTGCATGCGCGGTTCAGCCCGTCGCGTGCGCCGCGCATGTGCGGTTTGGCCCGTCGCGTGCGCCGCGCATGCGCAGTTTGGCCCGTCGCGCATGCGCGGTTCGGGCCATCGTGCGCACACCACACATGCACGTTTCGGCCCGTTGCACTGCGCATGCGTGGTTCGGCCCGTTGCGCCGCACATGCGCAGTTCAGGCCATCGCGCGCACGTCACGCATGCGCGGTTCGGGCTGTTGCGCCACGCATGCACGATGCGGGCCATTGCACCACGCGTGCGCGGCGCAGGTCGGGGTCGCACCACACATGGGCGGCGCAGGTGGGGTCTCGGCCTGAAAAAGGTTGAGAACCACTGCACCAGAGGTAAGAGGCTACATTCAGCCTTTCAGTAAAATTGTACTAAGCAATGAATTGCACTATGTGTATTGAATATGAATGTTTAATTATAACTATTATGCAACTAGCAGCTGAGATAACAACATTGTTTTTAAGCCAAAAATTTTCACTGAGTAGTTCACATCTACCAAAGAAATTGGAAAAATTCATATAGATTTACATGCATGTTGCTAGTTCATTTTATTATGTGTGGAAATGTTGCTATAAGAAGATATTTAAATTATTTTCTAAGTAAGAGATCTTTGTACTCTCTGTACTTACAAAGACTTTAAATGGGGTGATTTTTCTCTGTCTGTAATTGTCTCCTCTTCATGCACAAACTTCTAAGTACCCAGGCAGAAAAAAGTAAGTTTACTGCTGCTAACACAATGGCCCTCTTCACTTTTAGGTTTGGGGAGACCTGGGTGACCTACGAAAGTTAATTAGAAGGCTAACAAAGACTAAGGCAGAGTAGAATACATTGCCTTTCCTCCAGCCTAAAATGTCATCTATTAATTAGGGAAATCGTTAAGGTGGCCTTTATTGAACCCATTGAAAATTGGCAGTTGGCGGTCGACAGTTTTGATCAGATTTTCTTCTCCCCAATAAAGCTGCCTTTAATGATAGGAAAAGCAGACGATCTGAGGATGGTGCACTAGTAAAGAGAAGAAATGCAAAGAGGAATGCAAAGGGGAACAGGGTAGGTTCCAGAAATATGTGTTTCAGTGACATTACAGTGAAACAGCCTCCAATTGTGATGCCTTTGATTCTCAGGCTACATGGCATACCTTCTTCATGATGTAATCTTTATTGAACCTCATGTCTGAAGGAAAACTAGCTGTTCTGGGATGTAAGGAGCCCTGGTTTTTGGTAATATAGTCTGTGTCGCTTATTTTTCTGTTCTGAGCTCCTTTAATTCAATTCTGGAATATTGTTTTCAAGACAGTCCTTTAAAATCATCAACACACTGGTTCTGTTGTTTTTTTTATTTTCTTTATTTATTATGTTGCTGTTATTTTACTGTTTTTCTTTTGTTCAATGAACATTTTCAAAGCATTTTGTGATTATTCATTAAGAATAATAGTAATTTAGTCTCACTCCATCATTTTCAAATATTAATGTTAGATTAATTGATTGATAAAGTAAGAGTTTCCAATGGGACAATTGGAGCTTAAACAATGCTTCTGTTTACATATTTGTTTTAATTAAAGATTTCCCACCAACCCTGTTTTAACTGTATCTCTTCGAGCCATTAATACACTCAAAACTCTGATGGCATCTTCTTGAAATGGAGTATACCAAAGTCCACTACATCCCTGTCTGTCAAGCTGCACAGACCTCTTGTATCTAAGCAACTTTTCATCTGGGCAGAAGGAGAAAAATGAAGGGTGTCACTTTGCAGGGAACATAATACAGGAAAAAAATTCTTCAGAGTTGCATGTTTACCTTGTAAGAATTGTGGCTGTAATCCTATGAAAGCTTTAAGTACTCAAAGACTGACAAATTATATAGTATTTGAGTGTTTGGGCAAGTGTATAACTTCATTTTTTGGAATCTATGCCAAAATGTATAAGCAAATTCATTTTATTTTTCTGATTATGAAAATAAGAATGATTAATAGCATGTCAAGACTGCAGTGATATCTACTTACCAGGAAATATATGTTAGTCCCATTCAATTCAGTATTTCTTACTTCTGAGTAGATATTTTTAGATTGCAATGTGGTTTCTTATATAAATGGAAGTTTAAATTTTGTACACCAAGGAAACAAAGTAAATCCATTCATTTTATAACCAATCTGTGAAATCATATTTATTTATCTTTGTACTTCACAATGAGCTTAATATTTATTATTAATTTACATCCTGCCATTAACATGGAACTCAAGGCAACATACTGTACATAGGTGTTGCTTGTTATTTCATCCCAACAACAACAGTTCTATCAATAAGGTTGCCCTGAAAGTGTATATCTCTTTGTAAATCTGCGATGAAGTTGGACATGAATCTGGAACTCGTCAGTCCAAGTCCAGTGACTTTACAAAACTGAAATATTGGAGGCAGAGAACAGAAGCTCTGCTTGTAAGCTAGGAAGCATTATTTGATATTTTATCTTTGCAACCACTTCACAACTTCATCCCCTCCAAGTCAATACAAAATCAAAAGGAAAGAAAATTAAACTTTATCTTGATTTAATATTGGGTGAAATGCTTTCTATTTGCATTATTCAAATTAATGTTTTACCATTTAGGAATGCTTATATCAAATAATCCTTGAACTGAATCAACTTCATAAACCCTGTCATCTTTCATTCTAAAAATAATGATTGGTCCTTATCATCAAGGGCAATTGTTATCCCCCAACCCAGTTTATTTGTGCATCCAAGTCCCTGAGAATGATTATTTAGTGATTCATTGCAGAAGTGTGATGCCAATCACAGCTGGAGCTTCTCTGGTGAAAAATTTGCTATCTGTGGATAACATTGTTCTACATACATGTTCATTTGTGTATATCAGGGGTGTCAAACTGCCAGCCTACGGGACGGATGCGTCATGCCAAACCGCACCTACCCCATTGCCGGCAATGGGAAAAAAGTCATGATATGTCACGACACGTATGTGACATTGCGAGGTTGACACCCGTGGTGTATATGTTTTCTGTATTTTTTTTCTTTCTAGTAAACATGTTCTTGTAAATTACGGTATGCATAGTAAATATTTAGAGCCATGCAATTACCACAAATAGGTTATCTGACTTTTAGTGCTTAATTTCAAATGATTTTAACAATAAAGTCTATTTGTATTTGTATTGTCCTAATGTACTTATAAAACTATTCATCTGGGCTTGTCCTGCAAAGTTAACCACTATTCTAATGTTATTGAAATATTTACCTGCTGTTTTCCCACATGTTTGCAGGTCTAATAATTGCTTAGAGCAGTTACATTCTGCAACAAATTAACATAAGTAAATGATATTATATAAAACTAATATAAAAATGGAACAGAAGCCATGTCTGGAAGGCTAATTAATATTATTAAGACATGTTTTAGGAAATGAAAAGAAATTAGATGGCGCCAAATGATCTCTTAAAAAAAGGAATTATACATCTAGCAAAGGTCTATTCTATATAGTTTTGGCAAATCTGAGTTTTCTATCTCATGTCTAATCACTAGTGATTTAGAAAGAAGTTGGAAAGTCCTGTCTGATGTTATTATCTTTTTTTATATTTATCCTGTCTGATGTTATTATCTTTTTTTATATTTTTATATTTATGGTTAGAATTCAAGGTTAATGGCTACAGAACAGAAACTCTTACATGAATTCCAGTTTCCAGCAGTATATACTTGTGATAGATATCCAGATCTACACACATACACACACACACACTTTTAATTTTTTTCAGGAAGCAGTAATTGCAAATGCACATCTATTATATACCTTTATGAAAATTCATACATACCCTTCATAAAATGCAACAATGCATAAAAATAATCATTAAGATAATACCATTGCTCTCTACCATGCTTATCATTTATTGACTGAAGGAAAGTACTTGTGCATTTTGTTTGCTTTCCCTTCTTTGCCTTTGCTCATTTAATTTGGTATTCAAAGCCTTCATATAACGCAACATCTTATTTTTCACCTTTTTGTTGTTTTGCTGGTTTGTTCTGCACAATGGAACATTTCTCTATGAGAGTTTTCTAACAGTTTTGTTCAGTGTTCCATGAAAAATTATCAGGATGAATAGTGAAAGTGTAAGTAAGCAGCACTTTAAAAAGGTAGGAGAAGCTTTATTCTCAATTAAAAGTTTTAGCGTGCATTGGTATGATGGGTAATTTTAGATTTTTGGTTGAATTCTTTTATATGGAGCTCCATCTTTGGCTTTAAGAATACATTTGCTTCATATACTTTAAATGTAGTAAAATATGCCAGCATTACTGCCATTTGGCCCCCTTCTAATTATTCTGCTGAGTGGACTTTGGACCTCTGCTTCAAAGTCTTGTCCTAACAATGCTATTGTTAGCAAGCATTAGTTCATTATTGCATTAATATAGGACTTTGTCTTATCTTTGATGTAATAATAATTTTACAACAATTTAGCAGGATCTACAATGTGAATACCTAATGTCATGAGGTTATAATGTCAGGAGAAAGCTCACTGTTTATAGTCCAATATTATTGGAAAGCTGGAGGAACGATTCCTAATAGTTCCCTAAGAGATACAAACTATTCTACACTGCATTCAAGATTGGATAATCTAATGACAAAAGGTACTAATCCCACAAAGTAACTCTGAACCAGCCACAAGATCCATTGGCATACAGTAACCTATTGTACTTTGATTGTGTGACATATTAAAAAAAAGAGACATTATTTTCTAATGTTTTTTTATTGCAGGAAGGATAAAAGGAGTGTCAATTTGTTACTCTTACTTGCTTTTAGCACTTTCAATGCCATTTAATGCCTTTGACCATAATACCATCTAGACAAGAATTTGGAGAATATTTAGCTTCTATCTGCAGAGCTATTTAATACCAATATGATGTCACACGTTGTGCATTTGGAGGGACAAATATCATTATTCTAATTATACCCAGCTCTGTTTTTCTATAACAAGTGAAGCTGAAGTTGCTCTGAATATCATAAGCAAGTGTTTATATGTTGAAATCTAATAAAATAGAAACACGTGGATAACTGTGGATGATTAACTTGGTTAATTGCCCGCTGCAAATGGATCTGCATTCTCCCTGAAATTACAATGGAAGAATATTCCTCGATTCATCATTGTTACTGGAAGAAAAAAATGATTTCTATAGCTTGGAGCGCATACTACCAACCTAGGCTGCTGTTTCAGCTGTACTTATTTCAGAACAAGGATTGTTTGGTTACTGTGATTCATGCATTGGTAACCTCAAACTTGGACCATTATAATGCACTCCATACAGGGCTGTTGGGCATAATACAGAAGTTACAACCAGTACAAAATGTAATGTCTAAACTACTGATTGTACATTTTTCATCTGTGTAGATTTTCACTAGCTATTATTTTGCTATCGAGTCAGGTTCAAGATATTAATATTTTTATATCAGTTCTTCAATAGCTTGGGGCCACGTTATCTGAAACAAACTATTATACATTTTTCTGTCTACACCAGATTTTACAGAATACTGTTTGATTATGATGTAGAAATAGACATTCTCTACAATGTCACCGATCATACTATGTAGTGGTTGGGAGTCCCAAGTCCTGAAAAGACATGGTCTTAAGAAGTCTTAAGTCACTGCTGCCAGGTCTTTAGCTGGTGTTGGTTTTCATATGCATCAAGTTCTTCCAAAGAATCTAGAATGTCATAATATATTTACATATTTACATGTGCAGATATAAACAGTGAGACCTTTTGTAATCGACAGATTTATTTATCAAATGTATTGGCCACCATCTTACCAAAGGGTAGTTCTGCAAATGTTGTCAATGCACAGATTTTCTAAGTGCTGATTTTTTGGTATGACATCCAGTGTGCCGGTCACCATTGAAACCCCCATGGCCAGTTTTTGCCATAAAGTTTTTTTCAACTTTGATTTTCAGATCTTGATAGTTTCTGATGTCCAAATCTTTGTCTTCTATTATCTCCTGGATTTGCCACATCAATTATCCACACTTTCTTCTTTTCAACCACAGTTAAATCTGTTGTGTTATGAGTCAAAATTATTATTATTATGATTGTCAGATGCCACAATCAGCCAGATGTTTAGTCCTTCCTAAGGTCCTGGAATAGGCAGATTTTGTTTTATGGTTTTAAAGATATAGTCGCAGGATGTAAGCTATTCCAAGTAAAGCTACCATTTGTAATTGATGGATGATGATTTTATCACTGTTGATGATGTTCCAGTGGTGCTTGTTCGGGATTGTACCCAAGATGCCTATCACTATTGGTATTATCTTTGCCTCTTTTTTTGGCTACAATTGTTCTACTTCCATTTGCAGATCTTTGTATTTTGTGATTTTCTCCAGTTTCTTTTCTTCTATTCTGCTGCCTTCAGGTACTTCAGTATCCACTATCCAGACTTTTGTTGTCTTTCTTAAATTAAATTGGGGTGCTATGTGGCAGGTGCTTATCTGTTTGAATTTTAAAGTTCCAGAGCACTTTAGTTTCTTCTTTTCTTTTCTTTTCTTTTCTTTTCTTTTGTCTATTTTGTGGTCCACTAGTTCTTGCTTACAGATATTCCAGTGCACCATTATTGTTACTTTGTCATGTTGTTATTTGTTGTCATCTTGTGGCATTTTCTTGCAATACCTAACTGTTTCTTCATCTTCTTTGCAGAGATGGCGTTTTATTTTTTTTTATATACAATCTCAACAATCTCAAGCCAATAAAAAAATGTAAGAATTTTTTAAAAAAATACAGGTTTAGGTCAAGCCAATGTTGGTTACTTATAATGCCTATGAATTGCTTTGATTCCTCCTTTCTGATATATAATTTTTCTTTCTAAATACTTAGTCAAACATTGATGCTATTGAAGATCCATGTCTGCATTTCTTTCCCTTTTTGCACCAAAAATAGAGCTATAAGGATTTACTCTAGAAGATCATCAGCATAATTCAGATTGGTTGTTTTAATCTCTCCCTCCCATCTACATACATACATACATACATACATACATACATACATACATACATACATACATACATCTCTTCTATTTAAAACCTGTTTTCAAGTTAATCCTCTTTTTTAAACTTAGAACTGGTTTATATATAATTGTTCTAGTTCTCAGCCTAGTGTTCCTTCTGTTGAAACAGCACCTTTTCCAAGTGCTAATTTTATCATGTTGTATGCTCGTTCAAAAATCTTACTCTCTTTTCCCCATAAAAATGAACTGTTTCCCTCAAATGTCCCAAAATTTATAATATTGTGCCTCATTGCTTTGCATTACTGTGTTTACATGTATACACATTAATAATTTTAAAAAGGTACAAGTGAATTGAGAGCATATTTGGCAGCCTGTCATCTCCTCTAAAGTGTCTGTAATTAGGAATTAATCAAAGCCAATGATGAAAATAAGTGAAATGTTTTGCTGATACTGCATGCTTGTCTAATCCTGCTCACTTTCATTACTGATGACAGTATATTTGTCCAATAGTGCCAGCATACCATCTTCTTCTACATCAACTTTCTGTTCCATAAATCTTGTTACTCTTACTTGTTTATTACTTTGACTGAATGTTAGGGATAAATCACAAATTTACCAAACAAACTGTGTATTATTGCTTCTGAGGAATTAATACTCTTCTTTTTTTAAAATATGCAAGTAATACTTTTCCTCTAATGCTAACAAGAATGAAAGAGTAGTTCACACCAGGGATTGCATTGCTGGAGCAAAAATATTGAATAATTTTATGAACTGTGGTCAGTAAGGAGTCAGATGTTTTCACTGTAAGAGTCTGAATTTGAGGGACTAAATCATATAAAAACTGGACACACACTTATTTCTATGAAATAAAATCAATTTAATGTGTTGATTTTTTTCTGGCAGCCTCTATCTTTTGTGCTGTTATTGTTCCTGTTGTTGACATTTCAGAATGCATAACTGAATTTAAAGGATCTTTAGATGTAATATAGAACAAATTAGGTGTTGAGAAATGCACAGATTTTTACAGTGAAAATGCAGCTAGGCTCCTGTTTGGTTATTTGGACTATAGACTACAAAAGAGACTTGAAAAGTATGTTTATAATGCTGAATACATGGAAGGCTAACATAGCTTTCCAGAAAGACATGGAACTGGAAACTGTTTTGGCTATCAATATTTTACCTAAATCTTCATTCTTATCTTCCCAGGCCCTATTTTTCCATAGATGTTGCCTGTTTCTCTCTGTTTAGTTAAGAGAGGAGAGAATGGTTGGGGAAGAGGAAGGGTGGGTGATGTAAGAGAAAGAGAGAGAGAGAGAGAGAAAGAGAGAGACATTTTCTTTCACACGAGCCCTCAGAATTACAGTTCATGAACTATTCAGTAAACTGACCGGCCTGAACCTCCCCTTCAACTGCCTAATCTAAGGGGTGGATCTATGTGTTTTGTTGCTTGTCAAAAACAATCACTCCTCGGCCCATTACATTTACAGCACGTCGTCCTTTAATTGGTGTAACACACTGAGGGCTGAAAGGAAGAAAGTCCTACAAAAGAGCCCCAGTGAATGAACCCTGACTCACACAAAAATACTCTTCAGAAGTTCAGAGCTGGGCACTAACAAGGAGGTAGAGAGTTAGCTAGAAAAGAGGTTAAGTTCAGAAATGTGCCACCTTGAAGATCCTCCCATCAAAGCCATGATAACATTGACAAGATGAAGGGGGGAAAAAGTTAATCATTCTTGGGCTAGGAAGGTTTAACAAAGCAGGAGATGGAGAAAAAATGTCTTTGCTCCTCCATCCTCCCCCTATCTATTCATTTTGAAGGCATTTTTTCAAAAGTTCTCAGTGTTTTTTTCTCCTTCCATATATTTCCATTGCTGCTTTTATAGTCTGATTCTTCAGACTTCCTCTAATTCATAAATAGTTTATTCTTAACATTCTTAAAACTTACTTTTAAAAATGTTTCATTTTAAAAGTTTGGAAGGGTCTGGAGCAATCATTAAAAAAGGGACAGGAATGTAGAATGACTTTAAAGGCTAACTTTATAATGATGGAAAAGAATAAGAGGAGGGAGAAAACCGCTAAACTTGACGGGGGAGATTGAGAGGAGAATAAATAGTAGGGGGTGGGGTGGAGTGGAGTGGAGTGGAATGGAGAGAGAGAGAAAAAATCCGAGTCCTTTCTCTGACAACTTTGATTACTGTGATCTGCATGGAATAATTACAACATATCTTCTGTGTCACAAAGTTCCAAAGACTTTTCTCTTTCTGAACTCCCAGCCATTTCTTTGCTTAGTAGCTGTCAGCGTATTGGTGAAAGGGAGGTGGTGCGGGAAAAGGGATGGAGATGGGAGAGTGGCTTTTTTTTTTTTTAAGCTTCAGTTCAGCGGAGCTGAAAAAGTCAGATTCCAGCATTCTCTTCATTTGTTGCTAATGTTCAAGGATAAGCGTCACTCTTGAAATTCCCTGTCAAATGAAATTGCTTTGCTTTTAAAAAAAAATTATGTATACATTTATTTGTTATTTAAGGTGACAGATTCAAAGTTTGAAAAACAAGATAACCTATGATTAATATCCAAAGATTTTTGTGTGGGACTAATGTATTTTTGCAGTTCTTCCTTCTGTATAAGATAAAATGAACTAATGAGGAATGTCAATGAATGCAGTCACTTTTCAATGAAGTCAGTGGAGGATCAGGCCTAGTTAAAGACACAGAATTTGTAAGTAAGAGGCAATAATACAATGCAAGAGGGGATTTTCTATTTAGGGAGGATCAATGTGTTTTAGTGAAACTGTGCTCTTACTGGGGATAAAGTCAGCTTTCTCTCCCCTACTTCTCAGCTTTAATGAACTTTATCCAGCACTCTATACCCTATCCAGATTCTTTCTTTCTTTCTTTCTTTCTTTCTTTCTTTCTTTCTTTCTTTCTTTCTTTCTTTCTTTCTTTCTTTCTTTCTTTCTTTCTTTCTTTCTTTTTTTCTTTCTTTTCTTTCTTTCTTTCTTTCTTTCTCTTTCTTTCTTTCTTTCTTTCTTTCTTTCTTTCTTTCCCTTATTTTGATGTAAATGACATCTTTTGGGTGGGTGCCTGTAATGATCCCTTGGACTATTCTTTCATCCCCCCTCTTTTGCTCCATTTTAATAAATTAATGCACCTTTCATTACTCCTCAAGCATCAAAATCTCAGCTTTGTGTTTTCCTGACTGACCCCTCCTCCTTTTACTTTTGTGGGTGAGTTGTCCTCACACTAAAGCTGAAGGATTTTTTTTTTTTTGAAAAAAAAATCAGTCCCTTAGTCCTACTCGGGTTTGTAATCCGTCAAAAAGCCGTTGATTGCTGCAAGCGTTACTTTTCATTAGGGAAACTTCGAAGCAATTTGAGAGAACTCTGCGCAATGAATACATTTACCCCCCAAAGCTCCCCCTCCTTTCCTTCATTCTTCGCCTGTACTTGATGAGTTTCTCTGGCACAAATCAGCCCTTACAGGCACAGAATGGGCAATCCCTTGATCCCCATCAATTGTCATCCAGAGTTTGGGCCACTTTGACCGCCAATAGTGGGGAAGTCAGAGCTAATCCTTAGAAGGAATCACGGGAAAAGAAAGGCAACAATAACCAAGTCAAGCGTAAAAAATGAAAGAGAAATCTCTATTATCACCCACTACATTTCCCAGCGATGTACTGAAAAAATCAGCTCGTTTGTCATTCGAGTCAGACACCCAGAGAAGAATATGGGGTCGTGGTGGGTTGGTAGACTCACACGACGTAAGGAGCAATATTTGAGAGCAAAAGCCCTCTTCATTTGCCAAATCCTCCTCACATCCGCCATAACCATTAAATACAGACTGACTTTATTCTGTATGAGAAGAACAAGGAGGGGGAAAGGAGCCCTCCGCCACGTATCTAGACACAAAAAGCCCAAACAGCTAGGCATAGGCAGGCGTGGCGGAAGAAATCAGAAAGCTCGCAGCCTAATTGAATATCTGGCTCTAGATGGGCGCGAGAAACCTAGCGTGTTCGAGCGAGCGAGCTTGTGTGCCGTGATACGTGGGTCGGTGTGACACAGCGTGTATGGCTGGTACTGCTTTGGGAAGAGACGCTGGGCGCTTCCTCCGAATAATGGCGGAGCGGGAGAGAAATTGCGGCAGAAAGCGCGGGAAACTTTCGTGTTTGGGGAGTGGGCGAGTGAGTGGAAATGAGACCGGAAAGTGCGTGGCCAATATTTTATTTCTTGTAAGGAAAGTTACATTCTGTAAGGCGGAAAAAGATTGAAAGGAAAAACGCGGGAAACTCTCTCTCTCTCTCTCTCTCTCTCTCTCTCTCTCTCTCTCTCTCTCTCTCTCTCTCTCTCTCTCTCTCTCTCTCTCTCTCTCTCTCTCGTTCAGAATGTGGTTAGTCAGAAAGTGCATTTCTGTACTGTATTAACAGCACGTGACTTGTTGCAGACAAGCTAAAGTAGGTGGGCGAGTGTACATTTATTTATTTCTCTCAGGCAAGACAAAAGAAATCGGAAAGCTCCCAACTTTCTTTTCCCTTCCAATGGAATAAATGGCTCTGGGTGGCCGCGAGAGCCGTGGGCGTATAAACCTGAGTACATGAGTGATAGAGAGCCTAGAGGCCGTTGATCTAGGAAATAGGCCGTTGTTCCCGGAAAATAAGGCGAAGTACTCAGTCGAAGAGTATTCCGCCACCTTAAGGAACGTTGAAGCCCGGCCATGCCTTGCGGAGTAAATGAATGGGGGTAAAAGCGGGAAGAGAGTGGGTCGTGAATTGGGGGGGGGAGAGGAGGCGTATTCGGGGAGAGCAATCTAACTTATAGGTGTAAGAAAGGCAGGGGCGGAGGTCATCTCTGAGGTGGCTCCTAAACTTCAAAGCAATTTATGAATAAACTTCTTTGACTGTATTGAGCCTGTGGTGTGGCATCACTCAGCACGGATCCCACTGGCCCTGGCTGCACGCAGGCGTAATGTGTGTGTAGGAAGGAGAGGATAATCTAGGGGCGGTTGGAGTGACACTTGGCCGTATTTGATGGAGACTCCATTTCTCCAGGGGACTCCGAGGGCGCCTTCAAAAGATTGTGCTTCAGCTCATTTTGAGTACGTCCAGCCCAGGCGACTTCTCACTGTCACCATTATGTCTTCTGAAGAAGGAAAACTATTTGTTGGGGGACTGAACTTTGATACTGATGAACAAGGCCTCGAACAGCATTTCACCTCTTTTGGTCCTATTTCTGAAGTTGTTGTGATCAAAGACAAAGAAACACAGCGACCAAGAGGCTTTGGTTTTATCACCTTTTCCAATCCTGATCATGCAACAGATGCCATGAGATCAATGAATGGAGAGTCTATAGATGGGCGCCAGATCAGAGTTGATCATGCTGGGAAATCTTCTCGTGGATCCAGAGGTGGCTACTTTGGAGGCAGGGGGCGAGGTCGTGGCTATTCCCGGGGTGGAGACAGAAGCTATGGTGGAGACAGAAGCTATGGTGGACGTTAAGATAGCCGCAGTGGGGGCTACAGTAGTTCACGTGACTACAGCAGAAGTCAAGGAAGCTACAATGATCGATACTCCTCAGGAGGTTCTTATAGAGACAGCTATGACAACTGAGCTCACACCGAGTAAAAATCCTTCCTGACTCGAGATCGTCCTTCCAATGGCTGTATTTATAAAGATTTTTGGAGCTTCGCTGAATCTTGTTTAATTACCTACATCAGTGTTTCTCAACCTTGACAATTTTAAGGCATGTGGACTTAAAATTGCCTTAAAATTGCCTTAAAATTGCCACATGCCTTAAAATTGTCAATTAAAATTGTCAAGGTTGAGAAACACTGACCTACATGATCTTCCCCTTATATAGCTTTTATCACATGTAGCCTGAAAGCTTCCTCTACAAGATAGCCTGTTAGACTTTACTCAAGGGGTTTTTTTAAAGTGGTTTTTAAGCAGTTTTAAAATCCAGTTTTATTTGTCTTGCCTTTGCAATCTAAGTTTTTTAACTTGACACATGGGGCCCTACAAAGTAAACCTGTTGGAAGCTGACCAGACTCTTGAAAAAGTACAATCATTTGATGTTCATCTCTTGGCATAACAAGCAAGGGTGGCAAGGCAAAAGAATCTTGATATTATTAAAGATATTGGTATTACTACATTGATCATAGTAAAAGCCATTTTAATGTAAAGTAAACCTATAACTTGAATGCTTTGAGAGGTTCTTGAAAATGTTTGTTTATATTGTCCATTTTTTTACTGGAAGAAATATGCATAATTTCAATTAATTGTATTTGAAGTGGATAAGGAATTTCCTGTACTGAGGTTTTGGCTTTACGAAGCCCATTAAAATCCCATCTGAAACAAACAAACAAAAAAAAAGATTGTGCTTCTGGGCCCAAAGCGAGGTCGAGCGTGTAAACTTCGCCAAACCCCCTACAACAAGGAAGGGGCGATCTGGGTTTTTCTTGCTAAATGGGCGTCTCCTTATGCAGAGGAGAAGGTGAAGACTACGGTAAAACCGTAAAACGTGCGCGGGGGGGGGGGTAGTTTAAAGTATGCATTGGGCGTAGTGTATTTGTGACGTAAATAAATAAATAAATAAATAAATAAATAAATAAATAAATAAATAAATAAAGGTCGTCTTTCACTTGCACGTTCGATCTCTCCCTTTTAACTCTTTTTTTTTCAGATTTAATTTAATTTAATTGTTCACACTTATATGCCGCTCCTCTCCGAAGACTCGGAGCGGCTTACAACATATACAAACAATATTCATATCAAATCCAAATTAAAAGAACATTTAAAAATAAAAAAACAACACTCATTCATCATTCACACAACAGTCACAATCATCCTCAGGCCTGCCGGCACAGATAGGTCTTAAGATTCTTTTGGAAGGCCGGGAGAGTGGGAGAAGCGCGGACTTCAGGAGGCAGTTGGTTCCAGAGGGTGGGCGCCACAACAGAGAAGGCCCTCCCCCTAGGACCCGCCAGACGACATTGTTTCACTGACGGGACCTGGAGGAGGCCGACCCTGTGCGCTCTCACCGGTCGAAGGGAAGTATGTGGCAGAAGACGGTCCCGTAAGTCCTATCCTTAGATGTGAGGCTGCAACATCTGGCATCAAATACTGTCCACTTAGTGACAGCCTGAAGAAGAACTCTCAAAGTTGGTCTGTGCTCTTAAGGGTAGAGGAAGAAGAAGATGGCATCTTGGCACGGGATCCAGCTGTCTACTACTTCCTAGTGAGGAACTGGGGATGTGCATGGCTGGTTCCTGATTTGGGGCTGCACAATGTCCCAGGGTGGTTAGGTGGACAGATGTTAGGCCCAGAGATGTTGCAAGGGACATTCCTGTTCCTAATTCATCTACTTACACACTTGTTTGAGGAGGTGGTTTGATGGGACAGTTGCTAGGTTCCACAGATGTTGGAAGGTGTTCTTCTGTTGAGAGTTTGGAGATAGTTTTGGGTCATCTACCTGCAGACGTGTTTGGGAAAGGGTTTGATGGACATCTGCTAGGTCTCACTTGCACGTTCGATCTCTCCCTTTTAACTCTTGTGGGTCACTTGGAAGGCTCGTGGGGACAGGATTAGGGGGTCGCGAGGAGATCTACCTGCGCGCGCGCAGGTTTCCCCGTGAAGGCGTACAGTTAATGAGAGGGAAAAGAGGAATGAGCTGGGGGAGTGGGGATGATAATCGGGCAGCCCCTCCCCAACTTGCAAATAAGTTCCTTGGGACCCAGAAAGAGGACTTTCTTCCAACCAGGATGTTTAGGACTGGCCTGGAAGCGCCTCTGGTGGGCGGGATCGCAGGGGCCCAGATTCGGCTGGCCTCGCCCGGCTGGCCCAGTGCAGGATAGGAAAGCGAGGGGTGGCTGCTAGACTGCGAGCTGGAGGGGGGGGAGGAGGAAAGTAGCCTCGCAATGGTAGAGAGACGGCAAACATTGCCGTTTTCCACGCTGACACCTACAATTAACTAGTCTAAGGGCGTGATTCCTTTGCTTCGCAGCCAGGCAAGGGGCAAAGTTAGCACTAAAGGCTGCCAAGCGCTGGGGTGAATGGTGGAGGTTGAGGGCGAGACAAGTAAACGGCTTTTAGAGACTCGAAGAACCCCCCCCCCAGGCTGATTATTGCCCTGTTCTTTTTGCCATTGTCTCAGGCGGGGGGGGGGGAGTGAGCTTGCCTCATCGGCCTCGTCAAAACCAAGGATTTTGCTTCTTTTGAACCATGCCAAGTGCACAGCACTTTGGGAAAATGAAGGCAGGGAGACCTTGGAAAAGACAGTACTAATTTCTATGGACTGATTTAACCGAAGCAAATAATATTGTTAAAAGCATGAATAATTCTGCTACAAATACACCTCTACATGTTAAGTTAGCTAGCACATGTATTCAATTTGTAAGGCAGTTATTTATTTTATGAACCTACTGACTATATATATATATATATATTTCAAATTAGGTATAAAAGGGAAAATGTTTTCAGGAAGCCTCATCCAAGCTATTGGATACAATAACAAACGTGCAAACCTGCAACCAGGAGAAAAATACATTGAAACACTACAAAATATTAATCAGGGGTAAACTTACACATTTAAAATAGATATAGCTCTAAAAGGACAAAACCTGTTTATTTGTTGTACCTCTTAATTTTCAGTATAACTTTTGGCATAAGTATCTGCCCCTCACTGTTACTTTTGTATTGTATGCCTTATACATGCACGCATTTATTATCAATGGAAAAAGAAATGTGAAACTAGCTCTGATAAGAACAAGTGCAATGCTGCCAACTGCTACATGATGCAATCATCTTGACAAAAATAATACTATAAATAATTAGGGTCTTGCCTCCAATGTACAGTATTGGGACACCTGCAATATACATGCCCATGTCCAGGAGGGATTCTCTATATTATGAAATGAACCACGTGCAAGCTCCAGACATCAGGGTTGCCTCCTGAACATGTAAGTGTATGATTTGGGATGAGTCAGAACTGTTGTAGAGGTCAAAGATACCTTTTCCTATTCATTCTGACTTATTTGTGATGAGATGTGTCTATGGGCCAGAACTGACCATATCAAACATATGCAAATATATTTAATCTTTTTTAAAGATAGTACCCTGAATATAATTTGGATTGGCCAAAACTGCTGGGAGGGGGGAATAAATCTCAAATCTTTAATTTTAGTTATTATATAGTGTTATCCAACAATGTGTGTGCTTTTCTCTTTGTGCAAACCTGATTCTTATAGGCAATCATTGTTTAACTTAAACGGGAGAGAATCCAGATGAAGAGATGTATGAGCCCAATGTTCACTTATGACCTTTACAGTTTATTTAAGGGACCTTACTTTAAAAATGTCACTGTTTTTAATAGTAAGGACCAGGGAACTAGTACTTTTAACCTTGGAATCATGTAGCAATTTCATTATTCTTCGACTATGGCTAAACCCAAACTTCTATTCCTTCATCTTGGTCTATCACAATACACAGTATCTTGTAGTGTAACAGACAGTGTTTGTTTTTAACAGCGAGAAGATGGCTGGGTGCCAGGCTTCGAGCTGCCCAGGAGTCATTTTTAGCAGCAAGGAAGGGGGGGGGAAGCGTTCCCCCCATTTTTTAGGAAGACAACCTCCACGCCCTCTCACTCCTGATAGGTGTCCTTGCTGCAATTCAGCTGTCTTCTAGGTTGCAATTCGTCCAGGATAGGATAAAGCGATGCTCCGAGGCAACCTTTCGCCGGCGCTGTCCTGATCCGGATTTACATAAAAGTGCGATCTTCGCATCCTCACGGCTCTCCGAAGAGTGCTTGACGAGCGCGGGAGGCACTCTGCAATCCCTAATTAGTGATTTTTGTCCTCTTGTTACTGGGCTCAGCATCTCATGCAAATGAACTCTTCAGCGCAGGCACCATCACCCTCTCCTTGCTCCAGAATTAACTGACTCTTATCTTTAATGATATGCTACTGAACTTCGCCGAGCCCGGCTAGCTTTTTATCTTGATTACTCTAATCAATAAGAAATGATAGAGTAGAATTATAAACTCTATTGGCTTTTTAAACGTTGCCGACAAGCCCTCTAGATAGAGACGCTTTCTTTTCATTGTTATTTATTAACGCGATCTTCAGCTAACTCGGGATGCAAATAGGAAAATGGACAGGGGGGGAATTATTACATGGGAGAAGGCCTCGTTGCCTCCTCCCCTTTCCTCTGCCTACCTGGTTTATTGGTGCCAAGCTGAGTGGGAGTGAGGCAGGAAAACAGGGAGGGCAGGATAGGTGGGAGCAACAGATTGGGACCCCACCTTTCCCCTCTACTCCCTGCCTCATCTCTCCAGATAATTGTCTTTGGCTGCTTCCCAGATGATAAACATAAGACAGCTTTCTAACAAACAACTTCATCTTACCACAGTTGTGCTGTTATGTCACAGAATCTTGCTAGGGTACGTCAAAACATGCAAAAATATCAACAAAAGCCAAACCCAGTGAACTGATTACCTCCCAAAGAGCAGATTAGCTGGATCTAACTCAATTCATCTGTAGGAGAAGCTAATACCGGTAGAGGCTATTTGCTTCATCAACATGGGTCATCCTTGACACAAATTCTGGAAGTTTGCCTCAAGAAGGTCAACATCACTGCTTTTTCCAAAGACTGACTTGATCATCATTATGGCCCAAAATCTCCAAATTTCTAGCCTGTAGCAGCACCTGAAACAACAGATACATTCCTTTATTAGCCATATGTCGAAACCAAGCCTTGGCTAAAACTTGAGAGGGGGAAGTCACTGGCATGTGTGCCGCTAATTAAAACTGCTATTTGTTAAACAACAATACAGAAAAGACCCCTGCTTTATTTATGTCAAAGCACAGTTCTCTGATATCCTTTAGACATCTCGGAAAAAATAGAGGAGGCGGAGTGGAAAAGTGTATATGATTTCTGGCACAGAATCAACTAAAAGTTATGGTATTGTAAAAAAACAACAACAACCGTGAAAACTAAAATACACCGTCCGTCCCCCCCCCAATTTCAAATTACAGTACAACAAGACAAAATCTACATTAAATGCAGATTTTCTTATGTTAATCAGCCTTCACATTTTGTGTTTTGGTTGAGTATTCTAATAGCGAAGCAAGCAAACATATGCAGAAGAGACAAATATATTTTAAGTGCTATAATTAATATAAAAAACAAGGATCTTTATACCAAAAGGTCTGTAATCAAACTCCTATGTTCATTTGCCAGGGAAGGGGATATAATTGAAGTTAATATGATTGACTCCCAAAGAAACATATAAGATCAGGCCGAAGAAGTTCTGTTGCGGTGCATTCCTGGTTTGGTAAGAACTTTTCATGACAGCAAGCCATAAAACTTAACAGATTTTGCTGCAAGAAACTAACTCGCATAGTTGCAACTCAATTTCTGTAGCATTGCAGTTTGCTCATCCTGACTGCTTAACAATAGGCAGAAAGTTGTGCGGCTGAGCACGGCCCTCTTGAATGTGGAGGAGGAGGGATACGAAAGGCTTAATGTAGCCAAATCATGTAGAACTCTCTCCTCCTAGCAACATCCTCGTTATTAGGAATCATGAC
This sequence comes from Bothrops alternatus, assembly GCA_034064705.1. Lineage (NCBI taxonomy): Eukaryota > Metazoa > Chordata > Lepidosauria > Squamata > Viperidae > Bothrops > Bothrops alternatus. The sequence goes on from JARGCV010000143.1 coordinate 43,278, forward strand.
TAAACTGCCAGAATTATTCTGGACTGGAAGTTATCAAGAGCCCACTAATTTCGCATTAAAACCCATTGACTGCAACGGCGTGATTGAAGGGTTTTTAACAATTAACATAATCAGAAAATGAGCGGAGATAATTTTTATTCAACTCATTACTTTTTAATCATGTATTTCTTTTAATTAATATCGTCTCTGTGAAAATAATATATTTTAAAAAAAGATCTCCGCTGCTGGTCCTGGCAGAGAGGATGAAATTAAGAACAAAGGCCTCAGCCAATTCTAAATAGGAGTTGGTCAAAACAAGGGGCTGGATAGTGACCGACCTTGTCACCAAAGTCACATTGGTAGAGCTTACAAATCTAAGCGGGTTAAGCCTTAACTAAGTCCTACGGCGGTCAGTGAGCCTTACCCATTGTATTTTGGAAATGTATTTAAGACGACAGCTTTAAAAGCAAACCATCTTTCCTAAAACCATAGATGAGATGCCAAAATGTTCCTGTGTAATTAGCTAAATCTCAGAAAAAGAATGAGGTGACATTTAATGAAAAGATTCTTTGTTCAAAAGATCCTGGAATGTGTATGTTTTTATTTAGAGAGAAGGAGAGTTGGATCAAACAACTTACTAACAATCTGGCCTCCTTGCTAAAAAGTGCACTCCTATACATGGGGACTCAGATGTCTTATGGCATTCAGTGCAGCCCAGTTGGTACACGATTATACTCAAGTGTGTAAGAAATGTTCAAAGTCATCACTTTCCTTGAAAGTGCTGGCAAATATGGTCTTCAGTTAAACAATTTTTGAGATTACTTAAAGTGTGTTTTAGGGTGTTCTCACTTTTTAGAGAACAAAGCAAGCAAGTGGAATTCCGGTTTTGTCCTTGTAGAAAATTGTTGAAGCTTTTTTTCAATCATGAAGGCTCTTTTGGGATTCTCCCTCCAAAGGGACAATTCTGAACAACAGCAATCCAATTAGATCAAAAATTTATCACCATCTTGCAAGTTACCACCAAGCAGCATTTTTCATGTATAATTTTCCATTCATTAACCAATAAATTCAATCAAATGCTCCTCTTTTTTGTTTTTCATCATATAAAGTCCAAATTAGGAAAACCTTTCTGTAAAACGCACCTTCAGAAGTTTTTCGTAGTTTGGGACCATCCAGATGGAAAGAAAGAAAGAAAGAAAGAGAGAGAGAGAGAGAGAGAGAGAGAGAGAGAGAGAGAGAGAGAGAGAGAGAGAGAGAAAGAAAGAAAGAAAGAAAGAAAGAAAGAAAGAAAGAAAGAAAGAAAGAAAAAGAAAGAAAGAAAGATCTAACCCAACTACTCTGCCTCAGCCAACCACAAACACAAACCTTGGGGCTTCAAAAATGTAAAAAAATGCTGTTCCTGATGTTATAAATGTTGTTTTCTAATAATTAAGATTTGAACTTTGTGTAATTCATAAAATCAAATACCAAATAATTTCCTCTAATTGGAGCTTTTTTGGGATGTGTGTGAGAATAAGGCAGACTATATGGGTAACACATACAGAGTGAGTTTATCTAATGTATTAAAGCCCTTATGCCACTGTGGTACAAAAGAGAAAGTCGACCTCTGGTGGAAAAAAATGGAAATGGATAATCTTATCTCAATTAAGGGCATATATTCCTTGAATAGTTTTCATGTTTGGAAGGGGGGAAAAAAGACACAGATAACAAAAGCAACCTATTGTTTTCTGGAGATGATTCACAAAAGGAGGGAATAAAATGAAGGCCTTTCTGGGAATTACCTAAATGGGAATTACTTGTGAATAGATACAGGATTGCCTTGTAATAAATCAAAATGGACTATTCTCTTCCTGAATAAGACCTAGTTTTTTTTAAAAGCATTTTATGAGTAATTTGATTACATATATTATGCTAAACTGTAATTATGCTGCAAATTATGAATAAAGCCAGTATATAGACTAATGCCAAATCTTATAAATATTAATCTTTTGGGAAGTTAGGGTAAAGACTTCTAACAAAAAGACTCAGGATTATCACCTAAAAATAATTCTCCCAGCAATAATATTGGAGTGTGTATGTATATGTATTGAGAGGAAGGAGAGGAAATTGTCATAAAATTGAAATACACTCTCAGCAGTCATTTGTAAATCTAATTATTTACTGTTTTATAGTTAACAATTGAATTTCTGTGAGCTCTATGGAGTGGGTAAGATTACAGGCTCTACTCTACAGCTGAATGCTAACGTAATAAATGACCTAATTAGGGAATAATCCTCATGTTCAGAAGGATGTTACCTGAGTTTTGAAGAGAGTCTCAGTCTCACCAAAATACTAGTAAACAGGAGGGTGTTCTTCTGTATGCAATGTGTCATTAGGGGATCAAAGTGCCTTTATATGTAGTCTCTATTACCTATTCTTAAATGGACATGGTCTGGTTATATTGATATCCAGGTAACTTCTCAGTTGGATTCTTGCAAAGAATTGGACAAGAGAATGTATTTGAAAATGATCCCAAAAGTACAAGTAGTATAAAAGTTAAATGTTGTCAGATTCACATCTCAACATTCTTTTTTGTTAGTTTCCCATCTTTGATATGGAATCTAAGAACCTGAAGAAACACTGAAGTACTGTATATAGAGAGGAGGACAAGGATTTTCTTTTTGGAGGAACTTAAAAAAACCCCTACCAAAATAATGGATTCATGAAGAGTGTCTGTCTACTTTAGAGTTCCCAGCCTTGGATGCCCAGAGTCTTCTTCCTTAAACCCCCCAACAGGAATGTTAAATGGTAAGGATTTTGTTTGTTCCTTTCCCAAGGCCCAGAGAACTTAGGACAAAAGATTCTGAAATACCGTATCTTAAGAATGCAGGCAATAATTTAACTGTGCATCCCTTGTTTGTGTGTGTGCCTTTGAATCAGTTTTTCACTCTTGGCAACCACCTGGGCAAGTCCCCTGCTGTTTTCTTGACTAGGTTTTTGGAAGTGGTTTGCCATTGCCTCCTTCCAAGGGCTGAGAAAGGGTGACTGGCCCACACCATCCAGCTGGCTTTGTGCTTAAGATGCGATTAGAACTCAGAGTCTCCCATTTCTAGCCTGATGCTTTAATAAAACTACCACATCAAACTGTCTCTCTGGGCGACCTTAATAAAGAATAAAGATTTGATTAGTGAGAGTTACTCTAGATTAATCAATTGAAAGTCAAGTTTGAATAAATTTACAAGGCTAAAACGTTTTTTGCTCAGTGCATTAGAAGCATGGTACTTTTGTTATAAGAAGTAAGGCACCCTGAAAGCTATGTTATTTTAGAATACAGCGGTTCAGATGAGTTTCAATACAACTTTCATCAATGACACTAAAGATGACAGATTATAGCAATTAAAATCCAATTGGGAGGTTGTGATATAACTTGGCTGTATTTGCATATCAGGTTTAACCAAATCAAGTAAAGATCGAGTGGATCCTTATGGTTCCTATTTCATGGTAAAATGGTTTGCATTATCCTTGGATTTTTTGGAGTTCTAGAATGTCATGCAAACTCAGCTTGTTTAGTCTGTAGCATATTGCATTGGGCAAATCCAGAAAAAGGATTAATTTAATAATCAGTCTAAACATGCTGTGTGACAGCTACCCGTGATTATGTGTCTTTGTCCATTTTGATAATTGTGGATTAATAGCTAGGAACTTTTACAAAACTGCTCTATATCCATTTAACCCTAAAACTATAATTCTCATGTAAATTCCTTATGACCTTCTGAAGACAAAAATTTGGCCCAGGTCTTCAGAGGTAAAGGAAGGCCAGAGAAGAATTTTGGGGAAGAGTTTTAAAAAGAGAGACAGATAGGACTTTCCAGCTGGTTAGCTAAAATTGGAATGAAGCCTTACAGGATTGCAGAATTCTCTGGAAATCTGAGTTTGCAGGCATGTGAACTAATTACAGAATAAATGCACGAGAGTATTTTTTTTCTGCTATATTCTCTTTGTGTACTATAGCAAAACAGATGTTCAAGATAGGTACTATGTTATAGTAGTCTATTTAAAAGAAACCACCCAAAACAAAACACACTGACAGCTCCAGGATTTTTCACTCTCACATATATGCATTATTATATACACTGCATATATAACAGTCTTCTGATGAATTGTTAGAATTAAATCTATTTTAATTTTTAAAAATAGAAAGTGGTCTATTCACATTTCTGCCATAGAGTATAATGCTGAAATTGACTTTCAGATTAAACTGGCATTAGGATATTTTTCCTTTTTACTCCTGAAATCTCTTGTGTTACATTTTATAGCTGTGTTCTACCAATGCTAACTTTTTCAGATGGATTGGATGGTTTCTTAAGAGTAGAAAAAGAGAAAAGTAACTTTATCCTTCCTTTCAAATGCTCCTGCACTCATGTACCAAGCATATTGTCTTCTGTATGGAATTAGAAATTATAAGAAGATCAGTTTCTTCTTTGATTTTATAAACAATTAAGAGAGTTTGAGTATCTCAGATCTTTAGTGAAGCAGACTTTTAACAGACTTTTCTATGCCCCCCTCAGCTAAGAAAATATATACATATTTTGCAAAAATAACTCTTAAAACGAAAGTGATTGACATATCCCAGTGGTGGCGAACCTATGGCACGGGTGCCAGAGGCAGCACTCGGAGCCCTCTCTGTGGGCACACGTGCCGTTGCCCCAGCCTTGCCTCCCCCAGTGACCTCCTCCTCTCCAGCAGCCTCCCTGAAGGAGAGTCACCCCTGAGCATGGCCCACACGGAGCAGCGCAGCCAAGGACATGGCAGCCAGGCAGCGTAGACAAGACTCTGCCCTCATGCCCCATCATGCAGTTGATGCTGCAGGGCGCGGACAGAGGGTGTGGCCGCCATAGTGCTGCTGGGCTGCCTGGGTGATCTGCAGTGGGCTCTGGAGGCAGTGAGTGGTTCTGTGGGCAGGCGGGGCAGGGGATGGGGGGGCAGAGTGGGGGCAGAGCAGGGGGTGGAGTGGGGGGTGGGGCCAGTTTTTGGGCACTCGGTCTCTAAAAGGTTCGCCATCACTGACATATCCAATCTTATTTATACCTACTCAGAAATAAGATTTATTAGATTTTACTTCCAAGTAAATGTTGCTGCTAGAGATTGTTAAATAAAGGGATGATCTGATCTTCCATAAAAACAGAATATATAGATTTCATATTTAATAATGCTAAACGTATTATATTCAATATGTCAAAAAGGTTCAACCATTAATGATTGGATGCCCAACTATTTTAGAACAGAAAAACCACCAATGTACACTTTTGAATAATATACCAAGGATCACACATAAGAACTGAGGAGGGCCAAGAGCCTATATTTGATTTAATTTAAATCTAATCAAAATTACTTTTATTTTTAAATTAACTAATAATTACCCCTAATTTTACACTGAAATTTCTTTTTTGCAACTTCCTTTCCTAAAATGCAGCAGTGTAGTAAGAGGGTCCACTTGATGTCATTTTTCTAAGAGACCTCTTAAATCTGACATGAATCCAAAAGCTTCAGGTAATTCAGGTGTGGGGTTGTTTTTTTTAACCTCCAAAAATTGTAATAGTTGATCTATGACAATTGCTTTTGCCTTTACTCTTTCTAAATGTTTCTGGCTCTGCTATAAATCATCATAGACCTGAGGAGAGAAAGCCCAATTTGCTTTCCTATCTCAATCCTGTCCTTCTCCATGGAATCTCCATTTAGTTAGTCCCTCAGATGCGTCTCAAAAATCGTGAAGCGTTCCATATTTTTTTCTTTGTTTCCTCTGTTTACATTTACAAATATATAATTAATAAAAATTATAAAATTTAAAAAAAATAGAAGAGATGCTCAAGTGAGCCACACTCGCTCTCCATCCAATATGTATCTCTCATGTGTCATGTGCCAGGAATTCATAATGGTATGATTTGCTTAGATGAGTTAGTAAATGGCTACAAGCATGATTCAGCCATGAGCGTTCTTGGGGACAGCATTCATTCATTCATTCATTCATTTATTTATTTATTTATTAATTTGACTTCTATGCCGCCCTATTCCGGAGAACTCAGGGCAGCTCACAACATAATAGAAATCAACAGTTAGAAATACATATATATATATAAACCTCTAATTTAAAAGAAAAACCAATCATTCAACATACACACAGACATACACTGGCTAGGGGCAAGATGTTAACTGCCCCAAGCCTGCCGGCAGAGGTGTGCTTTAAGTAATTTACGAAAGGCGGAGAGGGTGGGGGCGACATGCTTCATTGTTAGCAATATTGGGGTGATAGAATTTTTCCAGTAGTCTTAAAGTTAGCCCACAATTCCCCTCCACTTGTTAGTTAGGGAAGTATAGCAAGAGAAGATTTATCTTAAGGAAAGAGGACCCACCAATGTTTAGACATGAACACAAAGTGGTACCTCCATGCCAATTACTCTGGAAAACAGCATCTTGTCTGAATGCTGCTTGGTGTTCTCAGTGTCATGAAATTTAGCCAAAATAAGGAGCATAACACTCAGAAATACCATGTTTATTGCAATGAAAAGGGAACTCAAACAATGGGAAGGCAAAAGTTTTTATTCGGGTCTTCAAAGGCAGGAAATTCTAGGGATCTGATTGGCTGGCCATGTTGGGAAAGCTGGGCTGATTCTTGTCAATGTACCTTGGTCTATAGTTAGGCAAAATGGGCCTTTCAAGAAGCAGCAGAGCTGAGTGAATTTGTTGTAAAGGAGATGGTATGTTGAGATAATCAGCTGATGGAGAGGAGAATACAAGGTTCTGGTTTCTGTATACTGCAGTTTTCCTGTAAGGTTTGCCCTTTGATTGTACTGTGAACTGATGAGGACACTTTGATTATTTGGTTTAGATGGGATTGTAGGTGAGTTTTGTCCGGGTTAATTTGGTTCTGAGGGAATTAGGCAAAGAGAGGAACTGGGACTGACCCTGGTAATATCTAAAAGATGGAGAGGGTGGGGAAGGAAGGGCTACAATCTCTATTTTCTTTGTTAGGTTTATTTTTTCTATTACACCCATTTCTAGATTGTTCAGGTAGAGCAGAATGAGTATTCTACACTGTCAATTAAACAAACAGAAAATGTTTGTCTTCACTTAGGAAACCCTAAGGAATCCTCAACCCAGGACTTTTATGCCACAAGATCGTGATTATTGTTGCTGCTAGGCTGTACCTCTTCCAAGGTGCAACCTAATTTTCTGTTTTTGACTTGGATCACTTTTACAGGCAAGGAGCTATCTCCACCGGGACAAGGTAATCACCATAGTTCAGGGGTGTCAAATTGCCGGCCCACGGGCCGGACATGTCACGTGACATCGCGCAGCATATCGGGCCGCCCCATTGCCGGCAATTGCAAAACCGGCCCAATACATTGTGCGACGTCACGTGACATCGCAAATTTGATATGTCTGCCATAGTTAATGTTTTTTTTATTGTTGGGTAATACAGTTTGACAACCATAAATGTTTGCTTTTTATCCAGGACTTAGACAATTTCCTTCAGCAAAAACCTGGGCTTACCTGTATTTTTTATCACACTGTTATCTTATTTTGTTACACCTACCATATCTTGATTCAGATGCACTATGATATGCAGTCACTTGCATCTAATCCTATTCCAAGTAAATTCTAGTTTACTTTTAACTGTTAATAGATAAAGAAGTTATCCTCATACAAAGAAGCTGATTTCATGCAAAACTCATCTGTAGTTTGCAATTAATTTATTCAGCACTGTCAATTGTTCATTTTAATTAGAGATTCTAGATGTTCTTCCCACTGGCTTTCTCAAACATAAACTTTCAGAAACACTCTAATCTTAAAACTGCATAAACCAATACTATCTATGTAAATTTCAGCATTTTCTCAGTTTTGCAATAGATAATCATATAAAGGGGAACAAGGCTTCTTCACTCTTTAGAGCCCAAAGTAGGGCTACAAAAATCTGGATGCCCACTAGAAGACAACACAGTATTAACATTTTCTTTGTTTCCATGTAGTGGTCATCCAGGTTTTATAGCTCAGATCTTATAATGGTAATCCAAATTATGTTTCTTTAATATGAATGAGTTAAAAAAAGTATGGGCAATATGTAGCCTTTTAGGTGGTAGCACTAAGTTCTTGTATGACTCTCTACCTTCTACAATAGAAGCAAGCAATATTCAGGCCACTAAATATTTTTGAACTCCAACTCCCATCCACTCTGGCTAATATGATACTGAGGTGGAAACTGCAGTCCAGTAACAACTGGAAGATCATCTGTCACTTAAAGGTAAAGGTTTTCCCTATCCGGTTGAGTCCGATTCTAGGAGGCATACTCATCTCTGTTTCTTAGCCGAGGGAGCCAGCATTGTCTAAAGATGCTTCTGTGGTCATGTGGTCAGCATGACTATATGTCAAGGTGCATGGAACATTGTTTCCTTCCCACCAAAGTGGTACCTATTTATTTACTCACATTTGCATGTTTTCAAACTGCTAGGTTGGCAGGAGCTGGGGCAAGTAACAGGAGCTCACCCCGTCACATGGCACTTGGGTCTCGAACCTGGTCTGTCAGCTTTCCAACTGACATGGTCAGTGTCTTTAACTGCTGAGTCATCGCATCCCCGTTTATCTGTCACATAGCCCTTTCTTAAACAGCTGTTCAACAATATCTAACTAGCATATACTATTGTTATGATTTAAGGCAGAGAACAAAATGTAGTTGTTTGCAAAAACAAAATGGCAGATTTAGATATGACTACCAACTTATTTTGGATAGTATACAAATGCTACAGAACTAAACTATTTGAAATGAAGTATCATATTTGAAGAAGGGGAAATTGCTTTTTTCCTATTTATAATGAAAAAGTCCTCAATAAAAGCTGCATTTTTCTTTGAAATATTTACATATAATGTTTTTTGTAAGCTATACACAATGATAATGCCATTTTACTGCACCTGTTGACTTTTTATTTTTTTAGGAAAAAATAAAAGGCTTTTTCTGTTGGTGAAACCATAACAAGGAACAAGTTCAGATATAATAAGCGATCATACCATTTTGAAAAGATTCTTCTTGAAATAAGTTTATATTAAAGAAGATTTTACATCTGAGCAATTTAGAGCTGTGTCATTTCTGAGGATACCAAGAAGTTCCCAGTTTCTTTACTCATATGGTTCTAATTAAACCATAATTGTGCTGTTCGCTACAAAATGAAAGAAAATGGTTATATTCAGTATCTTTTGGGACAATAGAATGAAATGATCCTTCCAAACAGACTAAAAATAGTATTGGAAAAAGGAATAAAGGAATGTGAGATTATGACTGACTCCTGAAAGTAAAAAAGAATACTAGTCTTTGACCAATGTAAGTTTAAACAGCACAGTTTTAAACAATAATTTATGTTCAGAAACATATTTCTGAGTTATTTTTGAAAACAGTGCTATGGGCTCATCTACCATTTTACTTCCATAGTCATGGAAGTAAGTATATTAGAAAAGATGCAGTTCATAACAATCACATGCTTTTAAGCAGATAAGATGTTGGTCATATAAATATACCCAGCTTTTTATGATAAAATATGGATGTGCCCAACAAAAATGCTTGAAACATGCCTTAACCTAGGAAAAAGAGACACCATGAACTTGGTATCCTGTTCTGATTGTGCTAAATTTAGATCCAAATATTTGCATTCTTTTCTAAAGTTTTACTAAATGGAAAATCAATGTCAGTGCCAATTATTCTGTTTTTTTTTTTAGCAGAATTGGATGAAACTATGCTAATTCTTCCTGAGGATATTGCAGACAGAAGGGCTGGACTGACATGTGGGTAGCTTTGGCACAGAATGAAAACAGAAGATTGTTGGCTTCAGGAAGACTTTAAAAAGGGCAAGATTTCAAGAGCAACAACTGGAAAACTTACCGATGTGTTAGGCTCAACACTAGTCACAACAAAAACTAAGGAATGAGCTCATACTTTACCATAAAAAATAACTGCTACCTTTTCTAAGAAGAGTTCATGAGACAGAGAAACCAACCCGTGAGACAAAGAGACAAATTTGCCCAGGAAGTATACTTGGCTGTGTGGTTAAGAAAGCAGCTCCCAATACTTTGGAAGCTGATGGTAAGGACAGTCCAAGAAACATTGAAAACTAAAGGTGTCACAGCTCCCATGTGATTTTCTTTATTTGTCCAGCTGGTATTGAAACATCCTGTGAAAAATTGGAATGGTAATGGGACCATAAATATAGGAACTACTTTGCAGTTGTGAAGGAAGATTTTGTCAAAGGAGTTTGAATTACATCCTACTGCTGCAAAATCAAGGGCAATGGAAAGTTATCCCCTGGGACAAAGAAATCAACAGAAAGAATTCTTCAGTGAGCAAAGATGTGGCAACTCATTATCAGACATAGTATTCATTTGTGATCCTGTCATTCTCCTTGTGTTGTATTTGCTAATCTATCATGTATCACCAGGAGCCATGGTGGCGCAGTGGTTAGGATGCAGTATTGCAGGCTAATTCAGCTCACTTCCAGGAGTTCGATTCTCACCTGCTCAGGGTTGCCTCAGTCTTCCATCTTTCTGAGGTCAGTAAAATGAGGATCTAGATCAGGGGTTCACAAGTCTTAAAGTTGCCAAGGTTGAGAACCCCTGATCTAGATTGTTGGGGACAATATGCTGACTCTGCTTAGAGAGGGCTTTAATCCAATGTATTTTTCTCTTATCCACCAGAGCTATAGGAACAACTCCAAACACAAAAGCTCAAGAAGGTATAAAAACCCACCTAAAACCCAACTGCTCATAGTTTTCAATATTCTCCTATGCCTTCCTTTTTCTCACTTCTCTCTCTTTTTAATGGAAAGCAAAATGATGAAGAGGAGAATCAACCTGTGAAAAGAAGATGAAAACTCTTTTCAGTTTTGAACCAGACAGACATATAAATTTCCTTAAGGTGCAAGTATTCTGACAGTTGATATTATCAACTGCCTGAGAACCACAAAAAAAAAGCCCTAGTGATCTCTGTGTGATCATTTGGAAGATCAGAATTACTTAGCAATAGTAGAAAACCAATACTCAAAGATTGATGAATAACAGAAATAGTCTAGGTGAGTACATTTGTAATTAGCATAATTTTCCATTGAAAGAGGAAGTATATACTGGGAGGCAAAATTTGTGAACACTTCATGTTGTCTACAGGAAACCATAACAAAAACACTATGAGGATGGAATCACAAAGCTCACTAAAGGACTTCTGACCCAGATCATCCACTTCATTGCATGACATCTCCAAGTCCCAGAGTAGTGGCTGAGTAACCTACTGGGTTATGCATCTAAGAAGGAATATATATGTGAATGAAAACTATTAACAGAAATCCAATAAAATCTATTACTTTATGCTGAACTTACATTAGTTACTGAACTTGTCCATCTTGGTCTTGATCTCTAAGTGCAGCTGCCCTAAGGTGCTCAAGTCTGATTCATAGATTTCTGTCCTACAACAATAGAAAGGAACTTAGAGGAAAGTAGGTATTTGTAATAGAATGTGTACAGTGGAAATGTATAGCTGTGTATTCTCAGTTATAAAAAAATTACAGTAAAACCTCCTCACTGGTACAGAACCTCTGTGCATGATGCACAGAAGACTCAATGAAGAGTTGGTCAACAGAATTGTTCCGGGTTGTGAAAAGTGAAACTGATTGTCGGGAGCTCCAGAAGGATCTCTCGAAATTGTGTGAGTGGGGAACAAAGTGGCAAATGCATTTTAACCTAAACAAGTGCAAAGTTATGCACATCGGGGCAAAGAACCCCAATTATACTTACCAACTGATGGGGACCAAACTTTCTGAGACAACCCAAGAAAGGGATCTTGGGGTTTTGGTGGACAGCTCGATGAAGATGTCAACCCAATGCGCAGCAGCAGTAAAAAAAGCAAATTCCATGCTTGGCATGATTAGGAAGGGAATCGAAAATAAGTCAGCAAGTGTTGTATTGCCTCTGTACAAATCGATGGTGAGACCACACTTGGAGTACTGTGTACAGTTCTGGTCACCGCACCTCAAGAAGGATATAATGGAACTGGAAAAGGTGCAAAAAAGGGCAACAAGAATGATCAAGGAAATGGAGCGCCTCCCTTATGAAACCAGATTGCAACGCCTTGGTCTCTTTAGCCTTGAAAGACGGCGTTTAAGGGGTGACTTGATCGAAGTGTATAAAATCATGCATGGGATAGAAAATGTGGATAGAGAAAAATTCTTTTCTCTATCACACAATACCAGGACAAGGGGGCACTCCCTAAAGCTCATAGCTAAGAAAGTGAGGACAAATAAAGGGAAATATTTCTTCACCCAGAGGGTCGTTGATTTATGGAATTCACTTCCAGAAGGGGTCGTGACAGCTGTCAGTCTTGACAGCTTCAAGGCAGGGTTAGATAGATTCATGGATGCCAAGTGTATCGGTGGTTATTAAAGCGGATGTCCATGTGCCGCCTCTATGTTGGTTGAGGCAGGCAGGATTCCCTTGAGTACCATTTGTTGGGGGTCAAGGGAAAGGGAGGGTTTTGCCTTCTCTTTCTGCTCAAGATCCCCATGTACAATTGGTGGGCCACTGTGTGACACAGAATGCTGGACTCGATGGGCTTTGGCCTGATTCAGCATGGCTCTTCTTATGTTCTTATGTTCTTATAGAATGAGAAAATAACAAATTATTAACTAATTGATATCAGCTTTATTTCTGAAATAGGATAAATTTGAAAAAAAAAATTAAAAAACTTACAGTGCAAATAGCTTGTATGGAACAGGTAATAATCAAAAGCCTTCTATTCCAAGCGGATGAAGTATAGCTCTAAAATATTTTGCTTTGACCTCTCTGGTGTTATCTCTTATCATTTTTTAAAAATTAAATAAATCAATTAACTTCTCTGCATTGCAAGAACAGAATTGTTAAAAATCTAAAGGGATTTTGTATTGGTATTTGGCAAATTTGCATCAGAGATGCAACTGTTTTTATATTTGGCAAAATATTGAACAAAGATTCCCATAAATAAATGAAATATCAGTTTGTTGTTTTTTGGAAACATCTGCAAGGCATTTGAAGATGTTGACTTTTAGCCCAGCGGTCCCCAACCTTTGTGGCTTGCCAGCCCAGCTGGTTGAGAGGAATTGGGCCCCGTGAGCATCGGGCCAGTGTGCACTCACATGCCTGGGAATTGGGGACCGCCGTTTTAGCCCAACTTTTCTACAATAAACCTTATTCTTTTTTTAAATTACAATAGGTAGAAAACAACTGTATTACATTTACTTTTTATTTTATTTTAATTGTCTTTTCCTGTTCCCTTGCTTTTCCCTTACACAATATTCTTATATGTATACATCAGGTAGATTCACTTTGCTGTATTAAGCAATGATGTTATTTATATAATTTTGACTTAGATGAAATATGTAAAGCAGGCTACTATGAATTTCTCTCACACACAAACATTCCTAGTTTAGTACTGAGTTTGAATTCAGCTCCTGACATTTGGCTTCACCATTTAAAATTAATGAACAGGCAGTCCTCAACTTACGCCCAAAATTTATGTTGCTAAGTGAGAAATTTGTTAAGTGAGTTTTGTCCCATTTTATGACTTTTCTTCCCATGTTTGTTAAGGGAATCACTGCAGTTGTTAAATTAGTAACATGGCTGTTAAATAAATCTGGTTTCCCCATTGACATTGCTTGTCAAAAGGTTGCAAAAAGTGATGACATGACCCCAGGAGACGGCAACCATCATAAATATGATTCAGTTGTCAAACATTTGAATATAAATCACATACCCATGGCATTGCTGCAATGGTCATAAGTGCAAAAAATGGACATAAGTCACTTTTTTCAGTGCCGTTGTAACTTTGGTCACTAAGCGAAATGTTGTAAATTGAGGACTACCTATAATTTCTCAGAGTTTCCTAATTTCCCTAATCCCTTAAAATAATTCACAATCCACTTCACTTAGTAGGAACCCACTTAAGGTCTCACTTTTTAATCACAAACTAGTCACCAAATTTTAGTCTAAGGCAGGGATCCTCAAACTTGGCCACTTTAAGACTTGTGGACTTCAACTCCCAGAATTCCCCAGCTGCCTGGCTGGGGAATTCTGGGAGTTGAAGTCCACAAGTCTTAAAGTGGCCAAGTTTGAGGACCGCTAGTCTAAGGGGTTGTGAGAAACCATCTTAATCATCAGTTTATAGTTCAGTGTATATGGAAATCCCCAAAATTGGATTGAGTAAATTATGTCTGAATAATGTAAGCATGTTATGCAAATATAGACATTCTTAGCATTGTGTGTTTGTATTCCTACGTTGTATTAAAATAGAACATGGTTTATTTGGTTATGGATTAGCATGTTTTTTGAGCTCAGCAGTGGTTGAACAAAGAATGGTTTAGCGTAAAATCTGTCTGGTGTGACTGAGTTCACACTTTACTACTCTACCACTTGTTTTAGTATGTGTTGTTCACATCCAGTCGCTGATTTATGGCAGACTATAAATCCCGATTAAACAAGCCATAGAGGAGATTATATATACGAATCCAAACCAGCAGGTCTAAAATGGATTTATCACGCTCAGTGTAAACTTCCAACCGTGGGATTTATTTCTAACTAAATATTCCAAAACACGCATGACATTAACTGAAGAATAAGCAATAATATGCACCTCGAAGTTTACATTCATATAATGGATAATTGATGGCATTTTTGTGTACTAAAAGTAAAAAATAAATTAAAAAAAATCCACGCGATGCGACTGATTTATTGAATAAACCCCAGTTTGAAAACACTGGCGCGAGCCAGTACCAACAAAATCGGTTGCTAGGTAGACTCCGCCCCCATAATCGGGCGGGTGACATCCCCGCTCCTAGAACGTCAAATCCTCAGGAGCCAATGAAACGCCGCGCTGGACCCAGTTCCCGGCCGCCTAATGCTGTAGTTCTTCGGCCGCACGTGATCGTGTCCCTCCGTCCGTGACAGCCGCGGAACTAGGAAGCGGTCGGTTTCTTTGTCATCTTCCTCGCCCGCGGTGGCAGCTATGGGCTCGGTCACTTTTCTGCTACTGCTGCCCGGCGTCTTGCTGGGCCTATGTGCCGAGGAGAGCCTTCTGCCTGGCCGACATTTGTTACTGCAAAGTGGTTTGGAAGAAATACTTTTGGGAGGCCGACACCGCGCTTGGCCCATGGACCTGGAGGACCTGCCGTCGCTTGAATCGGGATTCTTAAGGGTTTTGCAGGAGCCGCAGCTGGATCCAGAGTGCAAGGAGCTCTTGAATGCCTTCGCCAACAGCAGCCTAAGATTGGCTGGCTGCTTAATGCAGAGCGCCCGGCCTGTGACGCTCTGCCAGAACTGCTATCACCAATTCGGGGAAGTCATGCAGCAGTTCAACAACATCGAGGTGCGTGGATCGGGTTCCTTAAACATTGGGGTCAGCGTTAGAATCGCTCCTGTTTTTGTTACCGGAACAGTTAGTTGCTCCATCAAAGCTGTCCCAGGTCTGTCCGGCAAGTACTTCTGTTGAAGCCATAAAGATTCTTGTGGTGCATTGTAACATTGTGTTTTTTTGTGGATTGCAGTTGCATCGAGTGTCTAAGGGGCCGCAGGGCCAGTTGCAGCTGCCACAGAGAAACATGGCAGTCTTTTGGAAATTATAATTTGATTTGTTTGTTTTGGAGGCTACCGTTAAAATTCTCTTGGAATTTTCAGGGCTTGGGATAATACAAGCATGCTTTGTCTAAAAACAGGGGTTTTTCAAAATTGTGGTGGTGGAACATCTTTATCTTGGGGGGAGGCTCCTCTTCTTATATCTGTGGAATAAAAACTTGGGAGTCTGCTTTTTGTGACTGATAGAAGAGGGAACTCATGAAACAAGTAGGAACTACAGTAATCATATATATCCTATGTTAGAGTAGAGAGGTTCTTTCTGGGATGCAAATTATATTTTGTTTTCTTTGTCAGTGGGATTGCTCATAAGTGTCTCCATGAGATGAATGACATACTTTGCAGCAAGAAGAATTAGTTGGGTTTATATTTTGATAAAATATCTGAGTAGTGGTCAGGTTGCGCAGATAGATTCTTGGGGAGTCAAGAGTTTTTTTTTCCTCCTTTTCAAGTGACAGCATCTGGCTGACGTTGGCTGATGAACAGTTTTGGGCCTGCTTAGTAATTGGATGGGAGCATCAGAGGAGACCAATGGCCAACCTCTTCCTTATTATGCCAAAAAGCCCTGTGCCCATATAAGCATATAAGTCACTGGGAGAATGAAAGGATAGTTACTATAGGTAAACTTTGAATTTTCCATTTTCCATATTCATATAAAATAGGCATAGGGTTGCAATGAGCTATCCACATATTTATTCCTTGGCTTACAAATCTCAGGCAGGCACAAACAACTAAATTACTGAATCTTTCATGGATCATCATGCATGGTATACAGATTGGTGTTTATAAATTCTGAAAAAATAGAAACAAGAAAAATCAACTGACCTAAAGGCTTGACTGAATCTGAAAAAAAAATCACATTGTCACTTTAAATTACATTTGAATGTAGCAATTACTGCTTTGTATTAGGAAGAATTTAAGATAATGTATTGTTGCTGGAAACGGATAGAAGTGATGCAGTCTATCATATGATTTTTCCCATGTTAAAATTACAAAAATAGAAAATCTGGAAGAATGATTGGAATTTAATGTTCTCTTATGTTGCAGCCTGTGAAAAGAGTTCATTAAATTGATGCAAATGCTTTTCTTAATTAAGGATGGCTCAACTTCTGTTCCAGTTACGGATCTGCTCTGGGATGAGGGGACTTTATAAAGCAAATTTGGGAATTGCTTGGGGAATATATGAAAGAAAATGCATTTGAAAGAGGGGGCTACTACTAAGGCAGTGATGAATTTTACCTCAGAATGTTTGCATCAGAATATATTCCCAGAACATTTTTTTAATTGTTTATAAAAAAAAATCACTAAAATATTTGCAAAATGTGTGGATTTGATATCCAGATTACAAGAATGTAGATATCTAGTGACCATTGTCAAAGGAGACACTACAAAGAGTTAGGGATTCACCACTAAAATAAATTATCTCCCAGCTTGTCATTTATATATCTGAAGACAAAGATATTCAGTGGAGAGACTTAAAAGATGTTCTCAGCAACTGATGGACTAGCACAGAAATTCCCTTGAGAGAGCTGTTTCAGTTCCTGAGTAATTTAAATCTTTAATGCCGTTTGTTTGGATAACACATGTATGTCCCAATTTTATTAGGAAGATAACATTGTGTTTATATGTACAAATGAACTACACTGCAATACTATATTTATTCAGAAATAATTATTTCTAACTCAGTGGGGCCTTCCCCTGCTGAAAGCTATTCTGTATAGGTTTGTAGTTTTAAAATGCAATCTTACAATACCACAGAATAGCTAATATATTCTTGATTGCTGGAACTGCTAACAAACTATTTCTATATGTGTATTTTCTCCTTTCAGAATACTACTAAGAGTAACCGTTGTGCCCAAAGTCTCTTGATGTCAGACAGGCTACAGATGGTTGCACTTGTGAACAAGTTTTTTAATGACACATGGATAAAAGCTAACTGTGCAAGTATGTACTCTTTTTGTCTGCATTCTTGTATATGTTTGAATATTCAATATGAATAAAAGAATATATTTTTTTCTATTTTTTTAAAGCTATACAGGGGTAATACATAACATATCAATATGCACACTTCTTCTCTGGCATTAGTTTTAATATAAGAAAGATGATTTCCAGAGCTAAGTAATTGCTCATTCAGTTTCTACAAATCCAGATTGGGTTCATATACTTACGCCATGGATTGTTTGCGATTTATTGATATGAGCCCATAGAACACATGCAGAATAGTTTATAATTCATAGCAGCTGGCTATACACAACATACTAAGCTAAAATCAACCAAACATTGTAGCAAAACTAAAGTATAATAAATATCTTATTTCTGAAATGAGATGTGAAGAATGTACCAGGTGAAGGGGTGCAGGTGAACTGAGAACAGGGCAATCCAGCATGCTTATATGACAAGTCTGAAAGGCCTGTGTTTTTTTTTGATGGCATGTTCTTTTTAATGAGGTGTATAGTATATGCTGGATTAGTCATACCTGTATTGCTTTTATTAGTTAAATGAATTGATGGATATTTTTATGTATTCAGCAATACTGTGGTTATAATTGTATTTCTCAATTGATCCTTTGATTCCGTTAATTAAAATAGGAAGGGAAATTACAAGAGATGATGATGATTTAGGAAACATCTAAAATAATGTGCTGTTCACCATTGTTTAAAACCCATAAGCTTGCATGTGTGTATGTGTCTCCATGTGTATTCTATACAGTATATACGTATACATATGTAGATATATAGAATATATGTGTAAGAAAAATGAGAAAGAAGGGAAAATAGTGTTTTACATAAATGTTTTGATAAACCTGTATGTATATGGGCTTTGCTGATGTTTTGTACATTATGTTCAGAGTTTGTAGGATGGACCCATAGATTTGAGAAATAAATAAATAAATAGGATAATTAAGACATGTGGTTAAGGTACCAGATAGGAAACCATGAGACTGTGAGTTCTAGTTCTGCCTAAGGCATGAAAGCCAGCTGGATGACTTTAGGGCCCTCTTGTCTCAGCTCAACTTGCCACTGGATTGTTGTGGGGAAAATAGGAGGAGTATAGATATGTTCACTGCTTTGAGTTGTTTATAAAAATAATAAATTCAGAATATAAAATTAATGTTGGGCAGCCTTATAAATCATTTCAATTTATCATAATCAGCAATAGCACCTTCCTCTGTAAGCAACTTGTTCATATATTGCAAGTTGAATTAACTGCATGAAGCTTAACTATTTCTTCTATCAGTGTATGTGGACCTGTTCCGGCAATTCAGTGCTATAGAGCAGGGGTCCCCAACCTTTCTGGGTTGATGACTGGGGTGGTGGTGAAGGCGTATTTATGCATGTGAGCGTGCACATGGGGCCACAAGTGCACGTGTGACGTAAAAAGGCCACGAGTACCCATGCAATGCTTGGGCAATGCTAGACCTGTTCAGTGCTGCGATGCTACCACGAGTGGAGATGTGTGCACTTGCAGCGACGCTAGTGCCTGTGCAATGCCCAATGCTAGCGCGAGTGGGGGTGCAGAAGAGGGGAAGGTGTGTGCTCACAGCAATGCTAGTGCCCGCACAATACTCATGGCATCACTAGTGCCTGCACGATGCCTCAGTGCTAGCAGGAGAGGGGGTGCAAGTGCACGTATGCACTGGCCAGCAACTCACACGATTGTAGTGGGCCATGGACCAGAGGTTGGGGACCCATGCTATAGGACAGTGGTGGCGAACCTATGGCACGCATGCCAGAGGTGACATGCGGAGCCCTCTCTGTGGACACGCAGCATCGCCCTAGCACACGTGGTCTCTAAAAGTTCGCCATCACTGGTCTTAAAAGCCAGCCAGCCTGGAACTGCCATTGGGGAGCCCACCATCCCACCCATCAGAGACCCCCTGGATCCCCCCAACCCTGCCCGGCTCTCACAGGTGTCCCTCCCCATAAGCAACATCAAGGTGGCCATGCTCACCCCAGCCATGCCCACCCAATCTGCCATAACTACTGCAGCCACACCCATCCAGTGGCCCTACCCACCCAGTCTGCCAAGCCCACTGTAGCTGCACCCGCCGAGTGGGCCACACCCACCTGGCACCCAGCGATACATAAGTGGGTTTGGGTTGCAGTTTGGGCACTCGGTCTCTAAAAGGTTCGCCATCACTGCTATAGGAAAAAAGTATCTGAGAAAATACATTTTTAATGGTACCATGTTTCCCCAAAAATAAGACCCACCCAGAAAATAAGTCCTAGCCTAATTTTTTAGGGTGTGCCTAATATAAGCTCCAACAATGGCCATAATTGTTTTTAGGGGATTGTGTTTTTAGATTATGTATTGGGTTTTTAAATATCGGGCCAAATTATTTAATTTATTTTTAATAATTTTAATTTTTGTATGTTGTCGTTTTAATTGGGCTGTACACCGCCCCGAGTCCTTCGGGAGGGGGGCGGTATAAAAATCGTAAAATAAATAAATAAATAAATACCCCAAAAATAAGCCTGGGGGAGTGGGGGTGGCCAGCACAGAAGGCGGTGAACGCATGGGGGCTGACAGTGTCCGACAGCAGGTGCAGCCTACACAGCGCAGGTAAGGCTGAGTGCCGAGGCAGAAGCAATCTGGATGCACTGTGCGGCCATCTGGCTGATGGCAGGCTCGTACGGTGGCACCGGCAGCAGGCGGAATCAGCGGCAAGGGGGGGGAGGCAGGTGATCCAGATGCACTGCGCAGCTGCCTTGCCCACCGGAGGCTTGTGGGAGGCTCGTGCGGTGGCACCGGCAGCAAATGGAGGCAGAGGCACAGGAGGGAGTCAGGCGATCCCAACGCACCTCCTACTCCGTCCCACTGTCCTTCGGTTTGCCTGGGGCAGGCGGCCACATGGTGTGTCAGGATCACTTGCCTCCCCCCTGTGCCTCTGTCTCCCCTTGCTGCCAGTGGCACTGCACGAGCCTCCCATGAGCCAGGTGACCGCACAGTGCATCCGGATCGCTTGCCTCCTCCCTCCCCCCCAGCTCTCCCTCTGTGCTCGGACTTACTTGCACTGCTGCAAGGGGCCAACGGGCTATGGCTGCTGCCAGACACCATTGTCCCCTATGCACTCACTGCCTCTTGTGCACATGCCAGGAGGTGGGGCGCATGCTGGGCTGATCACCCTGATGCCGTATAAGTATAAAAAATATAAGACCAGATCTTAGTTTCAGGGAAACATGGTACATACTTGTAAATACCTGTGCACAAAACTAAGGAGACATTACATATCTATAGACAATGACCGATTACAGCCCTGTTGTATCAATTTGTCACAATTGACATGGAGTTGATGCATATGATTCTTATTTGTTTAAATTTCTAAGGCTGTTGTGCCACAATGATTTGAAAAACAGTTCAAAACAATATAACACCTAGGAAAAAATGATGTCTATAGAAACAATAAAATCCACAAGTTGAATTCAAAACATGTCCATAAGAGGTTCACCACCTATTCTAGTCCAGGGCCTGGTGAAGAGCCAATTTTTGAGAGCCCATTTAAACAAATTCAGGTAGGGGTCATGTAGAACACTATGGGAGAGACTGTTCCCAAGGACAAGTACTGTAACAGCATATTTGTGTATGAGTGTTCCTTTGGACATTGGGTGTGAATATCCTTCTAGAACAGCGGTTCTCAACCTTTTTCAGGCCGAGACCCCACCTGCGCCGCCCATGCGTGGCGCGACCCCGACCTGCGCCGCGCATGCGCGCCGTGACGGCCCGCATCACGCATGCGCGGCATGACGGCCCGCATCGCGCATGCGCGGCGTGATGGCCCGCATCGCACATGCGCGGCGCGATGGGCCGAACCGCGCATGCGCGATGCGCACGCGATGGGCCGAACCGTGCATGCGCGGCATGCGTGCGACGGCCCAAATCGCGCATACGCGGCGCGACGGCCGAGGGGAAATGGGGGAAAAAATGGCGGACTGCGGTGTTTGACGACCCCGTGAAACGGTCATTCGACCCCAAATGGGGTCGCGACCCACAGGTTGAGAACCGCTGTTCTAGAATCTGTTTGTGTTGGCCTTTTATCTTTTTGTTGCAGCTTATAATAGTGGAATCCCAAAAGCCTGCCAGAGTTTTCCTCTGCTTTTTTATACCTCTTATACCATAAAGGAACAAGATGGAGTTTTATCAAATTATGTTGTTGTTTACATTCTCTCTTGTCTTTTAAGGATTCTGCTAACTGTTCTTGCATTCTCTTCATTTTTATCTCTGCATTGTTCTACAGTTTGTGCTCTTTATCTGCCAAAATGATGTAACACAAAATGTTTCCAACGAATATACTTGACATGGAAGCTGATTTGAAAATCATCTTAAATTGTGTGTGTTTGTGTTTTAGATAAATAATGGCTAATTTTGCCATGCAAACATACTGCCTTTTTTACTTGTACTTAACACAGACTTGTAATGCTAAATTATAGCTCAGTGGAGTATTGTGACAAGAATGACGCATGGCTTGGCACAGCTGAAAGGAATGTTCAGAAGCATGTTTAATATTAAACAACTATTGATAATTCTAACTGTAGTTTGTAGTTGCCTTTTTTCTAGTAGTCATAGTTAAGATTAAAGAATTGGACATAACTTCATCATTTTTGTAACAAAAAGTAAATATACAACCTCCATAGTGGCACTGATGAAAAAGAGGAGAGAGAATAGCATCCAGGCGCAAGGCTTGTTGATTAATGTGTCATGTATATTATATCTATCATATCATATATCATACTATATTCAGATTGATGTTTTCCTTTTCACTACATGGCACTCAAAGTCAGTCGTATTCAGGAATAATTTATTAAAAATATATATGAAAGTTATTTTATGTGAAAGAATAACTCATGAATGAAGGCAAATATATATGCCCCAGGATAATGTTGCAGGATCCAATCTGGGTTGATCGTTTAGTCTTCCGAGCTTTTGGACATGAGCTGGAGCCTATCCTCAGGGAACTTCTCTCTATCGGAATGTGTGCTTTGGGCTATTCCATGCTCAGAATTTATACGGTGCCTGGTTCTCTGTGGCCTCCTAGCTGTTGATTGGAGTATTGATGGCCGACCATTAAGTTGTTCGCTGTTTATTCCTTGTTCTGCCAAGTCCTAGTGCAAAGCTTTAAATGCCGTCAGTTGAATGAGTATAGAGGCCCCCTTCAGATCTTTACACTTCAGATGCAACAATTTGACATTCTCTCTATGGCAGGGGTAGGCAACCCTGGCTCTTTTATGACTCGTGGACTTCAGCTCCCAGAGCTCTCTGAGCCAGCCATACTGAGGGAAAAGGGAGAGGTTTCTATGGTGAGCCATGCTGGCTCAGGAATTCTGGGAGTTGAAGTCCATGAGTCATAAAAGCCAAGGTTGCCTACCCCTGCTCTAGGGGACAAAGAAAGAAAGCTTTGTTTTGTGAAAGAATAAAAAATGAAACACTTTTCATGATAGTTATCTTAAGCCAGTAGTGGACAACTTGGTGCTATTCAGATATCTGAGTGTGACTCCCATAGTCTTGCTGTTATGCATGCCAATTGAGGCTGAGGAGATTTGGATATTAAAGCATTTGGTATTTTAGCCCTCATTTGTTTCCTCTCTATGCTTCTCTTTACACAGCTTTGATTTATGGAATTGTGCGAAGCAGCTCTGGGTTGTCTCAACATTTCCTACTTATGAGCTCAGTTTCTATTTTCATCCAATTAATTGGGTAATTTGAAATAGTATAAGGACTACTAAGTTCATATTGGTGTTAAAAGAGAAAATATAGATCATATGACAGAAACCTGATACTGTTTTGTACTACTAGATGCTTTGTTAAGCCTATCCATTTATGTCCTCTTTGATGGTCTTAAAATTCTCATTTTTCTCAATCTTACTGCTGCCTCTGATTCAGCTGAGGTTCTCTCTTCCCCTATTTTGTTTCTAAGCTTCTGCAATCTCAACTTCAGCAAGAAATATTTCCACATGCTTAATCTACTCTTTTGAGACTGGATTCATGTTATGTGTTTGGCAAAAGGGAATTTGATTGTGGCTTAGCATGTTACGCATGCACAGACCGTACATTTTATAATCCATAATTAAACAAATCATGGCTTAATGTATTGTGAACTTACTGGGTGTCTCCCCCACCCCACCCCCGAGCCTATTGCTTTCTGTGCTTGTTAAGTGTCACTTATTTTGTGGTGATACATATTCTATACCTACCCCTTCACCTTTGAAAATTAAAAACTGATTATTTAGGTGCCTCTTCCTTTCCAGACATTTTTCCTTCTAAGCTGACTTTTCCTTTACTGCTGTCACTATCTGATAACACCAATGTTACCTAGTCACCCCTACATTTCTCTATCTTGTCAAAATTATGATACTTTTTTCCTATTATTAAAAAACAAACTTCATTCAGTGAAAACTGTTGTCTGTGTCCTGGTTCTTTTTTTCTCCCAGTTGTATCTCCATGTTCACTTAGCCATCTTGTACTCTGTTATATTTTTCTTCATCTTTCTGATTAGTGACTCTATAATTTCCCTCATTTTATTGTTTTTCTTTTCTTTTCTTTTCGTCACATCTCTCATATTCTTTTGCTTCCTGTTAGGTTTATGATAACCTCCAGATCAACACCCATTACTTCTGCTAAGCTTCTCTTCAAAACTCAGCACTTTCACAACTTTTCGCTATTTCTCTTACTGCCAGACTGACCATCTTATTGCTTAATTTGGCAGTGTTTGGCAACAAACATGCCTTGCAAAGTTTCTAAGAGTTTACAACAACTGTATTTTGGAAGGGGTTTTTTTGGCCATGTTTTGTGCAAAAGGTCTGAGGTCTTTGTTGGCTTGTCATCAAGATACCAACCTAGTCTCTCTTTTTTCCTCTTTCCCCTCCTCTTTCCACCTAGCAACATTGTAGTGGTAGGAAAAATGCACTTAATGGGCAAGGGCATTCCCCCCCCTCAGTTCTTGAAGTGTATGCGATCTATTTTAGGTCTCATTTTTGGAGGCGGTGTTGTTTTTTTTGTTTTACAGAATTTCAGCAGCCTACCATTGGAGAAATGTATAAAGAAGAACTTTAAAAAGAAGGGAACTTGCATGTGATACTGAAGTGTCATTGATTGTCTCTGCCTTAGACTAGCATTTGTCATTCCTTTCATGGCAGGTTCATAGATTATACTGTGTTAACTTATACTACTGTATAATTTAAAAGCAGAATAACTATCTGTACAATAAATAAACCTTGATCTAAAACAGCCTTTTGGAAGTGGATACTGGAGATTTATTGATGCCTTTGACTCTTCTTTCACAGATTGTTTAAACCAGAAGAAGGAAGGCTTATCAGCTGGTACAGTGATGTTCCTGGCCTTATACAATGAATCAATGGCATGCTTTAAACAGAACCTCCAGGTACTTAATATTGTTTATTAGGGGTACAGTTGAGCCCTCTAATTGTATAATGAATTTCCCCCTTTTTTTTCAGAGCAAGGCGCTGCAAATATAATTTACCAACTCTTATGCAGTTTAAACAGATAGAACAATTATCTTTAAAATGCAGGTGTTCACTACTGACAACAAAATGCATTCTAATTAATGTTCACCTCCATTTCATATGCAATTATGCCGCTGTTTTGGTTTCACAATAGTTGATAATTATATAGGAAGAGTCGTATAATCTCTTCATATAGTAAATCACTTTTTACATTATTTTAGGCCTTGTCACCTCCTGATATAACTGTATGGGTCAGCTGATATTTTATTATAGTATGAGTTTAATCGTGGATACATAGCTATTTAAAAAGTTGGTTTTCACATATAGTATCTGCTATTAAAATCTTTCTAAATCTAGTATCTCTATAAAGTTGGAAAGATGTGGCCAACTTCTAGGATATGATCCAACTATGTTCAGACCTACTATGTTTTTATTATTCAAAACGTCAGGCCTGTATATCCCATATATTAATTTATATCATCAGAGTGTTTATTGTCATGAAGGTTGATAGCAAAATTATAACCAGAAGCTTAAAATAGCAACCTTGCTTATTTTACGGTCACTGTAGAAATCCAATACAGTTGTAAATTGCAAAGTATCTATCACTGTTCAGAATGGGAATTGTATTCCTACTACTATACTATTTATCTGTGTTACCAAGCTGTGTATAATCACTGAACTATTTTGGTAAATTAGATATTAAAAAATGAGAGAAAAATCCTGTTCTTGTTTTTCCCTTCTTAGTGAAGAAGTAAATGCCAAGCCCAGTATTTATAATTTTACATTTAGCTTAAATATAGAAAAATAGTCTTGTATTTTTGAATTCAATAAATTCTTTTGAATTTGTTCGTTTCTTTTCTCTTCTTATTGTATTATAATGTGAACATTTTATTTATCCACAAAAGTGATTTTTTTGGAACATTCTTTTTTCCTATTATATAGAAAAGTTGAGTACCTATGAACTATTAGAGAAGGTAAAATAGAAGAAATGTTAAGAGTCAGTGCAGTTGCATAAGATTTTTTTTTTCGTTACTAAAGAATGAATGACACAGATGAATTAAATAGAACATTAGGTAGAATCAGAGTGAATTATGAGAAAAATCAGTTGAGAAGATTCTGTATTATAATAAAAGAAATAAAAAGTGATTAGGATAGGAATAGAATGAGAAAAAATGGACTGCATATAGAACCCTCTCTTCCCCATGTTCCCTTATATATAGAGGGGAAAAAACCCTGTCCTATATATATTTGCAGGAGGCATCTCAGTGTAATCTGCTGAAGCTGCTTAAAATACTCATTGTGATTGGACACTTGTAGCTTCAGGAGGGTGTGTAAATCTTTAAGTGCCTTCAGTTAAATAAGTATAGAGGCCCCCTTCAGAGCTTTATACTTCAAATTCCACAGTTTGATATTCTAAGACAGTGTTTCTCAACCTTGACAATTTTAAGGCATGTGGACTTCAACTCCCAGAATTCCACAGCCAGCAATGCTGGCTGTGGAATTCTGGGAGTTGAAGTCCACATGCTTTAAAATTGTCAAGGTTGAGAAACACTGTTCTAGGAGGACAAGGAAATAAGGCTTCTGTTTGTGAACACTGCCTGCTTTACATATTTATTTTAAACACCCCGGTGAACTTACTCAGCCTTCCATAATCCATATACGTCTACAGATAAACTGGAAATTCTCTGGTAATTTGGGATTTTTTTGCTGATTTATTTCAATTAATATGACTGACTGTCCTTCTCAAATTCACGATAAACAAAATTAAAAAAATTAAAATTAAAAATTATATAAAAAACACACAAGTACAATCAGTAGCTGAGGTACAGCGATTAACCCAGCCACTGCGTGGGCTTCACCCCGTACCTGGAACCCCAAAGTTCAATGACAGAACTATGTCTTTAAGGCCTTACCAAAAGTAAGTTGGGTTGGGACTAATCCTGTTTCCAGAGGGTTGATATTCCAAAGGGCTGGTACCATGAAAGTCTTCCTTTTTGGATCCTGCCAGATAATGTCCTCTGGTAGGTGAGACCCGGAACATGCCTCTCCTGCTGGACTTTATGGGATGGATAGACATAATTGGGAAAAAGCAATCTGTCAAAGAACTCGTGCCTTGAAGGATTTTATAGATTACTACCAGCACCTTGAATTGAACCTGGACAAATACTGGTAACCAGTACAGCCCATAGAGCAGGTCTGCAACATGCTCTGATTGAGAAGTGCACATAATTGTCCATGCTGCTGGATTCTGTACCAGCTGTAGTTTCCAGATAAAATACATTGCTGTACTCCATTTGGGAAGTGACCATAGCATGAGGGACTATGAGCAGGGTCTCTTGATCAACTGGCACACAAAATTATGTAGAGCTCCTTCTGGCCACAGCTATTACTTGTTCTGTGAGCAGGAGCTCCAGTTGAATCGGAAGACCCCCCCAAGTGCACACAGGGTCTATTAGGGCAGAAGAATACTGACATTTTGCCACCCTTACCACCACAGGCTAGGTCTTAATAGTGGCACTAATTCATGCAGAGTTGAGTTCACTTTTTGTTGCCCTTCAGTGGCACTTTAATTTTCTTGGTTTCATCTCCCTCAAGTCCTCTGTAAACCAAAGGAAATTATGAAATCCATGGGAGGAGAGAGTCTATATGGGCCTGGTCTGATCCAAAGCCCTATCATCCTCTCATTCTGGGAAGTAAGGACGGCCTTGTAGCAGACTATCAAGAGCAATGCAAATCTCCCTCCGGAACCCAACAGGGTCCATTAGTTGCCTAAGATGGATTGGCCAAATAAATCCAGCCTCCTTGTGCCAGGGGACTGTGCCAGAGAACTCCATGGTTAGCAGAGAATGATTTAACCATGACAAAGATCAGATCAGGTTGGGACTTGGGTGACCTGGGACATCAAAAACTTACTCTTACTAGAAAACTGTGCCAGGTAAGAATGTGTAACCTTGTAATGCTGTTTTTTGTTTTGTTTTGAAGATTGTGTATATTTAAACATACCTTCTGTATTTATGTTATCCGTGATAATGAATAATGTACTTTTCTGTTCATGTTTGCCCTTTTCTTCTGTTTTTCATGTTTCATTGTCGATCAGATATCAAATGTTAAAATATACTGTTTTGCTGGGTTCTGCTATACCAAAACAAAGTACTGATTGTTGATGTAACAGTCATTAACATAACTGTTTTGCACTGATGTGAGAATAGTCACGAGCTATTGAATAATGAGCATTGTCAGCAGGAGGTAAATGAAAAGAATAGCGGAAGTTGGACAAGAATGGATATACTGACATTTTGAAAACATTATTTTCACCCAAAGTCCTAGTTATTGCATTTTGGCAGTATTTATCTTTCACATCACATTCTGCAATTTCCTTGTAACTCATACTTTTAAGTTATCATATAAGATAACTCCATGCCTTCCTGTGTTACTGGTTATTAACATCATGTACCTGTTAGTTTTAGTGGGAGGGGCAATCATTAGCTCAGAATTTGGTGTATCAGTGTGTGCATTCATGGTCCTATAAGTATATAATGCGTTTTTCTGGATATTTTTGGTTGTTATTCTGTCTCTCACTGTTAAAATAAACCTACCATTAAAATTATAGATTGATCATTTCTTTGTCAGTGGGCAAATGTACAAAATCAGCAGGGGATCAAATACTTCCCCCCCCCCACTGCAAGTGCTATTGCTAATTCTATGCTTATGGTCACATGATCAGAATTTGAGTGCTTGGCAAACGGCATGTATTTATGACGGATGCACCATCTTGGGGTTGTGTGATCACCATTTGCAATCTTCCAAGTTGGCTTCTGACAAGCAGTCGATGAGGGAAGCCAGATTCGCTTAATGACCATGTGATTCACTGAACAACTGTGATTCACTTGACAACTGTAGCAAAAGGTCATAAAATTAGGCATGACTCATTCAATATCCTCCTTGCTTAGTAATGGAAATTCTAGTCCCAACTGTAGTTATAGTTTTGTATTGTAGTATTATTTTATATGACTTATATATTTTGTACTTGTACTTTCTGTTGTGAGCCGCCCTGAGTCTGGGGAGAAGGGCGGCATATAAGTCAAAATAAAGATAAAGACTGACTGTAGGAGTTTCCCTCTATCTTGCAGCTGTTGTGTGAAGATTGTAGCAGCCTTTTGTGGCAGCTTGGATTATACTTCAAACACATCTTGAATTTTCTAATCTATTCTTTTAAAAAATAATTTCTTGGTTTATATTTTACGGCCAGGAAGGTAACCTGCTACCAAGTAACTACTCAGAGGTCTGCAAGAACTGCAATGGTACATATAAAAACTTGAGTTCTCACTACAGTGAGATACAGAAGAATGAGAAGCAAGAGGAATCTGGAGAACAGTTTCATTTGTGCATTGATATAGAGGATGCTGTGAGTCTTCCTTTCTGTTTTGCTTTTCTGATACTGTCTACTCATTTGTATCACTTCTCAGTATAGTGTAGTGTCTCAAGTTGGCGTTTGTCCAATTTTATTACTGCGTTATTACTAATCTCATAAGAATGGTTAACTGTAGCTAAAATTCCAGTGCAATAAAACAGGATATAGAAGTAAAATGTATAAAACCATAGCATAGTAGCATTGTCTTTTGTGCCTTTTGGGAAAATACAGCTTTTTAAATAACAGCATAATAAGGGTAACTCCTGACAAAGGAAGCATTTTATATGTTACTTATATGTAAGGGTGTAGGTCTATACATATGTTGTATATAGTATGTTTAAATGTGTGTTATGTATGTGTAAACTTTGAGAGCAAGCAACTAAATTTCATTTTTAATGTGTGCCATTGTGCCCACAGTAAAACATGACAATAAAGGTTATCTATCTATCTATCTATCTATCTATCTATCTATCTATCTATCTATCTATCTATCTATCTATCTATCTATCTATCTATCTATCTATCTATCTATCTATCTATCTATCTATCATTTTAATGTAGCTTGCTGGTTTACATAGGAATCTGAAATGACTTGATGGCACATAATCAAATCTACATATATTGGTAATAATCTGAACAAACCAAGTTCAGGCATTTTAGCACTTTCCACAGCTAAATGGCTGAAAACCCACCAGTATGTCATCTTACAATAAAAAACCATCTTTTTCTCGCTCTCTAGTTTTATATTTTCACCATCTGACTATCCCCTCAGTTTATCTCACTGACTGATTTCTCAAAGGACTAATTGACAGGGATGTCTTTTGCCCATATCCTAGGATGTGTTAGCAGTGATGAGGCATGTTGCTAAGGGTAGGCTTAGGTCCCATCAACCACTTACATTAACCTTCTCTTGTACTTCTGTGGACATTCTTCTGACATTTTCTTAATATGGATCCACTGAGAGGTTTTTATTTGTTTTGTTTTAAGCCTTTTTTAAAGACATATGAATTTGGCATCTTCTATATAGCATCCAAATAAATAGATGCTCTTATTACTGTATGAAATGATTGGATTGTGGTTAATGGAAACTCAGATGTCCAACCCTGAAGAACACTTTAATAAAGCACTTGGCTACAACATTTAAAGCTTTTCAGGGTGGACGTTTTAAAATCTATCTGAAAACCCATGAGATTGCTAAATTTGCATGTGCCGTTAAGGATAGCCTGATAACTGTAAAAACTATGTTGCATCTTGTCCAGGAAGGCGGGATCTGTACCCAGTAAAAGGTTGACATACTGATGCTCATTCAATGCAAAACTTCAGAATTTATCCAGATATTGATGATTCCTCAGATGTCTTAATCTCTTTGGTATTTTTTTTTTTTTTTACAATTGTGTCCTTCTAGATGAACATCACACAAAGGCTGTGGAGCACAACTTTTAATTGTTCTGTCCCCTGCACAGATACAGTACCAGTGATTGCAGTTTCTTTGTTCATTTTCTTTCTACCACTTGTTTTTTACTTGAGTACCTTCCTTCATTCAAAGCAGAAAAAACGCATCCTGATTCGGGGTAAGTAAAATCACAAAGTCTTTATGGTTTCTATTTGGATTGAAATAAAAAAAAAAGTTACAATATTGAAAGTGGTATTTGTGCCTAGATGGCACGATGCCCAATGTTGGGTGCTTTGGACTTTGGATCTCTGTTCACAATCTGATTAGAATCATCTAGGTTGGAAGTCGATAATGCATCATTTGATTCTGTCTCACTGCTGCACTTTTAAATGACTAAACAAGTTTTAACTGCCTTTATCAAGTTGTTCTGAGTCAAAAGAGCTGTGGTGGCAATTCAGAGGGAATGAATCAGACAACTGGATGATTTTCTATCTTTTTTTTAAGGTAGTAAAGACAGGGAGCTTTCTATCTGCAATTAGCTCTTTGTTGAACACCTGTGATTAGCAACATCACATTCAGTGTTCTATTCAACCATTTATTTATAAAATCATTTGGGTGCCATGATTAAAAAAAAACGCTGTGAAGAAGCCTCTGTTCACAGTATGGTCAAGTTACTGCAAATAGGAATAAATGTCTCATATTATTTGACTGTATATGTTGGCTGTTTGGTACTCAGAATAATTTGACATTTGATAAAAATGAACAAATAAATGTGTTGCCTAGATAAAACAGAGGTCCACCTTGTTATTTGAAAAAAAAAAAGGGATTCAGTTTCCATTTGAGCATGGACAGCAATTTTCTCATTTTCAGATTTGTAATTTTGGGTATTCCTGGTTCAACTCTTGAATGTGATTTCTCAAGTTTTGATGGTGGCCAAGAGTACTTTTGCTCCTGGAAATTAGACCAGACCACAGTGACCTAGGCCTTTGTGTTCTGTTGTACTCTGTTCAGAGTTTGGAGCATTCTTACATATTACTGCTTATTGGGAGAACTTTGGATAGTTCATAACATTGGCCAGAGCATTAACTAGGAATGTGATAGCCTTGTTAATGTCAGCTTCTGATCTGTTTTTGGCACAGTTAAGACTGATAGCTGTGATCTATGAAGTTTTGCATGACTTTTGCATAAGGTCTATTAAAGACTACTTTCCTCCCTTTGAACTTGTCCAAATTTTAAGATCTGTTGCAAAACCTCTTCTCCCTCTCCTGCCATTATTTGTGAGATGGGAAAATAAGGAAAGGTCTTCTCAATAGCTCCTCACTAGCTTTGGACTTCTTTGCACCGATTGTCCAAATGAATTCTCTACCTAACTCGAAAACTATTTAAACCAACATTATTCTTCTTGTTGATTTGTAACTATAAATTGGGATTTTTTGCATTATCAATATTTTGGATATTCATGGTGATGATGCCGTTGTACCAATGATGCAAACTTAATTGGTAATTCAGTGCCATCATAAACATATACCATTACTATGACTTGTTCTAAATGCCTCTCCGTATAAATTCTGTTGCTGAGGACTTAGATTTCTAGTATGAATATGCTATTAACTGTTTTTGTGGGATTTATGCTTTTCTTCTCTTTCCAGGTAAGCGCATCCACTCAAATGCCAGCTTTGCGAACATCCAAGATAAATCCAACTGAGCTGTGGGATGCAATGGGATACTAATTTGATTGTTCTGAAGACAATTATAATTTAACTTTACATCATGCTGTAATAAAAGACTCTGTGTCTCAGATAGGTGTATGCACTATTGTGCAATAGTTCTCAGGGGGAAGACATGACCTCCAGAGACGAAAAAGAAACTATATTCCTTCCTTCAATCCTTTTTGAACTTTTATCTTACTTCCTGATTGGTAATGTTTTTATACTTATATAATGGATCAATAACATTGACTTCCATATATGATGTGCTTACACGAACATTCCTTTCTAATTCTTACTTGAATGAGGATTTATTTAAAAGTTATCATTATTGAAAAATAAAAAAAATGAATTCAATGGCTTAATATTTATTAGCAGATAAATCTTAGTGTTTAGTTTACGTTACTACTTAAAATGCTATTTGGCTCAGAAATAAATTTTAAATTTTATATACTGTATTGTTGGCAACAAAACCGATTATTAGAACTATAATAATTACAGAGTTTGACTTAAGGAAAAAATGTCATGTCTTGATATTTCTAGTGTTGTATACTTGAATAAGCTCTTATCTCTGTTGGCTGGTTAAAAGCAAGATTAAACTAACTGAAACTCTGTTATTTAATTATACTCTACCCCTAAAACTATTTTTTATAAAGTGGCTTTGTATGTAAGGGTACATAGTATATTTATTAGAATTTACAGACAGTATTTTATTGCATTTGTATATACTACCTTGGAACAGTTACCCAAACTAAAAAAAAAAAAAAGCTGAACAGCTTGGGGAAATTGGGTTAAGAGAATAGAAAGAATTAATATATACATTATAGGGAAAAGTGATTTACAGTATTTATTTTTTTGGTAGAATAATTTCATGGTATTTAAATAACAAAGAATATTGATAGATTTGTCTGTCATTTTATTAACAAGTAAATATGAAGACAATTGCAGGCTCTTGGTGTCTGTTTGCAGTAGAATTTAGTGATTTAACAAAAAGTACATTTCGAATGCAATCTTGGGGTTCTGGGAGGCAATGCAAATACTGCACATTTCTCTCTCTGCAGATGGAGAAGAAACTGCTAAAATGGTGTTCTCTTAAATAGTGTAGAATAGTCCTCAGCTGAAGTTGCCTTGCCAGCCATGCTTTTCAGCTAGCAATAACAAAAAAATAAATAAATAAAAAATGAAGACATTAAGGAAAAGTCAAGGGTATCATTGGGCAAGCTTTGGTTGGGCTCATAACATCATATTGAACTGTGATTTTTTTAAATAATAGTTTTCTCAAGAAACCACAATTGACTTGGTTTATGTAACATGTAAGCCAGGGTGAAGAATCCAGTCCCTCGTTACCTCATTAGAGGATTGGCTAAAATTTTTGGAACCATTTTTTAAAATTTTTTTGGGAGGCATTAAAGCTATCCTTAAAAAACTCCAAATTTCCTCTAATAGACCATTGTTTACTTTTTGGCTGAATGAGCCTTGTCAATCATTGCTCTTGGTGCTGGAATAAATGAAGAACTTCTGAAGCTAGTGTCGTTATTATCCTCCCCATTAGATCTAATGAAAAACAAGATTAAAAGTAAGTTTTTTGTTTAAAAAAGAAAATTTCCCTATTTCCTCCCCCATATCTGTCTAGTTCAGTGTTTCTCAACCTTGACAATTTTAAGGCATGTGGACTTCAACTCCCAGAATTCCACAGCCAGAGAGTTGAAGTCCACATGCCTTAAAATTGTCAAGGTTGAGAAACACTGATCTGGTTAGTGCTGAATACAACGTAAGAATAATTTGCATATGGATTATGCAATATATTCAGGAAGGCAGTTGTTTAATTAGTTATTTCTACCCAAGAAGGCAAAAGTTATTGCATGGCACTCCTAAATAATTTACAGAATCTCTTTTTAAGTAGCTTGATGGAAGCAGCAGTAAATTATTGTTGGAAAAGCAAGGGCTTAATACCAAACAACTTCTAATGAATGGAAAATGCATTGGGGGTGGGGTGGTGTTAAGGAATATATCCAATTATGAAATGTCATTGTTTCATCCTAAAACTAAATTTTTCCATCTGAGTCACGGTTGGCTCATGATACTTGTTCAGGGCAGATTTGGAAAAAGTTGGGGTTGTTAAGCCATTCTTAATCAAATGAACTGCTCTGATTGATGTGAGTTGCTGGCTATATTTTAATGAGATCCACACTTATGACTGTATAATAGTATTAGTGACAAGCTAATTACATTTGATCAGCAGGGCTAAGCTGATTTGAAATAAAAATATGCTGACTTCAAGAGAGTTCTGGATCTGGGCCAGAATTACAAAAAATGGGCAGGCAATTATTGTGGAACATGACCTGTATGTTGAATGAAATAATAGAAATAAGAGCATATGCAGCATAGGTTCTGAAAAAGATTTGTATGCCACTGATACAACAACCTGCCTACTAGCATGTTACTTTTTATATTTTAAGATAGCTATTTTTCTATTCAGACATGTAGATTTAGTCATGTCCTGCCCTTTAATAGCATTTACATTGATTTGAAGCATCACATGATGGGGAATAGCTCAAAGCAATCTTTTATTTATGCTGTGAGAGATTTTGTGCATAGAAAGGCACAGTATAACAGATTTGCTTATTAGCAGTGGCTTTTTAAAGACAATAGCATTAAATATGTCTGAAAGTCACTACTTTCTAGGATGGTGACTAAGCACTTTTCACAAAAGGTATTTTAATGATTTTATGATTTTCTTAAATTTTAAGCCAAATGAAAAGAATTTTCTATTGCTTTTCTGTATAAATGTAAAAAAGGAGAGGCCTGTTATTTCTAAACTTGAAGATAGCTGTTTTATGATACAATAATATATTTTTCATATTGTTTAAATTACACATGATATGCACATGTCTTATTAATGTATTTTCCCTTCTCTTTGGTTTCAATTTTAAACTTAATGTACATGTAAAACGTCTCCAATAACTAGCCAAAAAAAGTCTAATAAAGATATATTCTTTACAATTACTTTGAATTGTAGATCAACTGTATTTATTTTACTGAGAAGATGGCTGTTGAAAAATAATATACATCAGTAGATTTTTATCTGTGACAAATAATACAATCCAAATATTGGGTGTCAGAATTTCAACCTTTCATTTTCTGTACGAACAGTGCCAAAGTGTCTCATTATATACAGAAAAACATATACATTATATATACAGAATGCCATTAGATACAGAAAAACAAGATAGATTCCTTGTTCTGTTTTGTACAGCACCATCAGCCAACATGAATATTCTTGCTGGGCATCATGTGAGTTGCAGGACGAAAGGTTAAGAAAGACTGATAAGATGTGTTGGATCAAACAAAACTTGTTTCTATTCATTTTTCTCAAGTTGATTTCAATTCCATCAGCCATAAAGCACGCCAATCTCTCCACATATTTCTGTGAAGCTAGTTCATATATTATACAATTAAGTTCAGTCTAATTGTGAATGCATTTGATATGTACTAGTTGCACTGTTGTAAATTTTGTGGTATTGTGCATGTGTAAAGCATGCTTGCCATTGTACCATTGACACAAGGAGACTGTTCCTCTTCTATGTAATACATTTAAATTTCTGAGATGTACATGATAAAATAGTTCATTGGCTTAGATAATATGCTGGTGTAATTGCTAAATGGTTATTTTACATACCAAATGACCTTATGCAAATACATCTGCTGGGAAATGCTCTTTCCAGTAGTGGAGAAAATCAACATCCACTGGAATTTTCCTTCTAGAGAAAGGCGATAGTGATTTTTCTTTTCTCCAGCATGATGAGTGGAGAATCCACCAATGGGTTAGCTTTGACTTCTGCCCAGATAGACTAAGTCGAGACTATTCGGGCAGAAGACAAAGCTAACCCATTGGTCGATTCTCCATCGTCATGCTGAGAAAAGGTGTTCAGATAAGACAACACCCCATTTCCTCTTCATCCCTGTCTCAGTAACCCTCCTCATACACAATTCTGGAGAGTTATCTAATAAAAAAATGTTTTTTGGAGTATGGAGAACCACAGGTTGAAAATAAAATGATCCAAATTCTCTCTGCCCTCACATTAGACCAGTGGTGGCGAACCTATGGCACGCATGCCAGAGGCAGCACGTGGAGCCCTCTCTATGGGCATGCGCCATCGCCCCAGCATACATCTCTAAAGGTTCGCTATCACTGGCCTAAGGCCAGCCAGCCTGGAGCCACCATTGGGGAGCCCACCATCCCACGCACTAGGACCCCCTGGATTTCCCCCAACCCTGCCTGGCTCCCACAGGTGTCCCTCCCCATAAACAACATCAAGGTGGCCACGCCCACCCGGCCACGCCCACCCAATCTGCCATGACTACTTCAGCCACACCCATCCAGTGACCATGCCCACCCAGTCTGCCAAGCCCACTGTAGCTGTGCCTGCCGAGTGGCCCACACCCACCCGGCACCCAGCGATATATAAGTGGGTTTTGGTTTGCAGTTTGGACACTCGGTCTCTAAAATGTTTGCCATCACTGCATTGGACCAATGGAGTAACTCATGTGATTCCATTCTGTGAAGCTCTGGATCAGCCCCCTTTATAGTTGGACTGACTTTATCAAATGCTTTGAGGAGAGATGTAAATATTGGCTGAGAAAAATAAACCGTCTTTCTGGACTCATCTAAATTAAAAAGTATAGTGCTTATCTAATACCTAGTGGAGTAGTTAACATAATACACATAACAAACGGGCTCATATTTCATGCTGGGCTAAGTCAAATCATGGTCTCATTTGATGTCACAGCCCTGTTCACTTCTATAGATCCAGAATTAGCCAAATAATCCATGACCACACTGCTTCACAATACACCTGACTTAATTGAATACACGAAGATCAAAACACCCAGGATTATAGATCTCATAAACCTCTGCTTAACGACATACTTCCAATCTGATGGCCAAATTTACCATCAAATCAAAGGGACACCTATGGTGTCCTGCTTTCAGCACTTATAGCAGAGGTCATCATGCACTTCCACAAATACAACTGAAAATATGGATCAGATATGAAGATGACACCTTCACCATAATAAAAAGGGATCAATTAGAGAACGCCCACAGAATCATCAATAAAATTTTTAAAGGACTCCAGAAGAAGAAAACAACTCGTTACCCTTCCTCGACATCCTGATCAGCAGAGACCACAATGGCAAGTCTACAGAAAAACCAGGTGTTCCACTACCAAAGCAACAACCCAACCTCCCACAACAGAAACTGTGTAAGGACTTTATTTAAACAAACCCAAACGCTGCAGCAGCCCAAAACAACAGAAAAAGGAAATGGAGCATCTATAGAACATATTCCAACAAAATGAGTACCCACGCAACTTCATCAAAAAGTCCCTGACCACTCAACCTAATACGGCACAAACGACACAAACCCTAAAAGGAATTACACTGCCATACATCAAGAACATCTCAGAAACTGCAAATAAACTACTACAACCACATGGAATCAGCGTAGCATATAAACCAGCTAAAGCCCCTCAAAACATTTTAAGTTAAACCCAAAGACCCAGCAACCCCAGAAGAAAAAATATGAGTCATCTACAAAGGGCTTTTTTTCTCATAGAACGTCCAGAACGGAGTTCCGGCACCTTTTTTGGATGGAACCTTGTAGGGTAGGCAAGGCAGGTTGTATGACGTGTGTGAGTTCCAGCACATTTTTTTTTTTTAGAAAAAAAAGCACTGCATCTACAACACACAATATAAGAACTGCAATAACCACTATGTAGGACAAGCAGGCAGAAGACTTGCCGAATGCATCCATGAACATAAACTGGCAGTCAGAAGGCATGACAAAAATTCCTTGATTTCACAACATATAGACAGATTTAGCCATAGGAAAGTGTGACAATCCTAGACCAGGCCAAATCCAAAAAAGCCAGGGAATTTCTAGAAACCTGGCAGTCTGACAAATCAGGCATCAATAGACACATAGATATTAACAACATCTATAGATTATGCAATCAACCAGCCCAAAAGAGAAAAAGACTCCAGCACCTCTCCACCAGCAATCAGCACTCAGATCAGCATAGATTAACTCCAAGGTCACCTTCAGACCAACAGTCAGGTAAGCAATACCCCAATCAAGAAACTGACAGCCATTTGCTAATGGCCCAACTAAAGAATCGCTAAGACCACCCCCAACCATACAGACAGGCAAGAGACAGCAAACAGCATTCCTTATTACTGTAACACTGATGATGTAATCCAGTTAGGATAATGAAACATCTGCAAGAAAACAAGCAAGGTCAGAGACCACCAAGTCCCCCCCTTCAAGTCAAACCGTTGTGCATTAACCATAATATGTGACCTTGGACATTGTTCTCGTGCTCATTAGAAGACCAAAAATCTGTAAACTGCAGGGAAATGGAAGAAAATAAGGGAGTCCAGAGAGAGTTACAAAACCAAAACCATAGCCTAGCCAAAATTATACCAATGACTCAGAAAATACTCTTCCTGATTAAATTGCTTGTGCGCTGCTTCATCCTTGTGGAATGCACTCCTAACCATTTTCAGGGATTATAGACACTCAGGAATTACAGACATTTCTCTACTTATGAACAGGTTATGTTCTGAGATGCTGTTCATAGGTTTGTTTTGTTTGTAAGTCCAAACAAACATTAAAATCACTCTTGTGCTGAATTCCAGATATTCACAGTTGCTGTGAATATCACCACACTCAGGCAATAAACAACTAAACAGCGAACAGTATACAAGCGAAAGTCAGGAGAAAGTGGGTAAGGTGGCACGTCTCCCGACTTCCGGGATCTTCTATGTTGGCATTGCAGGCAGGTTTGTTCTTCTTGGTGATAAAAATTCATAACTCGAAAGTTTTTTTAAGTAGAATATCTGTAGACTTTTTAGAAACCTTCAAAGAATAGTTCGGCTGGTATTAATTTTTACTCATTTAAATGTTTTTAATGATTTTTTTTAGATTAAAATCTCTTTACATTAAAACATCGAACTGAAGTTTTAATACAAACTGCCTTGAACTGTTTAGGAAGAGCAGCTAAAAATTAAATATATATTTGACATATACATATTGTATTAAATACATATTTGACATAGCAGGTTTCTTAAATTAAGTTTTTCTATTGTTTAAATCAGTGGTCTCCAGATGTGGCTGAATCACAGATCCCAGGTCAAGCCAGCATTGCCAGTAGTGAAGTATGCTTGTAGCTGTTGTGCAGCCCAGTGCACACAAACCCAGTTTATCCTTGTCCATTTATTAAGAATGATGTACCAATAATTTTGAGAAGAAATAAAGGAAAAATTGATCCAAGTTACAGTTTGATCTCAGCATTCCCTGTTAATTTTTAGAAGATTCTGATTTTTATTGAGCTACCGTACTTTATCTGAGAGTTGAAGTCCACGAGTCATAAAAGAGCCAAGGTTGCCTATCCCTTATCTAGGGCTTTGATAGCCTCTGAATAATGAAGGAAATGGATAGTGTAAAGGATGGGTCTTTTTTTCTTTTCTTTTCTTTTTTTTTCTTTTTTTAAAAAAATACATTACGCTTTAAATATTGTTTTCAATGAATCGACACATTGTATGTGAGAGCAGTTTGTCCTTCACGTTTGATGCCTAATGTATCACCATATGGCTTCAGAAGAGAGACTTAATGGTATGTCTGCCTCTTATGGTCTCCTTAATCAAGTGTTCTGGTCTATTTCCTCTTTCCAATCCCATTCCTTATAAAAAGAGAGGAAAGATCTAAAGTACCATTTCTATTTTGCACCAATTATGCTCTTCACATGGAGTATTATGTTTTTTTTGAGAAATGTTTAGGAGATCATTGCACATAAATGTGACAATTTTATCAATTGCTTAAAGATACTTCTTTGAAATGAAACAGTTGACTCTTAGTATCTAACTTTGTTTGTTGCCATGTTATCTGTGGATAACAAGGTTTAACCCAGGTAAGTTTGATACTGCTGTTTTCAGGATCACTATAAGCAATTCACTTCATCATTATATGGTAGTATCTGCATTTATTTCACCATATTCCTGTACAAATCTTCATTTTTAAATGCTGAAAACATGTTGTTGTTGGGTTCAGACTGAGTTGGGTTCATGTATCATTGCTAAGTTATAATGTGATTTCTTGAATATTATGGAACTTGTGGCATTATACAGGTAGTTCTTCATTTACAGCCATTTCTTTAGTGACTGTTCGAAGTCACAATGGCCCTGAAGTGACTTATGACCAGTTTCCGCAGTCAAGGCGGTTGTAGCATCCCCTGAGTCATGTGATCAATATACAGCACTTGGCAAATAGCACATGGTTATGACAGTTGTATAGGAGCATGTGATCATCATTAGTGACCTTCCCAGCTAACTTTTGACAAACAATGGGGGAAGCCAGATTCACTTACTGACTGCATGATTCACTTAATTTCTGCAGTGATTCGGTTAACAACTGTGGCAAAACAGATCATAAAATGGGGCAAAAACTCACGTAATAACTGCCTTGTTTTAACAATGGAAATTTTGGCCTCAATTGTCATAAGTCAAGGACTACCTATACCAGGCACCCACCCAGTTAAGGCTTAGGCAACAAACTGTGGCTTAGGTGGTCAATTTCTGTCAACTTGAAGTTTGAATCAGAGCATACTGAAGGCTAGATGTAATGGCAAATGGCAATGGCCTTGGGAAAGAGGGCAAAGAGAAGCAACCAAGGGAACATCAGACAAAAGGCAATTTATTCTGCAGCAGGAATATGGGCTCGGCAAGAGGCTCAGAGAAGACCCTCCCTAGTCTTTGGGCTACAAAAGAGATGGAGGGGGGGAGGTGGTAGAGAAGGACTTTCAGACTTGCAAGAGTGATGTCAGCCTTATGAGGTAGACCAGAGAGGAAATACAACCATATCAGCTAATTCTATTTGACTGCAAAGTTACATTAACAGAATCTTGCATGTCTTGTAATCTTATACTAGAATAAAGGTAATGTGGTTTGCGCTTATGGTTTCTGCTTCTTGTCTGGACTATCTCGAAGGGCTGACAGAATTGGCCAAGAAAGCACTTTCCAAAAATAAGTTAAAGTTCTGTCAATCCCAATCAAAGGCTATGCTACGTGTGTAGAGTAGAATTTTAGGGCCTTGTGAGAAATTTAAGACAGGAATCGGTCGCTGTAGGAAGTGTATTATGTTAGCAGAAGATGTTTTACTGATAGCTTCCTCGAGCCTGGGGTAGGACTTAAAATTGTTGATATTTTTGTGGTACTTTTTCTGCTCAGGAGAAAAATCCTTGGCATCTGAACAAGATCAGAGAGCAGGTGACGGCCAAGATCTTTTGTACATTTTAGAGCAGTATTTCTCAACCTTCGCAACTTTAAAATGTGAGGATTTCAATTCCCAGAACTCCCCAGCCAACTTTCTGAGAGTTTAAGGTTTCTAAGTTTGAAAAGCACTTTAGAGAGTAACTGCAAGCCAGAGTAGAACAGGAGAGATAAATAATGGCACAGGAAACGGCAGTCAGCTTCCTCATTATTTAGATTTTGTACAACTTTTTATCGTTTGGATATGGATACTCAGAAGATAAATCTGTATTTTGCTGAGGTTTTACAAATTTTAAGAGATATAAGCAAACCTTCCCGTTCTATCTTTATTTGACCAACATTCGTTTCTCAATTCTGGAACTCAAGTTAGCCAAGTCATGATATTTAAGCCTCCTCTGTATGGTTTTGATCTGGGTATTCTTTCACTGATGTCAAATCTGCTTATCCTCTTAACTCTTAACCTTCTTAATGTGCAAAATACTGAGAGGTTTTTGGAGAAGCAAGGAAGCAGTAATATCTAAATTTAATTTGATTATTCTGTTTCCTACCACCCTTCTTTCTTTTTAAGCCCTTAAACTTTGCGTAAGTATATATGTGTGCATTGTAGTCTCAGCTATGATGATTTAAAAAAGACTGGATTCTCCTTGTTCTGCATGAAAGCACAAAACTTTTTCTTTGCCTCTGGTCTTCCTAATGACCTCCTATCATTTGTATAATCTTTTGCTGGTGATTGACTGACATTCTTTATTTAGTGGTGGTTAACATTTGTCTCCATATTTTTGAATAACCTCTGCAGTGGAATATTGTGACCAAATTGCCGAACAACATCTATCCTAGAAATGAAAGTTGCATTGCTCAATTGCGGAATGGATACATACTGAAAATGTGATTTATTGACCCACACGTAGGCTGTTGACTTAAGTTACTGATATTGATTAGATGGCTTAGATAATATTTAATTCGTTATCTACATTTAATGACAGGAATAAATTCTTTAAATACATAATACTAATTGGGCCATAGACCTGTCTTTTTCTGAGCTTGCATAGCAACTGCAGAAGAGTGCTGCACAATCTCAAGAAAAAAATGCTGCAATTGTGGAGAGATCCAGTATGTTTCCCTGCATGCTCCAAAATCCCATTTTGTCTTGCATCTAAAATACTTCACAGGCCTAAATAATAATAATCCAACTGTTGGATTATTGTTGCAGCTTTATATATCTTAGGATCAACTGAAAAAGACAAGTAGCTGCAATCTTTCTACAGTCCTCCCTCCCTCCCCCTGTGTATGTGATATAGATAGATATGGCTTTCAGATCAGTATTAATTTCAGGCAATTGCAGTATTGGACAAATCCCTATAGTTTCAATATTAAATATTTAAGTAATAATAGATAACACTTTTCAAAATCACACATAAGAAACATTGCTGAGTAATTGAGAAACGTCTCATGTATAGTGACTGGAAAAATGTTTTTACACAAAAAGAAGTTCTCGTTATTCATATATCGCAAAATATAAAAAATGGGAAGAGGAAATGCAAGCGTTAGCTTGAAAACAGTCCTACCCAAGCAATTCCAGAAAACTGTTCTATCCTGAAAACTTTTAGGAGGTTGGGCACCAGGCATTTCTGTCCTTCTGGGTTTCAGGACTACGGTACCCACCAGAAAAATGGTCTTTTTAAAATATTAAAGTTCCTTGGAAATAAATTCTGTTCCACAAAAAAGACATATTTATGGTGCAAATATACTCTTCAACCTTTGAAGTCTTTCTTTCTTTAAGCTCAGCAAATAGAATTTCATTTGCAAATAGGTTATGATATTCCTCTTGTGAAAACTGAGCTTTGGATGAGACTTAAAGGAGGTGA
This sequence comes from Bothrops alternatus, assembly GCA_034064705.1. Taxonomy (NCBI): domain Eukaryota; kingdom Metazoa; phylum Chordata; class Lepidosauria; order Squamata; family Viperidae; genus Bothrops; species Bothrops alternatus. The sequence goes on from JARGCV010000143.1 coordinate 87,080, forward strand.
TAAGAAGGGATCGCACCATTCATGACTTCAACTAAAGCGTGTATGAAATAAGAGGCAAAAAGGCCTTTTTACAGCTTTTCATACCAGTGCTTGTATATTGGGTAAATCAGTGATTCTGATTCACCAGTATTCATAGATGTGTGTTACTGCAAACATTTTAAATAGACTTTATTGAACAATTAACTATGCATACATATATTTTTTTTAATTGGAAGCATATGCATTCTGCCTGTTTCTGTTAGTGCTTTAAAAATAATGCAAAACAATGTCTTTGCCTGACTTTAATACTGTTTTCAACTTTGGGTTGCAGAAAACGTCAACGCATCCCATCTTTTCAAAGTTTATAGCTAGTTTCCAATACAGCAGCGGTTCTCAACCTTTTGCAGGCCGTGACCCCGACCTGCGCCGCGCATGCGCGGCGTGACCCCAACCTGCACCGTGCATGCACGGCAGCCCGCACTGCACATGCATGGCGCGACGGCCCGCATTGCGCATGCGCGGTGCTACCCCGCACATGCACGGTGCTGCCCCCTGCGCCGGCCAAGGGGAAAAGGAGAAAAAAATGGCAGACTGTGTTGTTTGGCGACCCCCGTGAAATGGTCATTCAACCCCAAATGGGGTCGCGACCCACAGGTTGAGAACCGCTGCAATACAGGTAGTCCTTGAGTTATGAATGTAATGGAGCCTGCCCATTCCATTTGTAACTTGAAAACTTGTGGGAGTGAATCTTGTACCTCGAACGAAATCACTCTCTGCTCATTAAAACGCACATGGCTCCTTAAGTGAACATGAGGTATCTCAGGGTGGGGAAGGCCATGGAGGGCCTAGTGATGGAACAGGCCCCCCCAGGCCTCCCCGACCCACTAAGATACTTCATGCTTCCCTCTCTCTTCATGCCGTGCCAGACTCACCTTGAAAAGATCCATCTCCTCTCTGCTGCGGTTCCTAGTGTTGCCTGGAAATGAGCCTCCGGACAGCTGTGGCAGCCTGGAAAAGGCCTCCGACACTCAGATTGAGCCTCCAGAAGGCCACGGAAGCATCCCCCAGCTTCAGTTCCATTCTCAGTTGCAGAAAACAGAGGCCTAAAGTAGCATGATCTTGCGCCACTGATCTCACGTGATCTTGTGTTACTTTAGGCCTCCATTCTCTGCAAACGCACTGAAGGTCTGGAGCAGCTAAGAAAGTGAAGGATCTCAATCTTTGCGGGTGAGTATTGAAGGCCTAATGCCTAGGGAGACCTGGGATGGGGGTGGGGAAGGAGGGAATAACCAGGGTGAATGTGGCAGTGCTACTGCGGTTGCTCGTAAGGGTGAACCACTGCAACATTCGTAATTTTGGGATTTGCTCGTAAGCACTAGGGAGCACTTATCACATAACTTTGAATGTTCACTAAGGGAACGCTTGCAACTCGGGGATTACCTGTATTATTCTCACTAATCATGCCACTGAACGAGGCCCTAATATTCAAGGAGCCAGACAGAAAAAAATATATCATTTCTCTTGAGCTTTGCTGGGTCCTGTCACCCACTCACCCACCTTGCATTGGCTTCTTAGACAGGTGAACTACTTTTGGGTTTGTGTAGTTGCTGATGGCGTCTTTTGCTTTTACAGCTACTGGAGCAGAACCACTCCTGCCAGTTTGGAGCAAGTCTTCAGAATCAGCCTCCCCTTGCACAGGACACATGTGAAGGCTGAGCTACAAAGATATTACCATGCAATTTGGGGGACATTTTACTCTGAAAATATCACACTGACTGAAATATGCTCCCTACCACTTCTAAACTTTAAGGAACCACATTTAGCTTCTAACTCTCTTGTTTGTGCAGAATAGTTATGCTTCTATAGGTTTTACAGCTCAGAACTAACAAGACTTTGGGCAGTATCAAGAGAATACCTGAATCTAGTGGGGCCCCAGGAAGTTCTTGTCTTCTAGGTTGCTGTCCTGGATTTATAGCGGGAGTGTCCAACCCCGGCAACTTTAAGACCTGTGGACTTCAACTCCCAGAATTCTCCGACCAGCTGGGGAATTCTGGGAGTTGAAGTCCACAGGTTTTAAAGTTGCTAAGGTTGGACATCCCTGTTCTATAGTTATGTAACTTCATTAACAGAAATCTATAAGAGATTATGAGAAACTCAGGCAAAAACACTAGAGTACTACAGGGGAAATAAATGTATATGGTGGTACATAACAATTACTTGTTTCTCAAAGCATTATGCTTGAACACCTGCAGAGTTATTTTTAAAAACGCTTTATTCCATGCAATGCAAAGCATGGAAGAGATTAAATATACAGAGAACCTTTTGCTCTCATCTTCTAAGGAATCATATCAATGGCTTTTTTTTTCAATGCCTTTTCTCAGAAACACATAAAAGTCATGGGCTGAGCATAAGAGGCAATATAGGACCAAATGGTGCCATTATCATGAGCAGGTGCTACAATATTGCTGTCAATGAACTGACCTTTAGATCTTAATTAGTTTTTCAAATGTAAGGAGAGGTTTATATCAACACAGTAAATACAGTGCTAATTTAGAAATAGCTCTGGAGGAAAAACTGGATTGCAAACTAAGCTGCATCCCCAACTAGGAAAGGATTTGAATCAGAGAAAGTAGAATCTTACCTATAGATTTCACCCTCACAAAATTATCTGTGTTTATACCTTCAAAAAATAGACCATCTTTACAAAGCAATCATCAGTAGGCATATTTTCAGAGGGGAAAATATTTTCTCTGGAAAGGATGAGGGATTATGTCTATGGAGATTCTCAGTCATCCAGGTCACAGTTATCCCAAAGGTGCTTTTTCCTGAAGCAATGGGACTTTCTTGTTTTCCTTTGAAGACATTTTAGCTCCTCATCCAAGAAGCTTCTTCAGCTCTGATTGGATGTAGGAAATGGAAGAATTTATACTCCTTGCAGACAGCTGAGCATTCTTTTAGGGAGTCATTGAGGCCACCTGGAGGTTTATCTGTGTCGTCAAGGTCATCTGAGTAGTGCAAATGGGTGTGCAGCCTTCTTGGAACTGCTGAAAGGACTGTGTTGTAGACTGGAGATAGATGATGTTGTATCCCTCCCCCTCTGTTGAGAGAATGCTGTTCAGTTTTGATGTAGATGGCCTCTTTTACCCCTTTTTCAAACCAGTATCCAAAATGTGGACTTTTCTGTCTTCGAAAAAGTGGCCTTTGTCTTTTAAATGCAGATGCACTGCTGAATCTTGTCCTGATTGGTTTGTTCTCCTACGCCAGTGTTTCTCAACCTTGACAATTTTAAGGCATGTGGACTTCAACTCCCAGAATTCCACAGCCAGCATTGCTGGCTGTGGAATTCTGGGAGTTGAAGTCCACATGCCTTAAAATTGTCAAGGTTGAGAAACACTGTCCTACGCTATGCCACGTGTTTGTACTACTCAGGTGATCCTGATGACATAAACCTCCAGGTGGTCTCAATGACTCTCTCAAAGAATGCAAATGACCAGCTGTTGTCAAGGAATATATATCTGTCCATTCCCCACCATCCAGTCAGAGCTGAAGAAGCTTCTTGGATGAGAAGCGAAATGTCTTCAAAGAAAAACAAGGAAGTCAAGTTGCCTCGTGAAAAAGTATCTTTGGGATGAGGGGTTATCTATTCTTCCCACTTTTGTCCCATAAATACAGTTTACTCTCAAAGGGTTCATTGTATATGGTTGTTCCCTGACACATAGATTTCCCCCTGCACACGTAATACACACACATGGAGTTTGGGGAAGTGGTGGTCACAAACAAAATATGGCTGACCCAGAGACATTCACATCTATTCTATTCTATGGCTCCAAGTTGTCTGCTGCCTGAACTGCCTTGAGTTTAAACTCGACTCTTCTTGAGAAAATTTATGATTTTCAATCTGCCCAGAATTACTTGTTTCCTTGAATGCTTCTTGCTCTTCATCTGCAGAAGAACCTGAACAAAACACAGTAAGTCACAAAACACAAACTGTAATAACATTAATAATTGTTCTGTTCCAAGAATCATCCATTTTCTTGCCATAAAATCATACTGCTTCCAAATACCATGTTACAGTGAGCAGTTTTGTAAAAATTAAGACTATGGATATGAGAGAATTAGTGGATCCAGAAGAACTCATAAACAGTCCATTGTAGTGGCAAAGCCTCTGAAAATGGTGCCTGCTTCTGGGATGCAGCCATGTGGCCCAGGGATGCCAAAGGGCAGAATGGCAGTCTTTCTTCCCTAATGCAATCTCTGGAGCTGTCTTCAGAGATCTTTAAAAGGTAAGTGCACAATGGGGGGTTGGGGAGCTGGGGAGAAGGGTGCAGGATCTGGTGGGGTGGGAAGTAGGCCCAAGACTGGTGGGATGGGTTGGAGGAGAGATAAGTGGGGTTGGTGGTGCTATAGCAGTGATGGTGAACCTTTTAGAGACCGAGTGCCCAAAAACCGCCTCGCCCCTGCCCCACCCCCACCTCTCCTGTCTGCAGGGCCACCCACCACCTCCAGGGCCCACCACAGCAGATCGCCCAGACGGCCCAGCAGCGTTATGGCAGCCATGCCCTCTGTCCGCACCCTTCAGCATCATCTGTACACGATGGGGCACGAGGACGGAGTCTTGTCCCCGCTGCCCAGCTGCCATGTCCTTGGCTGCGCTGCTCCGCACAGGCTGCGCCCAGGGCAACTCTCCTCTGGGGGGGCTGCTGGTGAGGAGGAGGCCATAGGGGGTGGCGGGGCTGGGGCAATGGCGTGCATTCCCACAGAGATGGCTCTGAGTGCCACCTCTGGCACCCATGCCATAGGTTCGCCACCACTGTTCTATAGCATCCCTGCAGTCAGTTGTAAGGGCAAATGACTATAGGGGTGCTGCAGCGGATGTAACTTTGAAACAAGGTCGTAAGTAGCTTTAGGGGGGTCTGTTGCAACTTTAAGCAGTCACTAAGGACCAATCATAACTTGAGGACCACCTGTAGATACTTGGAGAAGCCATTTCTTTCATTACTGAATCTATCTGAACTCTTTCAAATCTGTAAAGAATATCTGAAAGAGCAAGCGCTTTTCTCTTTTCCCACACATTCCAGATCTCAAGTCAGCACACAGAAAGGAGCAAGATGGGCAGGGCAAGTTATTTTTCACATGGAACATGGAGATGATTTGGGCATAGCAAATTCTGTGTCAGTCTGAGATAGCAAGAGAATAATGACACTACCAGAATTGGGTTACAAAAAAATAAAATGGATGGTAAGCAAAGGGATACAGAAAACTCTCACTCTCTGCTGCCATCTATGGGTTGTTCCGATAGCCGACTATGCAGTACAATTATTTTAAATTTATGTCTTTGGAAGAGGAGGAGGAGAAGCAGCGACAGCCCCACACAAGCATTTTGAGTTAATTATGTGGGTTCAGACATTATTATTATTATTTATTTAATTTCTATGCCGCCCTATTCCAAAGAACTCAGGGCGGCTCACAGCATGATAGAAATTACAATAAACACATATCTATAAAAAAACCCTTAAGCTAAAAGAAACCAATCACTCCACAAACATACACAGAAACATACACTGGCTAGGGGCAAGGTGTTAGCTGCCCCAAGCCTGCCGGCAAAAGTATGTTTTAAGCAATCTACGAAAGGCGAAGAGGGTGGGGGCGACACGGATCTCCGGGGGAAGTTGGTTCCAGAGGGCCGGGGCCGCAACAGAGAAGGCCCTTCCCCTAGGCCCCACCAGGCGACACTGTCTGGCTGACGGGACCTGGAGAAGGCCCACTCTGTGGGCCCTAACCGGCCGCTGGGATTCATGGGGCAGCAGACGGTCCCGTAAATAACCTGGTCCAATGCCATGTAGGGCTTTATAGGTCATAACCAACACTTTGAATTGGGTTCGGAGACCAATTGGCAGCCAATGCAGCTCGCGGAGTGATGCCGAAATGTGGGCATTTCTAGGCAAGCCCAACACTGCTCGCGCGGCTGCATTCTGCATTACCTGAAGTCTCCGAACATTTTTCAAAGGTAGCCCCATGTAGAGAGCATTGCAGTAGTCGAACCTCGAGGTGATAAGGGCATGAGTGACTGTGAGAAGAGACTCCCGGTCCAAATAGGGCCGCAACTGGTGCACCAGGCGAACCTGGGCAAATGTCCTCTTCGCCACAGCCGAAAGATGATGTTCCAAATTTAGCTGTGGATCGAGGAGGACGCCCAAGTTGCGGACCTTCTCCAAGGGGGTCAAAAGCTCCCCCCCCAGGCTAATGGACGGATAGATTGAAATATCCTTGGGAGGCAGAACCCATAGCCACTCCGTCTTGTCGGGGTTGAGTTTGAGCCTGTTGGCACCCATCCAAACCCTAACAGCCTCCAGACATCGGCACATCACTTCCGCTGCTTCACTGAAGTGACACGGGGTGGAGATGTAAAGCTGGGTATCATCAGCATACTGATGATATCTCACCCCGTGTTGTCGGATGATCTCGCCCAGTGGTTTCATGTAGATATTAAACAGCAGAGGGGAGAGGACCGATCCCTGAGGGACCCCACAAGGGAGGAACCTAGGGGTTGACCTCTGACCCCCTGCCAACACCGACTGCGACCGACCAGTGAGGTAGGAGGTGAACCACCGCAAAACAGTGCCTCCAACCCCCAACCCCTCCAGTCGGTGCAGAAGGATACCATAGTCAATGGTATCGAAAGCCGCTGAGAGGTCAAGTAGCACCAGGATAGTGGATAATCCCCTATCCCGGGCCCGCCAGAGATCATCCGTCAGCGCGACCAAAGCAGTTTCCGTGGAGTAGCCGAGCCTGAATCCTGACTGTTGAGGGCCCAGATAATCGGCCTCATCCAAGGACCGTTGGAGCTGGAGTGACACCACCTTCTCAACAACCTTCCCTATAAAGGGAAGATTGGAGACAGGATGGTAGTTGTTTAAAACAGCTGGGTCCAGGGAAGGCTTCTTGAGGAGGGGGCGCACAATTGCCTCCTTGCAGGGAGCCGGAAAGGACCCCTCCCTCAAAGAAGCGTTGACAATCTCCTGAACCCAGCCCCGCGTCACCTCCCTGCTGGCCGAAACCAGCCAGGAGGGGCACGGGTCCAATAAACAGGTGGCGGAGCTCACAGCTCCAATGGCCTTGTCGACTTCATCAGGTGCCACCGGGTCAAACTCCTCCCACACAACAGGATCAAGACGAGTCCCTGTCATCTCGACTGAATCATTATCAGCCGATACTGCATTCCAATTGGAGTCAAGGTCCATCCGAATCTGGGCGATTTTATCCGCGAAAAACTTATTAAAGTCCTCAGCACTACCCTGCAAGGGTGCATCAACCCCCCCCCTGATTAAGGAGGGAGCGAGTTACCCTGAACAGGGCGGCTGTTTATGTTAGAGCCATGATTTTTTTTAACCACAGTTTACCAGATTAAGCCATAAATATGTCTAAGCATGGTTTACAGATCTCACTGAATGGGTACTTCTAACCTAAACTAGAATCAAACATATTATGGCTTAATGTGATGTGTAAACCAAGCTTCACAGTGACTCTCACTTAATGCCAAACAACTGATCTAGCACGTGCCAGTCATTACACAATGGGAGGTATCCTGTTCCAATTCCCCCCCTCCTCTATAACATCTGATTTTATTGTTGTGTTTCATTCTCATCTTTCTCTTGCCGGAATATTTTATTTCTCAGAGAAAGTCATCTGGCATGATTATTTTGCCTCCTTCCCTTTTCCTTAGTGCCAGTTATAGCTGCCTGTGGTTTTGGTCTAGGAAAAGTGTGCTCTGTCACAAAAGAGACTCTTCAGCTGAGCAAGATGGCTCTTCATCTCAAAGGCCTCAGCTGCTCGCTGAAAGGTTCTGCCATGTGATCTTGTGAATGGGCAGGAGGATGCCATCAACAGCTGACCTATCACAAGACCTAAAGGGGGAAAAGTCAAAGCAAGGCTAATTTGTGAGCGCACAGCTTCCTGCTCTTGATGTCTGGAAACATTCTGACTAATACAACAGAATGTTCTTGTAATCTGCCATAATACCATAAGCTAGAGGCCCACAGACTTTGACCCCTCACAGGTATAATAATAAGCTCTTTTCTTCAGCAGCACATGTTTCCTTCGTGGGGGATTTCCCCCCCCCTCTAACAATATATATCCAAAGCATATGTTTTACCCAGAAACAAAGCATTTTATTCATTAGAGGAATCCTATAATCAGGTTTCTTTTTAGGAGTCAGTTTAGTTATGTTATGATTTAAATCTTGAGTTAAATCTTGGGGTGCTCTGACCATGGTCCATGGCCACAAAAGATATTTAAAGGGACTCTGTGATGAAGAAAAAATTGAGAACCACTATGGAGATTCTCAGTCATCCAAGGTCATAGTTATTATCCCAAAGGTGCCTTTTCACAAGGCAATTGGACTTTCTTGGGGGTTTTTTTTGAAGACATTTTTCTTCTCATCCAAGAAACTTCTTCAGCTCTGACTGGATGGTGGTCAGAGCTGAAGAAGCTTCTTGGATGAGAAGCGAAACGTCTTCAAAGAAAAACAATGAAGTCCAGTTGCCTTGTGAAAAAGCACCTTTGGGTTGAGAACCACTGCTCTATAACATTATTGTACTGTACTCTTTTCACCCCGTTCAAAACCTCTTCCACACCCTTTTTTCTTATGTCAACCTTCCATTCATTCTGTTAGGAGATTAATCTACTTTCTAATGCTTGTATTCCTTCCCGCAGGGTTCTAGTTTTCTTCCAGATTGTTTCACATTTAAAACTTCTTTTGAAGATACAAATTGTTGTGGAACACCTTCAATCTTGAAAGACATAACAACCTTTGTTAACATTTACTTATTCTGACACCTCATGCTACTGCAGAAGTATACTTCATGCAGATTAAATGTAATGCTAATTGAACTCTTACTGATCCTATCCTTATTGCAATGGAAGTTAGCCTTGCCTCATTATGTAACTTCTAGGTTAATTGTATTGTTCAGACTGTCAAATAATATATTACATCCCAAAGAGCTGGCACACAGTCCCATCCCTGTATTACTATATGTTGCTAAGACACATTTCATACTTTTTGAAATAGAAGTCAAGTGTCTACCTTCATTTCCCTGCATGTATTGATCAAGGCCACTGCATAAGAACAGAGCATCTTTATTCAGATCTATTATACTTGTCCATTTTTTTGTTTCACAGGTATATAATGCACCTATTTTTTTTAAAAAAAACCAATTAATTCATGCTTATCAACATTTCTTCCTTTACATTTCAAATCACAATTTGGTATATGCCATAATTTTTACCAGATGATATTGTAAATACTAGCCTCTATTGCAGTGATTCTCAACCCTTTTCAGGTTGAGACCCCACTTGCACCGCCCATGCGCGCCGCGACCCCGACCCGCCATTTTGTTTTTTTATTTTTTTTTGTTTTTTTATTATTTTTTTTGTCGCACGCGTGCCGTGCATGCGCGGTTTGAGCCGTCGCGCACACGCGCCACACATGCGCGGATCGGCCCGTCGCGGTCCGCTATTTTGTTTTTTTTATTTTTTTATTTTTTTTATTTTTTTTCCGATTTTTTTCATCGCGCGCACGCCACGCATGCGCAGATCAGCCCGCGCATGACGAAAAAAAACAAAAAAACAAAACAAAAAAAACAAAATGGCGGACCGCGGTGTCCGGTGACCCCCGTGAAACGGTCGTTCGACCCCAAATGGGGTCGCGACCCATAGGTTGAGAACCACTGCTCTATTGCCCAGCCCAGCTTTGGTTGATGGGGACTTTCACAGTGGTTTACTATTTACTATGTAGGTACTAAATGTTTTGCTTACTAAGACAGAAAAGGTGTGGCCTAGTTTCTTCCCATGTCAGATCAAATCAAAACTTTACTGAAGTCATTGACTAGAAATCCAGTATAAAATCTAATACAAGAAATACCTAATAAAAGGTTCAATTATTTCCATACATAAATAAGGTTAACTCTGCAGATAGCCATTCTGACCTATGATTATGAATGACTTATGGCATATCTATGTTGCAAAGTTGCAAAATTGTGCTGCAGCTTAGGCAACTTTAGGATTTCATCAGCTGTAAGGTATTTTACATTATTTTTTTCAGTACGACTTGGAAGATTTTTTAAAATTGGAATAAAAGGCCTAATCTAGAAAAATACATATTCCATGGGTTCAATGATACTTGATAAGTAGTGCCTTTGCAATGCTGAGTTGTTTTAGAAGCTGCCTTCCAAAATGCTTGAAGGGAGAGCTTTAAAGCAAGCCCTGGAAAAGGCCCATCTATAATTGGAGCATGTAACTGAGTACAAATGTTTTACAGGGGTGAGCAAAATCTCTGTTATTTCTCTCAATGGTTGGGATATTTTTTTTTCCATGGCGTAACTTGTTTTGTAACTCTATATCTCCAATCTGTTCTCTAATTATTTCTTGGCCATGCTTGTGCCACGTGCTGCATTTGCTGTCAGGGCTATGCAAGTAAGGACTAGCACATTGGGCCAATATGCCATAAACATAACTAAAGCCCAGTTTTACCCCAAGTGTACTCATGCTATTCTACAAGGGCAATTTGGAAAATAAACCTCCATTTGGTTATCAATGACGGAAACTCAGAACTTTTATTATACACATTAGAAAACTACAACATTACATTACTTTTAACATCATCGTCCATCAGCCTGGGGGGGGAGCTTTTGACCCCCTCGGAGAAGGTCCGCAACTTGGGCGTCCTCCTCGATCCACAGCTAAACTTGGAACATCATTTTTCGGCTGTGGCGAGGAGGACATTTGCCCAGGTTCGCCTGGTGCACCAGTTGCGGCCCTATTTGGACCGGGAGTCTCTGCTCACAGTCACTCATGCCCTTATCACCTCGAGGCTCGACTACTGCAATGCTCTCTACTTGGGGCTACCTTTGAAAAACGTTCGGAGACTTCAGGTAATGCAGAATGCAGCCGCGCGAGCAGTGTTGGGCCTGCCCAGAAATGCCCACATCTCAGCATCACTCCGTGAGCTGCATTGGCTGCCTATTGGTCTCCGAACGCAATTCAAAGTGTTGGTTATGACCTATAAAGCCCTACATGGCATCGGACCAGGTTACTTACGAGACCGCCTGCTGCCTCACGAAACCCAGCGACCGGTTAGGGCCCACAGAGTCGGCCTTCTCCAGGTCCCGTCGGCTAGACAGTGTCGCCTGGCGGGGCCTAGGGGAAGGGCCTTTTCTGTTGCGGCCCCGGCCCTCTGGAATCAACTCCCCCCGGAGATCCGTATCGCCCCCACCCTCTCCGCCTTTCGTAAACTACTAAAGACCCATCTCTGCCGGCAGGCCTGGGGCGGTTGAAATCTTGCCCCTAGCCAGTGTATGTCTGTGTGTATGTTTGCTGAATGAATGGTTCTTAATTTAGGGGTTCTTCTTTTTATATATTTATTTTTATAAATGTACTATTTAGTTTGTATTGGATTTCTATTTATGCTGTAAGCCGCCCTGAGTTCCCGGAATAGGGCGGCATAGAAATTTAATAAATAATAATAATAATAATAATAATAATAATAATAATAATAATAAATTGAGGCACTTGTCATAACATCTTACAAGGTTTGAAATTCCTTAGTAGTAGTCGCTCGGCACCAAATCTGGGCTTTGGGGGGGGGATGATCAAAAACATCCCAACAGAGCTGCTTCAAAAGTTCTTGGGTACGTCTAGCGGTGTGCGGGCAAGCATTATCGTGAACCAACACCACATCGGAAGTCAGCATGCCCCAATGCTTGTTATGGATATATTTTTATATATTTATATTTATTCAATTTCTATACCGCCCCTCTCCCGTAGGACTCGGGGCGGTTTACAACCCAATAAAAACATATAAAACAATAAATATTTAAAATTAAATTAAATTAAATAAATACAAGGCTGTTACTAAAAACCTGTTAAAAAACCCAATTCTAAAACCCGAACAGCCTTGTTTAAAAATTTAAAACCCGAGGAGATCTAGGCCAGGCCGGCTTGATTGAAGAGATGAGTCTTCAACTCTCTTCTGAAGGTGCGGAGATCATGACACGTCCGGAGTTCAGGGGGGAGCTCGTTCCACATCGTCGGTGCCCCCACAGATGGCTTGTCTGATTGAATTGATGGTCGAATCTCGCTCCATGAACTTCACCAGCAGTACTCCTTTGGCATTTTCACATTTGGCGGGATTTTCTATGGCACCACTTTCGGTGTGGTGTTGGTTCATGATAATGCTCGCCTGCACACCACTAGACGTTATGACAAGTGCCTCAATTTGAATGGCGATTATGTCAAAAAGGAATGTAATGTTTTCTAAGGTGTATAATAAAAGTTCTGTATCTGCGAGTGTCTGTCACTGATAACCAAACGGAGGTTTATTTCTGAATTGCCCACGTACGTAAGTCAGGATCTCTCATTGGAGACTATCTTGTATGTCAATATGATATTTGCCACTATCACAACATGCTGTTGTCCAGATCATACATACTTGCAGCATATCAAAACACAGTGTGTGTGCATGCATGCCATATGCATGCCACTAACGTGAGGTATTTAATCTTTAGATGGAAGAGAAATGTGATCTTTTCTTCTTAATAAATCCACTGGTATTTTCTCTCAAAAATATGCCTCATATTTGATAGTTAAGTTGTCTGTTAATTACTGTATAAAATTTGACAAAACCTCAATCAATAAATATTCAGAATTATTTAAGTTATATAAAAATCATAAGCACTCCTTTTTCTTCTTCCCCTCCAGATATTTTGCTTGTAGTAGTATGTTTATTTTCATTATTTTAAGATAGAATATCTCACTGACTGTAGTTGGTAAGGTATCCCTTTACCACATTTATCCTTTAGCACATTTCAGAAGATTTTAATACATTATTTTCTGAACAATTCAAAACTCCCCCATGACTGCAGCTGGCCATTTCTTGGCAAAAAGGACACGCCAAGTGTCTACTAGTGCAACTTTCCTCAATCTCATAACTCAAAAGTTTGAAATGACAGACTTCAGAATCTTCAGTCTGGCAGGAGTTTTCCCAGTTGGGAATTCTGGCACTCCAGTCTTAGCCTGTCTGTGGAACAAAGACTGGGAATGGAAGTACTCAAGTGTTTAAGTAAGGAGTAAGTTCTTCATGAATTACCGTAACAGACTCATCTATGTAATTTTTTGACAATAACATGGAAGTGGGTTGTCCTTGCTTTCTTCTTGGATGTATCTTCCTTTTCCAGTCTACCTTATAGCCCCCCATTTTTTTTTACCATAAAACAGACATAGCAACTCCATAAAAATCCATATACAAGGCAGAGCTAATTCCCCAGTGCTGTTAATCACTCTGATTGGTGCTTTCTTATATTTTCCATGTTGTTTTACCGATGCAGCGTAACAATTTACAGAAGGAAAAAGAAATCCGTAAAAGAGCTATTAGATGTCTCAAAATGCTTTTCAAGCATCAATTCCTTTGTAACCACAATATGGGCTTTTCCCCTTAGCAGTTTCTCAATACAATCTATGTATTGTCCATTTTCAAAGATAGAAATTTTAACATCTTAGTATAGCAAAAGAGATGGTTTGGTTTCCTACAGTTCACAAACAAACCCCAAAAGGTGTTTTATTTACCACAATATGTTGTACAATTTCAGTCATGATCGTATTTGGACACAAATGGCAAAAAGTCAAAGGAAAATATGAAAGAAAGACAGAAGAATGAAGTGTGTGTATCATGGAAACCAGTTTGGCAATTCTGAGTGTACTGATGCGATGATCTATTTGCATAAAGACTCCGGCATAAAATAAAAGAACCAGTGCTTTTTTTCTAAAAAAAAAAAAAAAAGGTGCCGGAACTCACACACGTCATACAACCCGCCTTGCCTACCTTACAAGGTTCCATCCAAAAAAGGTGCCAGAACTCCGTTCTGGACGTTCTATGAGAAAAAAAAAGCCCTGAGAACAACACTAATATTTCTTTTTGGAGAAATATAAACAGTTAAGGCATTCATTGCTGATTTTTTTTTTGTAAAAAATTATTTTATTAAAACCATCAACATTAAACATAAGATCATATTAAAAAGCAATCATCATATAACCTGCAATACCACTCTAAGGATCAGTCTTTGTAAACGTCTGGTTTAGTAAACATTCCTCACTCCTCACGTCAAGCCTCAACTATACGCCTGATACATTTTATTTGATTGGTGTTTCTCTTATATATGGTCTATCTACTGTTTCTAGTCTATCACCTATTGTTCATTCGAGCTTTAGAAGTAAATTCGTCTCATTAGTAGTGCAATCTTTTATGTTCCCTAACAAAAGATCCTGAGGTAGAAATTCAGTATCCTGAGGTAGAAATTCAGTACGCTTTTCCAATATTAAAGCAATCAACATTAAATCTTGGCTCATATTAATAAGCTGTCCTCATAAGGCCTGAAAATACAGCTCTTGTATATGGTCTATCTATATTCATACAATCAGCATTGAACATAAAATCATAGTATGCATCAATCATCATAGCACCTGATATACATCACTAAGTATTGATCTTTATAAACGTCTGGTTTGGTAAACATTTTTCACTCCTCACATCAAGCCTCAACTAAACGCCTGTTACAATTTATTTGATTGGTGTTTCTCTTTTCTATAGTCTATCCACAGTTTCTAGTCTATCACATATTATTCATCTCAGTATTAGTACAATCTTTTATGATCCCTAACCAGAAATCCTGAGGTAAAAGTTCAATAACCTGAGGTAAATCTTGAGAAGGGAAACTTCTTTGGCCTTGCTAACAGCAGCAATGGCATTAAGAGCGTAGTTAGGCTGCCATCTGCTGATCATTAACAGTTTCTGAAAATCTGAAATACAGGCGCAAGGCTGATGTTGGGCAAGTAGTCAAAATACTTCTGCTTTAGTTAATGAACACTGTGGTTCCTAAAAGGTTGCCCTCTTTCCACTGCACTCATTGGGAATTTATATCCTAGCATTATAAGCAGTAGAGTCCCTTCTCAAACCATCTGCAATATGTGGAAGAAAGCAAATATTAGAGGAGGAGATGCAAGAAAATCAGCAGAATGAGAGACTCCACCTAATTTGGCTCTATTCTTTCTAACCATGCCATAACAACAGATTTCTCTTACAATCATGCTTCCCTTGACAAACATTTTAAGGTAACTATTAATGCACGACAACCCTAGATTCGTGTGCCTTCCATTGCGCTGGGATTGATGACAATCTGACAGTGCTCACTGGAAAAGATCCAGACAGTCTTAAACAATGGATTGAAACACATAAGGTGAAATTGAATAGAAAGAGACCTAAACTCCTACATCTGGGAAGAGAAAAAAAAAGGGGGGGGAAGAGACAAATAGAGGATCTGGAGAACCTGACTTGACAGTAATGAAACAGATTCAGGTGTTTGTAGCAATTACAAGTTAAACACAAGCTAATAGTGCAATGCAACCATTAAAAGCAAATACTAGCTTAGGATGCATTAACAGGAATCTAAAGTCCAGATCACAGAAAATAATAGTTCACATTGATCAGATCCCACTTCAAATAATATCTAGTTCTGGGAATAGTATCTGAAAAGAACATTATTGAACAGGAGTTAAGTTCAGAGGAGGGTTACCAAAATGGAGAGGTAGCGAAAAACCTTATGTTCGCTACGCTGTTCTGAAGAGAGGAAAAGATAGAGACAGCAAAGACTGTGAAGATGTCTCCTCCACTGCCCCCAGCATAGAGAAGTAGATATAATCCCAATGATAGATCTTCCTAATGGTTCTGGTCCTAGAATGTCCTTAACCTAATCCAATTTCTTACTGAAATAGTGCTGGCAATGCAATTATATTGGTCAGAAGATATGCCTTAAGCAGGAGTAGGCAGCCTTGGCTCTTTTATGACTTGTGGACTTCAATACCCAGAATTCCTAAACCAGCCACGCTGACTCAGGGATTCTGGGAGTTGAAGTCAACAAGTCATAAAAGAGCGAAGGTTGCCTACTACCCCTGCCATAGGGAATATAGTTCTATCCTTACAGGAGCTGCATGACATTTCATGACCCCTTGCGCTGAGAGAAGACTGTCAAAGCTTCATGGGTCTTCATTGTCTTCCAGTTTTTCAGGCAAACAGATATTATTTGGCCACTACAGCCAAACTTTGGGACTACGTTTTGTGCTGCCAGGCCTTATAATGAGTTTGATAACAAAGAGAATTGCTTTTCAATTGTTTATTCTAGCTAGCTAAAGCAGACTGGGTTCAGTTTCTCCCACGGTACAGCTGACCAGATGGAATTAAATGTATGTTTATCCACGACATGCTGTTTTGGCTTAAATTTAATGTCTTTGGAAGTTAGTTGACTAGGTCAATTGCCCATTTTTGGGTCCTTCCACAACATATTAAGCTCTTCATTTATTTAGTTAAGGTTGCTATGGAAAAGAGCTAATGAATTTCCATATTCCCTGTTAACCTCCTGGGGATAGTGTGTTAGTTACAAATAATGCAGTCTTCCTTCTCAATGACAAAGACTAAGCAAATTGCACTCTCCTTCATTTTCACTCCTTCATACGGACATGGATTCAGTCATTGTGTTAAACAATGTTGTAGTTTTTTTGGTTGGGACATAGCATGTTGTAGAAATCCTTCCAGTGGTGGCTTATTCAGTAAACCATGGTTCATCAAACCACAGTTTTAGTACAATTCATTAAGTAGTACAAACTAAAGGTGCTAAGTGTGGGAAAGCAAGATCAGGACCTTACAATTTTTGCAAACAAATACAAAATTGTGTTCACTCTAACTTTGTACAAGTTATAGTTATGGTATTGATTGGAAACAATCTTGAAGTTTTGAAGAATCCTTAACTGCAGTCAAAACAAGGTTGCAAATAGCTGGTGAGCAGGACAGAGAAATTGCCTTGAAAAGTGTGAGAAATGTCTTTTTCAAAGCCTACATTCTAAGAGAGCTGTGTTTCTAGATTTACATTGTTACTCTCTCAGTAGCTGATCAGCTGTTGGGACAGGTTGTGGGGAATTGTTGATACAAAAGTGATTCAGCTGTTTTCTCCTGGAGGGGAAAAAGGATGGTGGCAGAGAAGAATAGCTAGAGCTACAGGAAAGGGGCATGCCAAAACTAAGCTGAGGTGTCCAATAGTGCTAGGCTGACTCCATCCCCTACTTGTCACCTGACTGACACTCCCAGAATTGTGAAATGAAGTGCATCAGATTTTAGTTGCATTGATATTGCTGCAGGTTATTTTAAAACCAGATTAATTTTAAAGAATAAGTTAAGCTTATCTCACACATGAGCTGGGATCAAAATAAAGCAAACATTATGGGCATACAGTGCAATTAAAAAATTGCCAGGGCATGTTTGCACTGTGATTAGATACATAAAAGCCCCGTACCATTAAAAGAGTGAAATTATTGAACTCAATAGATTGCCAGCATAATTTATTAATATTTTACATCTACCCCACAGTTAGTAGGAAATTACAGAATATAATCCACTCCCAAATAATTTAGAACTGTAATAGTTTAGAAACAGATTCACAATTTCCAGTCTATCAGCTGGCCTAGAAACATTGTATATCCATCCTTGTTTCCTCAGCAGCTCCCTTTCTCTCCTAGATTCTTAACAAGCATTCTTTGGAATCAAAAGGACAAAATGGAGACAATAAAATGGAGATTTTTCAGATTACATTATGTTAAAACAGGGTTTATTTGTGGCTTAATATGTTTTACTATACAATCTAGTTAGAATGGTTTGTAAACCAGTAAACCATGTTTACAGCTTAATGTGTATATACTGTAAAAGGAAATCATACAGTAGTCTGTGGGACTGATGTGATGTGATTGATGTGGACTAATAAAATGGGTACTCATAGGTACCGGTACTACTGTGAGGAACCAATCTTTGTAGTTTCTTAATGACACATTGTGCAAACCTAAACAACTGATTGCAACAAATAGAATTCTTTATTGGCCAAGTGTGATTGAACACACAAGGAATATGTCTCCGGTACATAATCTCTAAGTGTACATATAAGCAACAAGTGATAAATCATGATCATAACCATACATACAATCATCAACAATACTCAGTGATAGTCATAAGATACTAAATAAAAACAATCAACATAAATCGTAAGATACAAATGTGTTATTAAAACAGATCCGGAATTGATCCAATCACAGAACATTTTCACCCTCGCAAGTCGTAAAAATACCTAGAAATTTCCAAAGAATTATAGTGTTATAGAGCTCGACTGGGGGAAAAAAAATCTCGGAAATAGGCAAACCACCTCCTGACAAGGAAGCTGCAGGTTTCCTCCATTTGGAACTTTGGAAGGAAACTTAATATTTTTAAACCCACACCTTCTCCACCCACTATTATGACGTCACCTGAAAGAAGTCACACCTGCTTCGGCGCTCTTTCAAACCGCCCCGCCAGAAACCCGCCAGCCAGTCGGGCGGAGAGAGAACCGTCGGCTCAGCCAATCCTATTCGGGACCGGCCAAGGACCCGGAAGCGCCCCTTGCCACTGCGACGTCACAACAGTTGCGATGGCGCTTGCGCAGTGACACGTCGCCTTCCTTGTGAGGAGTGTCAGCTTTGCCGGAGGCGAGGGGGCCAAAGCGTGAACTGGCGCCGAGAGCGGCCGGCGGGCGGGCGGGCGGGCGGGCGAGCCAGCGAGGAGGGCGCTGCTCTTCCCGCTCCTCCTCCTCCTCCTCCCCCCTTTCCCCCGTCCTCGTTCTCGCGGGATCCTTGTAGAGAACCGCCGCCGGGGCTGCTTGAAGGAGCGAGCACGCAAGGCGAGCGGGGGGGCGGGTCGTGCGGGCAGCCATGGCCGGGCAGCAGTTCAAGTACGATGACAGCGGCAACACTTTCTTCTACTTCCTCACCAGCTTCGTAGCCCTCATCGTTATCCCCGCCACCTACTACCTGTGGCCGCGGGACCAGCACGTCGGTGAGTGCCCCGCTCCGCCTCCTTGCTCTTCCCGGCGTTTCCCTTCGGGGCGGCAGGCCCGGGGCCTCGGCTTGCCTCCCCCTTGTTCGCTCTCCTCCAGCCGGGCCTGGAGAAGGGGAGGTGCGGGGGTGCCCTTACCCGCCTCCCTCTTCCCTACCGAGCATTCTGGGCCTTCGTTTCCCCTGGTGTTGGTTCTCCTCCTCTATCCGAGCAGGTGGGGAAATCTCAGGGCGGAGGAGTTCGGGGCTTGGCTTGGAGTAACAACCTTACAGGTTTCCCTCCTCCTCTTTGGTGCCGTGGAGGCAGTTGGGTTAGTTCTTCCTGGAGCCCTGGTTAATTCAGCCTCTGGTTCTCATGTTAAGTGGCTCTTGAGGGAGGGAAAGAGCAGGACCCCATCAGGCTACCACCTGAGAGGAATCGTACAAGGTGAAGAGGCGTGTACAGGTAGTCCTCGACTTACAACAATTCACTTGGTGAACGTTCAGAGTTATAACGGCACTAAAAAAGTGGCTTGCGACCGTTTCCCACGCTTATGACCGTTGCAGCATCCCCCATGGTCACGTGATTTACATTTCAACGCTTGATAACTGATTCACATTTATGAGTTGCAGTGTCTTGGAGTCATGCAATCCCCTTTTGCGATCTTCTGACAAGCAACGTTAATGGGGAAGCCAGATTCGCTTAACAATGGTTTTATTAAGGTAACAACTGCAGTGATTCACTTAACGAATGTGGCAGGAAAAGTCATAAAATGGGGCAAAACTTAACAAATTTCACACTTAGCAACATAGGTTTTGGGCTCAGTTGCGGTTGTAAGTTGAGGACTACCTGTCCCTCCTCTTGATCTCTTAGCCTTCATTTCAACCCCTCCATAGAAGCGGAGACATTTCTTGCTATTTTGTAATTCTTTCTAACATTTAGCCAGAATCTTCATTTGTGCATTGGCCTTTGCTGTGTTTTACATCACAACGCAGAACAGGATCATCACATTTGCCCATGACCTCCTTTTAGGTATTTGTAGATCATTATCATGATTCCCTTTAATCTCTTTTGCCGACTCAGCATGCCCAGTTCCTTGGAGAGCTTAATTTCCAGATTTTTTAACACCTTGATAGCTCTGTTCTGAATTTTCTCCAGCTTTATCGTGCTAAGAAAGGAACACTGTAATCTGAGTGCTGTCTGAGTAGTGTCGAATACCATAAACTGGACATAATCTAATACATTGCTTGCTCCATTTTCTGCTGGTAGTTAACCATAGACCATTTTCATACAAATTGCCACCATCAAGCATCCCTAGTCATGTACCTATGCACTTGATTTTTCATGCCTGAATACAAGGCTTTCCATGGGTCATACTTTATCATCCTGCTGGGTTTCACTCTGGGTTGGAGATACTATCTTGGCTTATGGTTTTGATTCAGAAATATAACAAATTTCTCAAGCTTGGTACCTTGCAAAGAGTTTGACATCTGGAAGGCCATACGTTACTACGTTACAGAAAATAAAAGTGCATATGGATACAAAAGAATATGAAACATAAAAGAACATGAATGTATGTGCATTGAACAGGTATATGCCAACTTTTCCCAACCAAATGCCAAAGTAATTCTGACTGGGGTTGAAGGCTTTATGCTGAGAATGGAAAGCAGACATCAGTGTCAAGATTATAAACTTTGTCCAGGAAACACTGTATACTTTTGATTTGAAAGGGAATTACCAGATTTTATGTTGAAAGGAAAAAGTTCCTATTATTGATTTTAAGTATTACAGACTTGAGAACCAAAAATATTAATTAAATGACCATGCCTGGAAAGCATAAGGTTGTAGTCATAGTAATCTAGACATTTCCCCCCCCCCATGATTTTTATAGAATAGCATTTTGACATCAAGCTTTCTTCCAGTGTAGCTTTTGTACTTAAAGAAAAGCATTTGATGTAATGGAATCTCAAGAAAGTGGGGCATATCTTGTCTCTTCCATGTTCAATTGATCATATAATTTGTTTTTGGGTGATATTGTAAATGAGATGCATTCTTTCTACATATTTTTTCCTTACTTTCCATCGTAATGAAAAGAAACAGAAGCAATTGTCTCTGTTTATAATGTGCAGTTATTTATACCTCTTATTGCGAGATAATTCTGTAAATTCTTCGTTTTAAGTGGTTTTAGTAACTATCAGATGTTTGACATTTTTGTCTCAGTATAAAAAGTAGAATGGGTATTTGGGAATAAAGTATTTAATATTTCCAGATCCCATATAGGATGAGTTTGAAAAATTCTTTTATTTCCCAATATATAAAAACTATTTTGTAGAAACTTCTTTCTCTAATATGTAGGTAAAACATGTTTTTCTTGTATAAAGTTTGAAGTGATTATTGCACGAAGTAATATGTAGTAGTTATACATTTAAAACATTTTGTCAGGTCCAGCTTTTTAATATTGGCACCAAGAATATCAAAAAATAATCTTATTCCCAAATATTGTCTGAATTATAATCTCTTATCTTTTAACATTGCATTTGATGCTATTAGTACAGCTCTCAGTACTGTTTATTTGTTTTTACAGTGTTTTAAATGGTATAGCTGTTGACAAGATTGCAAGTTTTTTTATATAAAATTATTTTTGGGTTTAACAAAAGTGATCTGATTTTTAAGAGGCCTCATTTGTTCCTCCTTACCTTAAAAATGTTAATCTTGGGTCTGAGGATTTGTTTTTTTGAATACATATGTCACTTCTATTTTGATACCTTATTCTTATTTTTGCAAGTAGATTCCATCCCTTAATTTGCTATGAGATTATTAGAAAAGTTGGTTAATTTTTGAACAATTACGGTATATAATGAGCTGAACATAACAAATCAACTAGCAAAAGATAAGCATATACAATATTTACAGGTTAGCTAACAAACCTGGCCCCAAGCTCCTGAACTTTTAAAGACAACTAGATAACCCATGACCCATTGGGTCATTCTTCCAGGGATATTTGCTTATGAGATTCTTCTGTGCCTTCAACAGTGACACAATTTCTAATGTATTGCCTTCACTGGAAAAGTTTGAGACACATTCAGAGACATATCCACCTTGAAAATAGCCCGTGTTGAACTGCATAACACACTCAAACGTCAGCACAGGAAATGTTTTATGGCATTTTGTATTATGTCTTAAACTGTTTTATAATTTTACATTATAAAATGATTTATAAAATTTGGCTGGTTTTAGCTGTGCAGGAGTCATTGGGTCCTGAATCTGGGATGCATTTTATAACTTAGCCCATTTGAGGTACCTTGGTTTGAAAATTGTTGCCCTATGATACACCATTTCGCCCAGCTAAAGATTCTGGGAGTGAAAATTTTAGTAGTATATAGATAGATAAATGAGCACCTTCAAAGGTTTAGAAATACAGTAGAGTCAGTGTGGAGCAAGTTTGGTGTAGTGCTCAAAACATCAAATTAGAAACTGGGAGACTGAATTCTAGTCCTGTCGTAGGGAGAAAGCAAGGTGGGTAACTTTGGACCATTTTCTTTCAGCCCTAGGAAGGAGGCAATAACAAACCACTTCTGGACAACCTTACCAAGAAAACTACAAAAACTTTGTCCAGGCAGTTTCTGAGAACTGGGCACCATTGAATAAAAGGGGAAAAAAAGGAGTTAGTGCAAATGGGGAAGCAGTAGAGTTGCACGCTTCAAACATTCTTTCAGTTAGTACTGGACAAAGTGAGTTAAATACGAACTAACTTAAATACACTTAAGACATGCATGGTCATAATTAGATCTGTCTGCAATAAGTATAGTTGGTAAAATAGAACAATCTGTGCAAAACTATGCCTAGTTTACTTACTGCAAAGTTAGATCTATGTACATATCGAAATAGCTCCTTTCAAGAGTAATTATGCCTACCATCTTGCTGAAAGCTGACTCTTATCTTTGTATTAGGATGGATAATGGCAGTGGCAAGAATGTCCCAGATTAAATAGATGATCCATCATTGTTATGTCTAGCTATTAATGGTCAACCTTCAAATCAGAATTTGTATCCAGGGACATTTATTAATACTGAATCAGAGTTTGTTACAGCCGAAGTAGTCCATGTTCTGCCTTCCAGTTTAAATGGTTGTATTAGTTACGACAAAGTCTCTGTTTTACTGGTAAAATGACCAGAGTTTTCAAAATTTTATTGTTTGCTTAGTAAGCCATAAAAGATTGATTTACACAAACCAAATTAGTATTATATGGAATCTATTTGGCATGTGGTTTTTTAATTTTTGAAGTTCAGCATTTGAAATAAATAGTGTACAGTATTTAATTGTAAAGTAAAATTTCCTTTGTGTTTCAACCTTCTGATGATTTCATCAGAAATCAAGATTGTATTCTTGTAGACTTCTTGGTAACAACAAGGAATACAGTATACCATTGTATTCCTCTATTGTGTGGGTGTGTATTTTACTTCCCAATCTAGGGAACAGTTCTGGCAACAGGACTTTTAGGGCAGACTCTATTTAGCTATTTAGCCTAGATGATACTGGCTAAACTCGGCTTACCTGCTAAGAGGTACTGTAATATCTGTGAAATCAGGTGTGGAGAAAAAAAAGATACCTCAGAAAATTATTACACTGAAGATAAATTGACAGTTCTCTAACTGAATGACAAAGACAATTCAGACTACAGTGCCAGCTTTTTAGCATTTGAAAGACTTATGCTATGTATTTTAAAGAAGGGTGTGTTAAAGGAGTTACTCAGTAATCTAATTTATACACTGGTTGTATGTTCATTTATTTCTGGTTCTTTGTAACCTGATGAACCTGATGAACAATAGGTAACCAGTTATCTTAATGTCTTACAATAACAAGCCACCTATGTTTTTAAATGTGTCCTTTTCAGCAAAGCATGATTGAGGCTAACCAAATATAAATTTGGGTACAATTTTGCAGTTATAACTAAAAGCAAGTTTCTGATCTTCTTGAAGCTGTATTGGAGGATGAGAGAAAAGCGTAGTGCATGCAGTTACAACTCATTCATATAATAACCCTGGTGTTTTGTAAATGTGACTGCTATTGTAAATGTTTTAGGCAATTAAAATGCAGTGTGTGGAAACAACACTATTACGGGGGCTCTTTCGTTTACACTACAATCTAGGATCCTGATGGGGAAAGAGAGAGATAAAATATTCTCTTGCTCCACATTTCATTTTTCATAGCAGGGATGGGCAACATGGGCACTCACCAAATCAGTTAATTGCATACTAGTTTAATATATTGTATAACCAAGTTTATGTTAGTCTGTATCCATACTTTTTTCAGTTACTCTTACTGAGACCCTTTTCTTTAAAATCATGCTCAGGAACCAACTAACAGTATTAAGTAATCAAAATACAAATTTGTGCAATGGAGCACTTCTAATACAAATTCCACATTCATTAAATTTGATTTATGATCTCATTTTTCTTACGCATTTTACGGTATACCTTAATTAATTTTGCTACACTTTTCGCTGTGAGTTTTTTTCCTAGTCTCTCTGAGCAGGAGGGCTGAAATAACCCAATCCCAATCCAAAAAAGACGGCAGCAGCCGGACTCCCGCAGACAGGCCTCACGTCCCTCGGGCCCTTGGGAGTGGCGGCAGCCCTTTCGAACAGGGCAGTCCTGGGATGGGCCCAGAGGTTCACGTTCCTTCCCCCAGAGGCAGGACCGTCAGCAGGACCGCCAAAACACAGGACCCAGGGGCCAGAATCAGACTAAACGCCCCTTCAGGGGGTTGGGGGGCCGCCCTTTCCGGTGACCCAAGTGACTCCCTCGGGGAGATCCCAATAGGCGGGCGCCTAGAGTGCTTTTATCAGGTCTGGGAGCAGACTACCACCAACTCCTGGGTCAGGGACACAGTCAGGCGAGGCCTAGCACTCGAATTCAAGGCGATCCCACACGATCGCTTCCTCCAGTGCCCGGTGTCGCGAAACCCCTCCAAGGCACGGTTGGTATCCTCCGCCATCAAACACCTCCTGAACATCAGGGCCATAGAGCCTGTACCGGGGGACCAGACTGGGACAGGTTTCTACTCCATCCTGTTCATGGTCCCCAAGGCATCAGGAGGGTGGAGGGCGATTCTGGACCTAAAGGGCCTGAACCGGTTCCTAGTGTACCGACGGTTCAAAATGCAGACCCTAAGGTCCATACTGGCTGGCATCAGGAAGGGGGATTTCCTCTCCTCCATAGACCTCACAGAGGCCTATCTTCTCATTCCAATCTCCCAGGACCACCGCAGGTTCCTGCGTTTCTGCTACGCGCGCCGGCATTACCAGTACCGGGCCCTCCCATTCGGGCTCTCTTGGGCCCCAAGGGTCTTCACGAAGGTACTAGCGGTCTTGGCCGCCCATCTCCAGATGATGCCGGTGCGCGTGCAGTGCTACCTGGACGACATCCTCATCCAGTCCAGGTCCCTTCGGTCGGCGCAAGCAGACCTGATGACCACCATCCAGGTACTCCAGTCCCACGGGTTCTCAGTGAACTTCGGGAAAAGCCACACTTCCCCCTCAAAGCGACTCCTCCATCTGGGGGCCCTGATAGACTCAGAACTGTGCAGGGTCTACCTATCCCAGGAGCGACAGCTGAGCATCCGGAAACTGATATCCCAGATCCGGGGCACGAGAAGGGTCCCCCTGGTGCAGTTGTCCCAACTCCTGGGAAAGATGGTATCCTGCATGGGGATAGTCCCGTGGGCGAGACTCCACTCGAGGACCCTCCAGTGGTTCCTCCTCCCCTTTCAGAAACAGAACCTCAGCGCCTCTCCCCAGAAGGTTCAGGTTCTACCCCACGTCCTCACGTCCCTCCAGTGGTGGGTTTCCGCAGCCATGTCCAAGGGGACCGTATTCAAGGAACCCTCCAGGGTAGTCCTGACCACAGACGCCAGTCTGTTCGGCTGGGGCGCTCACCTCCAAACCCAGCTGGCCCAGGGGCGTTGGTTCAGGGCCGACCTGGAACAAAACATAAACTGGCTAGAGCTAAGGGCCATCCATCTGGCCCTCCTCCACTTCTCTCCCCTAGTGTCGGGCAAACATGTCCTAGTCCTGACAGACAACGTGGCGGCCAAGGCCCACGTCAACAAGCAGGGGGCACACATTCCTGGGCCCTCCTCCAGGAGGCCAAGGAGCTGGGGCTGTGGGCAGAGACTCACCTAAGGTCAATAAGGGCGGAGCACATTTCGGGGGAGGCAAACCGGCAGGCAGACTCGCTGAGCAGGGTAACCATGGACCACGCAGAGTGGCGACTGGACACCAGAGTATTCAACATGATAGCGACCAGGCTCGGCAGGCCATGCCTGGATCTCTTTGCCTCCCCGGCCAACGCCCAGCTCTCCAGGTTCTTCACCAGGTTCCCGACCAGAGGGGCCGAGGGGACGGACGCTCTGCGATCCAAGTGGCCCGAAGGGCTGCTGTACGCCTTCCCTCCCCTCCTCCTGATCCAGGCCACCATCCGCAAGCTGTTACTGGAGCGAGCGGACGTAATCTTGGTTGCACCATATTGGCCACGGCGCCCGTGGTTTGCAGACCTAGTGGATCTGTCCCTGTCTCCTCAGTGGAGACTCCCACCGAACCAAGTGGCCCTCTCTCAGGGGGAGCTCCGCCATCCAGACCCTCAGTGGCTGCAATTAGCCGCCTGGCACTTGAGCGGGAGTGCCTAACTAAGCAAGCCTACTCCCCAGAAGCGATCTCTATGATTCAAGCCTCTAGACGCCCCTCAACAAACAGGATCTACGATGCAACCTGGCAAAACTTCTGCCAGTGGTGCTCCTCACGGGGGTTGGATCCCCTATCAGTAGTCATCCCAAACATCTTAGACTACCTGCTAGACGGCATGTCCAAGGGATTGTCCACCAACACCATCCGCAGACAGGTGGCAGCATTATCCACGGTCCTCACCTGTGACAATTGAGGTCCCCTCTCTCACCACCCAGCGATCTCCGCCTTCCTCAAGGGGGCGGCAAACTCCGGCCCACCCCCGGTGCATAGATACCCATCCTGGGACCTACCCACAGTATTACAGGCCCTAACGGAGGCTCCCTTCGAGCCCCTGCAATCATGTTCTTTACACTTCCTATCCTTGAAGGTGGCTTTCCTAATAGCCATTACCTCAGCCAGAAGGATTTCAGAGCTGGCCGCTCTGTCAGTTCGGGAGGTCCTGTGTATCTTCCACCAAGACAGAGTGGTCCTCAGACTAGACCCCTCATTCATCCCCAAGGTTAACACCAGCTTTCACAGGTCATTGGACATCGTACTACCCAGCTTCTGTCCTACTCCGACCCATAGACTAGAACGCCAGTGGCATAAACTGGACGTGCGCAGGGCTCTACGCATTTACATAAAGCGCACAGGTCCCTTCCGCAGGTCCGAGGCCTTGTTTGTCTCCTTCCAGCCATCTGGCATGGGCCGCAAGGTATCTTCCGCCACCATTGGCAGGTGGATCAGGGCCTGCATAGCTAGGGCGTACGTCTCGCAGTCGCTGCCCGTCCCATCACGTATCACGGCTCACTCCACACGTAGCGCAGCAACTTCTGCGGCCTGGGCCACCCAGGCCTCCGTAGAGGAAATTTGTAGGGCGGCGTCCTGGTCGTCTCCGTCCTCATTCATTACCCATTACAAGATTGACAGGTTTGCCGCGGTGGATGCCGCGTTCGGCAGACGGGTCCTTCAACAGGTGGTTGCCTCCAGAGAGACGCCAGCCTAGACCTTCCCATCCTAGGGGACATGGGGGGGGGCTTTGGTATGTCCCATTCCAGTGGATTCTACATCCACCATGCTGGAGAAAGGGCGTTGTCTTACCTGAACGCCTTTTCTCAGCATGGTGGTGTAGAATCCACACCCTCCCTTGAACAACGGGCTAGGCTTGCGTGGAGGGCACCCCTCTTCTGTTTACTACCTTACCTTTTTGGAGCCATGGTGTCAGAGCTTAGCTACCTCGCCTTGTAAAAAACTGGGAGACACGCCCAGGGGAAGGCGTGGCTAAAGCTTTTTTCCTAGTCTCTCTAAGCAGGAGGGCTGAAATAAGGGGATCCAACCCCCGTGGGGAGCACCACTGGCAGAGGTTTTGCCAGGTTGCATCGTAAATCCTGTTTGTTGAGGGGCGTCTAGAGGCCTGAATCATAGCGATTGCCTCTGGGGAGTAGGCCTGCTTAGTTAGGCACTCCCGCTCAAGTGCCAAGCGGCTAATTGCAGCCACTGAGGGTCTGGATGGCGGAGCTCCCCCTGAGAGAGGGCCACTTTGTTCGGCGGGAGCCTCCACGGAGGGGACAGGGACAGATCCACTAAAGTGGCGCCTATATATTGGTGGAATTAATCCAACTGAGTTGGAACGTAAAAGCACCATTCTATGACTTTATTTTTAAACATAGAAGTAATTCTATTACGTATACAATATCAAACTAAGCCACACTTATTCTAGTCAGCTGCTTTGGTATTTTTGTATTTTGAAATGTTCTCTTTTCTCCCTTTCCACATTCTGTCTTACTTTTGTTTGTGCTTTAGAAGCCTTTATCACATTTCAGAAGATTGTGTTAAGAAACACTTTTAGAATTTTTTTTTGTTAGAAACAATTGTAAGTATAAAGATTCATTTTAAAAACGATTTTACTATTAATGGAATTGTATTCAGTAAAACTATTTATACCCATGAGAAAACAGAGAATGGAAAACTATTGAGGATAAAATAAGAATTCCCCATTTCTTTTTTATTATGATCGTCAAGTGTAGTTTTCACCAGTTTGAGAGCTAGAGGAATATAAATTGCACTGTAAGAAGGAAACTTAATGCACAGTTCTGTGTATGCTTATCTATGAATAAGGTTCACATAACACTGTGACACTGTTACAAATTGAGGTGATGCAAGATTAAGTACCGGTAGTACCACAATATCACAATAACGGTCTAAATTTCAACAGGTGACTACTTGCTTCCCCCCCAATATTTGTAGGTTCTTACTTCATGTTAGAGTGTGAATTTGTTAAATATTCTTAACGAAGAAAATTTGGCCCCAGTAAAAAAATAAAATTGTGTTGCATATTTGGGGGAACAAATTCCCATTTGTTTCTTATTCCCTTTGTTTTAAAAACTCCCTGAAATATAATTTCTCTAAAGTTTCTATAATAAATGTATTTCACCAATCTTAGGGAGGCTGAATAAAATCTAGGTATTTTTTTTTAATGAAAAGAATAGCTTGTTGGCAGTATAATTTAGTTGTCAGAGTATTTGACTTACATATAGTATTTGGCTGGTTTGGGTTGAATTTTTGAAAAAAAAGTATAAACAGTGGCTTGTAAATTTGAATGTAGAAACCATATTATGTTGTGTTGTGTAAACCACGATGGTGATAGAAGCTAGGGTTCCTGGGGAGTCTCCTCTCCATCTCTCTCCCCACGCCCTTCATCTTAAGAGCAACATTTCTGTTAAACGTGTTAAACTTTGGAGATCTATTAATTATAGATCAAATGTTGCAGTGCCTTTCTTTGAATAGATTACATTGTAGTACATTGATTAAGAGTTTTGATCTAGAACAGTGGTTCTCAACCTTTTTAATGCCGCGACTCCCAACCGGTTGTAAGTTGAGGACTAACCAACTGGTCATAAGTTGAGGACCCCAACCTGTCGTAAGTCGAGGACTTTCCTGCCCGGGAGCGCCGTGCATGCGTGATGCCGCTCCCTGCGCCGGCTGAGGTGTAGCTGGCAAGGGGCAGCGACGGCGCAGGGCGACCACTGGCTGGGCCACCAGCTGGCCCAGCCCAAGGGAGGTAAGGCACCTGCCGGGCCCCACGTGCGCCAGCTGCCCTCCCTGCGCCCGCCGGCCTCCCACCTCCCACCCCTGGCCCTCTTTTACTTACATTTTTAGTAGTTGCTCAGCAGGGAGGGGTGGAAACTTCTAGACAGCTTGCCTTCGCTGCAGACAACTTGCAGCACCGTTTGGAGACTGGGACTTTTGGTGGGCTCAGCAGGGCAGAGACAGCCTGGACAATTCCTATTGGCTTTTGAAAGCCAATAGAATTAGACTCTATTCAAGAGAGTCTATTCTATTGGCTTTCAAAAGCCAATAGAATAAGAGGGAGTAGCACAGCTAAGGAAAAGGGGAAAAAATGGCGGACTGCGTTGTTTGGCGACCCCCATGAAATGGTCGTTCGACCCCAAATGGGGTCGCGACCCACAGGTTGAGAACCGCTGATCTAGAATGTTAGTTTCCACAGATTTCTTGCATCTTTCATGGTGTTCTGAATGATCCTCCAACTGCTGGACTTGGAGTACAGGCTAATATAGAGGGGGAATGGCTAAAAATCACTTTTGCGTTCATGGAGATAGGTCTGTTAAGTCCCTTCTCTGAACAGAAGGATACAACCTTAACACCCATTAAATTCTAACAGTCAGTGATAGTTGCCAGTATTCCTACACAGTCAATACAGGTAGTCCTCATGTTACGACCACAACTGAGCCCAAAATTTATGTTGCAAAGTGAAACATTTGTTAAGTGAGTTTTGCCCCATTTTATGACTTTTCTTGCCACGGTTGTTAGCTAATCATTGCACTTGTTAAGTTAGTAACACGGTTGTTAAGTGAATCTGGCTTCCCCACTGACTTTGCTTGTTTGAAGGTCGCAAAAGCTGATCACATGACCCCCTGGTCACTGCAACCATCATACATATGAACCAGTTGCTAAGCATCTGAATTTTGATCATGTGACCACAGGGGTACTGCAACCGTTGCAAGTGTGAAAAACGGCCATAAGTCACTTTTTGCAGTGCTGTTGTAACTTTGAATGGTCACTAAATGAACTGTTGTCAGTCGAGGACTACCTATATTGACTGAAAGGTATATGTTACCCAATGTTTTTTCCTTAACTACTACCAAGCCAGCATCACATCTGTATAGTCTCTTTTTTGGTAACTCTTAAAATATTTGTGAAAGCTAAGTTGGGTTGTGTCTGGTTAATACGTAGATGGGATTTTTACTTTGCATTAGGTTGATGACTTCTAAAAAGTAAAAAAGGAGGTTTTGGGAAGCTATTTCAGAAAACAGATGGATCATATTCCGTGCATTTGTATAGTAGAAGGTAAATAATGCTGAGGGAAAAGATGGAATACTTACTTGCCTGTGCTGGTAGTATTGTAATTTTTTTCCTTTAAGATTTGAACAGATTAAAGAAGAAAGTCTGATATGTAAGATATTTTATTTTTATTAAATAGTAAAATTATCTTCCCCAGAGCAAATTCGTTTAAAGAATTTAAGAAAAGTTTATGGAAGATGCCTGTGGTATCGATTGCGATTGTTAAAGCCCCAGCAGAATATAATGCCTACAGTAAAGTAAGTATACTTTAATAGGATTTCTATTTTACAGGTTTTTTTTTTAAAAAGACTTTTAATAAAAGCAGATTATTTCAACATTGTAAAATATTTAGAAAAATGATAAGGTCAGCATTTTACCAATAACTCCCAGGAGATGTCCATGAAATTTTAATGGTAAAGAAACTGAAAATGATTCCTAAGTCATGGATTGAATTTCAGGTAATGAAAGAATCTATTGAGCATCCAAAATGCAGTGTTTGGGGATTCACAGTTCTTCCTGCTTTGTGGAAAGAGAGATGTGTCTGTGATGCAGTGTTTTTAAAATTGTATTGGGGAAACCCTAGAATTCTTTATAGGCCGAGGATTTCTCAGTGGGAACTGGGAAACTTCACTGAAGAGCAACATCAGAAAGCCAACCTTCCAAGCAACTTACCTTATGGAGAATTGTTGGGTATGCGGATAGCCTTGACTTACCACCGTTAATTTAATGGCCATTCAGAGTTACAACAGAATTGAAAAAAGGCGATAAGACTGGTTTTCACACTTGCGACTACTGTCACATGTTCAGAATTTGGGTGCTTGGCAACTGGCATCCCAGGGTCACAAGGTCACCATTTGTAACCTCATGACAAAACAAAATCAATGGGGGAAACCAGATTCTCTTAACAACTGAATTCCACTATAGCAGTGTTTCTCAACCAAATGCTGGCTGTGGAATTCTGGGAGTTGAAGTCCACATGCCTTAAAATTGTCAAGGTTGAGAAACACTGCACTATAGCGAATTAGGTCATAAGATGAGGTGCAACTCATTTAACAACTGCCTTGCTTAGGGACAGAAATATTGGGCTCAGCTGGCGTTGTAAGTTTAAGATTATTTATATGGCTTTATTATTTAAGGCTCATCAGTTAAGCTGAGTACCCACTGTAAATACTTGATGGGGCTATAGAATATTGGCAGAAACCAGTAGACATACTTGTATAATTCCTGTGATTTGCAGCGATGGATAGAGATTATTTTGATTATTGTTTCCTGTGATGTTAACTCATCTTTAAATGTGGCTGGATATTTTGGTTGCATGGGATTTCTTTCTGAAAATTTAAATATTTAAAATTGCTTTCTCTTTCATTTTCAACTTTACAGAAAAGCTGTGTTGCTTGCTGGATGGGCATTGTTTTTGTTTCTTGCTTACAAAGTGTCCAAAACAGACAGAGAATATCAGGAATACAATCCATATGAAATACTACAATTAGAGCCAGTAAGTAGCACCATTTTTCATTATTTAAATTAAATCTGACACTAAATATTTCACCAGGGCCCTCAATGGAATATGACATTCTAAGTCTATATATCTATTTTTCATTCCAAAAATCTTCTTCAAAAGACAGATTAGGGACACATGGAAAAGGGAGGGAGAGAAATCTGTTCTGCCAGTTGTGTTTGTCTCATGACAATAGGAAGCATTTAGCCAGCAGAGAAATGTTATTTTTTTTATTTGAAAAGTCACGTGAGGTAAGACTGGATGTAAATGATATATGACATTTTAAGTATTTCAGTTTTGAGTTAGTCACATTTTGAACTTTTGACAGAGGATCTTGTTTGAAGCTACATTGAATATTTGGCACTATTTCATAAAATGATGTAAATAGGCATGCAAAGTAAACAACATATTTACTAAACAGTGCCATTTGTATTAAAACATAGAAATGCTTTTCTGGCCTAAAGAAAATGCCTTACAAATTAAATGTATTTTAAAAGTTTTTGTTAAAAATACCCTTCTATGAAGCAATGACGCATATCTCTGAGGCTACAAGTTGTGCCTGTCTGTTCATGTAAGGACTTTTTTGCACCTCCAGTTGTAATAGGAGGAAGTAAACCTTTCATTCTTCTTCCATGTTAACAGGAAACTGGGGAACACTCCAAGGTAAAAAGATGGGACAATAGGAAGAAAAAAGGGAAGTTAGCAAACAACAGCAGCACAACAAAATAAAAGCATTCGTGTTACTTCATCACATCCTCTTCTGTAATTAGAGACATCTAGATCAGGGATCCCCAACCCCCGGTCTGTAGACCAGCACTGGGCCGCAGCATACCAGAAACTGGTTGGTGCAAAGAAGCAAAGCCCCATCCATGGGATGCAGGCAGCGTGTGAAACCACACCCCCTCTGGTCCACAGAAAAACCTCTCTCCATGGAACCAGTCTCTGGTGCCCCAAAAGTTGGGGCCATGTTGTAGATAAAAATCCTGTCTGCAAATAGAAGGAAAAGAACTAGTTATTTAATTTAATTTAATATGCTGATCACCAAAATTATCTAATAGGGGAAAGCAAATTTGTATATGTTCTTTTTGAAAGTTGAATAGTTTATTTAAATGATACATTTTTAAAAGGTGTAGGTCAGCTGTACGTAATTGACTGTGTTCCTGTATTTACTTATGGAGAAGTAGAAGACATTGAATAATCTAGTACATTTAGAGAATTTTTCGTTTTTTAAAAGTGGCATTTATACACACTTTCAAAAAAAAATAATCTTAGTGCTTAAGACTTACCCAGATGGAATTTAAAATTTGCTTTATAAACTTTAAAGAAAGCAGAGCGAACAACAGCAGCAGATTAGAGGGATCATATCTTAGAATTTCAGTTGGTTTAGATCAGGGGTAGGCAACCTTGGCTCTTTTATGATTCGTGGACTTCAGCTCCCAGAATTCCTGAGCCAGCCATGCTGAGGGGAAAGGGAGAGGTTGGCTCAGGAATTCTGGGAGTTGAAGTCCATGAGTCATAAAAGAGCCAAGGTTGCCTACCCCTGGTGTAGATCTATTTTAGGACTGTCAGAGCTTTAGATAATAGGACCGCATGTAGTGCCGCTGAACAACCATTTGTTTAGTGACTGTTCAGGTTACAGTGGCAGTGAAAAAAAAATACAATTGCAATTATATCCGTCACAGGGGCCCTGTGGTCATGTGATTGAGAACTGGCCACTCAAGAACCAGCCTGGATTTCTGGCTGTGGCAGCAGCCCATGGCCCTGTGATTGCCATTTGTGACCTACCCAGCTGGCTTTCGGCAAACAAAGTCACTGGGGAAATCAGAAGGAGGTTGCAAGTCATAGTTGCATGATGGAGTCTCCCTTAATGACCATTGATGATTCTCTTAGTGATCATGGCAAAAAGGTTCTAAAATTTAGTGTGGTTGTGTGGTGCTTCACTTAATGACTATACCAGGTAACAGTGATTTTTTTCTGGTCCCTATTGTGGACATAAATTTAGTTCTGCCTAAATGCCAGAAATAGAATAAGTGGTTGTATCACTGTTGTTTTACTGGCTTTCTCAGCCACTATTGTCTATAATAAGTTGTAGCTCTCAAACTCTTGTCTGGATGTAATGATGAATTGGATGTGGGCTATGAAGCTAAATTTTAGCAGTATATTATTAGTATGTTGTATTTGAGGTTTGTTGCTGAATAATCAGAATCAAGGTGTACTGAGTTTCAGTGGAAATTACTTTCAGGTAAGTGAAGGTGACTGCATCCTGTAGGTACTGCAAAAAATTAATTTGAACCTCTTATTTTAATAGGGTGCAACAGTGCCAGAAATTAAAAAGCAATATCGTTTGTTATCGCTGATATACCATCCAGATAAAGGTGGCGATGAAGTTATGTTTATGAATATTGCTAAGGCTTATGCAGCGTAAGTTTCTTAAGTTCTGTTCATAGGGGGGAATGTTATTGTTAGCAACATGAATACACACTAGTACCATTTTCTATATGTTTCAGCCAGTTTGTCTACTTACAGCAGTTGTTACAATACAGAATTGATTTTGTTTTCTTCTAAGTATATAAGTTGATTTGTGATTCTGGTTTATAAAACAAACAAAGATCTAAGGTCTCCTAATTTAGAGTAGATTTTCAGCCCTATAAAGGCTTCAGAGAAAATCAGTTTACTATAAATCATTTTGTCCCTTTTATCATGAGAAGTGCTCATTTAGACCTCTGAGGAGCCTTTTTATTACTGGGGATAATGCTGGCTCACTCCCATTTCAAATTGCATTTTCTCCTTGGTTGTTATCAACAGAAGTTAGTAATGGATACACCTTGGTGACATTCTTGCTGTTCTTGTATGTATACTCTGGCATGTCTGTCTTCTGTGCTATTTTGGTATGGATCATCCTGAGGATTTTAAGTTTTTATGTGGCAAATTTTAAACCTTTGCTTTGATCAGGGATAATGTGCACCCTTAAAATAAGCTTTCTAACATAACCGTGCCTCTTATTTTATAGTTTAACTGATGAAGAATCTCGAAAAAATTGGGAAGAATATGGCAGCCCTGATGGACCACAGGGTAATTCCATAGTTTATTGTATCAAGTCACAATTTACCTAGCATCCTGATGTTTGTGCTGTGATTTATTCTATCAATAACAGTTTTCATTTTGTATACTGTGTTTGTACAGTAAAGTCATTTATCTTTGTAGTTAAGTATTTATGAAATTTTAATTGAGAAGTTTGATAAGCCCCAGTACTGTGTGGGCTAACTTCAGTGTCACTCATGCCGTGTTATTCAGAGACCCAGCTTCATCAACCTTTAATATTATTGGCTTGTTTGATTACAACCCTGCATAGAAATGTTGTCTAATTTACATTTTTGCTTGCTACATGGGAATCGTCGTTCTTATTTACATACCAAATCAGACTGAATTCTGAACATTCCCAGGCCAGAATTTCTTGCTATCAGAACATTCTGAAGAATTTGGAATATTTCAATTTCAGTGTCATATCTATTGTAAATTCATATCTAGTGATATTTCCAAATCACTCGATGGCTTTTCTTGGAATAATTATAGAGCTTCCGCTCCCTGTGGGTCAGTTGAAGGGAGGTTGTTGTTTACATAGGCATGAAAGTCGAGGATAATGAACGGTTGTGTTGTCCTCAGTTCCTCTCAGCAGCCTGATGAGCTTGCTCTAAAGTTACTTCATAGTAAGCTATTCCGTTATTTAGAGCTAAAACCAAACTGAGCATGCATAATCCATTCAGTTTGTACATCTTCATCAAGAACATAATATTTGCTGTTGTCCTTACATCATCCTAGGATCTAGGGATGTTTATTTAAGAGTGATCTCACAAGGTTGCCCCTCAAAATGGATGGGATTGTCTTGTTACGTGGAGAACCGTTTGTCACCTAACACTTAGCTTGGGTTGTAGTTAGCTGTCTTTTACAGATAAATACAGCTTCTTTTCATACCTCTTGATTTTAAAAGAACTCTGCCTTATCTGTGAAGGAATGTTTATCTCCTTAAGAGCAAGATTATTCCTGCAGTCAGTTCTGCATCCACATATGTACCATAGATAGAGCTTGTTTTAAAAAATATTTTACTTATTATTATTTTTTTAATAAGGGAAAGGTTCAGTTGAAAAGATGTATAATTTACTGAGCTTGTATGACTGAAGAAATTTATGTATGTTATATGTATGTTGACTATATTGCCATATTTTGTAACCTATTTTCTTGCAGCTACAAGCTTTGGAATCGCATTGCCAGCTTGGATTGTGGATCAGAAGAACTCTATTTTGGTAAAGCTACTCCCAGTTTGGCTGTATTAAGCTGAAAGCCTTAGGACAGTTGATAGTCTACAGAGGTTTTTTTAAAACAGTCTTTTAGAGAAAAATGACAGTCAATTGATGGGCGTAAACTGTTGCCAGCTTTGGGAAAGTTAGCATTTATTCTACTTGGAGCTTTAATCCAATTCTAGGTTTTCTACAGCTTTTAATGGCACTTTAAAAAGTGCACTTTGCCTGTGATTTAGTTATGGTGAGTCTTGGAGGCTTTCTTTTATTGCTGGGAGGCAAGGTGATGTAGCAGGCTCCAGTGATAATTTGATTTTTCTTACACTGTTCTGCAAGGTTCAGATTTCTGTAAACACATCGAAGTGCAATCTTGTCCCATTGCCATGCTGCAGTGAACATAGAACTAACTGAATTGCTGGGAATTCCCCCCTTGGATATTTAGTTTGAGATGTTGTTGCATATTTTCTGAGGTTACTTAGAATAATCTCATCCGGTGATTCTCAACCGTGACTGTTTTAAGATGGGTGGACTTCAACTCCCAGAGTTCCCCAGTAAACACATGC
The DNA here is from genome assembly GCA_034064705.1 of Bothrops alternatus. Classification (NCBI taxonomy): domain Eukaryota; kingdom Metazoa; phylum Chordata; class Lepidosauria; order Squamata; family Viperidae; genus Bothrops; species Bothrops alternatus. Next base: position 124,431 of record JARGCV010000143.1, read on the forward strand.
TAGCTGGGAAATTCTGGAAGTTGAAGTCCATCTTAAAATTGTTAAAATTGTTAAGTTTGAGAAATACTAGTTTTATCCAAATCTAGCGAGGAAAATATAGGAGTCTTTTAAAATATGACTACTTTGTTCCTTAAAAATTTATTTCAGTACTTATCTTTTTATACAAAAAGATGTCTCTGCCTATGTGAGCATTTCTGATTTTAGTACAATGTTTCTGATATTTCTTTTCATATTTCCTAGGTTTTGCTGGTTTATGGATTAGCATTTATGGTTATTCTTCCAGTGGTCGTAGTAAGTATTATTTTAAACCAACGGTGAAAAGTACATTTCACAAAATACAAAGTATGTACATACCAAATCTTGCATTCACAGACTCAACTATCCCAACTTTATGATGATAATTTTCTAACCTGGCAACTTACATTTACATACCAGTGTGCCAAATCTGTGTAGCTAATTTTAAGTATGTCCTTGATGGTTCAGACTCTGTGGTTTCCAGTTTTTAGAAGGTTGATCATATGCTAGCTAGATTCTATTGTTGGCTAAAACAAAAGGACTAGCATTGGAATTCTGAGTGTTCAGAGATTTTGACTTTCACGCGGCAATGTTCTGTATTGCTGCGCTATATTGCTTACACCAAAATACAGAAAAATGTGTTTTGGATACTTCTTAAACATATAGATGATGAAGCATGAAAATAGGTGCTCAGTTCTCTGCTGAGCAGCATTTTTACGCTTATTAATACAAAGGGTTAACATTTTAAGTTTGTTGCATTTTCTTCTTTGCAGTCATTTTGTTTTCTGTTTTTCCTGCCCCTTGGCACTCTGCTACATCATACAAAACTTTCATGCAATACAGATTCTTTGTATCTTTTAACTTTTGATATTCTGATGTCAGCTGTAATCTAAACCAGGGGTCCCCGACCCCTGGTCCGTGGACCAGTACTGGTCCGTGGCATGCGAGAAACCAATCTGCGCAAACCAGTAAAGCCTCATCCATGGGATGCAGGCGGCACGCAAACCTACACCCCCTCCGGTCTGTGGAAATTCCTCTCTCCATGGAACCGGTCCCTGGTGCCCAAAAGGTTGGGGACCTCTGATCTAAACTACTGGAGTTTCTGTATAATTCATTGCTTTCATAGGAATTATGCTCTTGAAATTACAGAGGTTCAAGACTTTAGAGAATAGTAGTATATTCACTGCATTTATGCATCATTAATGTCGATATTTTTGTTTCAAATGACTTAGGGTTCATGGTGGTATCGATCCATTCGTTACAGCGGAGACCAGATTCTCATCCGCACAACCCAAATTTATACCTATTTTGTTTATAAAACCAGAAACATGGATATGAAAAGTAAGAATTTTAAACTGTTTAAATGCTAAAATACAAATGTGTGCTTCCTTTGTAGTTATTTAGAGATAGACCTGCATTCTGCAGAATGTTTAAACTTTATGCACTAGGTTTTCTGTGGTATGCTGCTTGATTTCTTGAGAAGAATGTGGGATTAAGTTATTGAGTCTATGAATGGGCTGTATAACATTTGAGGTGGAGTTGGTTAAATTATATTTTCTCTTATGAAATTTTCCTCATCCTAGGAAGATACTTGTGTACATTCTATAAAGCATATCATGTTGTTATGGGAGAATCAGTTGTGAAAACCATCTTCCTCCAACACTTGATATAAGTAGGGTACAAATTATGCAGGTCTTAAGGAATCCATGTCACTCTTTAACACTCTCTTCCCCCCCAACTCCAAAAGATCCAGAAATATTAGCTTTGTCTGGGTGACTCTAGCGATATCATAAAATCGTCAGCCACATCCTTATAATCTCCAGGCTAAGTAGGAGGAGGAAGTGGTTCTCACAAACTAAAAAAAGTTGTCCACCCCTCCTTTAGCATATTGAAAAGTCGTGCTAAAATTCGAAGTTGCTCTTATTCAAGAACTGCTGCTGCAGTACTTTCTCACTTATCTGGGATAAGGCCAGCACTTTTTGCTCCCTAACACAATTCTCTGGATAGAACTGTGCATTTAGTTTTTAGTAGCTGCATGATCAAATGGAAAGAATCCTGTGTAGATGCTAACATCATAGCATCTTCAGGTTTAAAAATGAAGTACAAGGTACCAACTAAAGCAGCGGTTCTCAACCTATGGGTCGCGACCCCATTTGGGGTCGAACGACCGTTTCGCGGGGGTCGCCGGACACCGCGGTCTGCCATTTTTTCGCCGCACGCGCTGTGCATGCGCGGATCAGGCCATCGTGCGCGCGCCGCACATGCGCGGATCGGCCCGTCGCGGTCCGCCATTTTGGTTTTTTTGTTTTTTCCCGTCGCGCGCACGTCGGGGTCGCGTCACACATGGGCGGCGCAAGTGGGGTCTCAACCTGAAAAAGGTTGAGAACCACTGAACTAAAGAAAGATAAGCAGGCTAAATTATTCACAAGTAAATGTAAAGAAGATACCTATTATAGCAGCGGTTCTCAACCTTTTTCAGGCTGAGACCCCACCTGCTCCGCCCATGTGCGGCGCGACCCCGACCTGCGCCATGCGGTGTGACGGCCCGAACTGTGCATGCGCGGCGCGCGCAATGGCCCGAACCACATATGTGCGGCACGACGGCCCGAACCGCGCATGCGCGGCACACGCGCGACGGCCCGAACCGCGCATGTGCGGCACACGCAACGGCCCGAACCGTGCATGCGCGGTGCGTGCGACGGCCCGAACTGCGCATGCGCTGCGTGACGGCCCGAATCGCGCATGCGCGGCGCGCGTGACGGCCCGAATCGCGCATGTGCAGCGCGACGGCGAATCGCGCATGCACGGTGCGACGGCCCGAATTGCGCATGCGCAGCGCACGTGCGACGGCCAAGGGGAGATGGGGGAAAAAAATGGCGGACTGCGGTGTTTGGCAACCCCCGTGAAACGGTCATTCGACCCCAAATGAGGTCGCGACCCACAGGTTGAGAACCGCTGTATTATAGGCATTCTAATGTACTCATGCAGCTTTATGTTACTGAAGAATAATGGAGTATTAATGTTGCCTTTGAAGACAACATATATTGATATGAAAAGAATGGTAACAGACAAAATGTTAGCTGGTATTTCTTTTAACTGTCATCCATGTTGTTTCGTAAATCAGTGTACTTAGCTACCATGGAGAAAGACCCATTGTAAGATTTCTGAATCCCCATTCATGAAAATAGTTGTCTAAGGTAGTTATGTATAGTGAATCCTTGCTTCTTTAGTGAAAGAGTGATCCTAAGTTATTTGAATTATGTTTAGTTATTTGTTGTTGATGAATCTTTGAAGAGAAAGTGGTGAATAAAAATCTTTGAGAAAGTATTTGTATATATCTTTGTACTTTTTACATATTAATACTACGCTGAAGATGTTACTTAGCCTGGTAATGAAACTTTTGGAAGCCAACCCACAAGCTTGGAGGACGAACCTTCACCCTCATATTTATACTACATTTATTTTATTTTCTCTGCAGGACTTATAATGGTTTTGGCAGGGGCATCTGAATTTGATCCTCAGTATAATAAAGATGCAACAAGCAGACCTGTAGACAATATTCAAATACCCCAGGTTTGTTATTAATGAAGTTTTTTTTGGGGGGGGGTGTGGGTGTCAAATAGTTCTCAACTTATGACTGGTCACTTAGTGACCATTTGAAGTGATGATAAAGCCCCCAAAAGGTACTTACAACTCGATTCCAAAGTTCCAGTGGTTGCACACCTCCCCCAGTCCCATGATCATATTTTAGTTACTCGGTAACCAGCCCGCTTTTATGGCCGTTAGTAGTATCCTACTTCCATTTTTTGGCAAAAATCTCCCATAGTGAACAATGGGTTCACTTAATTATTGCTAATTCACCTAATGACCACAAATTCACTTAGCCATGGTGATTTGCTTAATAACTCTACCAAATAAGAAATAATTGGGTTGGTCATGTGTTGACTCACTTTGTGACCTTCACAACTTATTACCATAATGGGCAGGCTCCATTATGATCATACGTTGAGGGCTACCTGTATCCTACAGTTGCATTATCTATCTTTTTCATTTCCAGCTTATCAGAGAAATTGGCAGCATTAATTTGAAGAAAAATGAACCTCCGCTTACTTGTCCGTATAGCTTGAAAGCCAGAGTGCTCTTACTAGCTCACCTTGCCAGAATGAAAGTTCCTGAGACACTTGAACAAGGTATTTGCTTTTGGGAACCATGAGACCAGAGACCTGGAACAAGGATTTGAAATTATCTAGTTGAAATACAGGTTTCATGCTTGTTTTGTATGAGCTAGTATTTGTTTTGATGGCAAAGAACTTGCTTGCTTTTTTAAATTCACAAAAGGAGCTCAAGTCTTAAATTGTATCTTCACCACGTACATATTTTCAGTAATCAATTATAGAATTTTGAGTTTTATCAAAAACTTCACATAAGCGAGTGAAATCTGTATATTTCTTAAACTAGATTACTCTTGAACTAGTTATTTCTGCAAACCATTCCCCTCTTTCTGCTTCACACCTTTTGTTTGGATTAGTGAGGTTCTGTTGTAAATTATTGGCAATGGACAAACAACAAGCTATAGTAAATGGTTATTTGATAGCTATTCAGTTGCTCTCAACAACGGAAAATTATGCTTAATTGTGACTTCTGGATTTTTTTCCCATTACTTGCTTAGGGGAAGAGTCATGACAGCAAAAAAAATGTTTGTCTGTGCATGCCCAAGAATACAGAGTTTATGCATATCTTGATTTAGATTGAAATTTGATCAATTGAGTATGTAGATATTGGATGAAACTTACTGTGTCCATCAACCATTGAAGAAGGGACTGCTGATCGACAAATCCCCTCTTCCTTTGCAGTCTCTCAGTCCCCCCCCATCTGCTCTAGAGCAGTGGTTCTCAACCTGTAGTCTGCAACTCCTGGGGGGCTGCTATGTCATCACGGGGTCCAGAAAAACTTGAGGAAATGTTATGATTTAAATCTTGAGTTAAGTCTTGGTGTTCTGTGGCCATGGTGTATGGCCACAAAAGGTATTTAAAGGAGGTTTGTGATGAAGAAAAGATTGAGGACCATTGCCCTAGAACAGGGCTTTTCAACCTTTTCACACATTGTACCACTTTTACCACCAGTGCTTAGCAAGGTGTCAAAAACTTGATGACTAAAAAAGGGGGGGGGTTGGTTTTACTGATTAGATTCATTTGTTGTTATAGAAATGGCTAGTTTATAATATTATGGAAAAGTAAAAAGTTGAGGTTCAGTGTTAATGTTTCCTTCTACTGCAACAGAGGAAGTCTGTTCTTTTTCCCTTCTCCCCCTCACTTTCCCCCCTTTTTCCTCCCCACTGTGTCCTACTTTTTGCTTTTGTATTTTATTCTATAATCTAATAAAAATTACAAATTGTAGAAAAAAAGGAAAAAAGTACTAGTTTTAATTTCTTCGGTGGCTATTCCTTTGCTGACTCACTTTCCCTTTGCACTGACAAATGTATGATGAATTTATGCATGTTTATTAATATGCACCACTTCCAACTAGCTCAGGGGTCTTCAAACTTGGCACTTTTAAGACTTGTGGACTTCAACTCCCAGAACTCCTCAGCCATCATGGCTGGTTGAGGAATTCTGGGAGTTGAAGTCCACAGGCTTAAAGTTGCTAAGTTTGTAGACCCCTGAGCTAGCTGGTCAGCCCTTCTTTCCCTTCTGAGCTCTTTCCACAGTGTAGATAAGAATGCACTCCCCCAATCCCTTCCCTGTACCCTTAGAGATACAGAAATCAAGTGCAAAGCAAAAAAGGCTCACAAAATAAAGAAATACATAAACTCTGGGTTTTTTTTTTCTTTAAGCTGCCTCAGGTGTGTCATGTGTCACAATGTTGCAATCTGAGACTGAAAGGCTCCGGCATTGCAAAAAGCTTAGGCTTTAAATTAAATCTGTTTACCTTCAAAGAAAATTTTCTAAAAGCCATAGACAGACTCAATTAAAGGGGGTAAAACTAATTACATTTGTTTAAAGGGATTAAACCTTATCCCTGTTGTTTTTTTCCCCTTTGCCACCCAAACCACCTCGTTTTATAGCCTCTCCTCTCCTCCCCCCCTTTTCTTCAGTTCACCTCCAGCTCTGAGCTGCTTTCGGAAGCACCAATCAGCTGGAGCAATCAGCTGGAGCCCTGCCAGCTCCTGGGGCTTCTCTCTCAGACTTGGGTTGCTTCGGCTCATTCCCCTCCCCCACTACCACCTGCCACGTGGCAAAGTACCACAGGTGGTATGCATACCACCAGTTGAAAAGCCTGCCCTAGAGGATTGAACAACCCTTCAGAGCAGATTTTGAGGTAGTGTGGAGTTAGGTATATGAAGGGGAAGAGAAGATGGGACGACCTTTTTCACAAACAGAAGCTTGCTTGTATGATGCCATTTGGAGCTAATGCATTTGACAGGTCTTTTCGTAGCTGTATAATAGGAAAGGAAACACTATAATCACATATAGCATTCACCTTATGCAAAGAATTGTTCAATTGTTTTTCTTTTTTGTAGATCAACAGTTTATCTTAAAAAAGTGCCCTTCCTTGCTTCAAGAAATTGTAAATGTAATCTGCCAATTAATACTCATGGCACGTAGCCGTGAAGGTAAGTCCTAAGATATATTTGTGAATGCTATCTCTATACTACTGAAACATTCTTTCCGGTAAGTTTTAACTGGATGAAACAGTTCACTATAGGGCAAAACGTTTCGAATAAATGGTTTAATTTACAGAATGTGTCCCAAATCTGGGACCCATTACTCCCATAGCGTTGAAATTTGGCAAATTTTATAAAACATTTGTGTGATGTAAAAATTATAAAGCGTTTTATGACATAATACAAAATGTCATAAAACATTCCCTGTACTGATGTTCGACTGCACTATACAGCTCAACATGGGCTATTTTAAAGGCAGATGCATTTCTGAATGTATCCCGGCTCTTCCATTGGAGACACTACATTGTTGAAGGCATTGAGAATTATGGTAAGGAAATATCTCTGAAAGGACGGCCCAAGGGGTCATGGGTTGTTTAGTAATATTTAAAATCCTATAACCCACGGCTAGGCAACCTTGGCTCTTTTATGACTCGTGGACTTCAACTCCCAGAATTCCTGAGCCAGCATGGCTGGCTCAGGAATTCTGGGAGTTGAAGTCCACGAGTCATAAAAGAGCCAAGGTTGCCTACCCCTGCTATAACCTTTCTGTGGAAACAAGTAACCTGTAAGGGAAGAGTAACATTGTACAGGCAGTCCTCAACTTACAACCATTCATTTAGTGACTGTTGGAAGTTACGACAAAGCTACACTGTAAAAAGTGACTGATGACCGTTTTTCACACAAGCCTTGCAGCATCTCCATCTGGTCTCATGATCAAAATTCAGATACTGGGCAACTGGCCGGTATTTATGATGGTCGCAGGGTCCCAGGCTCATGTGATCACCTTCATGCGTCCTTCTGACCAGCAAAATCAACGGGGAAGCCAGATCCACTTAACAGCCGTATTATTATTAACAGCTGCAATGTTCACTTAACAGTGATGGCAACAAACATAGCAAAGCGAGGCAAAATTCACTTAATTTCACTTCACCCTAGCTTAGCAATGAAAACTTTTGGGCTCAGTTGTGGTCACAAGTCGAGGACTACCTGTATTTATTTTAACTTTCTTTAAATTTAAGTTGAGGTGATGTGCCGGTGTCTAGAGGCTGTGAGGGTTTGGATGGGTGTTAACAGATTAAGGCTCAACCCCGATAAGACAGAGTGGCTGTGGGTGATGCCTCCCAAGGACACTTCTATCTGTCCTTCGATTACCCTGGGGGGTGAATCTATAAACCCCTCAGAGAAGGTTCGCAACTTGAGAGTCCTCCTTGATCCACAGCTGACATTGGATCATCATTTGTCGGCAGTGGCGAGGGGGGCATTTGCCCAGGTTCGCCTGGTGCACCAGTTGCGTCCTTACTTGGATCGGGAGTCTCTCCTCAGTTACACATGCCCTTGTCACCTCGAGGATCGACTACTGCAACTCTCTCTACATGGGGCTACCCTTGAAGAGTGTTCGGAGACTACAATTAGTGCAAAATGTAGCTGCGCGAGCAGTTGTGGGCCTTCCTCGTTGTGCCCACATTTCATCAACTCTCCGCATGCTGCATTGGTTGCCTATTGGTCTCCGAGCCCAATTCAAGGTGTTGGTTATTATCTATAAAGCCCTTCATGGCATGGGACCAGGATACTTACGGGACCGTCTTCTGCCATATACTTCCCTTCGACCGGTGAGAGCGCACAGGGTCGGCCTCCTCTGGGTCCCGTCAGCGAAACAATGTCGTCTGGCGGGCCCTAGGGGGAGGGCTTTCTCTGTTGTGGCGCCCGCCCTCTGGAACCAACTGCCTCCTGAAGTCCGCGTTTCTCCGACTCTCCCGGCCTTCCGAAAGAATTTAAAAACCTACCTCTGTCGGCAGGCCTGGGGATGATTGTTGATTGTGGTGTGACTGAGGAGTATGTATGGGGTTTTATTTTTAATGTTTTTTTTATTTATATTGAATTGTTTATTTGTATGTTGTGAGCCGCTCCGAGTCTGCGGAGAGGAGCGGCATACAAATCCGAAATAAATAAATAAATAAATAAATAAATAAATAAATAAATAAATAAATAAATAAATAAATAAATAAATAGCTGAAATTAAAATATATCGACACATCCTTAAACTAGACCAAGAGACCTGATGGTATTTTTAAGGTTATTCCTTCTCCGAGTCCATGTTCCATTTTCACTGAAGTACCCAGTACTACAGTTCCGGGGTGAATGAACAGGTAGTCCTCAGTGAATGACAAATGGTTCAGCAACCCTTTGACATTACAATGATGCTGAATGAGTGATGGTTACGACTAGTCTTTGAAATTATGGCAGTACCGGCACTCCTGCAATCGCTTGATCCTGATGTGCGTGCTTGGCGACTGGCTTGCGCTTCACGATAGTTGTGTCGTCATGTGATTGTGATAGGCCAGTGGTGGTGAACCTATGGCACGCGTGCCAAAGGTGGCACTCGGAGCCCTCTCTGTGGGCACACGCACCATCGCCCCAGCCCCGCCTCCCCCTGCAGCCCCCTCCTTACCAGCAGCCCCCCTGGAGGAGAGTCGCCCGCAGGCGCGGCCCGCATGGAGCAGCGCAGCCAAGGACGTAGCCAAGCAGCAGGGACAAGACTCCGCCCTTGTGTCTCATAGCATGTAGATGATGCTGCGGGGTGTGGGTGGAGGGCGTGGCTGTCATGGTGCTGCATGGCTGCCTGGGCGATCTGCGGTGGGCCATGGAGGTGGTGCGTGGCCCTGCGGGTGGGCGGAGCAGGGGGTGGGTGGGGGCAGAGCAGACAGGGTGGGAGGCGGAGCAGGGGCGGGGGCGATTTTTGGGCACTCGGTCTCTAAAAGGTTGCCATCACTGTGATAGGCGATCTTCCCCACTGCTTCCTTGCAAGCACAGTCACAAGTTGCTTGGGTAAGCCTCCCCCAGCTTTCTGAAATTAACACCATATCAGGTACGCACACATTCTCATACACTCTCTCCCTGAACCTTGCACTTGTGCTGCACCTCCAGGCCAACCATACGCCCTCCTCTAGGCCCTGCTGCACTCACGCTGCTCCTCCCTGGCCACTTGCACACTCTTCCTGGCCACTTTTACATTCTACTTGGCAGCAGACACACACACCACACACACACACACACACACCGCTGACCTGTTTGTAAATTGCCTGGGATTTGCAATTTTCTGCCAGCTTCTCCACTGGCTTTGGCTGTTGGTAGTTGGCAGAAAATTGCAAGAAGGTGATGGCTTAACGATGCACAACCCTTGCTTAACTGCAAGCAGTGTGGTCACATGGCATTGTGCTTTGACCGCATTGCTTAGTTATGGAAATTATGGTACCAATTACCATTGTAGTTTGAGGATTACCTGTACTGTGTGTTAATACTGACAATTGAGTATAAATATTTCCCTATGTTTTTCCTCAGAAAGAGAATTTCGTGCTCCCTCATTGGCTTCTTTGGAAAACTGCATGAAACTTTCTCAGATGACTGTCCAAGGGCTTCAGCAGTTTAAGTCTCCACTCCTTCAACTCCCACATATTGAAGAAGATAATCTCAGAAGGGTGTCTAATCATAAAAAGGTAGAAGACACTGAGATAATCTGTAGCATCTTAGAACTCACTTGATCTGACCACATTCTGGAAAATGTTTGTTCATTGAGACACTTAATTATTTGGTGTAATGTTTATGAACCTGGCCTGGGAACTAGGAGAGTATGAGTTCCAGTCCCACCTTGTGCATGAATGCCAGCTGGGTGACCTTGGGCCAGTCACTCACCCTCAGCACAGTCCATTTCACAAGGTTTTTGTTATGGGGAAAGTAGAAATATTATTTATATTTGCTGCCTTGAGTTACTTATAAAATAAAAAGTCAGGATAAAAATCTAATAAATGAGTAAAACAATTCATACAAAAATTTGTCCCAAAGTGTTATATTTCAAAGTAATAAAACAAGAAAAAGTCTACAAAAGCTGTTCCAAACCCCTGAAAAGCAAACAGCTGCAGGTAGTTCTCAATTTAAGACCATAATGGAGCCCAGAGTTTTAGTTGCAAGTTGTTGCGGTTGTAAGTTGAAGTACCAAGTGACCAGACTTGATTTTATGACTTGGTTCATCACTGTGGTTGTAAAATCAAGTGGTTTGGTGAACCATTTGGTGGTTAAATGAATCCACCATATGGGCAATTGGCAGTTTTTGCCATTTTCTGCTGGAAAATGGCAAAAAATGTCACAAATTGTCATCTGCCTCTAGGATGTTGCAACAGATCATAAATGCAAGCAGTTGACAAGTGCCTGAAATGGAATTATATCTCTCTCTGTCTCTGTCTGTCTGTCTGTCTGTGTGTGAGAGAGAGACAGAGGCAGTGAAATATAAAGTAGATTGAAATTTGACAATTTGAGGCTAGTTATTGAGTTGACTAGGGGAAGGTGGATAGGAAAAAGGAAGCAATATTCATTTCCCACTTTCCTGTCTCCTTTCTCAAAGATTATCCAGTTAATCTTTATGTTTAATTAATTAAACATTACTCCATTTCCAGAGAATCATATATAGCAGGCATGTTAAACTGCTGGCCTGCGGGCCAATGCATCACGTCGAAACCGCACCCACCCCATTGCCGGCAATGGGGAAAAAGTCGCAATATGTTGTGCGACGTCACGTGACATTGTGAGTTTGACATGCCTGACATATAGAGATTCAACATATTTTGCAATCTTTTTGTAATAATTAAAGTAAAAGCAAACTTAAAGTTTGATACAGCTCACATTCTTGATAATTCATATCTAATACTTAGAAATGTATGTTTTGTCTTGTTTAATGAAAACAGTATAAAATTAAATCTATCCAAGACTTGGTGAGTTTGAAAGCCTCAGATCGTCACAATTTACTACACTTTCTTGAAGATGAAAAATACGAAGACGTTATGGCTGTCCTTGGCAGTTTTCCACATATCACCATGGATATAAAACCCCAGGGTAAGTAGTATGTGCTTTCTTAGTGAGTTGATCAGGATTCTTACTGTCAAATTAATGCCATATATTTAATAATAATAGTGAATTTACACTGTTAATTGCTTAGGAATTTTGAGGTCCCCTGCACTGGCTGTCTTAGATTTCAGGTTCAAATAAAGAGGACATAATAAGTTTCCATGTTGACAGGTTAACATGTATAAGTCTGAACAAGGGCTGTGAAAAATGTTTCAAGGTTGGAATTTCCTAAAATGACCTATTTCAAATATGAAACCACTCTGGCCATCGAACAGGCTACTCCAAGCTTCTACTTCAGGTTTCAAGCTTGAAAAAGCTATTCTCAGTATGAAATACTTCTTAGCCGATGGCTTTCAAGCTTGAATCATTTCAGAATGCGAAGGATACTAAGACAATAGTTTTATATTTGAAATGAGAATGTTGTGAAATTTCATATTCTAAATGGTTCAGAATGAAATACTGTGCATACCCCAGCTGTGAGGGAAGACCACAGCTTACTACTAAGTGTTTCTCACATAAAGCATGACAAATTTTGACGTAGCCCATATTCAGTTTAGGCTAGCTGGTGTGTAAACAACCTGTTGCCTGAGTTGCTTTTGGCAATAGACTGGATTAATTCCAGCCTTGATAGGTTATAAATTAATTATACATAATATTGCATTTGTAGTAATTCACTGCATGCATTTATACAGTATGTATAGGCATGCACACATGCATGCATACTCCTATTTTGATCCTGCATCTTTTTCACCTTTCCCAGAAGTAACACATCAAATTTTATTCGATGTTTTTAATGTATCCATTAAAATAGGTTTGATTGATCTAAATGGATAGTAGTCATTCAATTCATTTTTAAACCTAAGTACATATGAAGCTATAGATGTTGAGCAGTATCATTTAAGGAAATAGTCCCTTTTACTTGTTAAAGAGTTCCTGTGAGGAAATTGGATAATTTTAAAAAAGGAACATTTTGTCTGAATATCTTTCTTTTCCTTAACCCATTAAACCTGTTTACCTTTGCTTAATTGAAGCTCTTAATATTACTTTTTAAAGGATTGTTGTTAAAGAAGTGGTTTGATTTTCTAAATTTCTATTTATGTGATTTGATGGGTTATCTTTGCCTTCTTTTATTCTTCACTTGTAACATAGACCATTATTCAGAACAGCTTTTCCCAACTTGTTTCTCTTCAGATATATTGCTTTATCTGATGCAAATTTATATGGCAGGTATAATCAATGCAGTAGTCCTGCACATTTGGCAATCACCAGATGATGCCAGGGAGATACGGCACTAAAAATACAGCTTTAGATTCCTTAGTTATTTTGCATTATACATCAAGCTGTCTAAAGTTCTTTAGTTCCAAAATAGGAGTGCAACAACAATTTGAATTCAAAGTATGAAATACCACATTTTGAATGCAAAACTGTTTTGAGTGCAAAGCAGACTATTTCAAGACTGAAAACAGAGATGGTTCAAATTTGATACAGTCCAGATTTGGAACATTTTACACACCTTTATTCAAAAGTATGCATTTTTAACTTTTTAAAAAGAGGATTCTGTGCAGAGTTTTTGAAGCGGAAATTGAATATATACAAATTTGTCTTTGAGCAGCTATCAAAAGCCTCTTCTTGTATTCTTATATATTCTGGCATTCTTCCTTTGTCCTTCAATCTGCAGCTGCTTGTGATGTATCTTTAAGGTCCTTTGAGTTTTATCATTAAATGAGGTTGGATAAAATCCAGATGAGAGCTCAAGCTGCAAAAAATTAGCTTTTTTGAGTCATGCATTTAAAAGTTGAGTAAAACCTATTCACAAGAAAGCTATATAATTGGGGAACCTTTATTTCAGTTTTGGATGATGAAGACAGTAATAACATCACTGTAGGATCGCTAGTCACAGTTTTGGTCACCTTGACAAGACAGACAATGGCAGTAAGTATTCATATTGGTACACACTGTTCTTGGGTTTATTTATGCTCTATCCGATCATATCCCTGAATGCATCAAGAAGCAAACTGCACAAGGTTGTGGAATTCTCTAAGACCTCAGTTCATGCCAAAATCCCCACTTTCATCTTTTTTGTGTGGTATATGAAGGGAGACTTCTAAGCATGCCCTCTGCTTCAAATTAGACATACAGTACTGACTGACTACAGGATTTGTTCTGGATCCCAGTTTTATGACTCAGAAAACAGCTCAATCTGATTTGTGCCCAATCTGAAGCTTTGTTTCCATGGACAAGAATTGGTAATATATAAATAATTATAAGAGACAAATATATTATGCCACATAGAGACAACTAGGGCCCCAAATACCATCTGTTTCTGCTAAAATGTGAAACAGAATCTAATGATATTTGTGAGCCTAACTTGTTCCTTCCAGATAGTTATCCTGCAATCAAGTTTCCAGCAAATAGTTTGGGAAGCACTTAATAATTTAGTCCTTAGCTGTTCTTAAAAGATCTCCCCCATCTGACTAAGTACTTCTGGGTCAGTTTTTATGGAACCATGGACTATGCTTTGATAATCAAGCTGCCTAGTGGTTCAAAGGGCACAAATGCAGCTCTTTTGTTATCAAAGCTGATTTGGGATGGGAAGAGATCTTTGTATTCAAGAAAAATCACAAGTACTTGTGCTAAATAGCTAATTCAGTGCTAGGTAAAGAAACTTCTCACGATTAAAAAGAGCTACGGTATATACCGTAGTCTTTTCTCTCTCCCTTAGAACTCATATTTCTGAAATATTTTTTGCTTGGCATTAGAACAAAAGATTTTACATTCACTTTTCACTTTGTGAAAGTGGATACTGTTAATGCCTTTTTGGAAATGCAGTTACCAAGAGAAAGATATACAGTAATAGGCTTCTTGATTTTTTAAAATAAACTAATTTTTCTCTCTTTATTATTTTTTTAATAGGACAGTTTGCAGATATGCGTTTAGATGATCTGCAGTAGATCTACCTGTCTGATTTCCTTGCAGTTCCTTTACAACAGTGATAGTGAAAAACCCTTCATTTTAAATTAAGCAAAAGAAAAAACAAGAAAAGAAATGTTTGCTGCCCAGAGTCATCATATAAGTGAGATGGGCAGCATAACAAAATTAATAAATAAATTTGTAAAAAGAACTGCCAATGTATGTCTCAAAAGTGCTTTTCCAAAAGACACCTTTGAGACAACTGTGACCTGGATGACTGAGACTCTCCATACACAACTGCAAATGTAGTTCTGGCATTTCAAACCAACTCTTAATCCAATCCATATGCACTTCCTTAATTCTTCCATGTACATATTTGCTTTCAATAGTTATTTACAGTTAAATTTAAAAATATCTCAGGAGCCCAAAGTCTTTCCACTAATGATTAGATTGATTGAAATTGCCCTATATCAGGGGTAGGCAACCTTGGCTCTTTTATGACTCGTGGACTTCAACTCCTAGAATTCCTGAGCCAGCTGTGCTGGCTCAGGAATTCTGGGAGTTGAAGTCCACGAGTCATAAAAGAGCCAAGGTTGCCTACCCCTGCCCTATATTAATAACTGGATTCTTCATCTTGAGAAATGCAAACCAATGTTTCACTTTCTGTTCATTATTAATGTTTAATTGATCAGTTTCTCCTGTTGATACAGAAGAGAGTAAGGTAATTTATTTCTCCCTTTATTCAGGAAGTGTTTGAGAAGGAACAGTCCACCTGTTCAGCTGAAGAACAACCTGCAGAGGATGGCGTAAGTTCAAAATAAATAGGGGTGGACGGTTGTGTTGTAATTCCATGAAGTTTATTTAGTAACCATTGAGGTTTCCTCTTTGAATGAGTCCTGTTGATAAATTGCTAGATTGCCAAGTACTTTATGATTGTTTTAATCCTTGGAGGGTAAAACCATTTAGGAGGCTAATTTAATCTGATTTCTATGTTTATAACAGTGTTCCCCACCCTTTTGGCACCAGGGACCAGTTTCATGGAAGATAATTTTTCCACTGACACCAGGGTGGGGGGGTGGTTTTAGTTTCGCTCACCTCAAGCTGTGCGGCCCAGTTCCTTACAAGCCACCGACTGGTTGGGGACCCCTGGTTTAAACATAAATTTTGCCTATAGTATTCAGCAGCTGTTGTTGAGAAGACAGTTGTAGATATATGTCAAAAATACATGAAATGATAGCCAGGTGGGGCTTTGTTGGTGTCATACTTTTCTGTAGAGCCAACTGTTCCCTGTAGAGATGCCCATAGATATTAGCGGTGCCTTAGTCAGCTGCTTTTCTCCACAAATGCCTGCTATTAAAAAGTCTGTGTCAATGAAGTAACCACTTTAAATGTTACTAACTTTGCAGCAAGGAGACCTTAATAAAGGGAAGAATAAAGGATGGCAGCAGAAGAATAAAGGAACAAAGAAGACTTCCAAATCAAAGAAGAAAAAACTTGTGAAAAAAAAGCCAGCTCCTGCTCCTGTGCTACAAACAAAGCAGTTGAAACAAAAACAAGCTAATGGGGTTGCTGGGAGTGTATGTATCAATCGAAATGGATTGGGATTTTGTTTTCAGGCTTGTTGAAGTACTTACATTTCAGAGAAACCTGTGGACCAGGGTTTGTAGTTTAATGAAAAATGGAGATTTCTACCAACGCAAAATTATGTGGGGGATTGTAAGCTGCAAAATAATTTGATTTCTATGAGGCCCAACACTTCCATTTAGAACTTATAGACCAAATTCCATACTGCTTAAGTGGAGCCTGTGGAATACAGTCGCTGAGCATTATGAAATCCTGATGAGTCATGAAGGGAAGAGGTTCTTTTTGTCATTTTACACTGTAGCATATCCTCCTTCCTGTTTTAAGTGCAGTCTTATTTGGTAGCATGCGTCTATTTTTTTATTAAAAAATAAAATAAAATAAAATTAGAGAATCTCTTAAATTTCACTATAGGAGACTATCCAAAGTAAGCTAAGGAGGAAGCTAATAAAGACTACATATTCATGAATTGAAATAATCGAATAGTCAAAGGCAAAGGATCCTTTGATTCAAGTTCAACTCTCACTGATTACATGGACACATCTGTATTGTTGCTAGGAAAAGAACATGGAAGTAGTTTGACACTGCCTTCTTCTCAGTTGTTGTTTGTATTTGCATCCTAGGACTAATCAGGTTTGATCCTGCATAACTTTTATCAGTCAACATTGGCTACAATTTGCTACCTGCGTAAGTGTAGTGCTGTGAACATGTTGGAATGTAAAAAAAAGTTACTCTTTTTAAATTTAGGAAATTGTCAAGGATGACGATTACGATGTTTCTGATAAAGGAAGTGAATCTGAAGAAGATGACACTAATCGTGAATCATTAAGTGAGAAAGATGATGGCAGTGACCGAGACTCTGACAGAGAAGCAGATGAAAAGCAAAGCAAGGATGATGAAGCTGTAAGTTTTCTTTTTGTTACCTGTTGGAGAAATGCCATGGTGGTCATTTGATCTAACCCAAAGCCTTTTCTATGATAAGACACATAGAACATAGAATAATTGGAGGTCGTCTAGTCCAGCTCCCTGCACAAGCATCAGTCCGTCACACTCTCATCAGTCCATTCAGTGGGGTGAAGGGAGGAATACTATTTTGTAATTAATAAACTTAGGTAAAACATAGAATCGGAAAGTCTTTGTAAAGTATATGAGCTTCCTGTTTCCATGCAATGTGTCGCTGTCCAAATAGAGTAAACCATCCAAATGTTTTTATTCATACAATGAAATTAGTAAAATGCATTTAAAATTGGTAGTTCTTTTCCTTTCAAAATTATTATGATACAAATACCTTGCATTCCTATTTTAATTTACATACTCTTCTCAAACTGCAGAAAAGTCATTTTCTTAAGGAAGACACAAATAAACCATACTTTTCTTTTTCTACTAGGAATGGCAAGAATTACAACAGAGTATACAGCGAAAAGAACGGGCTCTCTTGGAAACCAAGTCAAAAATAACTCATCCTGTTTACAGTCTCTACTTTCCCGAGGTCAGCAAAAAGATAGCTAAATAAGCTTGAGATGAAAATATTCACATTTTGACAAGTTATAAAGTGAATGCAGAATTTCAGAACAGTTTTTGTTTGGGCCTTAAACATTTAATTTCTCAATAAGTCTTCAGAAAAGTAAGGTAGATTTTGAGCACTTGGAGTTGTTCAAAACCTGTGGCTGTTCTTATGCACAGTTACAGTCTTTTATGCACTTCCATATTCATTAGGGAGCAAGCCCAGTATAGTTTTATTAAGATTTGAAGAAGCAGCTCTAATCTGTCAAGTTTGCCATCATTTGATGTTTCTTTGTTATTTTTTTTCAGCGTTCCATTTTGTGTTTTTGGCAGAATATTAAACTAGGTTTTAACAATATGCCCCAGTTTCTTATCATGAGCTAATGTAAAAAAAAATCCACATAGTTCATCCCTTTTTTGTTCCTCTGTTCTCATAAGAATCTAAATATGAAGGGAGGAATTTGTTATAAAATGTGAACCTAGGTTTATAGCTAATTGTTAAGAAATAATGATTGCATAACACTGCTTTAAAGCAGGCTATGGTCCTGCTATTGTAGATGTATTCTCTGAATCTTCCTGGTTTCTTTATAGTTATAAAGTCACGGTGAATAGGCTGTGTCGAGTGGCTGGTAGATCATTCACATTGTGAATTAATGAGGCTGGATTTCTGATTTCTTGCATCTTCCTTTTACATTCAGTATTTAGATAAACATTAGATGAATTTTTGTTTAAACGGTCATTAAAATAATAAAGATTGTTCTAGTACAGCGGTTCTCAACCTTTTCCGGGGCTTGACTCCGGCCCGCATCGTGCATGCGTGGCGCGACGGGGCTCATCGTGCATGCGCGGCGCGACAGCCCGCATCGCAAAGGGGGAAAAAATGGCCGACCAAAAAAAATAATATGGCCGACCAAAATAAAAAAAAAATGGCGGGCCCGCATCGCGCATGCGCGGCGCGACGGCCCGCATCGCAAAGGGGGGAAAAATGGCCGACCAAAAAAAATATATGGCGGACTGCGGTGTTTGGCAACCCCCGTGAAATGGTCGTTCGACCCCAAATGGGGTCGCGACCCACAGGTTGAGAACCGCTGTTCTAGTACAGGTAATTCTCGACTTAACAACAATTCATTTAGTGACCATCTGAAGTTACAACAGCACTGAAAAAAAGGGGCTTATGATCCTTTTTATACACAATCATTGCAGCATCCCCATGATGATGTGATCAACATTCAGACACTTGGCAACTGACTCGTATTTATGACGGTTGCCATGTGCCAGGGTCAATATGATCAGGTTTTGCAACCTTCTGACAAGCAAGGTCAATGGGGAAGCCATATTCACTTAATAGTCATGTTATTAATTTAACAACTGCAGTGATTCACTTAACAACTGTGGCAAGGATGGTCATAAAATGGGGCAAAACTCATTTAACAAATGTCTCATTTAGCAACAGAAATTTTGGGCTCAACTGTCATAAGCTGAGGACTATCTGTATTCAGCCCGTCACGTGTGCATATTGGCTGCCTAGCATGACCCCATTTAGTGCCCTTCTCTTCTGAAAAGAACATTGCCCGCTTGACAGTTCCAGGTCCAGCTTGACCAAGCATCTACTTTGGTGTTCAAAGTTTTACTTTCTGTAATGCCATCTGTGCCTTCACCAAAAGAAGTTTTATTTTGTTGTCAGGCAGTCTGTACCTACATATGGGTCACATGTTTACTTTTATCTGAAACCCGAACCATGTTAGAGGCATTTTTGCAAAAATTATGAATAATCATTTTATTTAACCAGCTTTGTTGACTATTGGAAGCTGATTGTGCCCTCTTTGAGTTTTGCTTCAGACAAAATAGAAACAAGTAGGGCTTTTATGAGAAAATATTGCATTACATTTTCATTTCTTAACATCGTCACATCTTAGTTTGAATGTCAGGCACTGTCTTCTGGTCCAGAATGTGGTTCCAGCCTGGCAATTATCTTCACCTCCATTCCAAGTTTTATTTTTTTATTTTTTTAGATGTATTCGGTATTCCACAATAAGAGTCCTGAACTAGGCAGAGGTTTGAACTGGATGATATCATGGGCTTATCCCAATGCTTACATGCTGTGGTGTTTACTGATCTTGCCCCTGCCAGAGTAGTATTGTGTTCCTAAAAAGTGTCTAAGAAGAAATATTTGATTCCTTGGCCAAAGCTTGCTTTCTGTGAGATGGAGTAAAGTTAACAGAACCTAATTTGACTCTTTCTCTTGGAATGAGCCAACTTACAGTTTTTATTCTAAAACTTCAGCTAACAGGTTTTGTTGATGAAAATCAGATCAAGATTGTGATCTCTGATGTTGTCTCTTTCTTCCCTCTCCTTAACAGGAAAAACAGGAGTGGTGGTGGCTATATATAGCAGATAGGAAAGAACAAACACTAATATCAATGCCATATCACGTGTGTACATTAAAAGACCAAGAAGAGGTGGAGTATTTCATTTATTCCTGATTCTTAAAAACTGGGATGGATTGGTTGGTTTTGCTCTTTTTCGCTGATAAAAGTAGGTAATATGGAGCTGTGTGTTGTATGGTCTGTCATCCCCATCTCACTCCTGTTCATTCTCTGGATCTCAATTATTGTCTCAGCCTCTGTTTTTCCTAGACCCTGCCTGATTCATAGCTCCTCATTCGGCTTAGACTGCTATCTTGCAGGAATCCTTCCTTGGAACCTGTCTTCTTCCCAGTACTGACAGAGAAATTAGAGACTCATTCTAAGGAAGACCTTTTTCCTTCTGCAGGCTTTAATTGCTGCATAAGAAAAGCCTAATTTAACCTTTGTAATGTTAAAGTGAGACTGAGTTAAACTGAGAAATGAGATATTTTATGCTGACAAATCAGGTGGAATCTGTAGTGACTGGAGAACAATTATACAGATGTAGCACATTTGATATTCAAATGTGCTACATCTGTATAATTGTTCTCCAGTCACAACAGATTCCATCTGATCTGTATCTCTCAATACATTTTTTTCAGACTTTTTATTTTTGGCCATAACAAGATTTTTCCTCAGTTCTTGCTAAATTTCGGAAAGTGGATTTGTTAAGCCACAGTACGTAGCTCTCTAGTATAAACAGTTCAGCACTAGAAGGAGCAACATTAAAGCCTAGCACTTTCTAAAGTTGTATGCTGTCTGTTTTACTGAAGTCGTGTCATTGTTCTGCTTTCATAACCTGAGCTGAGTGATTACATGTGTTTCCAGGTAGAACTAAAATTTCCGGCACCGGGTAAACCTGGAAACTACCAATATACCGTTTATTTAAGATCGGATTCCTACATGGGCCTGGATCAGATTAAACCATTAAAGGTAGGTTTCTCATATAGATGGTTTTGGGGATTGGGGAGGATTCTACAAGTTCAGTACTTATATTGCTGCATACTATACAACTGACTTGTATCTCTTGTACCTAAAAGTTGTCCTGTATAGGTAGTCCCCAATTTATGATTAGTCGCTTAATAACAATTTGAAGTTACAATGAACCTTCCCAAAGCTACATACGACTCACTTTTGATGTTCTAACCCTCCCCTATCCTGTGATCACCTGATTGCATTTTGAGTGCTTGGCTACCTGCTGTTCTGTCTTGTTTGCGGAGTCCTGCAGTCACATGACCAAGATTTACAGTGTTTTTGGGCCAGAACCTGGCGTTTACTTCCCGTTTCTGGAGCAAAATACCTGTTGGGTACAATGGGTTCCTTAACGGATGTTAAGCTCAAAACCTAAGAGCTGGGACTGAAAAATCTTAATTTGTGAAGCAGGGATCAGCAATATAATATCAGCAATGTAAGTCATCTGCAGTGTGGGCGCACACATAGCACTGAACTCATGTTTTATAATAAAGGTGGTTGAAATCAGATAAAATACATGTATTCCTCAACATACAACCATTAATTTAATGACTGTTTGAAGTTCAGTGGCACTGGAAAAAGTGATTTATGACTGGTCCTCACACTTATGACCATTGCGGCATCCCTAGGATCATGGGATCAAAATTAGAGCACATTTATATCAGTTGCAGTCACGTGGTCGCCTTCCCAAGGGACTTCCAATAAGCAGAGTCACTGGGGGAAGCCAGATTCTCTTAACGGCTGTATGATCCACTTGATGGCTGCAGTGGTTCACTTAATATCCCTGGCAAAAAGATCACAAAACAAAGTGTGATTCACTCAATAACTGCCTTGCTTAACAATGGAAATTCTAGTCCCCATTGTGGCTGTAAGGGCAGGAGTTACCTGTAGCTAAATCTTTTAAGGCTTCTTGTCCGAGAACAGCCATTTTAAACATTTTGGGACCTGTGACTTTGAACAGCTCTACTTAAGAGAAATAAGTACCCACTTCTGGAGGGGCAAGAAAAATGTTCTGGGTATTTTGACCCGTAAATACGCAAGCTATGCCTGATTTTTTTTTAAAAAAAATGATTAATATGGAATCTTGCAGAAGAAGGGGACCAACTCGCTTAACTACTTATTACATGTGCAAAATACTTTGCAGTTTACTCCTAACCTTAGAGTGCTCTTCAATTAATGTGTAATAGTATGTAGCAGAAACTTTAGTAACTTCTCCCCCCAATGATAACATTTAAATTATATTTCCCCCCCACCCTTCCTGCCTCTGTCCCTTCTTCAATCACTTGAACTCTCTGCAGCTGGAAGTTCATGAAGCAAAACCTGTGCCAGAAAACCATCCACAGTGGGATGCAGCAATAGAGGGAGATGAAGACCAGGAAGACAGCGAAGGTTTTGAAGACAGCTTTGAGGAAGAAGAAGAGGAAGAAGAAGAGGATAACTAAACAGTAGGACGAACGAACTGTGTGGCACAGGATATCTCTACCAACGTGACCCGGGAAAAGATAAAAGCAGTGCAGATGAACTGAAGATTTTTTCAAGTTTCTTTTTACCAATGATGAATACTTCCTGTAATTTCCCAGTGGAGGTCTGTCAGTCAGTTGGTATAACCTGGGAGATCCTTAAGGCTCTTCACAGCCTTTAAGTATAGGATGCATTTATTCCAACTGAAAATAAAAGCTTTTTTATTCTAAATGCCCAGAAGTGTGGGCTACCTTGTTTGATCAACTTTTGGTCCAGTATAGTAACAGATACTGTTATTAAATAGAAGCAATCATTAAACCAACATTTCATATTAGGCAATTTGTTTTACAAGTTCTGTTGAAATTAACATCCGCTTGAGTTTCTACCTTGGGAAAATCTGCAAGACCTTTTGCAGCGATGTTAAGAACATTGAGCTAAGATTGCTTACAGCTTTCAGTCTGTTTTTTTGTCTGTTCTGGTAACCCAACATTCCATATTGTCACACCCATAGGCTTATTTTTTGAGACTTAAATCTACCTTTAGTGGAGGGGAGTTCTGGCCCCTAATTCTCATGCAGGTTATAAATCTATATTTCTCAATGGCTAAAGATATGTCTAAGCACCTACTATCTAGCAAATCATACAGTATTTCTTTTTATAAACCTGTATGTATATTAAGAGTTTGGGGACCATATGTTATATCAAGCAGTGGCAATATCCTTTTCTAAATATAAAGATATTAAATCTATAATTCTTGGCTTTCAATCTACTTTATTTTGTCAGAAGCCTTTTAAATCAGACACACTGATACACTAAGATAATGGGTTTTTTTGTATTTATTCAGAACAGTTCAAAATAAGCTGGAGTAAATTTGATAAAAGTTTACATTGTAATAGTTCATTTTTCCTCTCTACTGAGGATATTAATGTGGACTATATTCCCAAAACAATTGTTTTTGATTAAATATAGATCACATGTTTTCTGTGAAGAAGCAAAATCTTGCAATAAATTCTACTGTTTCTTCCCATGTAATAAATATAATTATTGATGTGGTTAGAAACTGTAGAAATACATTCAGATGTCAACCATGTAGAAAGATTTTTATAATTAAATGTTAAAGAACTATAAAACTAAAATACTGTAAAACCCTTGACAAAAAAATGGTCACGCAGGAAGATTTTTCATATAACAGAAACCACGCAAAGGCCAAATGACCTGCTCCTTAATTTGTGACCCTGTTTATGAAATAGATTGTCACTTTCAATGCAAACTTACATGGATATTTCTCTTTGTAATTGCAGTAGTTGCAAATAAAATTTGAAAACATTCTGCATGTGAAAATGTTTTATTAAAAAAAGCAACTGTTGGCTTATTTAGTTTGGAGTTTAAAGCTTAGAGTGTAATATAATAGTTGCCATCCACAACATTATAATTATATAACATTCAAGTATTATACAGAAAGATTTGTCACACACAGAGATAATGTTTTGCTTTTTCAGCTCACCACATTCATAATATCAAACTATAATATGAAAGTAATTTCCTTTTGAAAACAGTTCTGTCAACAAAATGTTTTCCAATATAGTTTGAGCAGTAAATTATTTGCTGTATCTAAAGCCTGGAACAGCCCAAAAGATGAAATTTCCCCTCAAGTCAAATTTGATTCCTGATATCCACAAAGGTACACTCATGGTTTTTTTTTTTTGGAAGCAGGAGGGAAATGATTTGCTGTGGTCTTCTTCAAGTTTTTATTTCCATTCCACTCTACAGCCCTGTTTATTTTTTTTATTAACGGTCTCACAATTTAACTATTAGCCTTGTTTAACAAACACTGCATATGTTTTTAAGGTCAGCCATAGGTGCTGCTGTGATTCAAGTCATCATTAAGCAACACTGGTATGTTGCTAAGAAATTTGGAGTGGGGAGAACGTTAGGCTATATGTATGTGGAAATAATTATTTTTGTTACTATGTGGTAATGAATCATTATCTTGGTTACATTTCTTTAGGCAAGAGATGATTTTTACCTCACATGTAACCGGAACAACTTGAATTTACAGCTTTTGCCACATTAATGAGTCCTGACTTGTTGATCTTTATTTTTTCCTTTAAAGTATCAAGAAGGGTATGATAAATAGAGAACTGGAACTCTCTTACCAATCAATTCACTAGATTCTCTGAAGCCAGGAGTTAAAAGAAAAGATTCTTTTTAATAGCATATTTTCTCAATAAAGAATAAAAAATGATATATTCAGGTTCTGACATTAAGAGCTAAAAAAAGGTTTTTGTAAAATGAAACCACAAAACACTAATCTGTTATTGCCCCTCATCTGACATTAAAAAGAAATTCTCAAAAATATTTGGGAGGACTATAGCCACATTAAGTGTCTTTTGGGTGGATCACTTGGCAGATTAAAGAGTCTATATAAAAAAGGCACATAAGAGGACTTGGATTCTGCATAGAATGTGCTTAATATGAAGCATTTCTCTTTATCTGCCTTTATTTAAGCTAAAATAAAGCACTTTTTTTCCTGGATATCATTTTCCTAAATATTAGGAATTTTTTTTTTTAAAAAATACAACCTTTACTGCATCACACCTACTATAGTAGATTCTCTACAATGTTGAACATTGTCCCTCTAAAACAGCGGTTCTCAACCTGTGGGTCGCGACCCCATTTGGGGTCGAACGACCATTTCACGGTCGCCAAACAACGCAGTCTGGCATTTTTTTCCCCTTTTCCTTAGCTGTGCTACTCCCTCTTATTCTATTAGCTTTTGAAAGCCAATAGAATAGACTCTCTTGAA
Source organism: Bothrops alternatus (assembly GCA_034064705.1). Taxonomy (NCBI): domain Eukaryota; kingdom Metazoa; phylum Chordata; class Lepidosauria; order Squamata; family Viperidae; genus Bothrops; species Bothrops alternatus. The sequence continues at coordinate 149,643 of JARGCV010000143.1, forward strand.
TAGAGTCTAATTCTATTGGCTTTCAAAAGCCAATAAGAATTGTTCAGGCTGTCTGCCCTGCTGAGCCCACCAAAAGTCCCAGTCTGCAAACGGTGCTGCAAGTTGTCTGCAGCGAAGGCGAGCTGTCTGGAAGTTTCCACCCCTCCCTGCTGAGCAACTACTAAAAATGTAAGTAAAAGAGGGCCAGGGGTGGGAGGTGGGAGGCCGGCGGGTGCAGGGAGGGTTGCTGGCGTGCGTGGGGCCCGGTGGGTGCCTTACCTCCCTTGGGCTGGGCCAGCTGGTGGCCCAGCCGGTGGTCGCCCTGCGCCGTGGCTGCCCCTTGCCAGCTACGCCTCGGCCGGCGCAGGGGGCGGCACCATGCATGTGCGGCACTCCCGGGCAGGGAAAGTCCTCGACTTACGACCAGTTGGGAAGTCCTCGACTTACGACCGGTTGGGAAGTCCTCGACTTACGACTGGTTGGGGGTCGCGGCATTAAAAAGGTTGAGAACCACTGCTCTAAAAGCTATGTAGGCTACAAGTGCAGGAAAAGAGAATCAAAAGGGTCAAGGGCCATAATCCAGGAAACCTCAGAACATTTAGAATCGTTATAAAACATGCTGTAACTGTACTCACTTATCTCCTTGCTTGGTGCCCTGCATTGTGGGTATCTGGCTGGCCACCATGGAGTTCATACTGTATCTTGAAGACTTAATGGACTTTCCCCAAAATCTGATCTAACAGGGTTCTTCTTACTATTTTTTCATGTCAGGGTTTTGTTTCAGCTACTTTATTTCAAGATCCTTTCCCATATTATACTGTGAAGTATAAACCTCAATTTGCCACAGAATGTAACTTTTCTAGGAAGCAACAGACAGTTCTAACCCTCTGCTAGCCTTCTGCACATGTTCCCGTACATTTGGAGGGACTTTGTACCAAGCAATAATGGCTAGATTTTATTTTTTTTAAATCTGTTTTTTCCAATTTGGAAAGATGTTAAGAGATATATGCAACCCCAACCCATTATGCTACTCCCTTTCAGGTCAGAAGCTTTATGCAAAAGAAAAAAGAGAGAGAATTAGACAGTAAGTAAAGAAAATGAAAGGCAGGAAATAGGAAAGAAAAAAGAAATAAATATAAAGGGCTAAATTGGACACATATATTTCAGATCCTTTCTGGATGATCTCCTCTTGACATCTTTTCCATTAGCAATGTAGCGATTGTAATTTTTTTTCTCCTGACATCACTGCCACGCATTGCCCTCCAGTATACATTATAAGACACTTGATGCCCTAATCATATGGATTCCCTCACTTGATCCATCCTAGATTTAGGGAGTGGGGTATGGATGGCTAATCTTGTTAACATACTACTTTTCAACACACTAGTTGTTAACAACTTTTCTTTTAAATGTTTAATTGTAATGCCACATTCCTTTCCAGAAGGGGGAGACAAGTACATATATTATAATCACAACAAAAATATAAATTTGCTAAAAGAACAAACCTGAAAGACATTCAAATACTATGCATCATTGTGTTGCTTCAGATAAATTTCACAGATTCTACTAAAGCCAGTTTTATAATCAAGGAAGAAATTTGGCTTTTTAAAAAATCTTTACGCTCTGTCTTGCCACAACAATAAAGCAGCTAAAAGAACAGTTTAAAATACATAATTTTAAACTTGACCCATATAGTTAAATATAAACCCTCTTATGTTTAGTATTAACCTTAAAAATAATCAGAAGTACTGCTGACAGTGATTTGCCTCTTTTATATAGACTATTCAAAACATACAACTGAATTATTTCAGTCAAAATAATGTTTAAAAATGGAAAATTAAATATATGCATCATATATGCATACCTATTATGTTTTTCCCTTTCAGGTCAGAAGCTTTATGCAAAAAAGAAAAAAAGGAATTAGATAGTAAGTAAAGAAAATGAAAGGCAGGAGAGAGAAAAAGAAATAAATATGAATATATTTATGTTAAAAACCTCTTCCTATATTTCTGCTTTGCAAACCACCATTATCTCCACCAGAGCTATACATTGATTCAAACATTGTTTTTTGTTCTTTAATTTCACCATTTTATAGATCTCATTGTCTTCTAACCACAATCTTTTCATCATCTTCTTTCCCTTCAACCTGTTCATTCTTCCTTTCTATATCTGCTTTGTAATTCAATCCTAATTTGTTCTCTGTATAAGAGACAATCTCCTTAGCACAGGAGTGTCAAGCTCAATTTCATTGAGGGCCGCATCAGCATTGTTGCCTTGGGGGGCAGGGTGGGTGTGGCCAGGGTAGGTGCAGCCTACTGGGTGGGCGTGGATGGAGTGGGTATGGCCTACTGGGTGGACGTAGCCAGCTCTACATCATTCGCGTTAAGGGTGCCTGTGGGGGCCTGGGCAGGAGTGGGACAGATCTGAAGGTCTCTGGCAGAAGGGGGTGGGACCAGAGCAAGTGCCAAGGCATGGTCCACTGGAGGAGCCTCACTGTTCCTCTCAGGCCATGCGGGGGAGGGCTGGATGGTGGCACATGCTGCCTGGAGCCCTGGGCAGCAGAGGTCAAACCCTCTGCCTGGCCCTTGAGCTCCTGCAGCACCAAGCCCAGCCCCACTTCCCCAAGGGGGTGCCCAGCTGCACTTACCTCCTCCTCAAGGCTGCTGCTGCTGTGCTCTCCTTAGCCAGGTTGCTCATGAGGGCAAAGTCAGAGGGAAGCCCATTCTCTCTCCAGGGGAGGAGACCCGGCTTTGTATCCAAAGCGTCCTTAGCAATAGGACGGGAGACCCCAGGATAGGCCAGGAGGAGGGGGCAAGGGATGGTGCAATGGCAGGACTAAGGCAAGACTTCCCTCAGACCCTCCCTCTCCTTTCCTTCTTTCTTTCCTTCCGAAGTACAGAGTGGTGGGGAAAATATTTGAGATGAAGGAGGAAGAAAAACAGGCAAGAAAGACAGTTGGGGAGGTGTCACCCTTTGTGGGGAATGAACAAATGCACCATCACCTGGAAGTGGTCAGCATATGGCCCTCACTTACTTCATATATCTGGCTTGGTGGGCTCTGGGGGAGGGGATGCCATGAGCAGCGTGAGAGTCAATGTTACCTGCACAATTCCGCCCAGCCCCCAGCCTGCCCGGTCTCGGCAGGCAGCGAGGCGCTCTCCTCACAGCGCCGAGAGGCTGAGACAGGCGGCACAAATCCAAAAACAAATGCAAGACCACCCAGCCCCCAGCCTGCCTGATTTCGGCAGGGAGCAGGGCACTTTCCTCACAGTGCCAAGAGGCTGAACTGGGTGGCACAAATCCAAAAAGAAGCGTGATGCCACCCAGCCCCCAGCGGGGTGCTTTCCTCATAGTGCCAAGAGGTTGAGCTGGGAGGTGCAAAGCTCACCTTGCTCCCTGCTGAAACTGGGCAGGCTGGGGGCTAGGCAGCATTGCACTTCTCATCAGATTTGCGCCACCCAGCTCAGCCTCTCAGCACTGTGAGGAGAGCACCCCGCTGCCTGCCGAAACCCCTCCCCCGGAGCCCATCAAGCCTGATATGTGAAGTAAGTGAAGGCCAGTTTGCTGGCCACTTCCAAGCGATGGTGCATTTCTTCATTATTCACAAAGGGTGACGCCTCCCCAGCATGCACCCAGGGGGCGGGGCCGATGCGGCAGGGGCTGGTTCCTTGCTGTTTCCAGATGGCCTTGTGGAGCTAAGACTGAATATGTTTCAGCATAGATGGCCACCACAAAATTGTACATTGGCTCCTGACCGGCCTGGGCCAGGGCCAAGGCAGCGGGGGCCGTTCCCTCACTGTTTCCAGGATGGCTTCGCGGGCCACATGAAACCACTTCGTGGGCCGCATCTGGCCCCCGGGCCTTGTGTTTGACATGCCTGCCTTAGCATATTCGATTCAATCCATGCACATTCATTCCCCATTTCTCTTGAATTCTTCATATCTTACCATGCACACATTTAAGAGAACTATTTTCAGTGAATGGAACTTAACTTCATATTTTCCTGACATAACTTCAAATAAAAAGGGCAAAGAAGCATGCTTTTTACACAGCATTTTTTGTTCTTTGGCAAGCAAGCAAGTAAGCAAGCAAATAACTAATGCAAAAATCACATACTATCCACTATCTTTCTAACAGCATTTCCATTTTTTTTTAAAAATTCTCCATCAATGTTTGCAACTTTAATGACCATTTAGTACTAATTCTTATTTATTTATTCTGTTTCCCTATATCTTGCAATTCTTCACTCTATTTCCCATCAAACACAACTCTTTGGTCTTTGATACACCATTTATCAAGACCATGCTCTTTCTAATGTCACATTACTTATCTAATATTTTCTGCAAATAATTCAGCTTGTGAGCCAACAACGTTCCATCTACCTACAGTTGTTTTTCAAGATGACAGTCTGTATGCTAGCCAATTTGAGCTCTGAATGAGAGAGCAAATGTTATTTGGGGGTTAAAAAGTTTGGTGTTCTTTTGTTTTATTTGATGGGTTATTTTGTGTGGATTATTTTATGATTATTCTCTCTGGAGAGGAGTTAGATAAGAAGGGCAGGTTTGAAATGTGGTGAAAGAGAATCATGGGTTGTCTGCAAAGAGCTTGTTGCTGGAGGCTAGTGTACCAGGCTTACAAGAGGAGAGTGAAGAATCAGTTGGTGGCAGGTTGCAAGAATCCAACTGTGACAGCAATTAGAAGACATTCTTAGCATGGAGGAAGATTGAAGGGCTGAAAAGTGATCAGGTTTACGAAGTAGCTTGCATCAACCTAAGCTACAGCATACGGCTCATTCTATAAATGGTAGTTGTGCAAAAGTGTTTTGAAGAGATTGGTTCTGGAACCCTACAGGAAGGCCATGGTCAAATATGGTGGGACACAGGGCTGGGATCTGGAAGCAGAATCTGTTTGGGATTGTTTGGCTAGGGGGGATCTTTGCTCAGATATTGCTTGGGCAAGGACAACTTGGCTGATGCTCTTAGTTCTAGGATAAATTTCCTGACAGTTAGAACAATTAATCAGTGGAATGACTTGCCTCCAGAAGTTGTAGATGCTCCAACAGTGGAGGATTTTAAGAAGAGACTGGACAACCATTTGTCTGAAACGGTATAGGGTTTCCTGCTTGAGCAGGAGGTTGGACTAGAAGATCTCCAAGGTCCCTTCCGATTCTGCTATTTTTCAAAGGTTTTTATGTTGATTTGCTCTGGAATATCATCTCAAAACTGCACTTATGATAAAATGTGGTGACCCTCTTGCTGACTTGCATTCCTTATAGTGATCATATTACAGCTATGTTATTGGTCCTTTAACAATAGATTTCAGGATACAATTGTAAGTGCTAATTTTGACTTATAAAGTGTATATGGCTTAGACACAAAGTGTCTGCAGGACTTGCTTGCTTTAATCTGCATCCTACCAAATGAGAGCCCCTTGGGAAAAGTTGCTACTGGTGTCCAATTTTGTGGGGTAAAGGTGTGGAAACTAGAAAACACTATTTCTTCCTCCAAACACTATTTCCCTGGAATAGATTTCCTCTAGAAGCTAAAGTCTAGATAATGAAGGCTATATTAAATATTAGATATTAATTAAGTTTATCTAGCTAAATAACAGCCCTCCGAAATGTAGTGCAAAAATATTTTTTTCCAAGGACCCCTGAGGGAATGATAACTCATCATTGTATAATATAATTGTAATTTACTTTCTTTATATTTTCCTATGAAATTTTAATTGCCTATCTTGTTATTTGCAACTGCAAGTTAATTTTATTGTGGGTTCTTTATTATATTATATCTTTGCTGTAGACTGCATAGGTCTAGAAGGATTTAGCTACATACATATTTAGTAAATAATGAATCCCACACATATCTAGCATTACCACCAGTATTTTATATAAATTTATTCATAAATACCTTACTCAATGTTGAACCATTTGTTAGCATTCTATTTTGTCACATGTATTTTTTTTCTTTAAAAAAACATTTTATTGATTTTTTACAATGACAATTTTTAGTGCTTAGTAAACAGTGTGTTGTCTGGGTTCATATATTTAAAAAACAATCAATGATAATTTCTACAATTCCATAATCAATATATTAATTAATAGTTTGTTTCCTTGATCTTCCTTTCTTCCAATAATATTCTCCTTTATCAGCATTAGACAGATATAACTTAATATTTTCAGTGCATACAAAGTTGGATATAGACATTTTTTTGTAGTTGTACAAGTAACAATGACATCCATATATAACATCTTTTTTGATTGACTTATATTTCAATTGTATTTGTAAAAGTCATCTTATTAAATCATTATACATCCTTATACATTCTTATTTATACTTAATTTCCCCTCAATATTCAGACCATTCTTATCAGTCATAATTTTCTCAAAGTTAATTACCTTTAAATATCCAAACTTTCATTTACTTATACCATCCCAATATTTTAAAATTTCATATATTATAAAGATACTATACTACTTATATATCTTATAGCATCCACATATAACATCTTTTCTGGTTGGCTTATATTTCAGTTATATTTGTAAAAGTTAAGTCACTATATGTCCTGTTTTCAAAATTCTTATTTAAGCTTAGTTTTCCCTCAGTATTCAAATCATTCTTCTCGGTCATACTTCTCTCAAAGTTAATTACCTTTAAATGTCCTAACTTTTCATTCACATACATCATCCCAATTTCATATATTATAAAAAATACTAATGTCTCTTATCCCTCTTACTATAGCTCCTTTATATCCAAAATTATCTATTCTTTTAACCATATTCAAACAAGTGTTTAATCATATAGTACTCCATTTGGTAAGTCGAATCAAGTCTCTTAAATCTGACTCTAGACGTCTTCTTTTGCCAGTTCGCTTTCCAATTCAGTGTGTTCAGCTTGCCAGGGGATTTTTCCTGCATTTTTGTAGATATTGTTCGTTTTTTGTCTCCCAAACCAGATGTATTTTATTCCATCATATACTGCTCTTACCAAATTCAGCAATCAACCATCAGTTCCATAGTCTTATAAAAGGTGTTCTATAGTCCAGCCTCTTCACTTTTATCTACACTTTCTCTAAATCATCAGATGTGCCATAAAGTTTCTCACATTTATGTTTCTTGCTGAAGAATAAAAAATTGATCTGCACTTCATTCCTTAATACAGTTTTCTTTTTTTTTTCATTGTCACCTCTCATATTTTTCCAATCAAAATTCTGCCAAAGATTCTGAGGAATCTTTAACAAATAATCTCTCTGTGTTTTTGCATTAACCCTTATTACATCTCTCCTTGTATTAGGAGACAATATATACATTCTTCCAATCATTAGGCACAGATTCAGTCTCCATTTACCCATTAAAGATGTTGCATCCTTACTATTTTCCAACATTCCAATAGCATTTATTTAGTATTTACTTATTAATATCTCACTTTTTGTGTATAGCAAAATTTGTATCATTTGTATCATTCAGCTCCATTCTTTGAAACACTATTATTTCCATACTGTACAAAATACCAAAACACTCCATCTAGCAGTTTATTTTTTTCTCACCCCAATCATTAAACACTTATTTTTAATGCTTTTCACACCGCTGGAGACATTTGTTTAGTTATTTTTCTATCAAAACTTTTCTATATTTTCTGTGCTTCCTACTGTACTATTTTAATCCCTCTTTTTTACTACACTCTTGGTAACTATCTTTTCGCTCTATGCACCTTAAGGCAGTATCTTTCATTCATCTCATTTTTCGTTGCAATTTGTTTTCTTATATACAATTTTTTTCTGATTCCCCAATCTCTTTCATTTCATAACTCCATCAAACATCTTTTTTAATAAATCCCATTTATGTAATTCCATGGACTTTAGTGCACTTTGTAACAAAAACCCCTTTTCCTGTTTTTTCAAAGTGTCTTCTGTATTCTTTTTCTTACATCCTCTTTTCATTTGTTTTGTTGGGAGATTAATCTATTTTCTAATAATTTGTACTTTTGATTAATTTCTTTTCCAATGAACGCATGAACAGGCTTACGATTAAATGATGTATTCAGCTAAGCAGATTTTCAAAAATTACTGTTCTCATTCATTCTTGGGTATTGGCCCAACTGCTTTGTTTTTACAAGTACTCTTTGGCTTACAACCACAATTGGGACGGGAAATTTTTGTCATTAAGCAGTGCAGTCATTAAGTGAAGTATCACATGACTGCAGCCAATTTTATGACCTTTTTTGTTATGGTTGTTAAGTGAGACATCATGTGATTGCAATTTGTGAGCTTCCTAGGTAGTTTCCCCATTGACTTTGATTGCCAGAAACTGGATGGGAAGGTTGCAAATGGTAGTTGAAATTCTGAGTTACAAATTGATTATTCTGGATTGTGTAACTCTATGTAACCCTGACTAGAGCATGTAGATCTGTATGTAAGAATATCTGGCATTTATTGGGTTAAGTGCTGTCTCCTTAAGAGATGGCTTATGGGTAATGTAATTTTAGCTAGTCAGCTATATCATGTTAGTAGGTTAGTGGGAGGAGTTTCTAAAGGTCATCACAGGATTTCCTGGACATGAGCCAGCTTGGAATGTGCTTTGTCTGAGTTAGCATGGAGTCACTGCAAGACCCAGATGATCTCATTTCCATGCTAGAAGTTACTATGGAGAAAGTATTAATTTCTCACCTATGAACAGATTACTTGTCCAGACAGAATCTACCAATAGCAAGTATCATTTCTGACTGAATAAATTATTTGTTTTGAAATCATCTTTATTGAGTTTATCTGTCTGACCTGGATTTACAAAGCAACTTAACTCTGGGTCAGAACAGTGAGAAATTAATGCTTCCTCCATACCAGTTTGTAACTTGGAGTGGAGCCAAATGAGACGTCTGAATGGCTCCATGCTTCTCTATATTTGACCATTTCTATAGTTCTACCAACTTCAGAGTATCTGGAAAATTTAGTAACTGAGATACTAAAAGCTTACCTTCCATGTTTATTTATTTTTTGTAACACTATTTGCTTTTCCTATGTGCAACATAGGAAATGATTTGTCCCTTCCTATGCCTTGCCTGAATCTTACTCAATAACCCAAAGAATGCCAACGTTGCATTCATATTAAACTGTTTTTGAAGTTCACAAACCATTTCCTTTTTGAAGTTATTCCCATTTATCCAAGAAGCACGTAAATGCCAAATGTTCTTTCTCTGGAAGAGCTCCCTAGTTATAAGAAACCACAACTGCCCACAACCTGTTATTTTAATGGTTCTTATACGACAATTTATTTCATTTTGAAACAAATATGGGGAAAAGCTTGATATCAAGCTTGATTAACAGCTTGATGTACAGAAAATGAAAAATGTAATTTATTTCAGTTGGCTGTAATAGATGCTACCTATCAATCAAACCAACAATTTTCATTGTTAATCAAAATAAAGGCTGTATCTTAAGTAAAAACCTTTGTCAAAAATTACATTAATTTCATTAACATCTCTACTAATTATCAACAAAGCATGTCTGGAGAACAAAATGGCATAAAAACCATGAAACACTGTATACTAGGAATAACTAAATTAGTGGCACAATCTTTTTTTTCAAAAGACAAAGCTTTATTATGCAAGTTTACCATAGGCAAATGAGAGTAGTGCATTAGCAGGACTTTTTCTGTATATGAATTTGCTTTCTGCAACCCTCCAGCCAAAGTAACACTGAGATTGCATTGTGACACAATTCTTTTTCTCACAAGATCTAGAGAACCATGTGGTCTGAATCTGGAGTTAAGATGACTCCAAGACAATTGTTAGGAGATGTGTGAAGAGGGGTGTGTTGCTAAGACTTGGAAAACCATGCAGTTTGATCTTCGCTACACGTCAAAAGTAATTGTTTCCTCACTCTGGTGTAGTAGAGTGGTGTGGTTCACCTGCTGCATTTAATTCCATGCTGAAACATTTAATTATTATGCCAAAATATCCCCATTCCAACTAGCTAGGATGAGTTCTGGCTTCAAAGGCCATTTTGTGTTGCACTGGCGGGTTGGTTGCCATGAAAAACTTGACCTCTGTTTTCCTCTTACAAGCACAGTTTGATGAAATGATGGCCTTTGAGGTTTTTTCTTTTCTCTGGGTGAATTTGACAAGAGTTTTGCCAAATTACCACTTCTGGCTCAAGTGACTGGAGAAATGGGAAAACCCCCACTGTTTCTTTTGCTCGTCCTTAAATGTCATGCCCACCCAAAAAAAAGCAATTGATGCCTGTGTCTTGACACAAGTGTGGGGGGGGGGAGAGAAGCAGGGGATCCCACCAATCACGGGCCTTGTTACCTGCAATCCAGACAGAACTCTTATTCATCACTGTAGCCAAGAATAAGTTAGTTCACCAAGGGATTGCTTAAGTTATCTTAGTTTTGAACTGGTTTATGGGTAGGAGACAAGCAGCTGAAAGCTACAATGCAAAAAACAAAACAAGTCCCCAAACCAACCCTTAATCACAACACTATACATCTTCAATCAAAGGGTTGTAGGAAGACATATAAAACAGAGACATAATATTGCCTGCTGGAAACAAAGTGTTTTTATTACCTGTCAAAGATTACTGTTGGTTTTTACGTTAGCAGAAGAGGAACAAAAAATAATTAATTTCCCCTTCTAAGGAAGCTACGACTCCTGCCCTTCTCTCCGTATCCTCCAACTTCAGAGGCACCCAGACCAAGTTATTCCTGCAAAGTATTCCTGGTTTATTTAAAAATTGGATCAGACCTAATCTAATCCATCATGCAGTCTTTGTTGCCACAATTAGCAATCAGATAGCTACAAGAATGTCAAAAGGGCAAAAACCTTTGTTGTTATTATTATTAATAATAATAAGGCTTACTGACAACTGGAGAGACCAAACTGGCCTACAAGAAAGACCAAATGAAGAACAGAATAGAGGCATGGGAAGACAAAGCACTACATGGCCAGTACATTAAAAAAATAGCTGGGAAAGCAGATAATAACAAGATCTGGCAATGGCTAAGAGCAGGAAAATTAAAGAAAGAGACCGAGGGACTAATTCTGGCTGCACAAGACCAAGCCTTAAGGACAAATGCATATAAAGTCAAAATTGAGAAGACAGCAACAGATAGTAAGTGCTGCCTATGCAAACATGCTGAGGAAACAGTGGATCACCTGGTAAGCTGATGCAAGAAGATCGCACAGACTAACTATAAGCAGCGGCATGACAAAGTAGCAACAATGGTGCATTGGAAGATCTGGAAGACTTCCAGTGTTGGAGCATTCACAGCTTCTGGAGGCAGGTTGCTCCACTGATTAATTGTTCTAACTGTCAGCAAGTTTCTCTTTAGTTCTAGGTTGCTTCTCTCTTTGGTTAGTTTCCATCCATTGCTTCTTATCCTACCTTCAGATGCTTTGAGAATAGCTTGACTCCTTCTTCTTTGTGGCAGCCCCTGAGATATTGGAACACTGCTAAGTAAAGCAGCCAGTATAGAGCTATTGTTGTAGGCAACTTAGAGCCATCATGATTAATTGACTATAATATCTTCGTGTTCCATGTGACAACAAGTAGCTGTATGAGGCCATTTCTGGATCCTATAGTTGCTATAATATAAATATGACCTCTCCTCAGAGTCAACAATATGGCATCCATCTGATCCCTCAAGAGGTCTTCCTTTCCCAAATACATTATTTTATTTATGAAATAATTTATAGATTCCAAAGCCTTGTGAGACTTTTGGTCTTCTCAAATGTGAGATTTTGATCACTTTGCAAGACATCTTATATAAGAATTGGGAAGTTTTGGGTAAGATTACTGAAAAGTCTTTTTTTTTGAGAGAGAGAGCGGGAGGTTGTTGCCTAAAAAAGATTCATGTCAGTTGGGAACTAGGGGGTTCTTTTTACCAGTCCTTAGTCATTAGAATGTGAAGATTACAGATCTGATACAATTTATTTATGTACATACAAGCAATTCTGACAGGAATCTTTTCCAGACAGTCAACTAATCACAATGGCTCTGTCCGTCCATCTATCTATCTATCTATCTATCTATCTATCTATCTATCTATCTATCTATCTATCTATCTATCTATCTATCTATCTATCTATCTATCTATCTATCTATCCAGGGCTTTTTTTTGTCATAGAACGCCCAGAACGGAGTTCCGGCACCGTTTTTGGATGGAACCTTGTACGGTAAGCAAGGCGGTTGTATTACATGTGTGAGTTCCGGCACCTTTTTTTTTAACAAAAAAGCACTGTATCTATCTATCTATCATCTATCTGTCTGTCTGTCTGTCTGTCTGTCTGTTTCTTGGTATTTTTTTGTGTGTATGTATGTGTACACACACACACACACACACACACACACACACACACACACCAAGAAACATTAAACCAATGGCAACTCAGACTGAAAGGTCCAGTTAGTTCTAAGAGACTAAACTGACTTTCCTGACTTTCTAAAGAAAAACCATCACCTCCAGCATAATCTTTATTTAACATATACGAATTTGGTGCCATACCAACCTGGTCTCTGCTATTCTCTGCTTAAGTGACAGGATTTAATTTAATTATTCCTCTTTTGTTGTTCACTGTTTGAAACAATGTGATTCAATATGAAGTGTGTAACTTTATATAATTAGCACCAGTTGCCTCAGAGTTTACCTTAAGAATATTCTTTGTCAAACCCTGTGCCCTAGTTTGGCAATAATTTTGAGCTACATGAATAAATATACAGTTATCTGAAAGACTAAAATCCTTTCAAACACCTTTTTACATTTTGGCATTCCATTCAGAGAATTTATGTTTTATGATGGGTATATATTGAAAACTCATCATGAAAGTATCTCTGCAGCTTTTGTTTGAATGGAATCTGTTTGCTCTGGTGTTGCAACAGATTTGGATGAATTTGTCACTCTGAATGAAATCAGATGGAAATGTGACTAAATCTGAATTTGAGCCTCATAAATTTGCTTTAGGGATTCAAAAACTGGATCACAGAGATAAATAAGATGTTTGCAAAAATATATATGTCTCTTCAAGCAATCAGTGCAGATGTACTACAGGGTGGAGAAGAATGAGAGAGAGAAGAGGACATTAAATTCTTACAACTGACAACTGTATTGAAATAATACTATTAGTGCTCTCCAACCTCTATGTTTATTCAATCAGGACTTTGAGTAAACATTTGAAAAATACTGCAGTAAATTATATTATTGGAAAATGTACATAGATCAGAGGAACACTACAAGCCTCAACATACTTGCAAAACACTATTCATTCATAGCGGCACATTTATTTTAAAGCTTTACTTTTGGTTTTTTCTCCCTTTTGTACTATCAAACAATACTATTAAAATCTACTCCTTTGTAATTTAATTAATTGCCCTGATTTGTATTCATGCAAAATCACTGATTTATTAGCTTTCAGATTTTTGTAATTACTCCGTGTAAATCAAGTTTTAAAAGATTAGGATGTAATGGCTGAAAATGTACATAATTCATGACAGGGCAGAAGTTGATCACACTAGAGAGGTTATTTAATGACTTAAATTCTATAAGATACAATGACAACAAAAAACAACATCTGAATGTGTCGATCCTTTATATGTTTTTTTAACTGGAACTGGTATAAACAGAAGGCCTTAAGACAGTTACTGTAAATGGGCTTGTGCAATTGTTTATTTGAATGAATGCAGGGCTTTTGAAAATGCAAGTGATTCAGAACAGATGCCATAAATTGGGAATCTGAGAAGCAAGGCATTTGTTTTTTTGTAACAGTAAAATTTTCACATATCTGAAACATATTCTTCCAATCTTTATGCTTTTAAATTTTTGATCAATTTGAAGACATGTGAAAATATGCTCAATAAATAAAAAAGACAAAAGAAAATCATACCAACTCTGTAAGGGTCATCCTTCTGTGGAATTGCATAAAGAATTAATACTGAAGGCTTATCGGTGATGTCTTCTTTTCCACTGGAAAGAATGTCCCATGAACAAAATTGCTCTCAGAATTCTTCCACTTGCCAAAAAACCAAAACAAGACCAGACAAAAAATGCGGGAGAGATGCCAATCCCACTAATTTCCCCTCCCTCTTGCAATTCCTTGTGTCGGCTTCAACATGGTTCCACAGTTCTCTCTACCTTCTAAAGCAAATGTAGAAGTAATAAAAGGATTATTCCATTTCACTAATAAGGTTCTCCACTGGATTAGAAACTTGATCTGAGCAAAAGGAGATCTTTGCAAAAGACACATATTCTAGATTCAGCTAAAATATCTAACATACTTAATGCAAGCTAGAAATCCACATTCACTTAAAATGCCATTTTCTCTCTCCTTACTGTTTCTGAAGCAATTATTATTGATGATAAAAATCAGTCAAGAAAAAGGCTTGAAGATGAGAATACTATTAGTTTTTTTTAAAAAAATGAGTTACTCTTTTTTATTGTTCATTTCTAAATAATTAAAAAAATAAAACATGTTCTTCTTCAGTGATGAATAAAAGGTTTGAGATAACACATTTATATATTAAAGCACTGTATATAAAAACACTTGACTTTCCCAAAGATGATAGCTGAAAAAAAAATACGCATCTCAACAAATTCTCAACACATGTTTAACACCATGTTCTGCTCAGGATATTCAAGTCGTCCCTGATCTGACTTATATTATTGATTGGAACTGGTGTTTCAATTGGAAACATCACAGTAATTCAATTTAGAAAATCAATCTGGTCAAATCAGGTCAGTTAAAGATTCCGAAAACAGTGTTTTGCACACTGGCAAAAGCCATTCAATCAATGGAGTTTGAAGATTTGTGTGAATTGCCTTCTGGCAGAATCTTTTAATCAAATCTTTGTTCAACCTTAATTCTTATGCTTAGGACAAATAGTACTTGCAAGAGCAAGCTGTATTTCTACTTCACTGCTGTTTCCACAAGAGACAAGGATTCAGATGCTTCTTTGATTATGGGTTTCCCCCTTCACTTTTATTGAGGCTGAAAGATCTATTTTTGTCCTCTTACTATTGTTAGTAAGTCTCAAAAAAATGACTGCAGGGCAGTGGATAGCAGTCCATTTATTCTTAAAGAGATTAGATTAGGAACAAGGGATGGATTGTCCTGTTTTCTTGTAATAGAATAACATTAAAGATTTGAGTTTTGCAAGGAAAACTCAACCAATCATCCCCACTTCTAATATTACAAATAAGCTGCACTTTGAGTGTAATGCGCCAAATGCGATGACTTTGAGAACAACAGTTACACAAATACATTTTGTGATGACTATTCTGCTAAGCAAGCAAAAGGCATTAGAGCAGAGGTCCCCAACCCCCAGTCCGTGGACCAGTACCAGCAACCCATCCTCAGAAACAAGCAAAGCCCCATCTGTGGGATGCAGGCAGCACACAAAACCGTGCCCCCTCCAGTCCATGGAAAAACCTCTCTCCACGGAACCGGTCCCTGGTGCCCAAAAGGTTGGGGACCTCTGCATTAGAGTTAAGAATAGTCATTTCTGCTGTTTGCATTATTGAAGTGTTCGAAAGAACTAATTCCCAGGGACCCCAAGAGAGTTGCACAAAACAGATGTGCCAAACCAGGCAAGATAGCCAATGGGTCTTCAACTCTCAAAGAGATAGGGGTTTTGTCTATCCCAGTATGTGAAATCTGGCCCTGGCAGGTTGAGTGGAGGAGACTGAACAATAGTCCCACAGTCAAGAAGGCAGGCCCAGTAGGTTAAGAAGTGCTAAGCGCAGGACAAGACACTTAGCCGTGGACACCCACTGAAGCAGGAACCGTCTCCAGCCATAAAGGTACTCTGTGATACTGGAGTGAGATAAGAGTGGGAAAAAAACCCTGTAAGATATACCAAGAGTAAGTGATAATTGATTAGCTCATTAATAGTGTTTATACACAAGGTAATTGTCCAGTGATAACTAAGGATGACAAAGAAATGGTTTAAAGTGAACAGATGTTAAACACAGCTTCCACTGCACAATGCCTGGCAGCAATGCGCAAAGTTCAATGACATTCATCATTTTTGAATTCAAACACTTAGATAAGACAGCACATGTTGGTGAGAAAAAAATTCTTTTTCTTCTTATCTCAAAGAAACATGCATTAAAGACAAATATATTTTTAAATATGCACACATTACATAAAGCAGTATGCAAAAATTCACATATATAACTATTTTTTTTTTTAAAAAAAGTCCGCATCAAGAGTTATGCAGGAGAACCAACATTAAGTTGCAAAGCTCACATATGAACTTGCATTTATTACAGAAACTTTCATATAGCAACACTTCTGGATTACTTTTGGAAGTTGATAAAATAATCCCAATAAATCTGGGATGTCATACTAACATTGGCCAGATTTACACTGATCTGTATGACCTTGATAGGAGCACAATTGTTTTGAGAATAACCACTGATGAAAATATAGCTACCACTTTTTTCTTTATTATGCAATAGATCCCTTTGTTTTTTGCTTCTGATCTAGCAATATCAACACTCTGACCTGATTCATTGGTAAGGATTTTTATTAAGCTACTGCTTTACATGATAGTTATTTTTTAATGATCAGCCTGAAAATCAGCAGATCTGATTTTATCAGTATATTTTTTAAAAATATCAAATTTCTATTTTTTAAAATATATCAGTTATATAAAGAACAAAATAACATTCAAATTAACATATCTGTGGGATATTTCAGGCCAGTCATTTAAAACTGAAAAAAATAAAATAAAAAGGTTTCTGAAAGACAATTAAGAAGGGAAACTCATTAAGATTTTGTTGGTATAGCTTATGTTAGCACTATTGGACTCAGTATCTATTCTTTTATTACCCTTGGGAATACGTGGTTTGCTTGCTAGCAAAGGTTATTCTGCAAATGCCACATATTGCAAAGCTGTGATGCACAAAAAAACCCCCACATAAGAATATTGATACTCCTGGTTTATATTCTTGATAATTAATACAAGATGGTGCTGATGAAGACAAACGATGATGATTGATTTCTATGAAGACTTTCCTTGAAGGATCACATGATGCCTGAAATATCCAAAGTCTCTATATTTTGGTGGGTTTCTCTCTCTCTCTCTCTCTCTCTCTCTCTCTCTCTCTCTCTCTCTCTCTCTCTCTCTCTCTCTCTCTCTCTCTCTCTCTCTCTCTCTCTCTCTCTCTCTCTCTGAATGAAAATCTGAAATGAATTAGTACCATTTCTTTCATTCATTTTCAATTAGCTAATACATAAAAGAAAAGCAAAAAGTTCCCAATGGCCATATATTCATATGGAACTCATCTGTTTTCATTTTTTGAATGGGTCAGGTGGGTGAGGAGGT
Source organism: Bothrops alternatus (assembly GCA_034064705.1). NCBI lineage: Eukaryota > Metazoa > Chordata > Lepidosauria > Squamata > Viperidae > Bothrops > Bothrops alternatus. Next base: position 166,935 of record JARGCV010000143.1, read on the forward strand.
AGCAATTTATTTTGTTTGTTGGGCACAATTAAGTGTGTTTACCACCAGGGGAAAAAAATGCATGAATTTTTAGAGACAAGTTAGGGTGTTCCCTTCCCTGGTTTTTAAATTGCTCACAAAGACATCCATGTCCCATTCCTGCGAAGCTCATGAATCAGATCCTTTGGAGTAGAAAGCCTCATTATTTCATGAGTATTGAATAAGAAATACAAACCCTGTATGGATTAGAACAGCAGCTGGGTTTCCAGCCAAAATCATGAGAATAATAATGCCACTATAATAATAAAGATAAATTAAACATTAATAAACTAATACCCGAATATGATTATAATCTATGAATTGAAAAATAAATGAAATTGGTAAGGGCCACATCCATGTGTGTGTGTGTGTGTGTTTGTGTGTGTGTGTGTGTGTGTGTGTGTGTGTATTTGAGCATTATAGTATCAAATGCAAAAAAAAAAGTTTTGGAACAGAGATGCAAGCATAACATCTCTCTGCAATTTCTTAAATCCAATGGTTTTCCTCCCCAAATCAAGCAACAGGTGTAAAGGTCATTTGTGAGATTCCAGGAAAAGGCACGGCTGCTTTAAGCTCCTGCAGACGGGGACTATTTCTGTGTCTGTATGCACTCTGAAGCACCTCTATGCTTTCAGATCTAAGCACTGTGCAGCCCTTCCTTCCTTCCTTCCTTCCTTCCTTCCTTCCTTCCTTCCTTCCTTCCTTCCTTCCTTCCTTCCTTCCTTCCTTCCTTCCTTCCCATCCAGAGACTCTTGGTGGCTCACAATATATCATATACAAGCCGATTTAAAACACTAGTAAACCTAAAATGAAAGACAACTAATAATCTTAAATACTTTCATATTATCAAACTAATTGGATTTTAAAATGATGATCAGATATGTTGATTACTGTTTCTGTGATAGAACTATATAAAAAACATTATCATGTTAGAAACTGAAACTGTCCATGATTAATATTGGTGTAAACATTGAATAGCATTTGGCTACAAAGCTCCATGGTGATCTGGGGCCAATTACTTAGTCTTATCTTAAATGTTTCCTTAATAGTATATATACATATATTAATTTTATTTATATATATATATATATATATATATATATATATATATATATATATATATATATATATATATATATATATATATATATATATATATATATATATATATATATATATATATATATATATATATATATATATATATATATATATATATATATATATATATATATATATATATATATATATATATATATATATATATATATATATAAACTGAACACTTTAATAACAGAATAATCAGAGAAGCCATCGAGATAGAAAAACGCCCACACAGCATGAACAAACGAGATGATACCTCCCGCCTACCAGCCATTTGGAAACCCGCCCTTATTGACAGACGAGTCCATAGCACGGGGAATCAGACCTACACTCACAAAAACCACACAGGATGTCACCACTACACATCCAGGCAAAAAGCAAACCCAAACCCACACTGATGAGGAGGCACGACCACAAACCAGAAGCCAGACCACAGCTGTATCATTAGCCACCTTAAACCCCTCCAATCCATACACGAAGCAAACTGACACCCACCATGAAGATGAGGCATGACCACGAACGCAAAGCCAAATGGCTACACAGTTCACCATCTCTAATCCCCTTGTAACACTGACTAACCTGAGCACAACAAAGCCCCCACCCAAACAGAACACTCCCCCAGCCAATCAGAGCACAGCCAACCCCCCAGTCAATCAGAGCACAGCCAAGCCCCTAACCAATCAGAACACACCTCCACCCAATCAGAACACAGCTGAGCTCCCAGCCAATCAGTTCAAACCCCCACTGGCAGTTAAAAGGAAGAAACAGCTAAAATCTCACATTGCTCCTAGAAGCAGAAGCCGAAAGCACCAGCCTGAAGATGATGAATGAGACTTCGTCGAAACGTCGCCAAGACACTTCAAATTCTACGTGGGAGAAAACCCGAAGAACCAAAGACCTACATATATATATATATATATATATATATATATATATATATATATATATATATATATATATATGTATGTATGTATGTATGTATGTATGTATGTATGTATGTATGTATGTATGTATGTATGTATGTATGTATGTATGTATGTATATATATATATATGTGTGTGTGTGTGTGTGTGTGTGTGTGTGTGTGTGTATCGAGTGTTTCTTTTTTAAATTGCACCCTGTAAACCCAAATATGGGAGAAAGAAATCTTTCTTTCTTTTACCTGTTTCAGCTCAACCCAGAGCCATCCGCAGGAACAAATATATATATATGTTTTTATTTAAATTGCTAACAAAGAATAAGGGAGAACTGGTATAGCTATTTCGAGTTTCTTAACTCTCTTCAGGCTCCTATTGCAAGATTCTTCTTCTTCCTCTTTCCTCCTCCTCCCCCCTCCCGCCTTCCTTCTCTTTGCATTTTATTCACACATCATATCTGAAAAAAAAGTTTTGACAGTTTTGGACATTGTGAAACAGTCTAAGTCATGTAATCACAAATATGTCAGTATTGAATGTTTAAAAAGACCAGGCTGATTTGGAGGTTCTTGAGAAAGCCTGACCTATAAATGTCAATGCAGTGGATAATGTTATGCCCTATATCCAACCACAACATATTGAAATAAATTGAGTAGCTAGTATTCAATTATTTAAAGGCATAGCGTGCTTTTTTCATTTTTTCAATGTTAAAAATAAAATTAAGTAATGAATTAAAGGATGGAAGTAAGTGCTACTAGGCATTATAGGGAAGTTATATTTCATAGAATTTTCATAACTTCTGCTACCTTCTTCTTTTTTTGAAGCAGATAAACTTATTGAGAAAATGTTAAAAACTACAATAGGACACTATCTTTATTTGGACTAGCCAAATGTCACAAAATACCAATAACTTCCAGAAGATAGTTATGTTAATTTGTGCAGCAAAATTCGACTGTTAGCTTTAACCTAGCTATTGAGGTTAAAATACCCAGAATCATGGACCTCATCAACCTCTGCATCACTACCTATTTTTTAGTTTGATGGTCAGATGTACCAACAAATCAAAGAAATATTCATGGGATCACCATTCTCAGGACTTAGAGGCCATAATGCAGCATCTTACAAACTATGCACTTCCACAGGTGGAACCAAAAGTAGGGATCGGGTATGTAGACAACATAATAAAAAAGGACAAGTAGAAAAGATACATGAAATAATCAATAACATCTTTAGAGAAATAATATTCACAAGAGAAGAAGAAAACAAGACACTAGGCAGATAGCAAATTAGAAACACAAGTCTATTGAAAAACCACCCACACTAAGTGTTCATTTACTAAAGTAAAAACCCAAACTCCCACAAGACAAATTATGTAAGAATTTATTTAGATGAGCACAAATATACTACAGTGACCCAGAAGACCAGAACAAGGAAACAGACTGCTTGTCCATTCCAACAGAATAGATCCCCACATAACTTTATTAAAAAGTGCCTGACCACTCAACCACTACACAACCAATGCAAACTATGAAAAGCACAACACTATCATACCTCAAAAAACATTTCAAAAACAACTAACGAACATGGTATCACTATAGCACACTAGCTGACTAAAGCCCTCCAAGACTTCTTAAGTAAACCAAAAGCCCTAGTAGCCCAAGAACAAAAAAGTTGTCTGATACATACAACGTAATGACTGTAACAGCCACTATATAGGACAAAAAGGCAGAAGACTAGCAAAATGCATCCAGGAACATCAACTAGCAGTCAGAAGAGAAAATGAAAACTTCTTATTCTCACAACACATGGAAAGGCTCAACTATATTTTCAAATGGGAAAGTGGGAGCATCTTAGACTAAGAGAAGTGGGGATTGGCTTCAAACAATAAAGGAGGGAAAAAAATCTAATCAAGGAACTACCAAATAGAAACATACACCCACCTACTCTGACAGGGAAAGCTACTGTATATAAACAGAGAGCAACTCCCACACTCATTAGCACTGATGATGTTACCTAGTTGGGTAATTAAATGTCTACAATCATACAGCCAAGCTCAGAGAGCACCAAGGACTCCACAGTTCAAACCTAAACTACATATATTCTATTGGAGCAATAGATATAGTATCACAGTACTTATGGAATAGTTTATTATCCTGAACCATAGACACAAATATCTGATTATTATATTCTATAATCTGACAAAATGAATTATAGCTTAAGAAGACCTTCACTATAATAAATTTGTTAGGATTTAATGTACCTAGGACGTTTCTGAAATGAAATTTTTGCAACAGGTACTTGAATGTTTTTATAAAATAATGATGCCATTATGATAATAATGTTCCCTAGACAATCATCTAAGCTAATTATTCAATAAACTAGGTTGGTAGGGTGTGTGATAATGATTATAATGAAAATTCATTATATATCCTTACCAATGTGCAGTATAAATTAAAACATATGCATGATTGCACAAAGCAATAAACAAATATTTACAATTAAAACAAATAAAACCTACCTTTAATACTTAAGGAAGTAGTACACAGTTTTCCAGAATAAATGTACATCCATGATTAATATATTTTTAAAACAAAACTCCACTCTGGACAGGGTCAGTATTACAGTATTGAGAGAAAGGCAGCCCATTAAGTGCCACGGTAACCCACTAGCGAAATACAGAGATATGTAAACCCCTTTTCAATTGCAGTTAGATGTTCATGTAGTTGAAGAGGATTAGTGAGTTAATTCAGGTCCTTGGAAGTTTCGAGATAAAGATCTTGGAATATAAACTAGAAAGAAAATCATCAAAAAGCCTTGTAAGGAAACAAAGCATGGAAATGTTGAAAATCCAGAATAGCCTGAATTGCATTATTCTGGATTCATATCAGGATCAGGTAGAGCAGCGGTTCTCAACCTGTGGGTCGCGACCCCATTTGGGGTTGAATGACCATTTCACGGGGGTCGCCAAACACCGCAGTCCACCATTTTTTTTGGTTGGCCATTTTTCCCCCTTTGCCATGCGGGCCATCGCGCCGCGCATGCGTGATGTGGGCCCGCCATTTTTTTTGGTCGGCCATTTCTTTCTTTTTTTTTTGGTCGGGCATTTTTTTGGTCGGCCATTTTTCCCCCTTTGCCATGCGGGCCATCGTGCCACGCATGCGTGATGCGGGCCCGCCATTTTTTTTGGGTCGGCCATTTCTTTTTTTTTTTGGTCGGCCATTTTTTTTGGGTCGGCCATTTTTTCCCCCTTTGCCATGCGGGCCATCGCACCGTGCATGGGCGATGCGGGCCCGCCATTTTTTTTGTTCGGCCATTTTTTTTGGGTCGGCCATTTTTCCCCCTTTGCGATGTGTGCCGCCGCGCATGCGCGATGCGCCCCATCGCGCCGTGCATGCGCGATGTGGGCCAGGGTCGAGCCCTGGAAAAGGTTGAGAACCGCTGAGGTAGAGGAACTTAGAACACTTACCAGGACACTATTGCTTTCATGTAAGCCTGAGACAGCCAAATCATTCACAAACCTTGTCTCCTTCATGAGCCACCACTAGATCTTAAGAATACTCATAAAATGAAGGTCCTTGCCATAAGATCAGTAAATGGGAGCAAAGTCAATGGATCACTGATGAAGATCCTGAGTTTATAAAGGAAGGAAACCAGGATAAAGCAAGAGTTCTGGAGACATGTAGGATAAAACACAACAGAGGCCAGGAAAAGCGATCAGGCCAAAGGACAATAGTCTCCATTTTACCTTCATCTTTGTGTGATGAGAAGTCATCTAAGATGAAGTCTAAGTTGTCACATCATCATCAAGGATGACAAAAGATCAATAGACCTTAGTAGCATCAACATCAGTATCAATGGTAATACGGAAACCTCTGATCATAAATCAGGGCACCCAAGGAGAATAAAAGATAGGCAAATGAGGCCCTAGAACTGTTCCTTGATAGATGCTCACTATAAGGGGGGGGGAAACCAGGACCGTAATCTGCCATGATGCTCCAATGAATAGGAAAAAAAAAAGGCTTGATCCAACCAAGTGCTTGGACAATAACACCAGAAGACAACCTAAAAAGTGATATGTAGTGTAACGTAATATATAATAAAATAGAAAGAAAGCTGTATATCATAAAAACCATACCTTTTAATAAAAATTCTTAGAAAACATTTCTACCAGACTCAGATATTTTGCCACTATAAACCAACTTGGCTCTCCTGCAATATCTGAGTGAAAAGGGAAGTAGAAAACAGGACCTTAGACAGCTCCAAATGTTCTTCTGATGCCTGAAAGGTATTGGTGGATTTTCACTTCTTGCAGAGAGAGCAGATTGCAATTGATTTTTTTCAGTATAACCCAGTGATGCAGCCACTGCATCTGCAACACTTGAAAGCTAAATGAAATTTTATTTGAACAGGAAAGATTTCATATGAAAACTGTTTTCCTTTACAAAAAAGAAAAAACAGAACACACAAAAAGGACCTGCATGAATATCCATCCCTCATGGATTATTCAATTAGTCTCCTGTGCATGTTTCATCTTATTGGCCACACTTGATTTGTTTACTTTTATGCCAGTTTATCTGAAAAGAGAATTTACAGACACACTCATGTAAGGCGACCAAATTTCTAAATTGTCCTCCAGTCAAAACTTCCAGATACTGTATGCTTCTTTAACTACAGAAAGTAGTTACTTTCTAATATGGTTGATCGAACTGTTCTTCAAAGAAGTTGGCTGGATTGTTAAGAGGGACTAGTTTGCTTTGCTTAAGCATGGTCTGCAAATCTGAAGAGCTGTTGGAGTCAAGAATGGTGATATATCCATACCTCCCCTGAATATGGAGCATGCTGGCCTTCTTTAGAGAAATGCCAGTACTCGCCTAAGTCTTCTGTTGGGCATTGACAGTTCCAAAATCCAAAATGCAGAGGTCATGATAGGGCCAAACTAGGTCCCACAGGCAAATTATTGTTCTTAAGGAAAACTCTACTTTCTGTGTTCAAGAAAAGATTTCAGGAAAGCAGCATATTGTGGGAAAACCAAAAGGAAATACTTTTTGCTGGTTTCTGAATCAGAGTGCACTTCTATATCCTCTCCGCTTCCTTCCTTTGTGCTAAGGCTCCCATATGTTGGGGTGGAATAAAAATGGGTTTGGGATAGTATCCATTTCCTTTACTTTCCTCCGAAACTTTATCTTCCTAAAGTTCTTGATGCATAAAACTGTGACTGTATGGATTTAAAAAAAATACTAATTTACACATCCAATCTTGTCGTAGTCTTGGCTTGATTGGAGAAGCCCTGCATCCATTCAGGCCTTTAGTAAATTGTGGTTGTTCTTTTTCCAGCAGCCCACAAAGGAATGGAAGGAAAGACAAGGGATTCTGCCCACTTTAAGGCTTGTCTCGTTCCACTTTTGGACTGCCCACTTCTGGCATATCTTTTCTCAACAAGAAATAAGGATCTTTGCTTTTATAGCTCCTCTCTTACACTCCCTGTAATGTCTTCTGGCTTCTGCTGACATTATTCATTTAGAAAGTTATTTCAATGTATCACCTGACGAAACTGTTAAAATTCAGATTAAGCAGTCAGTGATTTAAATCTAAATATTCAATGATCTACATTAATCTATCTTTAATTTAAATCCCTCTTCTGTGAGCCAGCAAGGCATCTATGAAATTATGCAAATAAATACCTAGTTAAGAATTAGATATTCAATTACATCTACATATGTGGGTGGGGAAATGTTTCAGAAAAATATTTCTCATCTCCATTAAAAGAAAAAAAAGATCTAGATATGCCGTGCTGTATAGCTTCTGGGTCCACCAACATATATTAGATAAACACTGTCAGCATCACCTGACTTGATTGAGATAACTGGAAAGTAGTGAGCCTTGATCTCAGATAAATGGTTGATGAAGGCATTCATGATATTCTTGCAAATTAAATGTGGGCTAGAGGAGACTATAGTCAAGTAAATGTGCAATCAGTTGAACAATCATATTCAAAGTATCCTCATAGATGGTTATCCAGTCAACCTAGAGGAAGATATCAAATGGAGAAGCCCAGGGCTCCATCCTTCAGCCAGTACTGTTCTAAGGGGGTACCTTCCTCAATAGTAATAACTTTGAGAAGGATCTCGGAGTCCTAGTGGACAATAACCTAAATATGAGCCAACAGTGTGGTGCAGCTGCTAAAAAAGCCAACACAGTGCTAGGCTGCATTAACAGAGGGATAGAATCAAGACCACATGAAGTGTTAATACCACTTTACAAGGCCTTGGTAAGGCCACACTTGGAATACTGCATCCAATTTTGGTCACCAGGATGTAAAAAAGATGCTGAGACTCTAGAAAGAGTACAGAGAAGAGCAACAAAGATGATTAGGGGACTGGAGGCTAAAACATACAGTATAAGGAACAGTTGCTGGAATTGGGTATGTCTAGTTTAACGAAGAGAAGGACGAGGGGGGAAATGATAGCTGTGTTCCAATATCTCAGGAGCTGCCCCAAAGAAGAGGGAGTCAAGCTATTTTCCAAAGCGCCTGAAGGCAGGACAAGAAGCAACGGGTGGAAACTAATCAAGGAGAAAAGCAACCTAGAACTAAGGAGAAACTTCCTGACAGTAAGAACAATTAATCAGTGGAACAACCTGCCTCCAGAAGCAGTGAATGCTCCAACACTGGAAGTTTTTAAGAAGAGACTGGACAGCCATTTGTCTGAAATGGTATAGGGTTCCTGCCTGAGCAGGGGGTTGGATTCGATGACTTCCAAGGTACCTTCCAACTTTATTATTATTATTATTATTATTATTATTATTATTATTATTATTATTATTATTGTTGTTGTTGTTGTTGTTGTTGTTGTTATTATTATTATTATTATTATTATAGGATGGAATTGAAGGTTTGTTTATCATACCTGATAGCAAACAATGAGGCTTGGCTAATACTCCGGACACCAAGATTATAATTCAAAAATATTTTGGCACATTTGAACAATGGACTCAGTCTAAAAGCATGAAATACAATTGTGATCAGTGAAATTTCCTCAGTAGAAAAAGTCAAATGTATATATGCAAGATTGAGGCTAGCTGGTTCAATGACAATTCACATTAAAAGGATTCAGGGACTCCAGTGAATGGCCAGTCGAACACTCACCAGAAGTGTGAATCACAGCATGCAGAGCCTAAGAGTTAATAGTTGCATTGTATTATGTATTAGTTCGATCTCATTAGGAGCACCACTCTTTAAAAGAGGTATGGAGAAGCTAGAATGAATTAGGAGGAAAGCTCTTGGGGAATGGAAGCTGAAAGGCAGATGGGAAAAGCATCCGATCAAAAAAGTTAAAAGGACAATTTTTGCATAATTTACTTTTGTATAAATTAGGGTACAAATCAGACCTAATCAAAATATTCCACTGTGGTTAGTTAACAAAATCGAGGGCTGACTCTAAATAGGTTGTTCCTAGCACTAATCACTGCTGTAAGATACAAATGGAACTATCCATGACTATGTCACATTGATATCTTTGTCCTATAGTGTGTAAGAAGAGGCTGCGGTGAAAAGGAAAGATCTCAAAAAATCTGAGTTATTTTTTTTGGGGGGGGGGGGAGAGTTCTGACCAGTCCTGCAAAACTTCCAGATTCATTTAAGGAATCTGGCTCATTTTTGCATATGCATACTACAGGTAGTCTTCGACTTACAACAGCTCATTTAATGACTGCTCAAAGTTACAACGGCACTGGAAAAAATGATTCATGATCGTTTTTCACTCTTATGACCATTGCACCATCCCCATGGTCACATGATCAAAATTTGGATGCTTGGAGCAACTGGTTCTTATTTATGACAATAGCAGTGTCCCAGGGGGGCATGTGATCACCTTTTGCAGATCTTTTGACAAGCAAAGTCAATGGGGAAGCCAGATTCACTTAACAACCGTGTGTCTAACTTAAAAACTACAGTGATTCACTTAATAACTGTGGCAAGAAAGGTCATAAAATGGAGCAAAATTCACTTAACAAATGTTTCACTTGTTAACAGAAATCTTGAACTCAATTGTAGTCTTAAGTCAAGGACTATCTGTATTAACAGAAACTCAAAGCCTTGGTCAACTTTCTACAAACAGGCAGATGCTTTCTCTCCATTGAAGGATTTTGATCAAGTGGTGTATTTCTCTAGGCAGAGAGAAGGAAAAGGTGTGAGTTGTCACTGCTAATGCTAGGGGTCACTGCCCTGGAGACACCTCAGGTTTAGATAGAACTCAAGGTACTGGTTACCACTTTTAAAACGCTCCATGGCATAGGACCCAGTTATTTACAAGACCGCCTTCTGCCAGTAAATACCTCCCATCGACCAGTTCGCTCCCACAGAGAGGGCCTCCTCAGGGTGCCATCGGCTAAGCAGTGTCGGCTGGTGGCGCCCAGGGGGAGAGCCTTTTCTGTGGGGGCACCGACGATGTGGAACGAGCTCCCCCCAGAACTCCGGACATGTCATGATCTCCGCACCTTCAGAAGAGAACTGAAGACTCATCTCTTCAATCAAGCCGGCCTGGCCTAGATCTCCTCGGGTTTTAAAATTTTTAAACAAGGCTGTTTGGGTTTTAGAATTGGGTTTTTAACAGGTTTTTAGCAACAGCCTTGTATTAATATTAAGTTAATTATTTTTAAATATTTATTGTTTTTATGTTTTTATTCTGTTGTGAACCGCCCCGAGTCCTACGGGAGAGGGGCGGTATAAAAATTTAATAAATAAATAAATAAATAAATTACAATAGAGTGGAAGAAGTATTATTTCCCCCACCAAAGAAAGAACTGATAAGAAAATAGGACATGCAAGAAAGGTTGCTTTTGCAAACATACAACCTTTGCACCAAAGTAATAATAATAGTAGTAGTAGTAGAGTTGGAAGGCATCTTTGAGGTCCAGTACAGTCTCTTCTTTTTTTAAAAAATTTATTATTATTAGATATCCATTTGTACATGCTAACAAAGAAAAAATTCAAGTTAAAGCCCTTCAGCTTAATACAATCATTTCAAATTTGTAGACCTTCTTCACTCCGTATATCAAAGTCCAACTATAAGCCAACTACATTTTATAAATTTTAAGTTTCACTTCTTTTCAAATCTATCCATTGTACATCACACAAACAAGTCTTCTTTCTAAAGTTAATAATTATCATGTCTTTGCACCCCTCCCTTCAACGCGTACATTCCTAGTCTAGTTAATATACATCTTCCATTAATCACCCTCTCATGTCTTTTGCTCTTGCACTTAGTCCTTAAATCAGTCCATAATTCTTTGCCTTTAATTCCTTGCATAAAATATTAAGTTTCTCTTCATTTCAGACGACTTCTAGGTTTCTTCCTCTGCCAGGTGGCTTTCCATAGCACAGCTTCCCTTCCACGTAATAAGTCTCTCTTTATTGCTTGCAATGTCCCTTGGTTCCATATAAGCCATGCTCTATGGATTCTGTCAGTTTGCCAAGAGAAATTTTTAGCCTCCTCTCCTAGATATTTTCCCCATGCGTTTATAACAATTCTTTTCAAATCTTCTTGTCTCTCCACCTCTTCCATCTTTTCTTCAACTCCTTCCCAGACTCTCTTCGAATTTCTCCCAGTATCTTCTCTCATTTCCCCACTGTACGTTCCTCCGGTTTGGTCCAAGTCCTCAATAACTGCTTTGCTGTGATTTTCCACCATTTTCTCCATTTCTCCGTTTTGTTCCTCCATTCTTCCCTCACATGTTTTTGCATGCATGTCTATTATCATGTCCATCTTTCTCTTCATTTTTTCAATAATTGTTGAAATGTCATCTTTTAATTCCTTCATCGTCATCTCTGGGGAGCTGGCATCCATCCTTAGGTTTATTCTGCAATGTTTTTAAGTTATGTGTCTCTGGTGCCCTCTAGAGGTCTCTTTCGCATTACAGTTTCTCTTAGGTTTATTTTGCACAGGTTTTAAGTTATGTGTCTCTGCTGCCCTCTAGAGGTTTCTCTTCGGCCTTTCTCTTCTGGTGCCTATCCCTTTAAATTAAGAGCGGTCGCCATCTTGGGTGCCTTTTGTTTATTGTGAGCCTAATTGATCCGAGGTAAAATATAAGAAATACTTGCTTTTTAAGCTCCTGGGTTCAGTCTGTCAATCTCTGTGCTTCTTTGAGATGTGTTCCTCGGGTGGTGGCTGGTCTCAGCGTCTTGATGCTGCGCCGGGCTGGAGCGATTGTGAGCTTACAGGGAGTCTTCTTTCTTCCCCCCCCTGAGCATTTTTTCAGGGGGCTTTCAGAAGATCTCAACCCTCACCCACAGCTCTTCACCCCCCCTCCTACCAAGGAGGGGTTTTTTCGCCGCAAAAAACAGCTGGTTTGCGCTGCTTTGGCGGTGTTACAGGTCCCGTGTCGCAGAGCCTCTTAGCAAGGCTATTTCAACCCTGAGGCAGCCACGCCCCTCTCTAGTACAGTCTCTTCTTAAAAACTTCCCTTGTTGGAGCATTCACAGCTTTTGGCAGCAGGTTGTTCCACTGATCAATTGTTCTAACTATCAGGAAGTTTCTCCTTAGTTCTAGGTTGTTTCTCTCCTTGGTTAGTTTCCACCTGTTGCTCCTTGTCCTGCCTTCAGGCGCCTTGGAGAATAGCTTGACTCCCTCTTCTTTGTGGCAGCCCCTGAGATATTGGAACACTGCTATCATGTTATCCCCTATTCTTTCTCTTCATTAGACTAGACATACCCAATTCCAGCAACAAATAAGAAACAAATACAGAAGAATAAATTTCAAAGACAAGTTAAGGGAAGAGGAAATTTGAAGAGGAAGTTATACAATAAAAATAAACTTTAAATTTGCTGGAAGCAGGAGAGTAGGTAGAGAAGCCTAGGATCATTTCATGGTACAGTTTTGTCAGCTTTTTTTTCACAGCCACTCCCTCCCTCCAAAGGAGGGTTTCTTAATAAATAAAATTATGAATATGATTCATAAGTTATCAAATTAGCCTGATATATACTTCTGGATGCTGGTTTTTTTGTCCAGGCAGTGGCTTTGACGCTCCCCAGACCCCACCTGCCTTCTTTTCAACAGGGGTACAGTCTTTGAGTGTTGGATGTGGGGTGGAAACCTCCACACATTGCAAGGAGCTTCTGGGTCTTCAGATCAGCAGCCTGCCTGTTTACCTTGCCAATAGGGTATCTGATGATTGGCACAGCATATGTATTGATGGCATCTTGTTCTTGTTCTTCCCAGTTTTCTGCCTCTTTAGGTCCTGTCATATTCTTTGGTAGTACTTGGAGTTTGCTGTCTTCCTCGCCTCCTGATCATGGTTGCCCTGTGATTGTGGAATATCAAAGTACTTGTAGCTGGTCTGTATGTCTGCTATGTGGCCCGTCAGTAGTTTCACCCAATCAGTCTTACCTACTTTCTGTCTCTTGACTATCACCCAGCCACATTTCTTTACTCCAAATGACATCCCAGTCTTCACTGTAGATCTGTAGATCTTCGCTGTGGATCAGTGAACTGATGTCTCATTCAGCCTGCATCGCGATAGGAAAAAAAAATGGCCGACCCCCCCCAAAATAATAAAAAAATGGCGGGCCCGCACTGCGCATGCGTGGCGCGACGGCCCGCATCACGATAGGGAAAAAAATGGTTGACCAAAAAAAATGGCCGACCAAAAAAATGGCGGACTGCGGTGCTTGGCGACCCCTGTGAAATGGTCGTTCGACCCCAAATGGGGTCGCGACCCACAGGTTGAGAACCGCTGGTCTAGGACTATTTCTCTTTCAAGATGGAGCATTTCTGTTATAGCTGGTCTATTAAGCATTCCCCCATTCTCAACTACGATAGCACTGAGGTGGATATTGAGCATCCTATCCTCAGTATTGGGTAGAGCAGGGGTGGGGAACCTTGGCCCTTTTATGACTTGTGGACTTCAACTCCCAGAATTCCCGAGCCACTGTTGAAATCAACAAGTCATAAAAGCGCCAACAGTGCCTACTTCTGGGGTAGACTATTGTATATTTATGGGTTGCTCTGTAATGTCCTTTTTGTGTGCCTCTTCTAATAATATATTATAGGTAGTTCTTTTTTATTTGTCTTTTTCTCATTATGGTTATGTATCTGAAAGAACGTAGCATCAGAGTTCCTAGGAAGAAATTACACAAGTAAGAATCATGACAAATGGTGCTGTATGGAGAATGAAAATCTCAAATCAAAGGCAACATTTCCCCTTTAATAAATGTCCAACAGTAATGTGCTTGCTTTAACATAAGAAAGAATTCTTTATCAGTGGCATCAAATGTCAGCAAGGTTTATACAAAATGTATAAACATAGTCTATATCAACATTACAAGGGCACATAAACAGATTTTTGTCAGCAGTGATAATGTCAGAAATGACATTTTCTTAAATGGTTCAATGAAGGCATCTTTTAGTATATGAGATTATTTTAAGGATGAAGGGATCTTGATGGTCTTGAAAAGTCTGGGACTATATTTTGCATTATGTATTTTTATTGGCTTGGGCTAATCATGGGTCTTGGAAATCTACATAACTCTGAACATTCAATCTGCCTATCTCTGTATCATGGGCTTTCCCCCCCTTCAAAGTAATACAGCAGTACTGTAAGTTTAGATGTGTAATATCATGACATATGTACAAAAGGAGGAAATTCTGTTATTCTGATTTTCCTGACTGTGTTACTACTGTTTGGTTAAAATACTTCCATAATACTGGAAAGTTTAATATTATGCCAACATGACATTCCATAATTTGATCTATGGTTTTTTTTTTGAAATACTGAAAAAAGATGCTTTGGAACTAATAATCTCATACCATCAGTAAAACACAGTTAGCAATAATTGGCTAAATTACTGTACATATTAAATTAAGAGATGGAACTGAAAAGGAAATGTTATGACAATTGGAATCTCTTTATTCAGTTTAAGAAGATTAGGTATAACATGGATATTAACTGATACAATTCATTTATAGTAACATAATGAAACAATTTGATCTCATTTCTAAAAGTACATAGATTGCTAAGTATTAATTAATAAAACAGATTATACTTTTGCAAAGCTAGTGAGTTTGTGCACATTTGAAAAACAATTGTCTTTCTATTATGATTTATTGATAATTTGTTGAATAATGTATTTTTGTTAAATATGTTAAATATTTGTTAAATATTTCTCAATTTTAAAGTGTATAGATTGTTATTACCTTAAATTGGCAATCACTTAAAATCATTACATTTCAAATGGAAAGAGGAGGAGGAAGAGAAGGAGGAAAAAAAGATAGCTTCACAGGGAAAAATCAGCATGGTTTTGAACGTCTTATGTTTGGTCACAACTTCCAATTATAGCTTTCAGTCAATGAACCATTTCCTTCTGCAGGAAAGGGCATTTAATTTATCAGCATGTAATCAACCTTTCTTGAAGATACTACCAACAGACAGATTGGGACTTGATTGATTATGTGCTATCGAGTCACTGTCATCTCTTAGCAATCCCATTTATACATTTTCTCCATGATGCAACCTGGTGTTTCAAGTATTCCAATTGTCCATTGATTGCCACGATAACTGAAGTCCATCCACCTTGCTGCTGGTCATTTTCTTTTTCCTTCCATATTTCCCAGCGTTAGAGCCTTCTCCAGGGAGTTAGGTCTTCACACAAGGTGTCCACAATAGGATAATTTGAGCCTGGTCATTTGTGCTGTGAGTGAGAACTCTGGATTATTTAATGATTCACCTTGGCTGTCCACAGTATTCTCAGAAGTCCTCTCCAAATACCCACATTCAAAAGCATCAATACTGTATTCTTCCTATTTTCAGAGTTTCCAGCCAGCTCTGTTTGCAGCAGTTGAGCTTCGGAGTTGAATGGGGCAAATTGTTCTAGAGGACATCTCTAGAACTTTTGGATTCAACTTCAGCTTTCCTTTTATTGCTAGATGAGGGGAGAACAATATTGCTACCATCACCACCACCACCACCACCACCACCATCATCATCATTATCCTGTCTCAAGGAGTCTAACAAGTTACGGATTTGGTTTGAAGCAAGGAGGTAGTTCTTACAGCTGCTTAAGACCTCGGATGTGGAACCTATAATTCTCCAGATGTTGCCGAGTTCTGTTTCCTGTAACTTTCCTCACTGTTGATGCTTCCTAGGGCGTTGGAGTTGCACCACAACATCCAGAATATCATAGGTTCCCTACACTTCCTGAGCATTTTATCCAAGGGATTGTACCATAAATATGTAGTTGGTTTAGGCACATACTTAGAACAGGTACAGGTTACCAAAATAGTCCCCTTCAATTCAGTTCTTGACTTGCGATGGCTTTGTGAGTTCTTCCATGGACTCTTCTCCACCCCGGTATGGAAGTGCCTTCTTTTGGATGGCATTTCACCCCCCCCCCTTTAGTTGATAAGCTCAGGATTTTCAGGTGGTGTCCTGTCCAAGTAGAAACCCAGCTGAGGTCTTTGAACTTGAGGCCATTCTCTACTCCTAGTTCAGGGGTAGGCAACCTTGGCTCTTTTAGGACTCGTGGACTTCCAACTCCCAGAATTCCTGAGCCAGCCAAGCTGGCTCAGGAATTCTGGGAGTTGAAGTCCACGAGTCCTAAAAGAGCCAAGGTTGCCCACCCCTGTCCCTAGTTAGTGGAACAGACAGGGTCGCGCTCCCTCGCACTTTTAACAGAACCGTAGTCTAAGTAAATCTCAAATTGTTCCAGACTTTGCCACCATCTATGGAAGCCCTCCGCTGTGTTGCAGTCCCTTCAGTGAGAGAGGAACACTTCGGCGAGGGGGGGCTTGCAGGTACTCCACCGGGTCTCGCCGTTTGCACCGACTCAGCTCATAAGCCCCCTCGCTGGAGCACGGGAGGCGCCCTTCCCCAAGCTCTGGGTCCGGGGTCCGGGGTCCGGGGGCGGGGCGGGGCGGGGCGCAGAAGGCTCGGTCTGCCGAAGCCGCCCAGTCGGGGGACTCTTTAAGTTTTGCGGAGCGGCTGGTGAGCTTCGCCCAAGTCAAGCGGCGGCTTCCGTTCCGCCCGCCTCTGGTGTTTCGTGGTCTGAAGCGCAATCCTGGGCCACACCGCCGGGTGGCTGGGACAAAGAGACG
The DNA here is from genome assembly GCA_034064705.1 of Bothrops alternatus. Classification (NCBI taxonomy): domain Eukaryota; kingdom Metazoa; phylum Chordata; class Lepidosauria; order Squamata; family Viperidae; genus Bothrops; species Bothrops alternatus. The sequence goes on from JARGCV010000143.1 coordinate 184,054, forward strand.
AGGATCCCAGTCTGGTTACTATGGCAACAGCAGAGGAATAGTTTAAAAAAAAAAAAAAGAGAGAGAGAGAGAGAGAGAGAGAGAGAGAGAGAGAGAGAGAGAGAGAGAGAGGAGGAGGGCTTCCAAACGCTCCCTCCGTCCCTTGTCAAATTGCTGCCACCGTCTAAGAAACGTGGTTTTAAAAAATTCCCAACGTGTGCAAAATGCGTTTATGCGGCCCGTTCACACGCGACGATTCCACCCAACCCCCCCCCCGGTCCCTTTAGTTTAGCAGCAGCGGCGGCAGGAGAACGAGAATACCGAACCCACGCGCACGCCTCCCTGTCTGCATGCAAAGTGCGTGTGTGTGTGTGTGTGTGTGTGTGTGTGTGTGTTTTCTTTAAAAGGCAGTGGTTGGCTGCTTTTCCGGACATGATGTGGTAGAAGCTTGTCATCATAATGGAAATTCATTGCTGTAGCTATGGTAAATCGAGTTTTCTGCCCGTGCTGAATGCATTAGTCTAATGAGATGTTTGCAGCTGGGGAAGCTCGGCGGGCTGAGAGACAGGGGAAAGGTGGCTTGTGGAAGGGTCTCTGTACACGTGCTACAAGTCCTCGACTCTTTGGGTCAGCAGACCTCCTGCTTGTAAAGAAGCTGATCCAGCACTAAACGCTAGCGCTGTAGGTAAGGGGAGGCGAGGCGCTGGTGTGCAGTTTCCCCCTTCGCTGGGTTGCCCTGCTCTGCTCTGCTCTGGAAAATCAGCTGCGACTCGATCGGCGTGCACGGGCTCGCCTGTCGTCTTCCTCGCGCGCTCAGCCTCGGCTAGGGTGCACGTATGTGTTGTGTGCACACGCGCGCACACACACACACGCATATGTGGCACGGGATCCCCTCTTTTTCACGGGCGCTTCGAGCCACGACTTAAGTTTATCCAGCTTCAAGCTAATTAATAGTGTCTTCTTTGGAACTGTTCGGTGTCGAGGGGAAAAAAAAAATCCCTTTCGCGGGTTTTTTTTTTTTTAAACGTGTCCGTGAGACTGACACTCTGTGGGTGTGCGGTGAGTTCCGTGTGGTTTTTGATTTTTTTTTTTGGTTGAGTGCCTTAAATATGAGTGCTTAAAAGATTTCTCGTGTCTGTGGAAGCGCACTTTCCCCCATTTCTGAGGAGCAGAGAGGTGTGTGCATCTCGTGACAGCTGTTTAATGCAGAAAATATATAGTACGTTCTTATAATTGATTTTCTCCCGAGACTGATTTCTTGGAGCTGTTCTCTCTGGTCTATTTATATACCTGAGTGTTTGTGCTGGTTTACAAATTTTGCCGGAAATTTGTGAAAAGCTCTGTGAATTTGTGTCGTTAAGCTTGGTGGTTTTCACTTAGAGCATATGAAGCACGGAACTTATAATATATATATTTAGCAAACGATATGCTTGCCTGTATGTTTTTTTGTCTTTTGAAAATGTTTATCGCGATGTACGTTTAACAGCTATTTCATTTTACATCTTGAAATGAAAACAGCTTTCAACAGTTTTCTTTTGTGACCAGTGAAAAGCCTCTGCTGTTTAATAAAGCTCTTCTCAATGTTAATCACATTATTACTTATATCAGGGAGATAATGTGAGTAATTGAACAATGAGCATCTTTAGAAGTTGCTTTTCCTCTCCATCCCATCCCCTTGTCACAATAGTTTGTAAATAAGCACTCATGAATGGATTTTAGGTGTCAGTGTGGAATTTTCTCTCTCTCTTTGTGTGTGACGTATTTCTGGAAATGTAGATTTTATTTTTGAACAAAATGCTTTTAGATTTGTGATCAAATAGTCTGGAGAAGCAGATGCTTTTAAAGGTGTGTGTGTATGTGTGTGTGTGTGTGTGTGTGGGAAATCTATAGTTTCTGAGGCTGAATTTGGAGGAAAATCAAGACTAGGAAAGATATAAACAAGAATGAGTCATGTAACGGCTTGGAATATTCAGAGGCAATCCAGAAAGAAGCTGGATTAAAATTTTTCTACTGTTCCTAGATAGGTAGTCATGACTATTTCTAATATTGAGAAAGGCTTTGGAGATAAACACCACATAAAGGATACCGGTAGTTGTGGCCCCTAACCAGTGAAACTAGTACATGATTTGGATTTAGATTCAAATAATTTATATTATATTCATTGGTTTTCCTCCATGTTATTTTGATATAACCTGTCTGTGGATCAAAGGCTGAGATTTAAAATATCTGCTTTGAGAGATGCATTGTTTAATATATTTATGTTCTATTTATTTTAGTGTGCATGTATTTTAAAGAATCATTTTCTGGAGATGTTTGCTTTTCTTCAATATATTGTTATATTTTTAAATGGATTTTTTTTGTGGAGAAAGAGCTAGGACAATAGTTTAATTTCCACATCTGGAGCAAAAAAATATATATGCAAATATGTCCGGTTTATATATAAAAAAATCAAACTGAATCTCCCATCACAATCAATTCTAAAACAGAGCTTTGGATGGATGTAGTAGCTGGACCTATTTGATATTTTCAGAAACTTGTTTGAAACATTTGTAAACAGAACACTTTTTACTACACAGGTGGATGCCATGGGGAAGAGAATAAAAACTACAAATGGATGTGTGAGTTTTGAGCCTACAGCAAGAGTTTATATTGTGAATGAGCAAACAATGACCACCCAGCATAAAAGTGAGAATTTCTCTGAGGCACTTCTTAGTTTAACTAATACATTTCCCTGGAGACAGTTCCCAGTTAATTTTCACCCTTGTTTTTCTCTGCTTCTTCTGTCTCTGTGTAAGTAGACAAAATAGATGATAGAAAGTGAGATAGCTTGATGTCCTTTGCACATCCTTTTTCTTTTTCTCTTAGAAATGGGGCTTATGTTTAAAATGAAATAGTACAAAAGTCTCTCCTTCCTAATCATTCATGCTTGAAAATGTGTGTTTTTTTATTATAATTTAAACTACCAATATCCCAACTTTTGAATATATTGGACTTGAAAGATACTATGATTTTTAGCTGTTGAATATCTCTCTTCCTTCAATCTACCCAGGTATTCATGATACTATTCTTCTTCTTCATCATCATCATCATCATCATCATCATCATCATCATCATCTCCTTTTATCATTCATTAAAGGTAGGATTAAAAAAAAGGCTTCATGGACAAAGTTCTTTTTCTTACCTTGTGTCTTAATTTCTTCAGCATGCTATTTCATACTTCTTTGCATGCTGATCTTTACGCTTTGCATAACAGGGCTTACCTTGAAAGTGAATTGTGTAATGATGATGATTCGAAAGGATTGGTATAACTTACAGATCATACTTCTATCAGGCCATGATAACTTGACAGAACTTCCATGTTTAGAGACAGTGTACCAGATGAGAGGGGGCAGAAACTAGAGAAGGACTGTCTGATTCACATGGCTTCCTGCCAAGACTTGGTCGGCCTCTATCAGAGGAAGGATGCTGGGTGAAGCATATATTTAGGGGTTTTTTTTTTAATGGAGGCATGTGCCTTTCCTTTCCTGTCAAATGAATTTTGTTTCCCTGTTTTGTTATATCTGTGAATTGAATGCAATTGGATAAGAACAAGAACAAGCTTTTTAAAATATAGCTGTTAACTGTAACAGGTAAGCCCATCCCAGGTCATACATGTCTGTTCTCTGTTCTTTACTTTGATGACATGAATTGCTACAGGGCTGTTTTCTTTCTGCCACACATTCATGTGTAACTGAGAGAAGTTGTAATTTAGGAACTTATGGGGCAATTTTGGCTTATTTGAAATTAGGGTTTTAAAAAAAGTCATGCTTGATTTCATTATTGTATTGGCTTCCATTTCTTCTGCATGGCATACACAAGGGTCCCTTCACAAAATATCCTTTTTCTTTCACAGGTATCTTTCTTTAGTAGATTTATCTTGCTTTTCCCCAAGAATTTCCAGTTCATGGGTTGTTGTTTTTTTGTTTCCCGATTTTCATAACAGCCTTAGGAGTTTTATTAGGCTGCCACTGAGACACAGTAATTGCCCCAAGGTGGAGAGATAAGCTTCAAACATGGTTGAGGATCTAACCACAGCATTAATTTGGTTCTTTGGAAAATCAGTTACATGCACATTTATATATGCACATACAGGGCAGAGAAATAAGAGAAATCATTTAAACTTTCAAAGGGATCATTGCAGAACTTTATCTACCTTTGCCTCACCCCCCCCCCACAGTATTAATTACAGCAAGAATAATTTATAAGGAAGTCACAAGCCAGTGACATTCAAAACTTAAACCTTCTGGCTGATTAGCAACACATACAGTTCTGCCTATGAACACTTGAAATCCACTAAATTCTGCAAGTAATAATTAAAACGTTTATTTTTCCTTAAGATGAACATGGTATGTAGAAGAACATCTTGTTTACTTACACATTAACAAACTAAAACATTATCTTTATAGTCTGAACATTAAAATACTAAATGCCCTTGGGAGTTACAATGTAATGCAAACATATCACTGCTTCTCTTGTTGTATTCTCTGATTGGCTCAACCTACATTCTCAAGTTAATTATTTTATTCAATGTACTGTTATTGCAGTTTTGCACTGAGCAAAATATTGGTACAGATCTCCTGAAAATTTACGTTATATTATTGTTGTACCAATCAAGAGTCAAGAAATGAGCAGTGGAAAATACTATCTGGGCCATGTAGCCTCTTCAACAAGACATATAGTGGCCTATATCAAACCATGTTCTTCCTTAGTTTGCCCTTCAGCAAAAATATACATAACAAGGAATTAAAATAGTTGCCGTCAATGAGTTCCAACTCATTGTGCAGATTTTTCTTTTTGCATTCATATATTCTAGAGCTGCAGATAGAGAGAAGATACAGTCCTTTTACAAGTATCCATTCTTGAACAACATTCTATCTATACTTACATCCTTACAAACCTAAGATACATACCGGTATTAATGCCTAAAATTCACGAATCATACATATATAAACTTATTTTACACTGTGATTTGAAAATTACTTGCATGGCTAACAATTAAGAATGATTGTAGCTAGTTATGTACATATGTAGGTAAATCAGAAAATACCTGGTATGCATATCTTAGGATTTAGGGATATTTTCTTATGTACTTCATGAAAAGATGATAAAAGCAGAAATAAATATGAGATTGCAAACCAAATATTTCAGTAGCAAAAAAAAAAATCCCACTGGAATGTCTTTGATGAGTGTGCAGTATGTCAATTAAAATATTGCATTTTTCACTGAAAACTGAAATAGCCAATAAATATTTACTAAGTCATTTATTTTATCCATCAGTGAAAAGCAATTGATTATGTAATGATATAAAAATTAAAAACCTAACAAAATGGAATTAAAATGTATAAACTATGGGCGGAAGGAATCATCCCACTATAAGTAATAAATTGCTACATTACAATTTAAAGCTAATTGTGTAGTTAAAGAAACATAAAATGATGCAGAAGAGGTTTTTTTCCCCCTGAACAAATCAAATCACTTTATTTTGGTCATTGGATCAGGGATTGTGACTGTGTTTGCATAATCATGAATTTTGCTCACTGCTGTTCTGCTGTGTGAACTAATTGTAGTTAAAAATAACTTGCCTGTTTGCCTTTTTGTGGACTGATAGATAATAATGCTGGGAATCATAAGCATAGATCAAAAGACTTTCATTTATTTTTTTCAAAACAGCCGGCCTTTTAAGGAATTTCATCTGTTTAAAAAACACCCCAAAGGAGCTTTAAAGAAAATACAATCTTTAGTACATGCACATCCTCCTTTGGGCTATATGTTAGAACTTTATTTATTTATTAAATCCTATAGTATTTTCATATAATAGATACAAAATTGCCAATTTTCAACACCATCACTGGATATTTCCCTGAGGATAAAAGTTATGTGAGAGAAATATAGTCAGGTCTATACCACTGTGCTACAAAATGGAGTTACACTACTGGAAAATGCTAATGTGAGAAATGTTCTAATCACAGGTATCACCTAGGTAACCAGAGATTGTAAAGAAACTTTTAAAAGATTAGCTATTGCTATGTTAATTATTTCATGAAAGATGACGGACGTATCTTTATTGCATTCCAAAACAGTCAGGATATGAAGCCAGATTCTGTGACGCTGCTATAGAATGCAGGTTGTAATGTCAATACCAGGTGAATAATTCATTTTGTAGTTCTTCTAGCCTTCAAACACAATTCATGCATTCAGTTGGAAAGACTGCCTGCAAGTGATTCCTAACTCTCAGATGGGGATTCAGTCTCTTCTGCCATCCAAACTTTGAGATCTTTCCCCCCCAAAGGGCCAAAGGAAGAACATAAGAACATAAGAACATAAGAAGAGCCATGCTGAATCAGGCCAAAGCCCATCAAGTCCAGCATTCTGTGTCACACAGTGGCCCACCAAATGTACATGGGGATCTTGAGCAGAAAGAGAAGGCAAAACCCTCCCTTTCCCTTGACCCCCAAACAAATGGTACTCAAGGGAATCCTGCCTGCCTCAACCAACATAGAGGCGGCACATGGACATCTGTTTTAATAACCACCAATACACTTTGCATCCATGAATCTATCTAGCCCTGCCTTGAAGCTGTCAAGGCTGACAGCTGTCACGACCCCTTCTGGAAGTGAATTCCATAAATCAACGATCCTCTGGGTGAAGAAATATTTCCCTTTATTTGTCCTCACTTTCTTAGCTATAAGCTTTAGGGAGTGCCCCCTTGTCCTGGTATTGTGTGATAGAGAAAAGAATTTTTCTCTATCCACCTTTTCTATCCCATGCATGATTTTATACACTTCGATCAAGTCACCCCTTAAACGCCGTCTTTCAAGGCTGAAGAGACCAAGGCGTTGCAATCTGGTTTCATAAGGGAGGCGCTCCATTTCCTTGGTCATTCTTGAAGAAGCAGGTGATCAACATGCCCTAGGCCAGGGGTAGGCAACCTTGGCTCTTTTATGACTCGTGGACTTCAACTCCCAGAAGCTGGCTCAGGAATTCTGGGAGTTGAAGACCACGAGTCATAAAAGAACCAATGTTGCCTACCCCTGGCCTAGGTAAGTGAGACAATTTCCCAAAACATTTCCCTTGCAGAAACATTTCCGTAGAGAACCTGCCTTCTTTTTCACTAATCCTCTACATTTGCAGGCACTTTTATCCTAAGTATAGATATCCCCAATCCTACCCTCACAGCTTGCCATAAGTCATACAATACCGTGTTTCCCCAAAAGTAAGACCTACCCCTAAAATAACCCTAGCTTATTTTTTTTGGGGGGTAGGCCTAATATAAGCATACCCCCCCAAAATAAGCCCTAATTTTGAGGTGAGGTGCATGCCTAAAAATCAAGCTAGGGCAGAGGTGTGGGGGTGGAGCTGCCCCACTTGCCGCGCACCCACTTACCCTTGCAGCCAGGCCTCCCATGCCCTGACACCTGCCTCGCGAGCCCATTTCTTCTGTGGCTGCTCGCACGCATCACCCCCAACCTCCATTTCACCATCAGAGGCCTTCAGGAAAGGCTTCTGCAGCTGGGAATGGAGCTCCAGATTGACGCTTGCGGCACCTCCCAGCCTCCATTTTGCCATCAGAGGCCTTCCGGAAAGGCCTCTATAGCCAAGAACTGAGCTACGGTTCATAGCTGAATCCATAGCTTGGTCCTCGGCTGTAGAGGCCTTTCCAGAAGGCTTCTGATGGTGAAATGGAGGCCAGGGGCGACGTGCGCGAGTGGTGGCGAGTGGCTGCAGAAGAAGTGGGCCGGCTGGGCGGGGATGTTTGTGCTGCTGCTGCTGCGAGGTGAGACTGTGGAAAAGACACCCCCACCCCCAAATAAGATCTGGTGCCTCTTTTGGAGGCCAAAAAGAAATTATGAGACCGTGTCTTATTTTTGGAGAAACATGGTAGCTCTGTTGGACCTGCCACAACTTAAACCTCCAAATAGAATCGTTCCTTGCTTCCATTTGTTGATAAAGATATAGTTTATTAGAGATCAAGTGCATTGCAATATTGCAAAATCAGGACTCAGAATCGTGTGCCAAAATCCCTAAGTTCTATTTTCCCCTCCCTTAACTAATTCTCATTGCCCATCCCAGGGTAACCAGTCAGGTTCAGGCAAGATATTTTCATAATGGTCACTCCCAGCACAGTTTGGTATGTGGCTCCCTGCTTCTTTCAGCTGGGTGACCTTGAGGCAACCTTTCAAGGAGATACAGCACTTACTTTCAATTTCCCAAGCATTAGCCCCTTCATTCCCCCTATCCACAGTTCATGGCTGTCTGTCACCACATAGCAGTGAAGCAGAAGCAATCATAAGGTGGCAGCTGACAAGCTCCATTCCCCCTTTCACACAATTAATTGCATGAAATAGAGTGTCCAAATATTGCTAATGCTTGGCCAGATTTGCTGTAGTCAGGATAAGCCAACATATACGGAGTACATTTTACTCTAGACTGCATCCTACAAATGGTCTCTAACTTGACAGCATGTACAATGGCTTCATTCTTAGCTGGCCTTTGGATGTAATAAAGTGTTTTATTTGACTTGAGTGTCCATATTTTTAATTCATTTACTGGTGGTATACCTCACTTTTGCTCCCAGAGATACACAATACTTTCTCCTCCATTTCCCCCTAGAATAACTATGAGATAGGATCTTTGTGCACCTTGCCTCAATCTCCTCAACCTGTGACCTTGAAAAGAAGGACCTGAAAGGAAGCTATCCACAGGATCATGAGATCCATTAAGTGGAATTCCCCCTCCAGATTTTGCCACTGTAACTAGCAGTGTCAGGAATAAATTGCTGAGTGAGCAGGGCATTATTGAAACAGTGACGTGAATGCTCCTGGAGGAAGTTGCCCAACTTAGCTGCACTTCTGATCCGGGACATTCCAAATTGTAGCATCCTGTTGTAGATCCCACTTGTAAATACTGAGCTAAAATCCACGTGTTTATCGTTAATGTGACTGCAACTCTGCACTAGCCACATAGCAGGAGAGGAGTATTTTGCATATGTTCTGATTCCATTTGATGACCTTCATGCATTTTCCTCAAATTAGTGACAAACGAGAGGCATCCCTAGTATGCTCTGTCATGGCTGAGTAAATATTGGAATTTATTTGCATATTAAGTTAGCTGTAAAGCAAAACATATCATTTTAAAAACTCCATAATGTGTCTAGTTCACCATCTGTGTGAAGAGTTACGTTTCTGAGAGCCTATAGCATTTGCAAAAGATAACTATATAATATTAAAAACCTATTAAGCATGTGCATATATATGCTGTATTTTTAATTGAGTTTCTCATCCAAAAATTTTAAATGAAATGTTAACTTTTAGCTTAAAGGGAGAAAATCTCACTCTTGGGTGTATAGTAAGCTTGAAATCAGGCATCTTCTCTTTAGTGAGGATCTGATAGATTAAATGCACATCTCATGGCAAATCATAGTTGGCTATAATCTGAGATATTTTTTAAATATGGCTTGGATCATCTATAGTACTGAGGCCTAAACGTATACTGGTAGGGATGACCCACTGCATGAATCTAAAACTAAATAAATGACATCATGTCCTAATGTTTAAACCCAGTAACTAGGTGCTTGGATCCAACAATGCAACAACTCCGAAGCTCTTACATTTGAAATTATTTTACATTCTTAACACAGCAGGAAATATGTACAGAGGAGTGTGATCCCACCACCAAGATATCCATTTATCCTTTTTTTCAACAGAGCACCAGGGATGTGATAAGCAACTTCCAAGACTTATCAAGGTCTTTGAAAATTATCCACTGCTCTCATCCATTGGGAACAATAATTATGTAAAGAACTATACTGCCATGATATTCAAGCAGAAGCTAGAAAACTATTAAGGATGCTTTAATCTGGATTTCTGGACTGAGCCAGGATTGTATTTGATAGATGCAATGCCTTTCCCTTATTCTAGGATTATATGATACTAAATCTGGGCTACTAATTTAGAAATACCTTCAATCCCAAATATATATCCTCATTGCATAAAACAGCATCCATCCCTAGGATTACTACATCTGGGGGGGGATTAAAATAAATATTCACATCCATTCCAACAAAGGATATGTAGCTTGAAACATAAATTCTGGAAAGGACCAAATGATTTCTAGTAGATCTGTAAAAGCCTCTGCCTCCTAATTATCTGAAAATAGAAGCAACAAAGTGGCTCCTCACTCCAACCTAAATTATACCATTAATATGAAGTAAAATTTACAAAACTAAGAATGGACTTTAAATTTAGTTGGACATTTTAATTCTAGTGGTTGCAATAAAGTCCTGAGCTCAAAATTCTTGAATTCTACTGCTTAGTTTTTCAGATTTGGAGATTCTAGTAAAAAAGGAGAAAAATGTAGTTGCTCCAAAAATGAAATCTACCCATCCTTGTCTAGGATATGCCATTTTATACTTTAGCTCAACTTTGTTTTTATTGAATGTCTGAGGGATTATGTAGTCCAGCCTACCCAGAGGCACCTGACTGAAGATGATTACATTAATGTGTAGCAAATGAAGAATACCCTGAATTAAATGGCTAAGAAGATTACCGCACTATATATAATTGTTCTGAAAGGATGAAATTGTTTTTTAAAATGGGTTTAAAAAAAAGACATAAAGAAATGAAAACCTGCTTCTGCATACTCTATATAAACATCCAAGATGAATATAAAATATATGTACATATTAAACGGTGGATTTAAGAAGGGTGTTTTTTTGCTGATGTCGGAGAGATGCTTATCCGTAGATAGAGAATTATGCATATAATGTAGATTTAATGATATGTTAAAGCATGAGCTCTTAACCTGGGTTCCATTGGATAAATTTCAAGGAGTTCATGAATTTGAATAGGAAAATTATTTTCATTAAATTCTAAGTGAAAGGTAGCTTTTCATTGAATAATTTAAATTGGCCAGGAAGTAATTTATGGTGTTTAAGCATCCAAAAATGTTTATTAAATTCAATAAATCTGACTATCTAAAATTATTATATCTTATAAAAACATGTTATTATTATTGATTTTGGCTGTGGAGAATGATGACCTATCAAAAGAACTGAAGCTTTTCTGCATGGGAACATTCTCTATCTGAAACCTCAGAGCAGTTAATCACATTTGCTTAAAATTGTTTGCACCTTAATGTTTCTTTTATATACCCCAGTTTTTATTTTGGGGCAAAATAAAAATAAAAATGATCCATTGATCTTCTCTGTCTCGTTTCCATCTTCCCCGTGCATTTAGCCACTGTTCGCTTTTTCAAAAACTGTTAATTAGCTGCTTTGAGACTTTGTGGTTTCATTTTAATTAATGTTATTTTTTATGAAACATTTTAAACAAAAGAAATGATTTCTGTTAAAAAATATTTAAATATAAGACTTGGAGAAGAAATTTTTGTTGATGAAATGGGAGGACACTCATCCAGGCCAATGCAAAGCAAACTCTTGCTTCAAAGCTGTGGTATCATTTATTTCAGAGCTTGAAACCAGAAAGTGATGGCAGGAGGATCAAACCACTAGACCAGCCTCCTTGTTATCATATTACACATATATTCTTCCTTACAATTCTCTTCTAAAAGCCAAAGTTTATCACTTGTGCCACAGTTATAGTCTTACAAGGCTTTAATCATGGCTGTTTGTATTTTGTATTTTCTGTTTATTTTTCTGTGCCTGGTTTTCATTTTATTTCAGAATAAAAAAGAATGTGGTACATTCTTAAATGCTGTGTTCCAGACAGTTATTCTCTGTCTGAATAAGCAGAAAGGAAGGGGTACATACATTTGCAATGCAGTAACAATGATGTGTTACAATGTAAATTAAATTTGATCTGTTACAAATTTCAGTGAGATCCTTCAACCTCTTTTGTGGCCCTTTCTTGTCAGAATAACTTCATTCATCTGCCAGATATATTTGCAAATAACTGGGATGTATTCCCAAGTTTCCCTATGGAAGACTTGCTCACTTCTTAAGATTAGATAGTCTCCTGCTCCCGTTTTCTTTTTGTAGTGGCAATTACAATGGTTGTTTCAGGAGAATTCTCATGCTTGAAAGGATTTGTCGTGTGTTTTTAACAAGAGGCTTTTGTGTTTTACCTTACTTGTTTTTCCCTCTGGCAGAAAGTTTGATTGCATCTGAATTAATCCCATGTCTTTTCAAAGTGACAGGAATATATTAATTGTTGTGAATGTTGCATGTCTGAGGTGAAATAAAACCCCAGTACTATCCCTTTAAAGCAATGTCACCTAATAGATAAATCTTTGGACGGAAAGAGAAATATGGGAGAACAATTCTGTTCTTCACATTGCTCTTCAAATTGTTCTGTGACCTTGAAAAATGTCCTTGAAAATGCAGCATCTTCTCCCAGTGATCTGCTCAGCAAACTTTGGTAGCTCATCTGGTATGCTGTCCACTGGGTCCTGCATTTTGTCCGATCCCCAAATCACTGAGTTGTCTTCAGTCTCCTATGCATAGTTGGAAAAACTCCCTTTAATGTATAGCTCATTCCCTTGCCTATTGATTCAGAAACATGTTTACTGATCACCAAGCTGTTCAATTTTTAAAATTGAGATATTTTAATTTAACTATTTAGAGTAATATTCATAAGATTATTTGGTTAATAAAGTGAATTGTCCTATAATTTTCTTGGGATTTTTCTTTTATTATCCAGTTAATAATAAAATTAGTATTTCCATTTCCCCCCCTGAAACAATTGATCCAGTATAGACACTCCTTGTACTTTCTTGATTAACATGGGCTCCAATGATGTCTGGTTAGCTCAAGCTAATTTTCTGTTCTTACATAAAGCAATTCTTTTTAAAAAAGTGTGGCTGCTTGAAATCTAAAATGGTTACAACCTTTAGCCATTCATTTATGCTTCCTGTAGCATTTGATTATCAGCCCTGGCATGCACTTAAATGTGAAAACACTTTCCTTGCTGAAGTACTTCAAGGTACTTCCAGACAAAATGTTTTGTATGCTACAAATACAGAATTTTATTGGGGAGGCGGCAAGAAGGGTCCAGATGTCATCATCTTCTTATAACCCTTGAATATTTTTCACCCTTCCTCCCCTTAAGAATATGTGAAGGAGGGAAAGATGGATTAACTGCATAGTGTTTTCTGAGTGGTGATACCGGGAATTGCTTGTTGGGAAGCTCTCTTAATCATTGTCCTCTTCCTCAGATGATATACTATCTGGGGTCTGCTGAGACCTGATTCATCTATTTTGTTTAAAAGACTTGGTGTAAAATTTAATTTCAGCAGTTTCTGTGAATCAGAGAAGATTCCCCAATTAGCCATTTCTTTTCTGTTTTTATAGGTGAACAGGTTCCTTAGATGTTCAAAATGAAGTTGCCCTTGTATGGAGTAAGCAGCTGGGCATTGAATTAGTGTTAACAGTTTTAAACAGGTGTTTTAGTTTGCCTTTTTTTAATTAATTAACAGAAGTGATACAGATGGTGATATTTGTGCAAAGTCAAGCAATCAGCATACCTATGTGAAATTTATTTTCTGTGAGTGTCATACACCATTTTTACCAAACGAGGTTCTTCAGTTTGAAGACAATATTGCAAAATGAAATGTCTTTGTGTATCTTTCTGTCTCTTTGTATACATGGCCAGCAATGTTTACTCAGTTAAGAGTTTCTTTATGGCCAGAACCATGAGCTATAGGATGCTACCAAGCACACCCAATTATTAATACTAATTTATTGTTACTAAAAAGCATGTCTATTTGCACTGCTTCAATTAATCTGGGTATGTCAAGCCTTTAGAAATTGCAGTATTTTAAAAAAACTCCATAAAATCACCAGCTGAGCTCACCTGAATAAGACTTTACTTTATTGACTGTATTACTTTTCTTTATATAAAGTATGTTATAAAGGTCAGATAAAAAAATCTAATAAATGAAATATTTCTTTCCTTAATTTTACTTTTAGTAAAGCACCAACTAAAAGTACATGTCACAGCTTTCTCTGTTGTCCTTTCATATATGCTTCCCCTCCCCCATCCACATTAAACATTTAGCAGTTTCCCACTAGGCTGATGGACTAAATTGGCTTCCATCTAAATTCTACAGTTTTTATGCTTCTTTCACCATCCATCAGCCTGCATATACATAAAATACAGGTTATGTATGTATGGATATATTTGGATAGAATGACATCTGAAAAACTGGATTTTTTAAAAAAAATTTAAATGATTTTTAATCAAGACCTTTGACTTACACTTCTTTCATTTCATGCAAGTAAATCTGCTTTCAAAAGATTGTCCTGTTAGATGCAACAAGTTGTATTTTTTGCCTTCATTTTTTTTTTAAGGAGTGGCTTTTCACCTGCTGATTTCAACAGCAGTGGATTTGATGACCTGCTGAACAAAGTACTCATGCTTTTGGGTATGCCAGGAAGGACATATTCACTTGTCCTCACAATTAACTAGTAAAAGCAGGATCATAAGTGTCAATCATGCAGCTGTTTCATCAAGAGCTCAGTAGGCCACATCCAAGGGACCTGTCCTCCCCATACCTATTTATGGGCAATTCTGCAAATGACAGCTCATTATTTCAGCAGTCTTTCTTTTCATTAACCTTAACTTTGTTAAAGTTTGAATAACAGCATTTTACTTCTACTTTCTAAAGTTGGCTTTTGTTCTTGGGTGCAAAAGTCAAGCACTTAGTAAGAGAAAGTATTTTGTGCTGCGGGAAAAGTCACTTAGTTACATTCTGTGGATAGCTGTATGTCTTACTTTAGTAAGGATCCCTTATTTGAAAGACAGTCCAGTTTAGATTTGGATTGAAGTAGGAAAAGAGGGGCAATGGAACAGTGTCTTGAAGCTGCACATTCACAATTAACACCTGATACTAGCATGAGGATAAATATGTTTGGTCATAATCTTCCCTGCAATGATGAGATACCCCTTTCTATTTATATTGTAGCCATTCTTTCTAAACTTGCAATTATGACTGTCAATTAACAGTCATGCATAATGTAAACTATTTCACTTTTTGAATGATGCTTTTTCTTTTTAAAGTTCAGTCATCTGAATGATTGAGTCACTGTAAAATCGTGGGCTAATCAATCCTTCTGCAAAAACACAGATGTATTCTGACAAGACTGTTACCAAAATAGAGAGCTTTGAGTTCCACACTGGGCTAATTGATACAATTCCTCAACTGTAAATTATCTGTGTGTAATAATAGTATAATCAGCTAGTTTATGAAAACAACAAAAATCGGTTAAAATGATGATTTTTAAATTAAATGATTGTTAGAAAAACTGTTCTTACCTTCTGTGTGATCAACGTACAAATTTTGAAAGTACAGTATAGCAATGAGAGTACAGGCATACATCCCATTTCAAGAGAATTGAAAAGTGTTAGGTATTCCCATGTTACCTAAAGTTTAGTTTTTTTGGAAAGAAAATACCAGAGGTTGGAGAAGCAGTGGGCTCATTTTATGCCCTTTTAAAGGAAGTGAGTGGTTAGGTGAACAGGTGCTTTATTGTTCAGGCTTGGAGCCTCTGAGGAGTAATTTAAGCTTAGGATCTAGCATCTCTGGTTTACCAGGTGGTAGTAATAATGCTGGTAAAGTGGCTTGGTTGATAACTTAAGTAGCTTGCAGATCAGAAACTCAGATGTTGCCTTACTTTGTCTCAGTTGATGTCCATTGTGCCATCAGAATTTGAGGCACAAAGAAAGATAGTGTATAGAATTTGAAAAGTTAAAGAGAACTGGGATTTCTCCATCTTTTCCGTCTCAAGCAGACCAGCATGTGGTCATGCTTCTTGCTAATAAAGACCAAGCTTATGTTGGGCATTCAAAGAGTGAAAAGAGAGCTGCCCTCTGGGTTACTGTTTTATCAAAGGTTGATTTAAGCGTCTCCAATTCCAACCATGTTTCTTCAGAGCATTGTGTTTCCAGATTAGATTAAACACTTAATCTTGTTTCAAGGTCAAGCAGGGTTTGATTAAGTTTTCTGGTCTGACTTTATGAGATTAGAAAGCACAACTGCACCTTTTCCCTTCCTGAATCAGAAAAGCACTGGTTATATTTCACTCCCTACTAGTCTGGAGTGGTGGCGAAGGAATGCTTTTGATTTCAGGGAAGACAAGGATCGAGATGGGCACTACTCACTGAGCTTTAAGATAAGAGCTGTGATTTTCATTTTGTTCTAGAAAAAATGCTTTAAATCTGAATTTGTTCTTTGAAAAATTATTTTTAGACTAAAAAAAATAACCTCACTGATTTTATTTCTAATTCAGCAGAATAGTTTAACAATACAGTCCAATTCATTTCTATCCAGAACTTTTTTTATGGGGGAACATATTCAGGAAACTGAGGATATGATTACAGCTTAATTTTGAACAGCAAAAGCCTGCATTTGATTTCATGCCCCCAAAGAGTTCTGGGCATGAATTTTCAAGCAGTGGTTCAACACTACAATATTTAATAGGGATCTAATTTTACCAAGAAAAAGAGAAAATGAAAGAAAAAAGGAGCATAGAATCTGTCTTTAAAAGTTGCTTCAATTATTTTAGTACTGAAAATAGTAAAGCATGATCAAATTTGATTTGTTCTTAATAAAGGCCTTGTACACGATGTAGTTTCATTGTTGTATATGTGTCTTTCTTGATACTGAAATAAAATTAGTCAAAACCAGGGAAATTTACAATTTAGCAGTGGAATTGATGACAGCTATTTTATTTCTGTAGTGGGAAGCAACTGGCCTTTTAAATCACAAGCCAGTCTTAGATGCCCAGAGAGAGTCACCTGACCCCTGAGGACCAATAAAGGAAAAGTAAGGGGTTCTGTCAGGTTTGGGAGCAGGAAGAGTTTTGGGGTTTGGAGAGAGTTGGCTGAAGTTTTGGAGGATTCAGGCAAGGTGGGAAATTGAGTTGTTTGAGTGTAGCTAACCTGGATTTCTTTTTTTAAAAAAATCTCTTTTTACCTGTGTGTTGTGTATGTCACACCTTATCCCCTTTTGACATCTTTAATAAAGTTTCTTTTTGTTTGACTGGACTCTTCTGGCACCCACCTGTACTGGGTTGAGCTGCAGAATGATAAAGTTATGTTTTGATTTCTCTTTCTATATTTAGCCAGACCCAGTGTGGGGTGAGGGTTCCCCCTTCAATCATCTCCTGGTTCCCAGAGGGCGAAACTGGTTTATAATGAAAGTTCCCCAGCTGTGGGTCACCTCAGAACTGAAGCACTGCAGAGGAAGGAGTTGGTTTAACCCTGAAGGTATCTTTTCCCTTATTATAGTTGTCCAAACAGTTGCTTCAACTAATAAAAACTGTGCTAAAATGATATTTAAGCTTCAGATTGTGGCGGGTCTGTTAGTCGAGAACATTTGCAAGCTGCATCCTGGGTTCTTCTGCCTTGCAGCAAGAAGTCCTCACTCTGAATGCCTTGGAGAATGAGCATGCTGTACCTCTTTTCCTGGCCGTAGGGATATATTTAGATGCCGAAGTAGAGGTCTTTGTCTCTTTTTAACTATTATTCATAAGTACTTTTGGGTTGTACATCATAAAGGCAATCAAGGCATGTAGCTAGGGAGTAGAGAGCTCCCAACCAATGTCTATTCAATCCCACCTCTGAAATTAATGTTCTTCATTACAATATTCTCACATATTTATTTCCAATCTAAAATCAAAGTTGCATAGTTGGAAGAGAAGTGATACTGCTTCTTCCTCATATTATCTATCCATCCAACGTGCATCTCAGACATGTTATAACAATATGAATATAGGTACAATAATAAAAAAGATAAGTCTTCAAGAGGTATGTGTTCAGGTTACTATATGGGGGAGAAAATACTTCTTTACTTTCACTGGTATTTTAAACGAAAGCTGTTTAATGCTAGTAAAGTGATTTATAGCATATTTCAGTCATCCCATTTTTGAATTCTAGAAACAAAGAACAGCTGTTTAGATTTTTGTTTCTTTTGAAAATGTGCCTATAAAGTTTATTGGTGCTTTCTAATATCTCAATTTACGTAAAAGCATTCAAGCAGAGTTTAAACACAAAATCCACATTGTTCCATATTTGCACTGGGGCAGCAACTGCATTAAGATGATAACAGAGCAGAGTTCAGCTCCACATCTTTCTCTTCCGGCCAAAAGCTGAAAACTGAAACATTACTCCATCCAAACATACATTTCAAAAGCCAAATGTCACAAGTAAGATAAAACACCACAGACTATTCCATTTCATACTGTTTGTCTGCAATGCTTGACAGTTCCACATGTTCTTTATTAGTTGAGGGATATAAAACAAACACCATTCTGATTGTTTGCTTGATGCTTTATTGAAAGACGGAAATTTCATGTAAACCAATAACATGTCTAATGGCTTTATGCTTTAAGAGATTGGAAGGAGAACGTGGAGTCAATGAGGCTGCTGCATGCAGCATTTCAAATGTAAGAATTCTAGCAAGGATAGAAAAGAATCAACAATCCATCTAGAAGTTTGTGGTATGACACACCAAGTACAGAGTTTGCAGACTGGCTTTCTTTTTTTGTCTTACAAGCCTGGAGGGCATGTCTAAATAAAGTGTGAACATTTGATATAAATCCTTCCATCACTCTTCTTGAGAGATATGAAAGAGCTAAGAAATCTCAAAACAGTGTGAAGGACAGAAAGAGTGATGGTTTTAACCAAGAAATTTGGGATAAAAATGCAACTGAATTCTGAATCCCAATAAACCTTTATGAAAAATCAACTCGAAGCAATCTATGTTCTTGAGGCTGGATCGTCTTGTCAATTAGGTGGCAACTTTCACTTGGTCTTTAATGGTGTCTGAATGCTGGGTAGAATGTGCAAGAAAAGACAAGCACATTAAGGATGCTGAATATTTTAGTCTGAATAGGTTAATTTTTTTGTCCTGAATACTGACAAAAGCAACTAATATAAAGTATTATCTGTTAGGCTTCATAACAAATATTACCAACAATAAAATACATCGCTAAATACATGATTTACCTGCAATTTAATTTCTTTCATGATTATTTATGAAGCAAAAGGGAAACAGGATGCTTGTACCTCAAAGCATGATGGCGTTCAATAGAGCTCTTTGGCATCTTCCCCATCTGTTACTAAGACAAGCATATGTGTGATGTTGTGATTAAGGAGCTGAATTTGAAGAAATCTTGGATTAAGTCCACTTCAGATGTGGAAGTTCACTGGCTGATTTGGGATTACTGTCCCTTGACTTACACTCCCCTATACTGTAATGTTGCATGATGTGGATAAAGGATAAGGAGGTAGTTGTCCCTGAACTCCTGGAGGAAAAATAAGGAGAGAAATCTAAGAAATGCAGAAGAATAATGAAGAAAATGTGGCCTGACGAGAGAGAGTTAAAGGAAGGGGAAAAGAGCAAGAGACTTCCTCTGTTGTTATACTGGCTCTAAAAATTGTTTATGCTCAAGAGCATGATTTAGTTAAAGCAATGTTCAAAACAAAACTAATTGGATGGATGTGAAACATATGGTTTGTTCTCTGTCTGGTTTGACATTTCTCCTGCAATTTTGTATTTGGGAGGCTTCCATGGCTTGTAGATTGTGCATTTTCTAAAATACATGGATAGGATCTCTAGAATATGCTTGTGATTGGGGATATAGTCAGAATATAGGGGATATAGTCATTGAACCCCTGTCATGGTCTGATCACTCTCTCCTACGCCTGGACTTTCTGACCGTTGCACCCCACCGCAGGGAGGCGGAACCGGTGAGATGGTACTGCCCCAGGCGGCTGATGGAGCCCGAGCGATTCCAGGCAGAGCTTGGGCCAATTCCTGAGGTTCGGATACACGACTCGGTCGAGGAGCTGACGGCAGCCTGGGATAGGGCTGCGGCCGGCGCTCTAGACCGGGTCGTGCCTTTGCGGCCTCTGATTCGGCGTGCGTCTCGATCGGCCCCTTGGTATAATGAGGGGCTGAGAGAGATGAAACGCCGGAAAAGACGCCTAGAGAGCAGTTGGAGATCGAGCCTTGCTGAATCTGACCGAACACTGGTAAGAGACCATATTAGGTCCTACCTAGCGGCGATAAAAGCAGAGAAGTGTTCTTACTTCACTGCTCTTATCGCGTCATCAGATAACCGCCCAGCCTCCTTGTTTAGGGTGACCCGCTCCCTCCTTCATCAGGAGGTGAGAGGAGACCCCTTAGAGGGTAGAGCTGAGGATTTCGGAAAATATCTGCATGATAAAATCGCTCAGATACGGGAAGACTTTGATTTCAACTGGGTGTGTCCGGTGGGAGAGACGGAGTCCGGTCTTGAGACTGTTATCTGGGCTGAGTTTGACCCCGTGACTTCCGAGGACGTGGACAGGTTGTTTGGGGGACTTAGGGCGACCACTTGTTCATTGGACCCGTGCCCCTCCTGGCTGGTGCTGGCATCCCGGGAGGTGGTACGAGGCTGGTTCCAGGTAATTATTAATGCTTCTTTAAGTGAGGGTGTCTTCCCTGCCGCCTTGAAAGAGGCGGTAGTGAGGCCCCTCCTTAAGAAGCCTACCCTGGATCCAGCTGTTTTATCAAATTATCGTCCTGTCTCCAACCTTCGCTTTCTTGCGAAGGTTGTCGAGAGCGTGGTTGCCAGACAGTTCCCACGACACCTGGAGGAATCGTTATACTTGGATCCACACCAGTCGGGCTTCAGGCCTGGCTACAGCACGGAAACAGCATTGGTCGCGTTGGTGGATGACCTCTGGCGGGCCCGGGACAGAGGTTGTTCCTCTGCTCTGGTGCTATTGGACCTCTCGGCGGCTTTTGATACCATCGATCATGGTATCATGCTGCAACGGTTGGAGGGGTTAGGTATAGGGGGCACTGTTTTGCGGTGGTTCGCCTCCTTCCTCTCCGGCCGGATGCAGTCTGTGTTGACAGGGGGTCAGAGGTCGACCCCGAGACCCCTTGTATGTGGGGTACCTCAGGGGTCGGTCCTCTCGCCCCTACTGTTCAACATTTATGTAAAACTGCTGGGTGAGATCATCCGTGGTTTTGGTGTGGAGTACCATCTGTACGCTGATGATACTCAGCTGTACATTTCCACGCCGAACCACCCCAACGATGCTCTTGCCGTGCTGACCCAATGCCTGGAGGCCGTGCGGGTCTGGATGGGGAAGAACGGGCTCAAGCTCAACCCTTCCAAGACCGAGTGGCTGTGGCTACCGTCGTCCCGGTTTAGTCAATTGACTCCTTTGTTGTCTGTTGGGGGCGAAACAGTGGCCCCCGCGGAAAGGGTTCGCAATTTGGGAGTCCTCCTGGATTCACGGCTATCTTTAGAGGACCATCTGGCGGCCGTGGCCGGGAGGATGTTCTATCAGGTTCGCCTGGTACGCCAGTTGCGTCCCTTCCTAGACTGGGACTCGCTATGCACAGTTACTCATGCCTTCGTCACTTCCAGGCTGGACTATTGTAATGCTCTCTACATGGGGCTCCCCTTGAGGTGCACCCGGAGGCTTCAGCTGGCCCAGAATGCGGCCGCGCGGGTAGTGACAGGAGCGTCGTGGCGCTCCCATGTAACACCGCTCCTGCGCGAGCTGCACTGGTTGCCGGTGGTCTTCCGGGTGCGGTTCAAGGTGTTAGTGACCACCTTTAAAGCGCTCCATGGCATCGGACCCGGATACTTACAGGACCGCTTACTGCTAGCAAATACCTCCCGCCGTCCGGTACGCTCCCACAGAGAGGGCCTCCTCAGGGTGCCGTCGGCCAGACAATGTCGACTGGCGACCCCCAGGGGGAGAGCCTTCTCTGTGGGAGCTCCAACGTTTTGGAACGAGCTCCCCCCCGAACTCCGTACGATGACGGACTTACGCACCTTCCGTCGGGAACTGAAAACTTTCCTTTTTCAACAGGCCGGCCTGGCATAGAAGCTCCGGCTCCAACTGGGTGAAAATGTTTTAGGGGGATTGTGCAATTTTTAGGATTTTTGTAATTTTTATGATTTTAGGATTTGTATATATTGGGTTTTATAGATTTTATGGCCTAATTTGTTTAATTTATTTTTAAATATTTTAATTTTGTACATTTATATGTTTTTTAAATTTTAAGGCTGTAAACCGCCCCGAGTCCTTCGGGAGAGGGACGGTATAGAAATTTAATAAATAATAATAATAATAATAATAATAATAATAATAATAATAATAATAATAATAATAATTGTACAGGAACCCAAATATTACACATGATGGCAACATCTTAAGCATCCCAATCTGAGGTTTCCCCTGAGATCCAAATGGCTCTCATCTTAAGGATGTTCTGGAAGGACATGAAAACCTGGCTATGGAGGACGGTGGATGGACAAACCCACCCCCCCTTTCAGATGTTTGTGTTGTCTGGATTGCTAACCATGCTCTATTTTGAAATTATTTTTGGTTTTTCAAGCTGTATTACGGTATTTATTCGTTGTTGTATGTTCTTTTTACTTTATGAGTTGCCCAGAGTCAGTTGGAATCAGGCAGCATAAACAAATTGAATCAAATACATAAATTCTACGGCTGCCTTCCCCAGCTGCCATATGATCCCAGGAAAGTTTAAGGTATTATTGCTTCACACCCATGAAGGAATGCTTGTTCTTCAAATGCTGTTTATTATTTTCATTAAATAATGAAAATTATTTAATCCACTCCAAAATACTTTGCTGAGAAAAAGCAAAGGCAAAATAGCAAATAGAATACTTCGGCGCAAACGGCATTCATTTCTCAGTGTGATGTTAATGTTAAGGGTAGGAGTGGCCTGCTGTGGAACACCAGCATTGTGTTCTGTTCCCGTGGAGCCAATCAGATGCATCTGTGGAGCCCACAGGTGGGACAGGAAAGCACACTGCCTCTGTTATCAAAGAAAAATACTATTCCTATTTGCTGAAGGTAAGAGAGAGCCTTAATGATGACTTGATACCCTTTGGTTCCATGGATCTGTACTGTGTTCAGTATGTAGTCCTTACAAATTTTCCTCAGACTAGGCATGCCATTTTGGGATTTTTCTCTTGACTTCTATCCTTTTGCAGTGATCTTTCCAGCAGTAGAACCAGTCATAACTGTTACCATTATCTTTTCAGATGAACCAAAACAAGCATTACAAAGCGATAAAGTACAATCACAAACTCAAGAAACACATTTTAGATGTAGAAGTAGAGAAAATGAATGCTTCTAAGAGATGCGACATTGAATTTGGGTCGGTCACCAGGACCAGAGATTTACTCTGCTGAGCTTTCAGACACATGCTGGAATTTCAGGGAATTTCTCTCTTTGGGAATATGTGCTTTGGGCTGTTCTGTGAGTCGTGTTTATGTAGTGTCTTCCTATTGGCTGATTAGCTTGTTATGGCTGGTGATTGGCTGTCGTTTCCTTGTGCTGCCAAGCCCTCGGCTCCTAAATATTTAATGAGCTGGTGGTAAATCAGTACTCCTGTTAACTGACAAGGGGCCCATTTCCCAGGCTTCAATCATTTCCCTGGCTACCTTTGTACCTGCATGGCCAATGATCTTAGTTGCTGCAAAATTAAATTTTTTATCGTTGTTCATTGCAATGTGAGGCTACCAATGAGTTCAGGTCTCCTTGTCTGACTGCTCGCTTGTGTTCTTGCAATCTGGTGGTTAGCTTTCTCCCTGTTTGTCCTGCATAATCACAGGGCAATCTGTGCAGTAGATTACATTGGAAATATCTCCCACCTCCAAGTGATCTTTATAATGCACAATTTGTTCTCCTATGGTAGCCTCTGGGCAGTGTGCAATGCCCACTTGCAGATCTCGGAAGCTGCGTTCTACTGCTCCTGAAATGTTTTTGATGTATAGCAGAGTGTGGTCTTTTGCCTTCCCCCCCCCTTTGCTTTTTGCACAGGCATCTTGTAATAAATGCTTGTGGGTACCCATTATGCTTGAATTGTTCATGTAGGTACCTTCTCTCTAGTTGTTTAGCTTGCTGGGTAGTACAGTGGGTTCTCATTCTGCCATATAGTGTTTTGATACAGCTTCTTTTGTGTGACAGTGGACGAAATTTGATCTCGCATCATCATCATCCTGGGACATGTGTATTTGCTTCATTCACTTCTAAGAGACTATGCACATATATGCATGGAAGGCTATTTAAAAAATGCCATTCTGTCTTGGTCCACCTGAAGGGTCTCAGGAAGCCACCAAGGATTTGTTACCTAGAGAATGGCAGGCAGAACAGATCTGGTCTCTAGCAGTATCAGGACCCTGGAGAGTTCAAGACAGCAACTTTATTATTATTTTTTAAAATATTTTTATTGAGTTTTATAAGGGTAATAAAGGAATAGGGTCAAAAAGGATAAGACAAAGGGAAACGTACAAAAAGGTTAGACCAGGGAAAAGGGATAACACAAAAGTGGGATTAATCCCACAAAATAACATCACTTCAGCAAGTCTACCAGTCCGGGTCTTAATAATTACTCTATTATTAAACAACTTTCAATATAATCATGTAAATAACAAATTAATCAATAAATCTCATTCATTTCACTACTTAACAATGCTTAATATTAATTAATTATAATAATTTTAAAATAATAATATATTACATATTAATTATAATTTACCATATTGTTTAAAATCACAAGTATGGAAAGAGGAAGAAGAAGAAGAAGAGAAAGAACAAGTTCATACAAATAATCATGGAATATAAATACAAATTATCAATTATCTCTTTAAATTTCATAACCTTTTCTCATTCTATCGTGTGTCTAACCAATAATAAAAATTTCCCCATATTTTAAAGTAAATTGTATCTTCTTTCTCTTTCATTTCTAAAGTTAATCTATCCATTTCTGCACATTCAAGTATTTTTGTTATTATAGTCTGATCAGATGGTAAGTTTTCATTTTTCCAAAATTTAGCAAATATTATTCTTGCAGCTGTCAAGACATGCAATATTAAAAACTCATTCTCTTTTTCATAATTCAAACCTAATATTCCTAACAAACAGAGTTCCGGGTTTAAATTCTATCTGTATTTCAATCATCTTTTCTAGCCACATGTGAATCTTAAACCAAAACTTCTTAGCATTAGGACATATCCACCAGAGATGGTAATAAGTGCCTGGTTGTTGTTTACATTTCCAACACATATTTGATACATTTTTAAACATTTTCTCTAACTGGTGTCATGAAGGCAGCAATTTTATAACACTTGGTAATGAAACTATGGCTCCAACACCTGTTGTGGCCTAAAAAGGCTAGTGGCAACCTAGAATGAGAAGAAAAAATGGCTGCAGCCATGCTCATTGTAGCCACAACAGCTAGATGATTCCCTCACTTCCACACTTACTAAGTTAAGTTAAAGAGTCTAAGTTAAAGAGCGTTTAGCTTTTTCTGAAGTTTCAAGATGCAAAATATTAGTACACATTTGAAAAAAAATTAGGGGTAATAGTGCAAAATTTGGCAGTATCCCATTGAACACAGAGCTCTGATGTCTTTGAAAATATTGCCTTTATTTGTAATAAACATTGCAGATCTGAACCCAAACAGTCTGGAAAATGAGCACCAATATCTCTGGCTATGGTTCAAAATACCAGGAAGCCACAAATTCCATGTTGCTTATCCCCAATTTGATAAATAGTTATTGGCTTTTATCTGTATTGACAAAAAAAAAACCCTATGGCTTGGCATTTTGAATAAGAAGGGACATAGGTTTACTTGTACAGTGAACATCTGATGATCTTTCACAGAAAAATCCACTGCTGTTTTCAGGTTTGTATTTGTACATTTTATATACAGTGAATTTCAGTGCTATGCAGACATGAAGTATTTGGAGTGTTTGGGCATCAGTGTGATTCCGTGACACTTTAAACTATTCCAGCTATTTAGCATGATGTGCAATATAGCATGGCCACCATCACTCCTGCTTACATTTAACTTATGTGCTAAACCATATAGGAGCTTCTGACTATGATTAAGAAGCCATATAGGACAGAACTAAGAAGGCAGTAGACAAGTTCACATCAATCAACGAGAGTGGTTTAACGGAACATGCACATGTGGTATGAATGTGTTATCTGGAATTTTGCAAAGGAAACAAAGCACAGTATTTAAAATCCTTCAAAACCAATTTGATACTGAAATGAGCACTTTCCTTTGATATACATTAGGACAATATTTGAATTATAGTTTTATTTTACATGACTAGCTTTTGCCCTTTTCAGTATTCATTTTGCAGTATTTTTAAAGTTCAAGATACCACAGAGTTTTCCATACAATAGCAAACTAATAATAGCAAATGTACAAACACAATTAGGATTTTAATTCCAAATATATACCTTCTTTCTGATGATTATTTCCCCTAAATCAGCCCAATAAATGTTTATTCAATACATTTGAATTTGTGTTCAATATGTTGGATAGTTGCAGCCTTTGGATTTAAACCATTGGACTGCTGTTAGTTCAAAAAAGACAATAAACACAATAAAGAAAAGGCAGATAAATTTCAAGGAGGTATTTATGATTTGCAGATTTGGTTCTGGGCAGAGATAATAAAAGCTGTTAGGGCTTTTGAAAAATACAGCACCATTTATTTTTATTTATTTTATTAGCTTGTTCAAACAGTGCTCTCACAGAGCAGTTTGTAAATTATGCTGACACACTATGTGATTAAGGCCATAATAAGGTCCTTCGTGCTTGTGGTCACTTGACTGAGAACATGAAATGGAGCTTAACCATACAAACCTTCCAATTTCAGCAAGATATTTTACAGGTCAGGAAAGGTTAAGATTTAAAGGCCAGAGCTCCTTTGTTATGTTCCAAGCAGCACTTTCATTTCAATGTCAGTTCATGAAAAATAACTATGGTATCTTGGTTAAGTAAATAGTTCTGACTTCTTTCTAAAAAGGCAGATGTTTAAGGCTGGCTCAGGAATTTAGTAGATGAGGCATTTGTCTCAGGTGTCCATCTTGACATAAGTATCCTGTAATCAATTGTGAGGAGTATCCAGCTCCCAAGAATATCTCTCTTATCCTTGCCCATTCCCCTGTAGAATTCTGTTCCTTTTGGCTGCTCCTAAGTGCCAGATTTCTATATCTGGAGTATTTGCTTTATAAGGTACCCTGTTATTATAAATAATAAGAGCTGGGGTTTCATTCTGGGTGCACAGACCACCAATCACATATGGAGGTCATCCTGATCTAGTGGTTAAGACACTGGGCTAGAAAGTGGGAGACTGTAAGTTCAAGGCCTGCCGTAGCCATGAAATCCAGCTGGGCCAGTCACTCTGTCTCAGCCCAATTCACCTCACAGGTTTGTTGTTGTGGGGAAAATAGGAGGAGGAAGGTATGTTGGATATGTTCATTACATTGAGTTATTTGTAAAAATAATAAAGGTGGGACACAACCAACCAACCAACATCCTTCCATCCAACCACCCACCAGTCCATCCATTCGTCCGTCCGTCCATCCATCCATCCATCCATCCATCCATCCATCCATCCATCCATCCATCCATCCATCCATCTTGCTAGGGCACAGTTTCCAAATTCAAAAATAACTCTTCAAAGAGAAAGAAGAAAACCAGAGAAAAAAGACCAAGTCACCAATCTCCAGTCAAATTCACACAGAATAGGAAACAGCATATTGGCAAAGCAATTCCTGCACTCCAACATTGCATCACTCTGAAGTTTAAGCTTGGAAACCAAAATAAAGCATTATAACCCACTCCTTCATTAAAATGTAAAGTCTTAAGTTGAGTGGGCTCCAGGGGACTCTTGCCAGCAACACAGAAGAAGCTTGCCATTACCTGCTCTCAGACTTTTATTCAGCTTGCCAGGCTACTCGACAGCCATAGGTGCTTTTTTTATTTAGAGATGGTGAAGACAGGTCTCCTAATGGTAAATACTGCTTTGACAACAGTTAGTTGTCAGTTTATTGCTATAACAATAGTGTCAACAGCATTACTGCAGCTTTCCTTCCTTTCAATAGAATTCCTGTAAATTCCCTTCCCCCCCTTCATGTTGGCGAGACTTAATTTCTTTCACAGAGCAATCATTGGTATAAAAATTGTGCTTGATAAATGAGTTACATAGAGAACATAAAGAGTACAGCTGGAAATAGTTGGGAGTGAGGACTAATGAGTTGAGCAATGAGCAAAATGGCATCCTCAACAAAGTCTCTGGAGATTCTCAGTCATCCAGGCCATGGTTGTCCCACAGGGTGCTTTTTCAAAAAGCAACTGGACTTTCTTTGTTTTTCCTTGAAGACGTTTCACTTATCATCCAAGAAGCTTCTTCAGTTCTCTGGATGAGAACTAAAGAGCCCCTTTGGGATTCTCAACAAAGCAGAGTAGATGCTCCTTGTTACTGTAATGGAAGGCCGTAGAAGCTGAAGAATAAAGTGATAGAGACATAATGTGAAAGAAGAGAAATGTAAATAATCTGTAGGCAAAATACCATGCCAGCTATAATCCAACTTCCTTGTAGCTTCTTGTAGCTGTCAGAAATGTGTTTAGAAAGTGCTTAAAATTCCAGCAGTGCAAGCGCAACCTGGCTTTACAAGACAATACATTTAGAACAAAAACATGGTAATGCTGGCTGAAACGTATTGCAAGATAATAGAGTGAGGCATAACTGTAGACTGTTTACTATGATGTGAAATCTCTTTGAACTGTCTTTATGCTTCTCCTCCATGTCTTTGTGAGTATATGTATATTTTTGAATAGCAGAATGCTATGATAGGAAATGATGAACATTTTTTAAAGACCTTAAAATATCAGAAAATTTTCTGAACCTACATTTAATGTATTTAATTTATAATGTTATACACCCACGTGTGTGTAAATATTTGAATTTGCATCTGTTTTCTTGTCCTTCAAAATAATGATTTATTGAGCATTTATCACTGATTTTTTAAAAAATGAACCAATAATTTTGTAATGAGCAATTTCCTCAGAGAAGTTTTCATCCACTTATAATCTTTTAAAGGGATGCAATTCCAGAGCTTTGAATAAAGGTATAAAGGTAAATACTTACCATTCAGAATGAAAAAGGCTTTTGAAGATATATAAAACTATTGGGCAGAAATTACTTGATGCTAGGTAAACACAATCACTATCACTGTTGTATGGTTTAGACAGAAAATTAAGATTTATTTTTAAAATAATTAAATTAGCCTTACATTTACAGAAAGCCAATAAAGGAAACTGTTTAGTTTGTGGACTGAAATACTCTATTGATTGACTGACCCATTAATTAGATTTATGTTCTTTTTTTACTTGAAAAAGACATTCAAGGTGGCAAGCAGAAGGAAGAAAATTCCTTAAGACAAATTAATCCACAATACAAATAAAAACACAGTTAGAACACTGTCCAAGCAATGTTGTCCCTTATTAGAGCACATTGTTGTTGTTGTTTTCATTTTACTGTAGTTTCTCCAACAGCAGGAAACAGTGTGAAATCTCAGGAAAACTACTGCTTTTTTCCATCACCATCTATGAACACAATATTGTCTATCCATCAAAGGCAAGATACAGCCTCAGAGCCAGGCTACCCAAATGTGGCCCTTTCGCTGTTTAAGTGTAAATAAAATAACAATTTAAAATATCAATTATTAAAATAGTAATGAAAACCTTTTTGATGAAATATTCTTGTAATTGAAGGAGAAGAAAAATAATGCCCTCTTCCTCCTCTTCCTTTATTTCTTAATAATGTTGGTATTCATTGTGTACAACACCAAGATGCTAGGATGGGTTCTTCTTTAAATATTTTCTATTTTTATACCCCCCACCCATGCATGGCAGGCATAGAGATCTATGTCACCTTGTCAGCTATATATTTAATATATTTACTTAAAAAGAAAAGATTCTGTCTGCACCTTTCTTGCCTGTAGACTTTTATATCATCAATTCATTGCCATAGGCTGCTAGTCTTCAATAAAAATGTCAGACCAAAAGAACAAAGGTAGATCTGCAGCAGTGGAAATTGGTCACTTCTACTCCTCTGGGTCCCTTCCTCCAAAGATGCTTTCCAACTCTTCTGGCTCATTAACCAAACCTTAGCGAGAAGCATATTCAGTTGCAGCTCTTCTTTCTGTCACCAGAGTGTCATACTTCAAAGAAACATCTCCTGAAGGACAGCAAAGTGTCATTGTTGGTGGATGTGAATTTAAAAAAAAGTGCTGCAAAATGTCACCAAGGACCCATTCGCTCTGATTCCCTTCCACCCTGAAAAGCAGAGCAGAGGTATTCAGAAGTAATCTATCAGGAAGTCCTCTAATATATTTAGGGAGGATTTGCCCTCTTTGTGTGTTGGGATGACTTCCCTGAGTTTCAGCTTTGTTTTAAAAACCCTTTAACTGTGAAACCTGGGGGTGGGTCCAGCTTCAGTACAATTACAGAACAGATAATTGGGGACCCATTCAGTGAAGACCAGAAAACACTTGTTAGCCAAGTACGAAGTAATCCAAGACTGCCCAGGTGTTTGAAAGAGCCCAATGGGATGATAGAAAGCACCCAAGTGTCTCGTTTAATCTTGGTAAATGGTCCTTTTGAGGCTCATCATTCCTACAGTGGCAGCCATTTTGTAAATGGCAGCCATTTTTGAATGCATTTAAATTTCCAAATGTGCATTGTCCCCAAAGGTTGCCTATCACTGAGCAGAGAATCTGTGCAGAAGCCAGTTGGGAATCCATTCTCTTGCTTGTGGGCTGTAACTCATCTTTGGTTTTGCAATATATATGCAATGATCTTCATATCTGCCTGGCTGCTCTGTTTGAATGCTGCTGCTTGTTTTATTTTATCTTACATTATTTTTATTCTCCCAAAATAAATACCCAAATGAAAATAGCTAATTCCAGTAAAGAGAGTTTTTTTGCTCAGTGAATTATTTATAGCTGCCTTGTCTACATGTGTTACACTTCACTATTCTACACTCACAGGGAGCTGTGCTCATGTTGGAATAGTAAGAGGCAAAGCTCTTGGTGTTGTGTCAATGTGCATGGAAATTGCCAGTCAACCATACAAGCACAATATGGGACTATTTAGCATTTTCTTAGGACTTCAGTTCTGCTCATTTGCTCTGTGCGCATTCCATTTAAGTTAAAGGGAGGGGGGCTGAATTGTAACGAAGAGGAAAAACTCATGGAGACAGAGTGCATTTTCCTGTCAATAAATTACCAGCATCATATTTTAACGAGCTATGCCTGTACTGTGTATTTTCTCATCTGAAGATCTGAAGTAATATATGGTAGAAACCAGCCAGTCATATATTCTGACATAACTGTGATTTAAAAAAACACGCCACACAAACTCAACATCTTTAGGAAAACAGGAAATCTGGCTTGCACCAGGAGAAAGCCAGACACACTGTGGCTGCACATCTGTCATGTACTAAAACAGTCTAATGGGTCAGGATAAAATAAGGAGGAAATTACTGGTTCCAGCATGTCGACTGCCCCCAGTTGAAAAATTCATAGCATAAGGAAAGAAAGCTATTAATGATGAAATAAAACCAAATATAATAGACTCCTCCCTACATTAGATCATGGGAGATTTCACAGGACAGTGTGGTGATTGTAATTACTTCTTTAAAATTAATTTTCTGGGGGGGGGGAGAGCTGCATGCCTTCCAGCAACAAAACTTCTGTTAGAGAATACTAGTCACATTTCTCTTGCACAATGCATATAACCTTGAAATAAAGTCTATTTTTCTTTGTTCACTATTATGGGATTTTAAAATGGTTACAACACATAGACCTGTTTTTCCTTCAAGTCCTTTATTAACTAAAACCAAAAAGTAAAGAAAAAGAATGCACAAAATTGTAATAGAAGAAATAATAAAGCTGAAAAAAGAGAGAAACAATTCATAGAGGACATATATTCATAGACACATTACATTACATACACATTACACGTGTGATGTTGTACAGTAAACTACTCAATGAATGGAAGTCATAATTCATTACAGTTCATCCCTAGCTAATCTATGTTGATAAGATATTGATTTGTAATTTGCTGCTAACATCAATTCTGCAGACCACTGAACAGTTGGAGCCACATATTTGCCTTTGCAGTGCTGAATAATAGGACTCTCAGCTCTAGGCAAGGTATGGTAAATCCCCATTCTTTCACCAGGTCAGCTCCCATGTGATAGGACTAAACTTCAAAGAATATGCACATCTGAAAATAACTGAACCTCAAAACTGAGTTAATGCATGTAATAACGTCTTTCCCCAAAGGAACAATTGCTGGACGTTCTAGAAACACATATTTGAGTAAAGCATTAATTTCATTGCCTCTTCAACAGCATAATCACTTACTCAGGCTTTTCTATATAAATGAAATAAAATCCTTTTAAAAGATACTATGTCAACACTGCTAATATTGAATATTCTGCTTTGACAATATATGCAGAACTGTCTGGTATTTTTAGAGTTAAATCAGTTGACAGTGAAAGGGGAGGAGAATATAAGGAAAGCCTGGGAAAAAGAAATGGAAGTGGATCTTTGCCCTCCAAGTTAATTGGAAGATGTGAATCATGACCCCAAAATAGGGGAGGGGAAATGCCTGGAATGTTATGTGCAAAGGAAGGGAAATTCAGATCTTAGCATTTCCACCTCTGTAATACTAATAAAGTCTTTTTAGGCTAAAAAAATGCCTGAAAGTTCTTTGAAGTGTTTCGTTAATCAGACACATGACATAATATTAGGCTTCTTTAAATGTCTTCACTTAGTAATGGGCTATTGTGAAACAGACTGTTATGTTATGCATCTAATGGAGGTTTTCTGATCTTGTCACAAGTGGAGTGGAGAACATCCACTTTGTCTGACCTAGTGATCTCTGCATCTAAATGAAGATCTCTGTTAGAGGACAACAATTCTGAGAGGATTTTCTCCAGCTGCCATTTTAAATTCTGCATCCCTTGGTTTGTGTCAACAGCTGCAAATCCCATAGAAATCCACCAGCATATTGGGCTACTAAGGGTTTCTTCCCCAAACTATTTTCAGATGACTGTATATCTGAACGTATTGGGGAGAGGGGGCTTAGCAAACTCTAGCAATCATTCCTGGGATTTGACCCTTTAAATTTATGAATTAGCGCTTTAACAGTTGAAAGATTAATGAAAGCTTTAGCAGAAGGTTATTATAGCTCATTTATAATTCCACCATCGACCTTTTGCAAATGATATCAAAAATCCATTAAGCCATTAAAGCTACCTATTACAACAGGTTCATTTATGTAGCACTACTCACATTCATGGAATTCGGGAATATAAATGGAATACTCCTTTCGTGTATTATTTTCTGCACCTCAGATTGCTTGTCCTTTAATTCTGTTATGCTAAGTATAGTGGCAAATATCTGCAGCTCCCTCGAGTGGAGGATGAGGGTGAAAGTTCATTCTTCAAGCTTGAGGGTTGGTTTCCAAACATTTCATTACCAGGCTAGGTAACACCTTCAGTGCTGTTTAGGGGATGCCAGTGTCAGTGTTCTGTTTATGTAAGGGCTTCAGGTGTGGGACTGTCAAGTGAGGGTGTTGTGATGGGCCGGGTGTGAGTCATCAGAGAGGGGCTTGTGATGGGGAGGTGCTTCAGGTCAGAGTCTTTGGAGGGTGTGAGTTAGTGGGTCAGGAGTGAGTCATCAGTGGGAGGCTGGTAATGGGTCTTGTGATGGGGAGATTATGTCAAGATTATATAAATTTAATAAATAATAATAATAATAATAATAATAATAATAATAAGTCAGGGTCATTGGAAGGTGAACTGCTGGGGGGGGGGAAGAGATCAACCAGATCCAGGAATTATCTAGAACCAAAGACAAGACACAGAAGGATGAAAGAAGCAATGTCATCTACAAAACCAACTGTAATGATTGCAACCACTTCTACGTGGGACAAACATCACGTCAGCTAAAAACCAGGATCCACGAACATCGGCTAGCAGTCAAGCGGCACGATCCCAAATCCCTAATTGCTACCCACACTGACACCAAACAACACCAGTTCGATTGCAGCAACACAAATCATCAGCCAAGCTCAGGAGTTCATTGAAGCACCTGGCACTTCACAAGCAATTCCATCCACAGACACATTGACCTACAAGCAGCGTATGAAGTCCTCAGAATCCAAATCAATCAAGCAGCCTTCTGGAGACAGCACCACCCTCAAGCCCTTCCCCCCCATCAGTTCACCTTCCAATGACCCTGTCTTGACATAATTTCCCCATCACCATTACTAGCCTCCCATGGATGAGTCACTCCTGACCCACTAATTCATGCCCTCCAACGACCCTGACCTGAAGTATCTCCCCATCACAAGCCTCTGTCTGATGACTCACCCTGGTCCATCACAAGACCCTCACTCGACACTCCCACACCTGAAGCCCTTATATCAGCAGTTCTCAACCTTTTCCGGGGCTCGATCGCGATAGGGAAAAAAATGGCCGACCCCAAAAAAAATGGCCGACCCAAAAAAAATGGTGGACTGCGGTGCTTGGCGACCCCCGTGAAATGGTTGTTCGACCCCAAATGGGGTCGCGACCCACAGGTTGAGAACCGGTGCCTTATATAAACAGAATACTGACACCGACATCTCCTAAACACTGCTGAAGATGTTACCTAGCCTGGTAACGAAATGTTTGGAAACCAACCCTCAAGCGCGGAGAACGAAACTTCACTCTATATTTAAAAAATTCCTGAAACAGAATCTCAAAATTAACAGTCCCTAATTTATCCGATTGGCCCTAAGATAGTTTTTTTTTAAATGGTAATAAATGGCAATGTTTTTCCTACTGAAAATTTGCCCTTATTGCAGCTTGAAACTGACATATTTAAAAGAGAGGAGAAGGAAATAATGTATCTGAATGAAGGTTTGGTTTTGTGGAGTAGAGTTGATGAAGTGATGCGGGGGTGTGAAGGTTTAAATATAATTATAATTGAAAGGACAAAATTGTATGCCAGAAAGTATGAATGCGTCACTGAGATTGTTGTAAGTGCATGTGAAAGTGGGAATTCATATACTGGTGATAGTAGCATGTTATGTTCCAATGAATGGCAATGTAATAGTAACTATAATAGAGTTGGAAGGGACCTTGGAGATCATCTAGTCCAACCCCCTGCTCTCACAGGAGATCCTATACTATTTCTGATAGATGGCTGTCCAGTCTCTTCTTAAAAGCCTTCAGTGTTGGGGCATCCATAATTTAATGGAAGAACAAGAGTTCTTTAAATTCCATTAAATTTGTAATGGAAGAACAAGAGTTGAATTCTGGAGAAATTATGCAACATTCTGAATGAATGGAATTCAGTAAAAATAATCATGTTGTTAGATGACATAAATGGGTAGATGGGAACACAATGAGGGTCAGAAGAAAATAACTGGATCATTAGGAAAACCAAAAATGAATGAATAACAGAGATTCTTTTGTAACTATCTGGTGTTTGTTTTTTTAAAAAAAGGTCTGTTTCTTCAACTGCATAAGGCAAGAATAAGCCTATACATAGATACTTAATTTATTTATTATAAATTAATAATAAATAAATACTATATGGCAGTGATGGCGAACCTTTTAGAGACCAAGTGCCCCAAAACAGGCCCCGCCCTGCGTCCCTGCCCGCCCCTGTTCTGTCCCTGCCCCGCCTGCCCGCAGGGCCACTCACTGCCTCCATGGCCCACTGCAGATCGCCCAGGCAACCCAGCAGCGTCATGGTGGCCGTGCCCTCCACTCATGGCCCGCATCATCAACTGTGTGCGACGGGGCACAAGGACAGAGTCTTTGCAGCAAATATTAAAGAAATGTATAATCCAACAAGGAGTATGGATCTGAAAATTAATGTATCAAAGCACAAGATAGTGTGGTTGTGTTTGACAGGGAAAATGATGAGCAATTGCAAGTTGTATATAAATGGTGAAATTGTAGAATGGTAGAATTTTTATTAAAGATGAAAGAAATCAATGGAAAAAAATTGAGGATGCACAAATGCCAGTAGAAAGATAGGAAGTAGTATGTATCTGTTATGAGGAATACGTGGCAAAAAAGTGAAAACTGATGGATATAAGAGCAGGTTTCTGCCTATTTTATTACATGGAAGTGAGTGTATGTGTGGTCAAACATAAGTTGAATGTGGTGAAAATAGAGTTGTTTGTTGTCAAACAAGAGAGACAATCAGGAATCTGGTCGGTCACTGGGACCAGGGGTTTAGACGTCTGAGCTTTTGGACTTGTGCCAGAGCCCATCCTC
Organism: Bothrops alternatus; assembly: GCA_034064705.1. Taxonomy (NCBI): domain Eukaryota; kingdom Metazoa; phylum Chordata; class Lepidosauria; order Squamata; family Viperidae; genus Bothrops; species Bothrops alternatus. Next base: position 220,217 of record JARGCV010000143.1, read on the forward strand.
AGGGAATTTCTGGTGACCGACCCAGATTGGATCCTGCAACATTATCCTGGGACACGTTACGTATATTCGCCTTCATTTGTGAGAATCAAGAATAAATTGTGCCTATTGAACATTAATTGATATAGAAGAGCGATCAGTACAAAAAGGGTCTGTGCAGATGATTTAGTCATGCGGAGAAAGTGAATGAAGAGCAAATTGCAAAATGTAGATGCGAAGAAAGAGTGAATGGGTTGAGAAGAAGACCAAAAAAAGGCATGATGGAATAGAATGAAAGTGAGCCTCAAAACAAAAGAAAAGAAAACAAAAAAAGGACAAAAAGTTTAAAGGACAAAATTAGTATTTTAAACAGTATATGGACATGGTGAAAGAAAGGTTGTTTGCAAGGATCAAAAGGTATGGAGAGGTATAGTACAGTGATGGCAAACCTTTTAGACACTGAATGCCCCAAAACTGCTCCTCCCTCCTCCCCTGCCCTGCCCTGCCTGCCTGCAGGGCCACCCACCACCTCCATGGCTCACCACAGCAGATTGCCCAAGTGGCCCTGCAGCGCTGTGGTAGCCACACACTCTGCCTGCGCCCTGCAGTATCTGCGAGTGATGGGGCATGAGGGCGGAGTCTTGTCCCTGCTGCCTGGCTGCAATGTCCTTGGCTGTGCTGCCTCGTGCGGGCCATGCCTGGGGGCGACTCTCCTTTGGGGGGACTGTTGGTAAAGAGGGGGTTGTGGGGGAGGCGGGGCTGGGGTGACAGTGCACATGCTCACAGAGAGGGCTCTGCGTGCTGCCTCTGGCACACATGCCACAGGTTCGCCACCAGTGGTACAGTAAATGGTATCTGTGTGAACTGAATTTAGCTATTTCCTTTCCATTTTTTTTAATTATGTGCTTTTATTTTTCTTTTGCTTACTTCAGTATTTCTTACTCTTTATTCACAAAATGTCACCTATCATGCTGGAGAATAATGATGGTTGCATTATGCATGTTAAATATATCCTCACTTTTCAATTTTTTTTAAAAATTGCAGCTCCTTTACTTATGAATCATTTGCCGTTCCTGCCACCAAGACTGGATTCTGTTGACATGCAGTCTTCTAGAATTCCAGGCCGAAAAAGAGGAAGACCCCCACTCCATTCCAGCCCTATGAAAATGGCAGTTCATAATCTTTACTCTTCACCTCCTGGATCTTTGCCGGTTGTGAAGATCCCAAAGAAGCGAGGGAGAAAACCTGGGTATAAGGTATGATATTTTCTCCTTGTTTTGTTATTTTACTTTTTTTTTTTTGCCAAGGTTGAGAACCCCTGGTAGATTCTGTCCTTGTGCAAAGCTTCATCAGAGCACTTTGTTCAGGGTATTATCAGACGATGTAAAGTCTTCTAGCTGGCTTGAAGGGAAATTTCTAGGGAAATTTGTAACAACCTGTTCCGGGGGAGCATGTCTATTGGGTTTTGTTAAGCCTTCCAAAAATGGTTGTATAGATGAAGCTACCTATTCTGTATGAAACCACAATTAGTGGCTTAGGAAATGGCATAAAGATACTTCCCTCCACAGGACAATTTGCTGCTACTGCTGCTGAACAAGCTTTTCGCTTCTATGACCCCCATGCCATTTGACTTTCTTTGGCAGCTGAGCTACCGGTAGTTTACTTACCATTTAGCTGTGTAGGGGAAGAGGGATTGGTTTTCAACTGCAGTAAAGGGGGGAGGAGGGTCTCTGGAATTTGGATGCAAGCTGCTTCCCCATTGAGGGAATTCACGCCTCAACCTTCTTCCCGAGATCTGAGGTTCAGTTGCCCTAGCAGACTGCATTGTGAAATGTTGGTTTGACAGCTCTGCATTTCTTCCTCAGTAATTCAGGTGAAACGAGCAGAGGTGAAATTGACAACATACTGCACTTCTCTTTTTTCTTTGGCAAGTATCAGGCCAGATGTTAAGCAGCAAATTGCTTTGGCCTTCCTTCCTTCTCTGGGTAAAGTAAGGCATGAGGAATTTAGTTGTTACTGAAGTGTGTAACAGCTTGGGCAGTGCAATGTTCTTGGTTATTCTGAGTAGTAGGAGTGATTGCAGGTCATTTGTAAAGGTTTTGAGGGACAGAGGAGTGGATAGCAATTGTGTACAAGTGCCATTAATCTCTTTGCATAGCATTGTTGACACTAATCATGAGCAGTTCTCTAGAGCTTCAAACAAATGGGGTTTTTTTTCCCCCAGCTCTATTTGCCATGAAGTCATTTTGGGACTTTCCTACAACCAAACATTTCTTTGTTTTCTCTATACCGGTAGTTCTTCTTCAGATTGCTGAAAAAGCAAAACACAACTTTAAACCAAATAAGAGTTCCTACATTTAACAATAAAAACGCTATGGTTACAAATATCAAATAAAGCTCTATTTCCTGATCAGATAGGAGAAATTACTTATTTTGAACTGTGGCCAAAAAAAAAAGAAAAAAACCCAGAAAAGATTGAATGTTTTCATTCCAGGAATCAAGCTTTATAGCATATTTACTAATATATTGTATTAGAAGCTATAAAATAAGTTGTAATTTGCCAGGTCCCTGCACGAATCACACAATGTTTACAATATCAAAAATAGAGTGTTCTGCTTCTAGTTACTTTGAGATTTCACCTTCACAAAGTCTGTTAGATCAGGGGGTCTCCAACCTTGGCAACTTTAAGGCTGAGGAATTCTGGGAGTTGAAGTCTACAAGTCTTAATGTTACCAAGGTTGGAGACCCTTAGTAGGTTACTAATGTATATGCATCCAATCTAGAAAGTGAGTCCAATCAGAGCTGATCATTTTTAATCTTTAGGAAGCTTGCCAAGGCTACAAGACTTTTACAATGTGATATTAATTCTGTCTTTTTCGTCCGGTTTTTATTGTGTCCTTTAAAAAAAAAACATTATGAGCTATTATGAATTTCCAACAATTACCAGACGTAAAGATGACCAGAAAAAAAAGAAAACATGTATGGATATTTATTTAGAGAATCAGTTTATGTGACCACCCATGATATCTGGTAAATTGCACAGCAGATGATTTAATAACAGAACATTGATTTTAATGGTAAATCCAGACTTCAAAAACTGTGAGTTACTTCTAAACTAACTTCTCATTCAGATGCAATTGTTCCATTGTAGGAAGACTTTTTAATATATGGAGTCCTTGGTACTCTGTCAGCTTGGCTGCTTGTTTGCAGACATTTCATTACCTGATTAGGTAGCATCATCAGTGCTAGTGAAAGGGGAGTTTGCTACCTGTATTATATATAGTAGTAGCTTGCTCTGCCAGTGTAGGTGGAGATACCGGTATGTGTTTTTCCTTGGTAACTTCTCGATTAGAGTATCTGCTTAGTTTTGTCTACTGATTGCCTCCTTGATAGCTTTTTGATTAAAATATTGCTTTCTACTTGATTGTTTAGTATTAATCTCTGCTTATCTGCTATAACCACATACCCCACCTACAGTGGCAGGGCAAACCACTGTGTATATAAGCAGGGAACAAACCCCACAGTCATTATGACTGCTAATATTAGTCAGATAAGGAAATACCTAAAGAAAACCACCAAGTTCAGAGACCACCAAAAACTCCACAGTCCAACCCTGAGATACATATTTTCTCTTCTATGGATACTTTTTAATATATGAAGATGCCTAAGGCTGAACAGTGGAACTTGTCTTTTATAGTATTATGGAGGCTGTAAGTTATTTTAGCACCTAACTCTTACTGAGCAGATTTTACAAAGCTCCTTGTTTATATGGATTTTTTTTTAAATGTAATTGGTACAACTTTTCTCTCTTACATTTTACAGCAACTAGAGTGGAAACTCAAGAAAAAATTGAGAGAGTGATAAATAGATAATTTCTTATTTATTGGGTCAGAGTAATTTAGGCAAATACATTTATTATTAATAATAATAAGTCTGGATAGTGAATGTGGCAGTACCTGGAGACAGCAGAATAGAAGAGAAAGAACTGGAAAAGATAACAACATTATAAAGACCTGAAAATAGAACTAGAACAACTATGGCAAAAGGAAGCAAAGATAGTACCAGTAGTAATAGGTGCCTTAGACACAATCCCAAAATAGCTGGAGCACCACTTGAACATCAATGGCATTGACAAAATCACCATCAGTCAATTGCAAAAGGCAGCTTTACTTGGAACAACTTACATCCTGCAATGATACCTTTACCAACATCAACCTCAACATCTGACTATCCCAGGTCCTTGGAAAGGACTCAGTAGGTGGATAAAAATGCCAGATCCAGACTGAACATCTGGCTGACTGCAACAAACCATAATTACTCTACATTCTGTGCTCTGGAGTGATACACAACAGGTTGTGACTTCTATATAGCATCCCTTTCAGGTTTCTATTATGTTTGTCTCTGCATTAGGACAATCAAAATAATTATAAGAGGTATCTCTAGGGTATTTCAAGGCACTAGCAGTGAATTTAAACCTAGGCCATATTTTAAAAGCAGTGTGAAATAGAAAAGGTTGATCCTGCTTGCTTAAAAATAATAAGCAGCTGACTGGATGAATCTTTTCTATGAAGGGGCTCCATAGCTTTCACATTGCTCCTTGTTTATCAGCAAGGATGGATGCTACTCCTATACTACTTTAAAGGTTAAGAGATTCATGTAGAAGGAAGAGTCGCTTTCCATTCCCAAACCATTAAGAATGAGAGTTGTCCAGAGAATTAAACTGACAGCGGGAACTTCATTCAGTGGGTCCCAGGAGACATTTCTCTCTACTGTCATGCCCGCCTTATGGAAAATTCTTCCCCACAAAATTAGATTAGCTCCATCCCTTTTGATATTCTGAAAAGCCTTCAGGACTTGGCCATGTTGTCAGGCCTGGGACATCCAGGGAACCAGAGGTGGTTCAGGTGGTTCCATTGTTGAGGTGGCTATTTTTATTTTCTCTTTGTCTACCGTTTGCATCTTTTGTATCCCAGTATAAATATGGATGTTTATATTTTATATTTATTTTTTTATCTGCTTGTTGTGAGCCCCTCTCTGAGTTACTTTCAGTGAGATGGGAAACAATTTAAATTTTATAAATAAATAAATAAACAAATAAGCAAAAGAGCATTCTCCCTTTGTGGTACAGGAAACAATGACCCTGGTGCTAGATTAAAATTTCACTTTTTTCGTTTTTGTGGATTTATTTAGCTTAAGAGAAAACTCCAATATACAATCACAGAAGGAAAATGTAAATAATATTGTAAATAGTATTTAAATTATAATCATGTATTATGGTAAAGAACAGTTAGCCAGATCCAGACATCAAATCCTAAAGAAAATGTCATATATTTCATAATAAAAGCTTTTACATATTAGTAAAATTGAACAGAACAGGGTGTCCTATTCTGACAAAATATATGATCTTGAATATTAGGACAATTAGAACAATGGAAAGACTTTTTGTGACCTAGTACATCCATCTTCTGAACTTGTTTTATTTTAGCAAAGCTGCAAGGATTACCATAAAATTAATATTGGGGGACCTGCAAACATATGCTGCAGTAATGCCAGTTTTTTTTAAAATATGTAATTTCACAGATTCTTAAGACAGCATTATTTGTATACAGCAGGAGTCCCCCACCTGTGGGCTGCAGCCCACTAGTGGGCTGTGAGGAGATTGCAACTGGGCCATGGAATTGGCCAGCGCACATGCACACATCCTCTGCGTGAGCAGAGAGTGCATGCGCGTGTGCTCTATTTGCATGAGCGGCAGGTGTGCATGCACGCCACTTGTACAAATGAAGCTGCGTGTAAGTGCATGCTTGCTGGTTGCTCGTGTGGAACCATCCCCTCTCCCTTCCTGCCCCAGATATGCAAAGCCGTAAATGTGGGGGAACTCTGGTATGCAGTATAGTGTAGGGGTAGGCAACCTTGGCTCTTTTATATCTCGTGGCCTTCTCGGAATAGGGCGGCATAGAAATTTAATAAATAATAATAACAATAACAATAATAACAACAACAACAACAACAATAATAATAATAATAATAATAACAACAACTCCCAGAATTCCTGAGCCAGCCATGCTGAGGGGAAAGGGAGAGGTTTCCAAGCTGAGCCATGCTGGCTCAGGAATTCTGGGAGTTGAAGTCCACGAGTCGTAAAAGAGACAAGGTTGCCTACCCCTGGTATAGTCCAAGAGATATTTGTTTATCCTGTCCATAAGGATTTCTCTGGAAATTGTATCATCTAAAAAATAGTTTTTATATCTGGCTTGGGTAATTCTTGGAGAAAAGCATCTCTGTCATAACAATAACTCTTTTGTATTGTATTGGGAACTCCTCTCTACATTATTTTGAGATATAGTGTTCATACTGAATATTATATTTAAGTGAATATAGGTGGAAGGTGTTGAAACGAAGGAATGAATTCTTATCCGTAGGTTTTGCATAATTTTCCATTATTATTTTTCCGAGCGATGGCATTAAAAATGCAGCAAATTCAAAACGAAATACGCCTGTTGCAATCCATTCTATACATCTTTGCATTTATAATTATGGACAATTCAAAAGTTGTCAAAAAAAAACCACCATATGTGGTACCTATAAGAGACCATATTGTTTTGACATTGGTTTGAATCACTACATAAAATCTGGTAATAGTCTAATTTGGCTGTGAATGAATTGGCTATGGAAGGTGCTGCTGCAAAATTCTTGGCTTCTTTTTTGAGATAGAATCGATCCGCTAATCTGAAAGAGCACAGGCAGCCCTTGGCTTATGGCCACAATTGAGCCCAAAATTTCTGTTGCTACACGAGGCACTTGTTCAGCGAGTTTTGTCCCATTTTATGACATTTCTTGTCATAGCTGTTAATTGGTTCACTGCAGTTGTTAAGTTAGTAGCACGGTTGTTAAGCGAATCTGGCTTCCCCATTGATTTTGCTTGTCAGATTGTCACGAAAGGGGATCACATGACCCCCCCCTGGGACGCTGCAATCGTCATAAACAGGAGTCAGTTGCCAAGTGTCTGAATTTTGATGATGTGACCGTGGTCGTAAGTATGGAAAATGATCATAAGCCACTTTTTTTTTCATTCCTAATGAACTGTTGTAAGTAGAGGACTACCTGTCCTTTTCTGTTATGATATCTAGCAACTCTTGACTGAAGAAGTTTTGACAGAGATTGTGGGCATCTATAAGATAAAAAGATGCTTGACTTATGCTACTCCTGCATGTGAAATATACAGATACAACAACCTCTTACATTTAGAGTATATGCATTGCTGTTTACTTTGGTTTCCTCCTCTATTGTCTGTAAAGTTTTGTGCTGATTGCTTCTTTTCACTTTTTTTTAAAACAAAATCTCAATATTTTGAGTGTTTTATTTCATCACATTGCATCAAATATCACACTTTTCAATTTATTATTTGGTGGAGTTTGTTGTATTGTTATAGATCTATTGTTAATCACCAAGAATCTTTCTGATGGCAATGTGCATAAATTAAAACAAGTAAGTAGGTGAGAGTTTTATTATTGGGAGTAAATGATGATCCAAAATGTTGCAGAACACTTATATTGAACATAGTAACTTCAAGGATACTTATCATGTATTTAGTCTATCTGTCTGTCTGTCTGTCTGTCTGTCTGTCTGTCTGTCTGTCTGTCTGTCTATCATCTACCTACTTACCTACCTACCTACCTTGGAAAGAATTGTAGACTATTGAAACTCTCAGAGTTGGACTGGTAACAAAATAAAAGGCCCCCCCCATTAATATTCCTTAACAAGAGTGTAGTTTTATTATAACCATTAAAATATGCAGGACATCCAACTTGGAATTGCCCACATTTTATTTGTTTATTTCTCCCATTTCTAAGGTCTTCCATTCTTGACAGTTTACAAGAAGATTAAAGACATCAGCAGAAACATATGCAAAGGGAACCATTCCCTAATTATTTCATCAGCTTGTTCCTACAATCTGATTTTATCTAGGGCACAGGTCGGCAACCTGCGGCTCCGGAGCCACATGCAGCTCTTTGAACCTTCCCCTGTGGCTCCCAGCCTCCTCTGCCATTTGCAGAGAGAGACGGAGACAGAGAGAGGCAATTGCGCTGCAGGAGAGAGCTAGCTAGCCCAGCTATGCTGACTCAGGAATTCTGGGAGTTGAAGTCCATGAGTCATAAAAGAGCCGAGGTTGCCTACCCTGAGCCTGTTGGAGAACAGCTTGAAGCCAGCTTGCCAGGTGAGCAGCAGATAGGAGAGAGGGGGGAGAGAAAGAGAGAGAGAGAAAGAGAGAGAGGGGGGAGGGAGGGAAGAGAGAGAGGAAAGAGAGAGAGAAAGAAAGAGAGTGGGGGAAGAGGACTGGCAGACCAAGGGCAGATAGAGAGAGAGGGAGGGAGAGAGAGAGACAGAGAGACCCTTTTGACATCTAAAATGAAGATAACACTGCATATATCCTTTTTTACCCATGTGTGTATGTATATGTATACACACACACACACACACATACATACACACAGACACAGACACACAAACACACACACACACCTATAATAAAGGTAAAAAAGGATATATGCAGTGTTATCTTCATTTTAGATATCAAAAGGGTTTTGCGGCTCCCAGTGTTTTGTTTTCGGTGGGAAACGGGTCCAAGTGGCTCTTTGAGTGTTTTGGGTTGCCTACCCCTGATCTAGGATAATGGTAGTGTCAATTTTATATATAGTTTTGATTACCACTTTGAGAGTATTTTATTTCTAAAACCAGTTCTGTTTTGATAGGTCATTATTTATTTTATTCCTGATTGCATTTATCATCTGCTTTTCTGATAGAAAAAAGACTGTTTTAGTTGCTAAATGTTCAGGAGATTAGAGAAATTCTTAGGCTCCTCGGAATACAAAAAACATTTTACAAAATAACCAAAGGACAATGTGAAGCAAACAAGTTTACGGTTACAGTTGGATTCTGGATCTGCATTTCTGTGCTGCATTGTAACAGGTAACTGTACAGGTATCAGTGTTATTTACAATAGGTGGCTTTACTTCTACCTTGTGAATTTATTTAGCAACTGCATTATACGAGGCATCAATGCTTACTCATTTTGACACCAGTTTTTGGCAGATTTTTCAGCTGAAAAAAAAATAACATTTCCCCTCTTTTTAACTCAGTAAATAATCACTATGAATGTTTGCCATCGCCTCCATAGTTCCCTTTAGTTCCCAAACATTGTCTTCCTGGAAACTAAAAGAAGGCACTTATTTTGGTGGTTCTGCTACAAGTTGTTTTTTTTGGCTTGCCACCTTGCACTCTCACTTGACTGGAGCAAGTGTGTGATTGTGTGTAGCCCTTTGTGCTGTCGTTCTGTTTGTAAACTAAATATATCAAGAGTCCACATCCCATCCACATTAAAACTGCAAGATCATCTAATCCCAATTTGGGGAAAGATTTCAGTTCAGATGACAGGGTTGTATGTTGAGCTTCCCTCTCAAAGGTTTTGCTAAAATAGCTTTTCACAAGTACCACTCCGGAGATCCAGATTTATTACACTTTGCCCCTTATCTACATATTTATGAAGCCGTCTGTTCACCACTACCATCTCCATGCTGCTTATGCATACCTAATGCTATTATTGTGGAGAAGCTATGTTTAATAAAGTAGCCTATTTCACTCCGACATAATGATTTCCAGTGTCAGTGGTGGAGGAATGGCAATCTAGTTGAAGGGAGGGCTAAATGGGTCCGTAACAACCTAAGAGAGGCATTTCTACATCCGTGGGGGAAAGCACGTAGCAGTCTATTCATAATTTAAATAAAAAAATGTTAATATAGTCTCTGTTCCCTCCATTCCTGCTCCCTCTCCTTCTGCCCAGTTTCCAGCACCAGAGAGCATCCAATAGGAATATATACAGGCACTTGTTTTCCAGAGAGCATTTGCTGCTACATTTATTGTCAAGTAAGCCGTGTGTGATTCACAACTGAAATAATAGTTATCCAAAGGGAACTGTTGTTAAACCAGTCCAAGCTTTAAAATTATCAGGTGGTACCACTGTGGTTGAAGAACAGTCCTCCTGACAAATGTGAATCTGCTGCAGTATTTCACTGAAGTGTTGGTGCACGTGTATGTTTGTGTGTATGTGTGCAGTACTTACAATTTTCCAAATGTCTTTATTCAGGGCCAAAGCTAAAAGAATGATTTATTCATTTCCAAGAATATAAGAGGCATCGTGGCTCAATGGCTTAATGGCACTGGAGATGGTTTCCACTCCAGCAGTTCGACTTCTAGCACTGTACGTTTGAGGTGAGCTCCCAAATAAGCTGGTGCTTGGTGCAGGCAGTCAGATTCCTGTCCTCTGAACCTTCCCAGTTGTGGCATCTGTTTGTGAGGCAACTCTGGGGAGGGAGGGTGCCTTGGGTGATGTGCAGGAAGATCCACTTGTCTTTCTTTCTGATGAGAAACCAGCTCGCCCTCTTGTGACGCACCATGGGATGCCCGTGAGCGTTTCCTACAACAGAGCTGTTATCTTGACGGCCAAACTACTACTCTGCAATTGCATTGTAGTCTCCTGGCTACTGTAACAATGCCATACACTAATCATAACAATTCCAAGAATATATTATTCTATCAAGGAAACATTTTTCAGATAGTTGGATTTTTGTTTTTTTATTTCTATGGATAAACATTTCTGTTTCAGTGAAGTACAACATAAACAGTGATGGGCTTAGATTGATCTGGACTTGTGGTATGACGCTTCCTTAATGCACATTTAGATGGCAACGTGGCTTAGTTTGCTAACTTCAAAATTTGGCAATACTTCCTTGTTGTATCTGGGAACTTCCCTGTTCATTCTGCTGATGGACTATGGCAGTGATGGCGAACCTTTTAGAAACCGAGGGCCCAAACTGCAACCCAAAACCCACTTATGTATTGTTGGGTTCTGGGTGGGTGTGGCCCATTGGGTGGGTGTGGCTGAAGTGGTAATGGCAGACTGGGTGGGACTAAAAAGTTCAATCAATCAATTCCAACTTTGTGAGATCTTTTTTTTCCGTGAGAAGTTGATTGATTGATTGAACCTTTTTTTTTTTGCACATGGTGGCAGAGGCCTAAAGCGAAAAGGTTTTATAAAACCCAGCTGAAGGCCTAGGACTGGGGCGACGGCGCACGTGCCCACAGAGAGGGCTCTGCGTGCCACCTGTGGCACGCGTGCCATAGGTTCGCCACCACAGGACTATGGGAACCCACTCCAAAATTTTCTTTTAGCAAATGTGGTATACAAGTGAAAGATTTTCATCCATTCCCTGTGCTATTTCCAAGCATGGCTTTGCCTCTGTTTTGTGGAAAGGGCAAATACAAGGAACAGTAAAAGAAAATATGTGGCAGCTGTTATGAAAACATAAATTTAGCCCAGGAAAATAGGATGAGAAAGGAACTCAAGATTGTCCTGCCTTCACTCTCTTTGGTATAAGAGAGAGGGAAAGACAAATCTCATCAATATTATAACCATATTTTGCAATATTATGACCATATCGACAGAGTTCTAATATCTATATTTCGTGACGATGTCCACCTTGATGGGCTAACAGGAACTCAAAAATAGGATTAAACCCATTGCTAAACACCAAGGAAAGCTAAATTGAAAGGTGCCAACATAGGACCGCAACTAGACAACTGGATAGAAATAGTTAGGGATGTCCAGATTCAAAGATGCAATCTCTCAGAACTTCGCAGTTTAGTCTGTTCAGATCAGGTTTTGTCTTTATGTTGAATCCTAGTTCATGATCCGTATTAAAGAGGGGCCCAATCGGATGTCTCGGTTGAAAAACACTACAATTGAGTTTAACCCCTAATCCAGGAAACCCAACAAGCTCTGCATTTTGTGTTTATAGAGACGGTGCTTCCAGTAGATCTTGAGTTCAAACCTACCATTTCCCAAGAGCCTGCACATTTGTTTGTTTGTAGCTCTTCACAATACAGGGGCAGACATGCCCAGGGAAAGGCCTGAAGATTAGCTCAGCATTCCAGGAAGTAAGATGCTGCTTTCATATGGGGCTGCGCAGATGTATTAGCAATAGCACTTAGACTTATATACCACTTCATAGAGCTTTTAGAGCCCTCTCTAAGTGGTTTATAGAGTTAGCATATTGTCCCCAATGATCTGGATTCTCATTTTACTGACCTTGGATGGATGGAAGGCTGAGTCAATCTTGAGCCAGTTAAAATCGAACTGCTGGCAATGAGCAGTGAGTCAGTCTGCAATACTACATTGTTACCACCGGGTCACCACAGTTTATTGAACCATTGACTTGCCACTTTCTTGATCACCAGGCTGTATAGCTTTGCATATCAGGAAAATTGTACTGTAGCCCATTTGAGCAGTGTCAGATCAGGAAAATATACTTTGCATTGATAGAACATTCACTAGGTGTGGACCATTCACTAGATGGCAAATTTTAGATTTTGGGAGAGATTAGACTTGCCATAAAATACTACTACTATCTTCCTAGAGAAAGTATTTCTGTATTTGTATATGCGTATGCACACATGTGAGAACAAGTGTAAGACAGAGTATGTTGACTCAAGGGACAAGCAAAAATAGGGTTAAAGTTGCATAAGTTAAAAAAAAACCTATATGAGATTAGGCACAAGCATGTAAAGGCAGATTGTTTGTATCTGGTGATTTTCATTTTGGCAGACAAAAGAGATCATTTCATTTATTGATTTACTGTGTTCTATAAACTCTACATCAGATCTAAATTAGAACTTCTAACATGCAATTTTCTTCTCCATTGCTTTTGATTGTCTATGTGAAAGTCTGTTTAAATCAGACAAGGTTTCTCCCCCCCCCCGCCGCCTTTTACTGCTTTGGATTGGCTTTGTGGGTTTATAGCATTATTACGAAAATATTTTTAAAATGTTTTTTTTTAAAAAAGAAATATAAAGCTTAAGGAGTCAGAAAAACCAAGTGCAGTTACGCAGGTTCTGTGTTGGACTTTATTTCAGGCTGTTCATGCTCCATTTCTTTCATGGAACAATATAAAGTCCCAGGTTCTGGAGAGTTACTTGACTCTGGGTGGATCTTACCCAATATTTGTCTAGCCTTCCCTTCATTGTAATTTGTAAAAAATAGCTTCAGTACAGATGTAGAAAGGTATTCCTTTTACCTGTATATATTCTGAAAAAATATTGTAGGCACAAAGCCAGTCACACACTCTCAGCCCTAGAAAAGGGACAATGGCAAACTACTTCCAAAAAACTTCACCAAGCAATCTGCAGTGGCTAATCCAAAACAGTTGCCAGGAGTCAACACTGACACAAGGGCACATGCATTCACGCACACTGAATACGTGGATGGGAGGAGAGGGGACTAGTTGTATCTTTTTTTTTTCTTTTGCATGGAATGCGAGTGAATACATTTTTATTCTTTAAAGAGATTTGGCAGTTCAGGGAGTAAGTCATGGTATTCTCTGGTGGTTTTCAGCATTTCTAGCTAGGTAAAACTGATACTGATAAAAAAAATCTGCTGCAAATTTTGAATTATATGAGGGATTAGCGGTGGGAATAGAGTGAAAAGCATGCAGCCCTTTAGCTGCAATATTGTTGTATACCTATAAAAGTCAACCTGGGGCCAATCTCTTTAGTAAAATCGAGACCAAAGGTGGGGAACTACAGTACTGCCCCTTTATGATTTGTGGACTTCAGCTCCCAGAATTCCTGAGCCAACCATGCTGGCTGAAGAATTTGGGGAGTTGAAGTCCACAGGTCATAAAAGGGCCATAGTTCCCCACTTCGATCTAGCTCAGTGATGGCGAACCTTTTAGACACCGAAGATAATACTGCATATATCCTTTTTTACCTTTTTTAAAAAAAACCACTCTGCCCCTGCCCCACCCACTCTGCTCTGCCCCCTGCCCCACCTACTCCACCCCACCTCCTGCCCCACTCACTCTGCCCCGCCCCACCCCCCACAGAGCCACCTACCGCCTCCACGGCCTTCCGCGTCAGATCGCCCAGGCAGCCCTGCAGCACCATGGCGGCCACGCAGCAGATGATGCTGCGGGGCGTGGGGGCAAAGTCTTGTACCTGCTGCCTAGCTGCCATGACCTTGGCTGTGCTTCTCCGCATGGGCCACAACCGGGGGTGACTCTCCTCCAGGGGGGCTGCTGGTGAGGAGGGGGCCATTGGGGGAGGCGGGGCTGGGGCGACAGCGCGCGTGCCCACAGAGAGGGCTCTGAGTGCCACCTCTGGCACGCGTGCCATAGGTTCACCACCACTGGTCTGGCTGATTACGGCCTACAGAATCTGCAGCTGACTCAGCTACAGTTGAACTAGAGCTGTAGTTGGACGTGGCATTTGTACTCATCAGGGACTCATTCATACTCTTGCAACAAGGGGTAATGGCAACAGAAGTTAAGAGCAATAAAAGAAAAAGCTGCAGCAGATCATTCCAATTTGCAGATAGAGATCGTCTTTGCCAAACTGCAGTGGGTTCAAACTTATTTTCTCCAACCTGGATATATTATCCTACTTTAACTTATAATATGATCTTAGCTTTGGATGCACATCTATAAATTACATACTTGCTTCCCAGTTCTGTCTCAGTAAATTGCTAAATGTGCTCGTTGTTTACAAAGACATATGTCTTGTAGCATTTATAGAAGAAAACAGATGGATTTAATCATATCAGCTTCATCACTATTACTTATTGACACGTGTGGCAGTATGGTGGAAATATATTTACCGAAATTTCATTTAGAAGGATGTAGGGACTGGGATAAGCATATAGTTTTTAGCTAGACACAGTATCTCTGTTTTGAGTAATTCCTGGAGGTCCTCACACACTGTGTCAGATTGACATTTATAAAAGGGGGAAATATGTCTTTGAACGTGTACATTTTACATAACTGACTTTTAATAGGTCCCTTAGTAGCAGCTAAATTGTACCCCAGTATATAATATATGAAAATAATTATATTGATAAGAGTAATTGCAAGTTAGTGATACTTTCCAACTAAGATGCACATTGGGAGTGAGAGTATAAAAAACTTGATGATTCCTCACTGTCCCTTTTCTAAATTCTGGAAGAAATAAATTCTGGGACAAATTACACCATAAGGTAGTATTGTGCATGGCAACTTAAAATGCAATTTGTTTCTATCTTCTTCCTCTTTCTCATATTTCTCTAATTATTAATTATATAAATTAATAAACTCTCAACAGACTTGAACACTAGGCCCTATCTAGCAAAATGAAATTCATTGTCCAGAAAAGCAAGGTTTCGCACTTAAGCAAGAAAACCCAAATGTAAAAGTACAGATTAGGTGAAACTTGGCTCAATAGCTGTAATTGTGAGAGGGATCTTGGAATTCTAGTAGACAATCATTTACATATGAACCAGCAGTGTGCTACAGCAACCCAAAAGGTCAATGCAATCCTAGGCTGCATTAACCGATGAATAGAATCAAGATCACGTGAAATATTAGTATCGCTTTATAAGGCCTTGGTTAGACCACGCTTGGAATATTACATCCAGTTTGGTCACCACAATATAAAAAAGATGTTGAGACTCTAGAAAGAGTGCAGAGAAGAGCAACAAAGATGATAAGGGGGCTAGAGGCTAAAACATATGAAGAATGGTTACAGGAACTGGGCATGGCTAGTTTAGTGAAGAGAAGGACCAGAGGAGACATAATAGCAGTGCTTCAATATTTGAGTGGTTGTCACAGAGAGGAAGGGGTCAGCCTATTTTCCAAAGCACCTGAAGGCCAGACAAGGAATTATGGATAGAAACTGACCAAGGAGAGAAGCAACCTAGAACTAAAGAGAAATTTCCTGACCACGAGAACAATCAACCTATGGAACAGCTTGCCTTCAAAAGTTCTGGGTGCTCCATCATTGGAGGCTTTTAAGAAGAGACTGGACAGCCATTTGTTTGGAATGGTGTAGGGTCTCCTGCTTGAGTGGTGGGGGGTTGGATTGGAGGATCTCCAAGTTCCTTTCCAACTCTGAGGTTCTAGGTTCCATATCGGGGAAAGAATGCCATGTCACAGAATTTGGGGAGTTGAAAGAGCTCAAAGTTGTGGTATAACCGAATAGATTTGATATGTTTATTCATGACCAACATCTGTTGTGTCTTCCAGCTGAAATCTCGTGTTCTAATGACTCCTTTAGCAATCTCCCCACCAAGAAGCACTCCAGAACCTGATATTAGTTCAATCCCCCAGGATGCGGCTACAATTCCTAACTCAGCAGCACCACAAGCCCTCACAGGTATGTGGAATCAAATCCACCAAAATGAAAGCCTTGTTTTACATCCAGGGTTTTTAAGAAAGCTTTCTTCCCTGTCCTTCTGAGAGCCCCAAGACAGCTTATCAGTTAATTTGCCAGCTGTCTTTACAAACTGATGTTTTCCTCTATTTTCGTTTTCAGTATTATTTGCTACTTTGGTGGTACATAATAGAAAAAGAGGTGCGCAGAAGCAACTTGTGTACTGACTCTGATTTAAGAGACTCTGCGCCACAGGCTGAAAGTAAAATATGGGTGCTTTTGCATGAATAGATTCATCATCAAAACTTAGAAAAGCCATCTGCGCTCCTCAGTTGTGCTTACAATGGGGTCTACTGCTTTGTTTACATTTTCTGCTTTGTTATGCTTGCTTTCAGTGGCTTATGGAGCTATGTAATGCTATTATTGCCATTTAACTAGAATAAAATGCTTTGAGATTTTTTATTGTCGAGTCTGAGTAGCTGTTAACACTTCAAGTACTACATTTTTATTATGATTATGATAATTGTGTATTATCCACAGCACTGCACATCTATCTTCTTTGCTATGTAATAATTTCTTTGTCACCTCTCTAATTTCTGTCACGGGATGACAGAAATGTTCTGAATGATGACAACTCTAACACTTTTGTGGCCAGCAATAATAATGTGTCTTGTTTTAATATGACTGAGACCAGGTCTGTTAAGATGTAGTCATAGATAGACCTGCATACAATAGAGTATCCTTCTTAAAAGAAAAAAGTTCTGGTATAGCAAATGTTAGCATTTTTGTTCCAGAAAAGACCCAGTATTGATATTACAAGCTACTTTATTAATCTTTTCAACTACATAATAGATTGGATTAAGATAATTTTGTCTTTTTAGTCATAGTAATAAATTGCACTGAAAGTTTAAGCCCAAGTAGTATGGAATATAAGATATGATGGAAGACTCAGTAAAAGTCTTTATGCTGACCTCTGGGATAATTAGAGAAACATGGATGAAGAAAGAGTCACAATCCCCTTTCTTCCTCAGGAATTGTAACTTTTTTTAAAAAAAAAACCTTCATTTTATCAAATTTTAACCAATTTGATTTCTTGCTTTCTTTCATATTTTATTCTCATGATTTTCTTCATTATATAGAACCAGGGTTTTCAGCTCATTCTATATGCCTAAATTTCTGGCTACGATTGGAAATACTTCTGTTCTCTGGAAACAAATCCATATTTGTACAATCATCCAGTGAAGCATTTCCCAACAGGATGCCAGATATGTGGGGTCTGCAAAGACCTGAATCTCCAGTTTACAAAACCAAATTAGAGACACAGAAAGGAAATTACGTTTTATGAAGTCTTTAGAGATCTTTTTGGACAATGACAAGGACTTTTTCCCTTCCTGCAGTCTGCCTTTATGTCAACAAGCATGCGAATGTGGGGCCGTACCTTGAGCGAAAGAGAGTGCAGCAACTCCCAGATCACTTTGGACCTGAACGACCTTCCACGGTGTTACAGCAGGCAGTTCAGGCATGCATTGATTGTGCCCACCAACAAAAGACTGTCTTCTCTCTTGTCAAGCAGGGCTATGGCGCTGAAATGGTGTCAGGTAAAACTGGAGACAGTGCTAACAAGGGCCATGGGCCTTGGATAATATTCTATTCAGCATTCATTGATAAAAATGATTAAGAATAGAGTTGGTAGGGCTTTGTTTTATGCCTGTAATGCATCCATTCCATATTTGAGCAGGTCTGGTTTTGTTGTAAGTTGCTTAGAGTCACCTCTAGGAGAGATGGGTGGCATATGTATTGTTCACCAATGGAAATTATCTCTACTTTGAGTTGTCATACATTCATGTAAACATGTGAACAGAGTCAGTATTTTTTGCATTTCCAATCCACCTGATTTCATTGTTCAACTTGTTTCTGTGCCCCATGCCTGATTGTCAATAATTAGGTGATTCCACATTTATAATATGTCATTGTTTAAGGTAAAGCATTAAGTGGAGTTTGACTCTTTGTGGCTATATGAACATGTACTTTTCTTGTTTGTTCTCTATATTACAATCCTTGGATCTCTTGGTAGTATCCTAAACAAGTACTGTATTAATTAGCTGTTACTTTGCTCAGCTTGTTGACATAAACTAAGGTCAAACAGGTACTGTCACCTGCTGTGATAAAGACAGCCATTTTATCTACCCTCAACCACAGAAACTTACTGGGTGACTTTGGACCAATCATTCTCTCTCAACCCAATCTACTTCAAGGGTTGTAAAATGGGAGGAGGATATGTTGCCTCTACTCTTAGGAGTTTCTGACTGAAAATGAAATGCAATATAAATAAAATGCATACATACATTATTCTGATGAAATGATCATGTGTGAGCACTTTAACTGCTATCCATTAGATCATATTCTCTTTAAGAGATATTATATATTTATTATTTATTATACAATACTGGGCTATTAGGATACTGGCTTCTGTTTTTTGAAGTGTTTTAATCCATATTTCATGTCTGTATTTCATTACTGAAATACAGTAATGAATCACAATATTTATATCATTCTTTTAAAAATACAGATGGAAATATGCTTTAAGAAATGTTTTTTTGAAATATTGACAATTATCTTCTGCATTAAATCCATTTTACTCCACTACCAAGACTTGTCACATTGTGCAATTCTAAGGTTTATCCCACAGTGCAACATTTATTTATATTCTGTTTCCATTTTCATTTCTCCTCTGGGCATTTTGATCCTATTTGCACCTATGCTGAAAGAACAAAAAGCTAAACATACACATAGAAAAAAAAATACTTTAGCTGAATTCTGAAAACATGCCAGTTTGTAATATTTAGTAAAATTATTATTATTTTCTTGTATGGCTAAGGCTGAATTCCTGTAAACATGACTGCAGTGGCAGTTCAAAGTTTCTGATTAGACTCAGTTCAATGTAGCAAGAGTGAAAATATAGCGTTTGTTTTTAAGATCTCTGACATCTTTTTTATTTCCATCAAAACTGACAAAATTGAGGAACCATTAAACTCCAACCCAAAGAATTCTCCTGCCACAACTTTCATACTAGGCTGATATAGACCAGTTTCACTATATCAATGATGGGGAAGGGCCATACTCAGTCCCATGGACATCAGCCTGCTTTGCATGTGATACTGAAAGAACTGTAACTACCTACATTTTTTTTCTATCTCTCCATCAGTTTCTGCCTCTTTTGAAGGAAAACAACACCTCTTGAGTCTCCCGGTTGTGAACAGTATTGGTTATGTTTTGCGATTCCTCAAAAAGCTTTGCCGTAACTTATTATGCGACAATCTTTTCAGCAACCAGCCTTTCCCACAATATAACACTTCTGAAAACCCAGAAGAATATGAAAATGGACGGATGGAATCAGGTAGGTTTAAGAGCTAATAAAATATGAATCTTCCAAGAGTGAGGCAGTTGGTGTAGTGGTTAAGGTATTGGGCTAGAAACAGGGAGGCTCTGAGTTCTAGTCCTGCCTTAGGCACAAAGCCAACTGGGTGACCTTGGGCCAGTCATTTTCTCTCAGCCCTGGAAGGAGGCAATGGCAGACCATTTCTGAAATAGCTTGCCAAGAAAACTATAGGGAGTTCTCCAGACAGGCTCCAAGGATCAGACATGATTGAATGGAAGGAAAAAGATCCCACTAAGTTATTTCCAATTGATTATCATACCAACTTTGCTCTGTACCAACGAAAATTATTTTCATACACATTTAAGTTGCATATCAAATCAGAAGTGATATAGGAGAACTCTCAGTCTTCACTTCTAATATATATACAGGGGTTGGGCTTTTGGGTGGGAATCTAGGAACCCATTTTGATTGCAGCAACATGGGGAAGAGTTTTGGCTGTTCTGCTGCATGGTAGTTTCCAGCTCTAAGTTCCTAAAAGCGTGTTTAGTTCAAAGCTAGGAGAAAGAATAGATACTATCATATAATTAAAATCTTCTTTGAGTTGTGTTTCCATAAAGTTTCCTTGGCAATAATAAGGTAGTACTTTGTCATTGGTTTCTTCCTGCATAGTGTTCATTTTTCAAACTGGCTCCAGTCCTGGGGTCTCCTACCAAAAGAATTTTGGATCTGATCCTGCTTAGCTTTTGAGATGAGCCAATGTTAGCTAGGTGCTGCCCCCTAATTTAAATTCTCTTGCCTGTATTTTTTTGTCAATTATAGAACTAATGTCAGTTTCAGGAAAGGAAAAGGAATTTAACCGAGGATGACTTCACCTGTCACAGACATTGCACTCTTCAAGTGAAAAAAAATGGAGGGGGGGGAAAAAGATTCATAGAAACTTCTTCCCAGCCATCCATTTTTCAAATTTTGCAAATTATAATGGACTATCTGGGAACAGAGAAAGAGAGTGCCCGGCTGCAGGAGAAAACACGGGGAATTAAGGTAAAGATTCCTGAGTGCAGAGTTGGAAAGGCAGAGAAGTGAAAAGGAGCTATAAAGTAATTCTGTCTTAAGTACATATATTAGGTATAAGTTGAGCGGGAGACCTAATTGGGAGACTTTCAAGAGATCGTGGTCAAGCTTTTCAAGGGTAGCAGCCTCAGGAAACCGAAACCAGTTGGATTTCTGGGGTCAGCTTTATGGATAAGAGGGTATTGTAGCAGAATCTTGTCCTGTCTGGTTTGGAATGGCATGCAGACACGAGGATGAACTGAAGAGTAGTCAGAGGGACACACCTTAGTGAGGAGAAGAAGAAGTAGCACTAGTGAGGAAGGGCTGTCTGGAACAACAGAAAGAGTTATAAAGATTTACAACAAAGAAACAGAAGGGAAGGTTTGTGATGTGTGTGTGTAAGAGAAAAAGAGTGTGTTAAATTCTTTTTAAAATAATGTAGGCAATTGGAGTACATTAATTTTGCTGGAAGATGAAGTAAGACTATTTTTGCAGTGATTCAAAATAACAAAACCTTTGGTTCTGCTCTCTTCCATAGTGTATCTGTGTTTGTGTATGGGGGAGGGGAGAGAGAGAGACAGAGAGACAGAGAGAGAGAGAGAGAGAGAGAGAGAGAGAGAGAGAGAGAGAGAGAGAGAGAGAGAGAGAGAGAGAGAGAGAGAGAGAGAGAGAGAGAGAGAGAGAGATATTCAGCATAACTGTTGGCCTTTCTGTGAAATGTGTTTTTGTTAAAGTAAAAAAAAATCTAATTTCAAAAGCATTTGTGATATGCATGTTAGGCCTCGCTTCTGTCATGTATTCTAGGCAAATATAATTTGAGAGACAGGGGTTGTTTTTTCCTTCTATGTCATCTCCAGGTCTGCCAAATATAGGGTCTTTCTTAGAATGTGCTGGCAAAGGAGGCTGTGAAATTTAAACTTTATAAGGTCATTGGGTTTTTTTAAAAATCCAAATTGTAAAATGCATTAAATGCTTTGAGGACTTCATTAAAAAAGACTTTTAATGGCTCAACATAATAGTCATACATGTCTTTCACCTGACTTCAAAGTGTTCTTCTGAAGGCAGAAAAACACAACAAACACAATTTGAGTTCCGTTCCTTGTATGCCACAAATGTGCCGTTTTCATTCTTGCTTTCACTTAGTCCTGTAGCATTCAATCTTCTTTTCCCCCATACAATAATTGCTGCTCATAGCTTTGGAGTACAGTCAAAATAAATGGTTTTTATGGTTATCAGTATTTCTGGCTTTGGTTTGTCATTTAATTACCTGCACAATTCATTTATTGCCTCATAGATTCCTCTGCCTGGAACATTATCCTTTAAACAATACATAAAATATTAAGGTCAGGCTTAAAGGGGGAAACGGGAGATCTGTGCAATCTAGTCAACCACAACAATATTTAATAGAAAGCTATTTGCCTGTCTAAAGCAGTTTGTGAAGGGAAGGTTGCTAGGTTGTCTCCAGCATTTAAAATGAGATGCAGTGGGATGGTTTGAGAGACAGAATTTTCATTCTTTGTGAAAGCTGAGCTCCAGTCAGAAGTGGGGTGCTGGTCCTGCTGCCTCTGCCAGATCTTGAATAACAGCAATGCAGTAAAGGGACAGGCTATTACAAGGGCAACTGCAGGAGAGTCAAAAAAAAAAAAGTCAAGATGGTGTCCATGACTACATGATTGAACATCCTTCTCCTTTTTTAATACGGATCACACATGCAACACACATAAAAAAAAGGGTAGGATTTCAGTTCAGCAGGCACAGAGGCCATCTTCACTCTTTTGAATGCCTTGTTTCTACCCTGCCCAGACACCCCTCTCTTGTGACCATAGCCCAGTGTTTCTCAACCTTGACAATTTTAAGGCATGTGGACTTCAACTCCCAGAATTCCACAGCCAGCAATGCTGGCTGTGGAATTCTGGGAGTTGAAGTCCACATGCCTTAAAATTGTCAAGGTTGAGAAACACTGCCATAGCCTCAGTAGTGGGATTCAAATATGTGAATAACTGGTTCTCTGTGTGGATGCCCCTTCCAGAAGTCCATTCTGGGCCTGGGCAACAAAAAACTAGCTACCGGTTCTGCCGAAGTGGTGCGAACTGGCTGAATCCCACCACTGCATAGCCTAATGTGTAATTTTGTGAACATTTTCCCTATATAAACCAGACATGTTTATGTACTCTGCTGCTTTCAGTTGATATCAAACGTCACAGGAGAATCTGTTTGGTAGATTTCAAACCAGATTGATCAGTTTTGCTAATATATGGGTTTGTTTTTTTAATCTTATAATGCATACACACAATATATAATTTTCAATTTTGTAAGCAAAAATATGTGACCCTAATAGTTTAGATAAATTGGTGAATCTTAGGGAGACTTCACAGCCTGGTTCCACATGGCATGATTGTAGAAAGACTCAGTCATCTAGTTCCAAAACCAAGGTTCACAATGTTGTTTTTGAACCAGGGGCCACTTGACTGCTGATCATGCATTTCAAAATGTAGCTGTGATAGGAAGAATGGTGTGGTGATGCAGTGGTTAGAATGCAACATTGCAGGCTAACTCTGCTGACTGCCAGCAGTTCAATCCTGATCGGCTCAAGGTTGACTCAGTCTTCCTTCCTTCCGAGGTTGGTAAGATGAGGATCCAGATTGTTGGAGGGCAATAGGCTGACTCTATAAACCGCTCAGAGAGGGCTGCAAAGCACTGTGAAGCAGTATATAAGTCTAAGTGCTATTGCTATTGCTAAATACAAGAAAACATTGCTATCCTCTTATTAAATAGATAAGCAGTAAAGCTTTGAAGGCTGCAGGTGGTTCAGGAAGCACAGATTGAGTAGGAGTGGCAGCTGCATAATCTAGAATAATTCAAAAGCAGCTAATGTCCCAGGCAGATGCTGGCTAGAATAAAGCCTAAGATAGATAACAAGGTTCCCTTCCTCCCGGTGTTATTTATTAACCCTCTAGAATCTGGCAGGCACCTCTGTTGGTTGCCTGGTTAGCCACTGGTAACATGAAGAGGGAACCCAACATGTGGCTCTTAACACAGGTAACTTTTAGATAAAACACATTCAAAGCTATATATTTCAACACTATTTAAAAGCTACTGTATATAAACAGAGAGTGAACTCCACATTCATTAAATTAGGTAACCTGATACCTAATGTCTGTCTGTCTGTCTCCCTCTTGTGTTTGAAAGAAATAGCAAATAGATTGACCCATCCCAATCTGGCCCATTTCCTGCAGTTGAAGATATCCAGCTGCAGTTGAAGATATCCAAGAGAAGATGACTATAGGGCATTGAAAAATGGGGGGTTGTCCCATGACTCCAATTACCTCTTCCCCTACATTCCTTCTTAATCTCCAAATTAATACTGCTTGCATTGAAATTAATGGTCTTTCAATATCAGTTCATGAGATAGCATAAGCCTTTATTTGATTTTCCCAAAGGCATCTGGTGAGAACAGAAGGCTGGACCAAGTGACCCTTTGCTTATATCCAGCACAATATTTTTACATTGACTATATTCCTTAGGAACTAGGGGTTGTTGTTGTTGTTGTTGTTTTGACCAAGGAAAATACAGTGGTAGAGAAGGAAAAAAGACAAAGGAGCAAAACAATGTTATAACCCCAAATGAACGGCAGACCTGCTACTTCCTATAATTTGCTTCCAAGAAAAATTTAGAGCAGCCTTGCAGCCTCCAGATATGTAAGACTACAACATCCATTCTCCTAAACTAGCACACTAGTCCTGACCTTGAGAACAAATGGAGATTCATTTGAATCACCACATCTGAAGGGAGAAGGTGTTATGGAGACTATTATTATGAACATGGAAATATGGTCAGTTGCCAGAAGGATGAACCCTTCACTACCGCCTCAACATGTCACTTTCAAATTTGCATATAACATTATGAAGACTCTTTCTTATCAGAGAGAAATCATCGAGCGAGAAAAGAGAGATCTCCATTTGCTCCTGTAGCAAATTCTAAATCCCCAGGCAGTCTTTGTTTCCTTTATTGTTTTAATGTGCATGTGCAGAAAATGTGATAACATTCTGGACATAATGCACAGTCTAGTTCATTCGTGTTTCTGAAATTAAACTGTCAAGAGCTATCTTCCCTGGTAGCATTTTAATGACTAATATTTTTTGTCATAATGGTTTGCTAATGCCAATGAATAAAAGAAAATATTATAGTGATGCAGAGAACACCGGTGGAAAATAAAATTTGAAATATTATAACCACTGCTTTTTATTAGGGCATCGGTATTTTTGCTGCAGCAGGTATCTGGGATTTAGTGTAAGGTGAACGATAAGAAGCCTCTCCAATAAATCCATGAGTCCCACTCTTTGATTCTGCTTCCCATAATTATAGTATCATGCCTAAAGCATTCTAAAATAGTCAGTTACACCAAGGTTTTTTCAGGCTGTGTCTCATAGAACTCCATAAAACCTGATGAGACTAAAGACAAAGACATCTCCAGCCACACAGACAATTTTCTATCATTAGAGCTTTGCCTCTTGATCCTGGATCCCGGGATTTTTTTTTTTTTTAATCAACAGGTTTTGCAGCCTGAACAAGTTTGAAAACTCTGAATTAGATAGCTGCTGTCAAGGAGTCAGTGCAGTGCAGGATGACGTCGGCTTCTCCCCTGTAATTTGCTAACAAACCCCCATTTCAAATAAGACATAGGGCTTGTATCAATAAAATGCATTTTCTCTGATTAGAGATTAAAGATCTGTCAAAATCCGTTTTGCTTATTTTCATGGCTCAAAATCTAGCACAAGGTTTTACCAATTAAGTGCCCCTTTCACACCTTTCTGTTGTAAGTGCAAGCAAAGAGGAGACTTAACAGTCAAGTAATCACTACCTGTCCTGTGATTTATTTTGAGCCATTGAACAGGATGAGACCTCTGCTCCATCTTTCCAACGAACTCCTGAATTTACATATTTATTTAAGTCTAATAATACCTTTTCTGCACATATTCAGATAATCTTTCCAAAACAATTTAAGCTCTGAGTCTCAGGTTGTCAGTGATGGGCAGTATTAATTAACTTCAAAACTACGTAGCTACTGTCTTAAAAATTAACTTCAACCTATTTTTATT
Source organism: Bothrops alternatus (assembly GCA_034064705.1). Classification (NCBI taxonomy): domain Eukaryota; kingdom Metazoa; phylum Chordata; class Lepidosauria; order Squamata; family Viperidae; genus Bothrops; species Bothrops alternatus. The sequence continues at coordinate 245,954 of JARGCV010000143.1, forward strand.
ATAAATCCTTATTAATAATTTGTGTATAATACAACTCTTTCAGTTTACAGTAGCTCACACTTTAATTTGCTAATGTCTGTCCAGTATTTGAAACAGAATAAAAACAAGTTCCAAAATCAATTTTCTTGCTTTTGGAAACAGCACTGTATTTCAAAATAAACTGATTCTTCTTTTTCAAGCAGAAACAATTATACCTGAAGATTATCTGGTTGAACCCCTGGCTACAAAACACTACAGCATTGATCCCTCCGATTCAGCATTTAATTGCATGGGATCTTTGTACTCTATGAGACAAAGTTCTGGAGAGGGACGGCACGGTGGAGGATCGTCTTCCTCCTGCAGTCATCGTTCTGCTCAAGTGGCTTCTGGAGGACCATCAACCGCTACTCTGAGGCATCAAACATCCAGCCCAACCAGAAACGGGACCATTCTGGAAGGAAACAGAAATGGTAACTTAACATGTTCCTTTTCTTGTAATGATTTTATCATCTTACTGATTTCTATAGTCTTATATCAAGCTTCCTCTTGAGAAAGCAATTGTGTGTACAGTAATTGCATGCAGATAACAGTAGGATTGTGGCAACAAACCTTGACCCCCAACCTTTGTGCAGTAACTGTGCAGGGATGGAAACTCTGTGCAAAGTCTGCAGACATGCAGGCCTTATTCATGCAATCTAATGCACACAAGTCCATAGACGTTGTGCTTAGTGCTGTGACATAAACCCACACAAATTATAGTATCTGTATACGTCACAATTATGAAAGTAATTTTAGATTTCCCATTCAGTTCTTTTGACTGCTCTGATGCAAAAAACGAATTAGAACTCTAATTTAGCTCCTTTTGTTGCTGAAGTTTGCATATTATTTCTTTCTTATAAACCAGATATCATCAAGATGTTATTTTATAAAGATGCTGGGCAGCATCAAATGTAGTCCAATCTATCTATGCTCTGCTCTGGGCTTGAAAAAGGTAGAGTAGGAATCTCATACTGGGGGCTACTAAAGATGCCAGATGGGGTCAGTTAATCATAATAAGACATAGATTGTTGATGTACCTATTTAACTTCCGTGCAAGTCCCCCCTTTAATCTTATTATAAAAGAAAATAACATTGTAAATATGAACATTTAAATGTTCAGACATGAGATTTAGATATTAACTATCATTTGAAAATAATAGCTTCAACTTTTTTTCAAATTGAAGGAAAATTGGACCCTATTTAATAAATATAGTATTTTTTTCCCAGTCTACCTATACAATTGAGCAAGGAATCTCTAGCCTTCCAGAGACTATGGGATCTGTTATACTGTCTGAGGCTAATGAGAGATGAGATCCCTTCTGCAAATTGCAATGTAGGAAGGAAACTTATTGAAATAAGTTTTCCAAATTAGATGGCAGCAAAGTTTTCTGTATCTCCTTACTGCCACCTATGTCTGGGTTTTTTTTGTAGCCCAGGTTTTCAGTCAGACAATTTAAACAGATATTGTGGGGTCTTTGGTGCTCTCTGAGCTTGGTGGTTTTGTTGGAGACATTTCATTGTCAAACTAGGTAACAACATCAGTGCCCCAAGGGTCCCACACTTCAACCCTGAGCTACAAATATTCTCTTCTGAGCCTTGGTGGTGCAGTGGTTAGAGTGCAGTACTGTAGACTACTTCTGGTGACTGTCAGCTGCCAGCAGTTCAGCAGTTTGAGTCTCACCGGCTCAAGGTTGACTCGGCCTTCCATCCTTCCGAGGTCGGTAAAATGAGAACCCAGATTTTTGGGGGCAATAGGCGGACTCTGTAAACCACTTAGAGAGGGCTGTAAAAGCACTGTGAAGCAGCATATAAGATTAAATGCTGTTGCAATTCTATTGGTTAAACAGATATTGTCCAGTTGAGGAGCAGATTTTGCTGCAGCTCCATCAAGAGGTAATCAATAATTAATCCTTAGACAAGATAAGAAAGAGACCTGAATTATCCTCTCCTTACTCCTACCACCTACCATACCTAAAACATTAAGTCATAAAGAAAAGGGTTGATAAGACATGAAAGAACCTCAGTATAAGAACCCAATGTTATCATATAGCCTAGCCCTAGTGGCAGCAAGATTTTAAACTATGTCTATTTATTACCAAAATGCAATTATGCAACTTCTGGCCGGATAAAATCAGTTTTGCTATCCAAGAGAAAACATAAGTCACTAAAATTTAACTTTCATAAAGGTACAAGTATCTTTTTTAAAAAAGGAACTTAACTTGTTGTAGTAGTTAAGGCTTCAGGCTAAAACTAGGATATAGTGAATTCTAGACCAGTGATGGCGAACCTTTTAGAGACTGAGTGCCCAAAAACTGCCCCAGCCCACCTGCCTGCTCTGCCGCCTGCCCCTTTTCCACCCCCACTCCACCCCAACTCTACCCCTGCCTGCTTGCAGGGCCCCCACCACCTCCATGGCCCACTGCAGATTGCCCAGGCAGCCCTGCAGCACTATGGCAGCCATGCCCTCAACCCGTGCCCAGCAGCATCATCTGCGCACATCGGGGCGCAGATGATGCGCTCTTGTCCCTGCTGCCTGGCTGCCATGTCCTTGACTGCGCTGTTCCGGCGGGCCGCACCCAGGGGCGACTCTCTGGGGGGGCTGCTGGTGAGGGGGCCATGGGGGAGGCGAAGCTGGGCCAATGGCGTGTGTGCCCACAGAGAGGGCTCTGAGTGCCGCCTCCAGCATGCGTGCCATACGTTCATCACCTCTGTTCTAGACATATCTATGACTGAAGCCTGCTGGGTGGCCTTTGGCCCTAAAAAGAAGGCAAGGGCAAACCATTTCTCAAAAATGTTCCCAAAGAAACTGCAGGGACTTTCCCAGGCAGTCACCAGGTATCAATATTGATTTGAAGGCACGTGCACACACAAGGTACATGCATAACCCTAATACATTCTGCCTGGAGACTGGAATTCTGCTCCAATTCCCTTCTTTCTTGGAGCATACAGGACTCAAGCTTTTGGTGGGCAGCGCATTCAGAAGCCTGATCAGTGCAGCCCTAATCTCTCCTGATTCTCAGGCTGCTATGTGCTGGGCAACAAAGGAGGCAGGAGAATTTCTCCTTGATCTGCGTGCTTTTAAATGGCAGGTGATATGCAGAAATGACCTGCTCATGTTTTCTGGTGCTATGAAGGGGATCCAGAATCTGCTGTAATGTTTTTTGTTTTTTTAAAAAATATTTTATTAATTTTGTAATTTTAAACAACAAAAAATCCACATTAAATACAACTCAACTTAATACATTCTTTTTCAACTTTCTCCCACACTAAACAAAAATAACTATGGGCGTTGCTCGGTGGCACCCCTCTTACCACATCCCCCTCTTTCTTCCTCCTTATCTCCTCCTTCCCTCCTCCTCACACCTCTCTCCTTCCCTTTCCACCCTCCTCTCCTCCAACCATCCTACTTCCTCCCCCTCTTTCACTCCTCCCTCACAACCCTCTCCAGATGTAGTACAGAGGTACCGTCGGAGCAACCCCTCTTCTATCAGTAAATATTTCTTTCTTATATATTACAAGTATTACAAGTATTACAGTTGAGTACATTATTACACCCCCCCAACCTACCCCCCCCAGCTTCCCAGAGTGAATACAGGGTAAAGAAAAAAAAGAAAAGAAAAAAACCCCCACTATATTAAACAAAAATTATTATATAAATGCTAATAAAAATTTAACTATATGCTAAATACAATTTCTTAGATTGATATTTCCCTTGAATATACTCTATCCATTTTTTCCATTCCAACATATATTTTTCATTCGAATAGAATCTGCTGTAATGTTAATGTTATGCAACTCTCTTACCTCCAGGGAAACTGAGTCCCAGGTGAGCAATCAAACATCTATAAAGACAGGACAACAAGCTGCTTCTAAGCCAGGAGCTAAGAAATCAAAATAAAACAGATCTTGTTCACTAGACCAGGGGTCTCCAACCTTGGCACCTTTACAACTCAGTCGGCCATGCTGGCTGAGGAATTCTGGGAGTTGAAGTCTACAAGTCGTAAAGTTGCCAAGGTTGGAGATCCCTGCACTAGACCAAAGGGTTACACTGATTGGACTGAGAAAGTAAAACAGAAGAAGTTGACCAAGCCTTTAATTATTTGCAGCACTGCAATATTTAGGATTGGGCCTAGAGGAGACAACCATTGCATTCATCAGTACTAGCTGCTATATTTTCTGCAAAGTTGATTATGTTGGCTCTTTCTTCTTGGGGAGATTGTAGGTCTGCAATTCCCATTCTTCCAAAAAGAAAACGTTGAGAAGTTCATTGCATGGAGTGAAAGGCATACAGAGATCAGTCACCGTACAGTTCTTTACAGGAAAAAAAAGCAGCATTAGTATGGGAGCTCTTGAAATGCTATGAGTCAAGTGGCTAAATTCTAACTTCATGCAGCTTCTGATTCCCAGGAACGGGATGTTTTATGTAAATCCAGATCTGCTAGTCAATGTTATCGCATTCTGTTTAAGAATGGATAAATAGGTTCACTTTCCTTTCGAAATGCTTTCTAAGTTTTTAAGTACCCCATAGTTCATTTACATTTTTCCTTTCCACCTGCCAAAGCCAGGAAATTGGATTTTATCTAAATTATGATCTTTATGGGTAATTATTGGTAGCAAACAGTCCTCTCTCTTTGTAATTTGAGTATTCTTTATCATCTTGATTAATTCTGATGACAAGTACCCTAGGATACCTATGACATGTGAGAGATGAGATTGTTATTAATGTATTTAATCCCTGGTGTGAATAATTTCAGATGCATAAATGCAGGATTTATATACAGGAAGAACTCCTACAGCAAGAAAAAAAAGCAAAACAAAAAATAACTGCATACAATATTCATGAAGAAGAGTGGTGTCAGCCAGTTTTGCATCAGTTCTGTTGACTATCAATTAACTCAGTTCAAGATGTTGAATTTAGTCTCTTAAACTCTTTATGATGTGAGTCCAAAATTCTCCTGGAAGGCCTTTTATGGAATTCATTTTCTGGGTTAGTTTATAAACAAACATCTGGGCTTATTTTGTTCATTTTTGGAATTTTTGAGCTTAACATTTAAAACATGTAAATGCCAAATAGAGGAAATCTTAGAAATAAGACTACCTTTATGAATATATTGCAGCAATGGACCTTATGTTCATAAACCTTGATCACTGTAACTTTAAACAGGCAATAATCTCTTATAATCTCTATATATTTAACAGCTTACACTGTGCTTCTGGATCTTTCTGAGTAATATGTTTGAATCTCTTGGCTCTCCTGTTGTTCATCTACTAGCTAGACATTTCAATTCCTCCATAATCTCTCACACCCTTAATTTGTGTCTTACTCATTTATATTGTATAATGCTCTGTCAAACATTCTGATGCTGCTTTGTACAGCAGTAGTAGAGTAGAAAACTGCAATATAGGACATCAGGTCACTGGTCTGCTTTTTCAGAACAGTTAACATTACCCAACACAGTTCTGCAGCCTCAAAAAAGGACAGACAGTTCCTGCTCTACAAAGAGAAGGTGGAAATTGCATCTGGAGTCTTCAGTGGGCTGCTATCTACAAGGATCCTGCTCTTCCTTGACTCCTATCAATGATGTATATCCATGCTGATATCCAGATAGTTCTTGTAGCAGACCACAGACCAGGCAGGCTAACACAAAGTTAGCACTGTTGCAATTCCTGAATATATTTTGCATTAATGGCTGTTCCATCTCTGGTTTGTGCTAAGATGTTAAGCTAGAGGTTTCCTGAAAAGTGCTTTCCAGTAGCTACTTAGGGATGATAAACCAAATAGTATCATATTGAAAGCCACATAGCCAATGTGATGAATTGGAATTAGGGAGAGGTCTATGGAAATCCAACTTTGTTTGAATTTCAGTTAGTTCTCTTCTCCTCAGGCTATCATATGGGATTGTTTTGAGGATAAACTGAGGTGAGACTTCTTCAGCTAAATTATGTAACTAATATTATGTCTCATTGTCTAAGCCTTTAACCTTCCATTCACTAGGTCAGTTTGGTCTAGTGCAGGGGTAGGCAACCTTGGCTCTTTTATGACTTGTGGACTTCAACTCCCAGAATTCCTGAGCCAGCCATGCTGGCTCAGGGATTCTGGGAGTTGAAGTCCACGAGTCATAAAAGAGCCAAGGTTGCCTACCCCTGGTCTAGTGATTAAGGCACCAAGCCAGAAATTGGGTGATTGTGAGTTCTAGTCCAGATTTTGGCATGAAAGCTAGCTGGGTGACTTTGGGTCAGTCACCCTCTCTCAGCCTAACCCACCACACAGGGATATTGCTGTGGAGAAAATAGGAAGAGGAAGAAGAATTAGGTATGTTTGCCACCTTGAGTTATTTATGAAAATAATAAAGACTAGATAAAAATAAATTTAAAATTAAATTCTCTCTGGATGCATACACATAAGCACACCACAGATATAAGAACAACTAAGCAGGTTTCACTTAATCTTGTGCCATCTGGCACTTTAAAAGAGAAGAGGAGTAAACAAAAGGGGAAGTGCTCAGAAAAGGAACAGAGCACAGAGACAACCACCAAGATTTATAATTCTGCAGTCTTAGAATAGAAACAAAAATGCACTTTCATCCCAAAATGCTTTATTGCTTTGATTAAATGCCAAATGACCTTAATCTGCCCAGGTTTGATGCCATTAAAATGTATGTCCACCACATTCGTCACTCTGCTGTTTAGTAGCTCTCCAAAGAGGGATTCATTACATCTAAACTCTTGGTTAAACAAGGCATAAAAGAGGAAAGGATTCTTACATACAGAAAGGTTATGCCTGCCCCACATGTAATGTGTCCTTTCCATTATATTATTGAAGGAAAATATTGATGAAGGAGATATTGATGAAAGGAAAAGTGCAACCATGACTTATCCTATAATGAGAAAAAGAGAAAAAGATGTCATTGTCAGGATTTTCTGAATTTGTCAGCTGCCAGGTTGTAGTTTCACACGCACTTCATCAGACCAAAAAACAGAGTTAGGGATAGAGATACTCAAAGGATAGGGCAGTGATGGCAAGCCTTTTAGAGACCGAGTGCCCCAAAATTGGCCCCGCCCCCATTCCACCCCCTGCCCTGCCCCTGCTCCACCCCCACCCCGCCTGCCCACAGGGCCACTCACCGCCTCCAGGGCCTGCCATAGATCGCTCAGGCAGCCCAGCAGCGCCATGGTGGCCATGCCCTCTGCCCGCGCCCTGCAGCATTAACTGTGCATGATGGGGTGTGAGGGCAGAGTCTTGTCTACACTGCCTGGCTGCCATGTCCTTGGCTGTGCTGCTCCGCATGGGCCACGCTCGGGGGAGACTCTCCTCCAGGGAGGATGCTGTTGAGGAGGGGGTCGCGAGAGAGGCAAGGCTGGGGTAACAGCACATGTGCCCACAGAGAGTGCTCTGAGTGCCGCCTCTGGCACCTGTGCCATAGGTTTGCCACCACTGGGATAGAGGATTCCCACACTCTCCTCTAAAATATAATAGACAACATCATGGAAATGGTTTATTTTTCACCATATGAACCGCAGCCAAATGAGATTATTCCCTGGTTTAAAATGACACGTGGATTGCATGGTTTACTAAAGTCTTGTTTTGGCTTTTTGATGGCTATTTTAATCAGTTACCCGTGATGATAATAGCTGGGGTTATTTTATTTATTTATCATATTTATACAGTTGTTCATCTCATGTAGTGACTCTGGGTGACAGACATAATAAAACAATCCAAATATCTAAAATCATAAATAAAAACAAAATGGTAAGATTTTGTTATTGATAGAAGCATATGAGTTCTGGACAAAGTCCATGAGTTTCACACTTAAAGTTCAAAAAATAGAACACTTAATGTCAAAAAACAGAACAGGGCAATAACATGTAGGATATGGGGATGGGATCAAAGCAGAGTTATGGAGCAGATGTTTTGCTTGCATGTTGCAGAATTTGGTGCTTATATTCAATCAGCAACTTGGTAGCTAATATCTTTTTTCTTTCATGGCACAAGAAATGGAAGCATTTATAGTTGACCTGCCTTTTTATGTTTTCTCCCATCCTATTAGCATCTCTCTTTTATATGTACTGATCTGGAACCACACAGAGTACAATGGATAAATAAATGCCAAAGATCTACTTAGAAATCAAATAGGAAATGATGGAAGTGACAAACCAACTGCAACAATGTCATAACTATAGCATTAAAACAGAAATATAAATGTGCAAGACACATTGTACATTTAACAGAAAGAGATGGACATGAAAAGTAACATGGTGATGGCCCTATAAATAACACATGTCCACTTGGATTAGCTTGGATGGACTATGAAAAGATCTCAGTCCCATTCGGGATGCCTTAGCAAAAGATTGATTGAAGCTGTCATTTCATATATTATCTGAATTTCAACATTATCTGGATGAAAATGACAATGAAGTGATAAAGTGAAAATATCTAGACTGGATGCAAGTTCCTTTAAATTTAATTGCAAGAAGATATGAAGTGGCAATAAAGCAAAATATGTATAAAAATCAATAGCTGAACTAATTTAAATGTTATTGCCTTTAGGTATGTTGAAGGCATAGAATTGCACTTCCACTAAGAAATATCCTACCAGAAGAAATTATAGGCTGTGTTCACACAAGGAAACTCTTAGTTTAATTAACCATAGTTAACTAATTCAACCTAATCGATTGGATTCACATAACATACTACGCCACGATCTGCCACAATCATTTTAGGTCAGTATATCAGCCATAGACATTCATAGACAGGCAAGTTGCAGCCCTTCAGTTATTGCTGAATTAAAACTGTCAGTACCCTTTATCTTTAATTTTAACCATACTGACTGAATGCCTAAACCAGTGTTTCTCAATCTTGGAGACTTTAAACATTCCCTAGACAACATGGGAGCTGAACTCCATACAGCTTAAACCTGCCAAGGCTGAGAAACACTGAGGTAAAAATTGCATTTTCGCTATTCCTGGAGGGCTACAGGTTCCTCACCTCTGCTTAGGCTGTAAAGCAGAGATTGATAATTGTTTTCAGGCCCTAGATTCACCCCCCCAAATTACCTGAAATCTTGTGAGATCTCTTCTTTCAAGACTCTTTCCCTCAGCTTAAATCTCATGAGGATTGGTGATCTTGTGTCATTATAGCTATTTAAAAATCCTCTAAATAATTTAATTTGGAGAAATGACATTAGTGCATTGCCAAGAACAGATTTTCTAGGCCGGTGTCTTTGGATGTTTTGGGATTACAATTCCCAGAATTCTCAGCCAGTCATTCATGGTTATCCTGGGTAGGAATTTTGAGTTGAACTTTAAAACAAGGATGGACAGCTTAGAATTCTCTAGAAATTGCTGGTCTGTGACTTCTCCAATGCCTTGTGATTGCCTCTATTAGCTGAAGGAACTGAAATCCCCAGAAGTTTGGACTAATGCTAGGGTGCGGAGTTGGGAAAGGTTTCTATAGAGGATAAAGAGAGAGAAAAAGAAGAAGAAACAAGTATTTTCTATGGAACTTGGATTTTATTTGCATTCCCCACAATTATTAGTACCAAAGAAATTCAACAACCAATGAAAATACTGCTTGTTCCTGAATGCAAAACTTATGTGTCCCGACCTGGTTGTTTAGAAAAAAAGAGCTTTCAACTGCATTGGTAGTGAAAGGAATAACTTTATTAAAACCAAGTGGTTACAAGATAGAAAAAGCTAGATCTGAGATTTGAGCGCAAAAACTGCTTACTTACTTTCCCCTTTCCCAGGTCCCCCCCCCACTATCTCCCCAGTGTCCAATTGGATTCAAACAAATTGTTTTGGTAACAGTTCTGATGCTTAGCCGTGATGTTAGTGATGTTCCGCATTCTATTCCCACAGTTGTAACCTTGGCCAATCTCTTCCCTCCCCCCCCAGGATTTATGGCAGTCTGGTATCAACAAAGCAGTGGTGAGGTGAAGCAGGATGGCAGCACTGACATTATAGTTCCTTCCTGTGCATTGCTCAAAAATTAACCAGCATTAACATTATAAAAATGAATTTATTAAAACTTTCTTGTTAAGTTCAGAAAATAGGCTCAGCCATGTTTTGCTTAATTATGACTTATTGGTTAACCATAACTGACTGACTTCATACAAAATGGTCAGCTTTGAAACATACTTTAAAAATTTACAGAGGTTGAGTTCACACACTATATTAAACCAAACCCAAAGAAACTGTCCTACAGCTTAAAATGATATGCAAACACAGTCATTGTATTAATGTAACCTAGTTATATAGATTTCAAATTGTTTGGTATTGCTAGTAGCAGCCGACACACTACTGTTGAAACAGTGAATTAATTGTCATGTGTTATTCTCTCCCACCAATTCTTGCTTCATTCCTGTAGCCTCCAGTCCATCTCCAGACAGACAGGATGCAACAAGACCCATAAGCAAAAATCCTTTGACCTGGACTGTTGATGACGTGGTATGGTTTGTTAAAGATGCGGATCCTCACGCGTTAGGACCCCATGTGGAACTCTTCAGGAAACATGTACGTAAGAAGGCTTTCTGCGCTAAATGACAGTATCCAAATTTAACCTGCTAGCAAATGGCTTTGGTCTGTACTTGAACCAACGTAAATTGAAATGGTTTGACAGCTGACAAAAATTAGTCAAAGTGAGTCTTCCTCCAGGCAAATACAATTAATCTAGGGCAGTGTTTCTCAACCTTGGCAACTTGAAGATGGGTGAAGTTCAAGATGGATGGCTGGGGAATTCTGGGAGTTGAAGTCCACACATCTTCAAGTAGCCAAGATTGAGAAACCCTGAACCCGGATCTCACACACAACTTGATGGCAATCATATCTTAGAGAGCCTGAGGTGGAGCTTGGATGGATTCAGAGAGGATGATTCTAAAGCTCATTGTTAGTGCTACAGCTAAACAGGGACTCCATGGCCATGCAGCCTGCCATTGAGGGTCAATTGCAAGAGAACTGAGTGGCAGAATCATTTTCTTGTGTACCCCCCTGAAATAGCATTCCAGTCACTGTGGGAAAAAGTCTGTTGAAGAGCTAGACTAGTGGACTGACCTTGCTGGGCTTTTCATTTTCAGTCAGAAGATTATCCAACAACTAGGCTTGCTAGTGTTTTTGTAGAACAACAATCCTTTGTAAGAAAGATGAGAATTCAAAGGTGCATCAGTTTTAAATCCTCCTCCCACCCCAGCACTCCCTCCCCTCCTGCTTATAATTCTGTCAGCTTCACAGGGAAACCTACAAGAGGTCTAGTGGTTGATTAAAACTATCATCGTATTCAGCTCAATTATGTCTTTGAATTACTCATTTCTAAGCAATTGTTAACCTTCATAGCTAAACTGGATTAACAAGAAGACACCAGAGGTGAGAGACAAGTGATTACTCCATTAACCTTAACCACAGTTTTCAGCACGTTAAATCATTTTAAAGAGCAGGTGCATCATTTAAATTGATGTCCTGAATGCCACTGACATTCCCAGCTCCTGACTTCCTTTCCTTGCATTCAGCTAATTTGGCTGTGACATGCCCCCACTGTCCAATGAGAAGAATTATTAATGTAACTTATCACAACAAAGAGAGATCAGCAATGTATTTACTGAAAACAACATCAGTAACTTCAACACTAAGGCATGCTTCATTACTCTGGGATGGCTGATCTTCACCAAATTGCTACATAGATGCTCCTTACGAGCTGGGCCAATCTATGCAATTTCAAGGAGATATAGAACAATATAAAGAAAGTTTGGGCTGGATTTAAATATTGGCTGAGCACAACAGGCATTCTTTGATTGCAGCTTAAGTTATATAAATTCTGCCCTTGTTGTTTCTAAGCCAAGATTTATAGCTTAGTTAGTATATTGTATAAACTCAATTGCTTGTGGTCTGTTCAATACGCTGTACTTAAATTGTGTTTGAACGTGGAAACAGAGTTCAGGGGTACAGTTAAAATCAAAGCCATCTGGCTAATTAACAAATAAAGCCAATCCAAAAGTGAGATTTGATGCAACAGAATTCTCACTGAATTCTGATTCATGATCAAAAAATTAATACAGAAGAGAAAGTGCAGCCTTTGAATGAAGACAGATTTAACCTGTTTATTCAGAAATGGATCTACCTCCTCCAATGATACATAGAACTGAAAGCATTTGTATTTCTTAACACCATCTTTGTACAGATTATTTTAGCTTTATTTCCAATTAGCTTACCCCTTACCTTTTAAAAAAATATTTTATTAATTTTCTAAATTTTACAATCCTATGTACTTAATAAACAACGTGTTGTCTGGGTCCATTGGTAATTCAATGGTACATATTAACTTTCTCAATATAGTTCCAATACTACACCATCCAGTGCTTCCTTGATCCTCTCTTCTTCCGGTGGTATGCATTTTTCCACACTCGGCAAATGCAATTCTTGTTACTGTTAATACATATACAATTAAATATAGACATCTTCATCACATTTTCCGGTATTGTACATAATATCGATAGTGTCAGTTTATAATATCTTTTCTAGCCAAAACATATCTCAATTGCATTTGACTTTTCTTCCAACAGCACTTAAAATCCATTTGTTCAATCAATATCCTGTTTTTCCAGCTTTTTTAAATTTTAATTTCCCCCCCCCCAATGCTCAAAGTATCTCTATCACTTATAATTTTCTCATAATAAATTATATTTGGGTAACCAAAGGCTTCCCTTATTCAAACCCTTTTAGAATTTTCATATTTCTCATCTCATAACAAAATATAATATTCTAGTTACAAATCCTATCCTTCTAATTGTAATAATACTTTTATTTCTAACAGTTATCTATTTTCTAAACCATATTCAAACATCTATTTAATAGTATAATATCCCATCTAATAGGTCAAAATCTCTATTTTTTTCAGTCTTACTCTATCTTTTTACTTTGCCAAATAATTTTCCAAGTCAGTACATTTGAATCATCAAGTAATTCTTCCTCTGTTTTTGTATATATTGTTTGGAATGAGGAAGAGAATTTGACTGAAGTATTTTTGGAAGAACGCTCAACCCATTTATATTCATTAAACAGCTTGCATCTTTCTCCTTCAGTTTTTCTTTTATTTCTTGTTTGTCAATATTCAGCATTTCTCCTAACACCTTTATCATCCGTTTGATCAGCTCTTCTTCCTTATCCTCAAATGTGTTCTAAGATCTTGACAAGTAATATATCTTTTCAATTTCTGGTGTTACCACTGCATCTTCTATTTTTTCATTTGTCTGTATCTATCTGTTAATTCCTTCCTTTAGGTCCTCCATCTTTGGATCTGTTTCTTCTAATTTTCCTTCTGTTTTCTGAGTTACTAGTTCCTTCTTTGTAGTCATTGTCTGAATTTGTAAGTTTAGATTAGAAAATTGTTCTTTTATCTCATTTGCATTATTTTTAGTCTCATCATGAAATAAAACAATTGTCTGTTGGATTGATTTCAACATAGAAATAATTTCTTTCTGAGATTCATTAACATTTTCTTGTTGGTATATCAAGCTGGAACTTTGGAGACAGGTGTTAAAGATGATTTTTTTACCATTTAAGGCTAAGTACGGAACACTCATTTTGTTTTGTATGTAATCTTTATAGTCCAACAAGGTCCCCAACACAGATAAGCAGCCCAATAGTTTTTTTTTCCCCTTTCCAGGTGCAATCTTCAAAAGTGAAAGTTTCCAAGGACAACCAAAGTCTTATCTGAGTCTGGGCTTCAAGCCAAGTTCCTTTAATAATAAATTGTAGTGCCATAGTTCTCCACTAGATGTCATTAATGCTGTCTTCCAGCTTTTTAAATCCAAACTTATATTACAAACTCTTCAAGTCTCTTTTCTAAAAAAAAGTTTCAAAAATACTTTTAGTCCCCAAATTTCAAAGCTATATATCTGTATTGGTTCCAAATTAATCTTGTGATTTTCTCTGTTTTCCCCCAAACAATTAGTTCACTGCTTTTCTTTTCCTGAGGGAATAGGGCGGAAATTCCCCTTCCCTCTCTCTTCGGGGAGGATTCTTTGCTTTGGGCATTTTTTCCCAGGAAAAAGTCTTAAAGTCATAGAGGATAAATTTCACCTAGTTCCATCCATGTTGCTCAAAAGTTGCTTGTTAGTGCTTATTTTCTTCAGTTGTCAGCAGCTTCTGACTGGCCACAGAAGTGTATCCAGTCTTTCCCCACTGGTTTGGAGGGCTTCCAAACCGGTGTAGCCTCTCCATGATCAACAAGGGTCCCCTCCTTCTTTGTCGTGTCTCTGGGGTGACTTTCAACCCTTTTTAGGGTCCCCAGTGGAGAAATGTCATGCCGCAATGCCTATCCGGAAGTGAGCTTACCCCTTACCTTAATAAAGTGGTTGTACTGCTGGGCAGAATAAAATTTGCATTCCCAGTTGTTGTTTTTTAAAAAAAAAGCCAAAGGAAAAAAAAGATGGCAAAAGCAATCCTTCCATTTCTGTTCAATTACCAAGCAGAATGTTTTACACTTTAAGAAGCCACAGCAAAGTCAGCCTTGTGATTTAGAGCTTGTTTGCATTGGTTAGTGGGTCTTTCAGAGAGCTTTACACCACTCTTGAAATATTAAACCTGACAGTCAGTGTTCACAGGATTAGATTGTAATAAAGCAACATGAAATGTTTCCAGTTGCTTTATACTTTTGCAGCCTCACAGCAGACTTTGAGAAACTAGTGCATGTTATGAGCTCCAGTGGCCATTATAAACCACCCCTGAAATGATTAATATAGTTCAGCTCTATAACCGAACCAAGCCTGTGATGGAAGAATATGTACTCAATCACTGCGTGGAGTGCTGTTTCTGCTTTACAAAATTCTCTGGAGCTTTTTACATTAACCCTAGATTGCTGGATGTTATTTAGCCATACTTTGAATTGCAATGCACCCTAGCTTTTCCAGTTGAATGCAATATACCCTTAATGAAGGAGACCCCAACAAGTGAATCATGGAGAGAAGCATCTGAGGAATACATTCTCTTTACAAGAAATATGGGGCTTTAGGACAATGCACGATCCTCCTGGTTGTGGGAACTTGTTTGTGCCTCTGGGCCTGGGCTCTGAACTAGCTCTGGAAGGACTAACTTATCCTTCCTGTTTTTACTAGGTGGTTGCAACCT
Organism: Bothrops alternatus; assembly: GCA_034064705.1. Taxonomy (NCBI): domain Eukaryota; kingdom Metazoa; phylum Chordata; class Lepidosauria; order Squamata; family Viperidae; genus Bothrops; species Bothrops alternatus. Next base: position 261,089 of record JARGCV010000143.1, read on the forward strand.
CCCATTTCATGAAGAGGATAATTTTTGCACTATGAATATTGACCCCAAATTCTTTCGACTTTAATAGAAGCTCCTCAGCTATTTTATTGTTAGTAGCCAGGCATGTTTGGCAATGGTGTCAAAATGACAGCCATGAGACTTGAACTGAAGTCTCCATCCCTTTTATCTGATTGTAAACACAGGACATATAAATAAAGAGATAGAGGCTCGGTAGTGCAGTCAAGGCTGCCATCTTGACTTTTTTGACATCTCCTGCAAAGACCCAGTAACTGGCAGCTTATATAGTTCATATTTGAACTAGGTTTTTTGCCATTCATAGTCATCTGACTATGAGCATAAGAGCCATGCTGGCACAGTGGTTAGACTGCAGTATTGCAGGCTAATTCTGCCAACTGCCAGGAGTTCGATTCTTGCTGGCTCAACATTGACTCAGCCTTCCATCTTCCCGAGGTCAGTAAAATGAGGACCCAGATTGTTGGGGGCAATAGGCTGACTCTGTAAACCGCTTAGAGAGAGCTGTAAAGCACTGTGAAGTGGTATATAAGTCTTGTAGATGTTCCCATCCCTGTCACCTGATTCACCAGTTTGTAGTTGCTGCTGCTTCTTTTGTGAAAGATCATATTTCCTTGTGACTATGTAGTCCTCCAAGCACAATCAATCAATCAATCAATCAGAATAGAGCTTCTAGTCCAGCCCCCTGTTCAAGCAGGAGACCCTATGCCATTTCAGACAAGTGACTGTCCAGTCTCTTTTTAAAAACCTCCAGTGATGAAGCACTCACAACTTCTGATGGCAAGCCAACACTGACATGTCTGACACTGGGTCTGTGCTTGGGAGGACTTGATGGAAAGTGGACCATCAAGAAATTCAACAGCTGCTTCTGAAACTTGACTTCAGTTTAGGCTTATGCTCAGATGTTTAGTGCTTGTCTTTTCATGGTGGTGGTGTTTCATTATTCAGTTATCTCATTATTACTTTTGTGTTAATTTACATTTTTATGGAAGGCATTTTAATGTTGTATTCTGCCAGATGTTGCATGGCATGGCAGGTTGCATAAACGTATTTTAAATAAATAAATTCACAGCACTTCAGCTAAATAGATCCAATTTTGGAATGGTAGAACATTTGGGAATTGAGGTCCTACTTTATTGAATTTCTCAAACATGTTTAGCATTGTCAGAGACGTGCAGGCCAATTCTTTCCACAGCATTGCAGTAAATTGTTTTACTTCTTCTGCAGTTCCAAATTATGATTTATGCTTTTCATTCCGTCTTCTGTTGTTCTTTTTGTATTAGGAGATTGATGGCAATGCTCTCTTGCTACTGAAAAGCGACATGATCATGAAATATTTGGGTCTGAAGCTGGGACCAGCACTCAAACTCTGTTATCACATCGATAAATTGAAACAAGCTAAGTTCTGATGCTTTTTTAAAAGACCAAACAATCCCAATATAAATCAAGGAAGTAGATGAAAGGTAACAAGTTGCCTTCTGGAAAGATAATCCATTTTCAAGCTGCTTCTCCTCTCTTTTGTACTGAGAACTTGGCCTTTATAAAAGCGTTCATCTTCACCATTTTAATTCAATGAAGGGGGGGAGGGGTGATGTGTTTTTGCTGATTTTTGTTAATACTTTTCCAAAAAAAAGTATGCAATTATAATTATTTTGTATTATTCATATTGTTATTGTTAATATTATTAAGTCCTATTTTTGTAATCATAAAAGAAAAAAAACGTACGCCAAAAGATCTTCCCTACTTTTTAGAAAAGAAGAAATTTGAAAAGCTTTAGGAAATCTTCTTCTGAGCTGCTTCGCATCAGTCTGTCCGTTGCGTTTGACCAGGTCAGGTGACTTGCCTTATGAATTTGCAGTCAAAATCAGAGCACTCTCCTATCACCTCAAACAGAGTGGTTTTCAACTGAAATCAATGAATGCATTTAGCTGCCAGTCATCAACTGTCGTCTAGCAACATTCATGCATCTGCGAACAAACTCGTAATCTAATTCTTTTGTGTAACCACACATGCATTCCTTTAACAGGAGACCCCCATCTTTACATTGCCCAGTGACCTCGGAGGATCACGGAATATTCTGGGAATACGAAGATAAAAATTGTGCATTTATTTGGCGATACACTGTGAATTTAATCATGTTTACGTGGCATTCAGTCTGTCAATCTACTGAACAGCTACTGAGTGCTGTTTCCCCAGGTTTTTCCTTGCTACCCTGAGTCATATGCTTTCCAACATAATCATCAGCATGAAGGTTTCTTTCAGGTGATTTTGGATATCTAGGAGCATATTGGCAACAGACCGTTTTATAACATGATAAGTGTACAACATTCCTCCAGTTGAAAATAATGAGGAAATGTCCCTTCTGCAGTCTTCACCCAAGGTCTAGGAAGTAATGTAGAAACCCATAATTGCTCAGCATTTGACTTTTAACTCCTGGCTGCATAGGTTCTAGATGAAAGGTCATGCCAAATATTCATAGTTCATAGAACTGCTCCCTATGCTTTGAAAATGTTATGTGACAAATGTTAACGTCACTGGAACGGAAGTCACAAGTGCTGATTTACTCATTCTTTGGTGGTTAGCTGGCTAGCAGCTAGTCATTCTTTGGGTTGTTACCAAGCTTTCCACTTCACCAAAGCTGCCCTGAATGTACAGAGAAACAATGCCAGGAGCAAGAGGTAACATATCTCACAAAGCTTTGAAGTGAATAACATCTGCCTGCTCCAAGCTTGAAGTAACTCAAAGGATGTATATTCTTTGCAACTCGTAATAGAAAAAATGCTTATTGTTGACCAGAAACTACTACCAGTGACTGCTTAGCAGTCAGATTTGTGAAGTGTTATCCCCTCTTACTAAAGGTCCACTCTGAGCCATATTTTGTACCTAACTTTGATATGATTTGGTTAACTAAAATAATACACTGCCGTTACTTATTTGATATATGCACAGTGATCATTGGTTAATTAGATAAGCGCCAGGAAACCTACAAATTTGCACCCAGTTAACTGAACGTATTATGTCATACTATGATATTATGGGAAATCTGTCCCATGGTTTGCACTATTTTGAAAACTTGAATTATTTCAGTAGGAGCAGGAATATTTCTCTCTCTTATCTGAAGTATCCTGTTTTGTCACTAGAGGATTTGATGTTAATCAACTCCAGTCTTGAGCTGTGATAGCATCATTACACTCTAAAGAGCAACTTTCCCTTGAGTGATATCTCACCTTTAATCAAATACTGTATGGGCTTATAGCTTCCTCTCTAATCAAACCTTCCTGTTGCAGATGGTACTTCTACTCTTCATATGTGAAAGACAGTTTGTGGATTGATACGAGAACAACAAGTGAGAGTCCTATCGTCAAGAGTTTTGGTTAGGAAGCCTACACCCCAAACAAATAGATTAACCAGTAATTTTCCTTCCTGATCTGGTTCTATTCTGCAAATATTTTATTGTGTATTTGGGGGGGGGGAACCCGCACAGATAATGTGTCAGGAAGAAGGGTAAAATAATTAAAAGCTGCATTGTAGACTCACAAGGATGTTCACTCTAGAAGAAACATAAGTTAGCATTAATTTTATCTTGTGGCTGAAGTTACAAAAATTGCATTAATCATCAATAGATGTGTTATCCTGTACAGTTGTACTACATATCTGCCATTATTCCATCTACATGCTACATCTGATCAGCTGTGGGAGAAGGGGAGAACAAGATCTTTGTGATAAATTGGAAAAAATGAATCATAATCTTGTTTTTCTTGATTTTAAACTTGTGTGTAAGTACATCTCAGAGAAAAAAGATAGTGTTTTGCCCTAACCATGGAGATGTATTCCAGGTTCTTTACATTACGTATATTCTAACTTCTTTGTTTAGATTAACATAATCTCAAATACCCTGGAAATATTCAGAGCATTGGTGTCCAAAAATAGAACAGATACATATATTCTTATTGTTATTAACTCACATCTTGTTGCTGCAAGGCATGGACCTTTCTACATCCATCAGATGTTTTACAGAGAGAGAAAGAGGGCACTTGGAACTTGTCACATGCACAATGTCAGCATATCCACAACTGCTATTCCTTGGAGGTCCATAATTTGGCATCCTGTTAGCATAATTGCAGGATGGGTCCCACAGGAGATTCACACATGCACACGAGCAGTTGTCTTTCAGAACAGTCTTATTATGTGCAGATCACCTTCTCATTAGACTGTGTGTGTGTGTGTGTGTGTAGGTCTTTGGTTCTTCATCGAAACGTCGCCAAGACACTTCAAATTCTACGTGGGAGAAAACCCGAAGAACCAAAGACCTACATACAAACACCCTCAAAAACCTCAGAAAACAAATATATATATAAAAAGATCTTGATCTCTATATATCTTGATCTCTAGGGTTTTAAACTATTTTTATAAGCACATTTAAATCAGGTCAAGTCCTCTGAGGTTTGGTCAATTAAACTGAAATACATATGTGAATAAACTTAACAGAAGAAGTAAGTGCTTAAGTGCGGTCTATGGCACTGTGAGTCTGAAGTGGCAGAGAGGATCAATTCCTTTAACTTGAAAATTTGTGAACATACGAACAAGATATTTGTACAGTTGTACAGTTAAGCACAATCCTTGCTTTTTAAGACAAAGGTGTTCTGTTTCATCTGAGTGTATATAGAGTTGAATATAACTGTACTGTTGAATTCTGCAAATCCCATGACAATCTTGTCTCATTCTTACTCCTCACTGGGGACCTGGTTTCTCCTTTAAGTGCAATTCTTTGTTCTGTTTCATTGAAATAACCATATGTAAATATTGTTCCTCTTCAGCAAGCATTCAATTTTCATTAAGATGTCTCCCATTTTGATGAATCCTTGTAATATTTTTTTATTAACCAAGATCTCCACCTCATTATGTCAGTTTATTCTACATTAAAAGGCTGTATCGGTTCCTCGGAATTTAGATTTTATTTCCTTTTTTTTTTCAACCAATGAATGACTCACAAATCTGAGCTGCATCACAAAACCTCTTTGATGGATCTCTTGCCATTCACTCATAGTTCATAGTGGCTGCCAGCTGTACAGTCGTTCCCACCTATTGTGTCACTGTGCAATTCTATGCATGCTTACTTGAAAATAAAGTCGATTGAGCTGAGGGGAGTAAGTTCTGTAAAAATATGGATTGGATTTCTGTGCATGAACCTAGCATATAAAATGACTACCTCTGTAAATACCTACGGAGCGGTGCCATTTAGATGTCCTTAAAATAAAATTGCAGATGCACAAAATATCATAAGCTGGATTTATGGCTTTGAGCACTCAGTCATTAGTCATAGAATAGGGGAAAGACTTGTGTACTAATCAAAGTGGCTTAACTTTGAGATGGATGCAGCTGAATAACCCAGGTTCACATATCACCATAAGGCATGGTTTTCTTAATCAGGGCTTGTTGAATACATTATCAACCATGCACATGGCTTGATTCACACAACATGCTAAGAAAAAGAACCTAGGAAATCACCCTGCTGGACCCAGTTTGTACATCTATGGAAAGATAACTTTTACAATTAGACTTTGCCAGACTTTGGTGTATTTGCTTCCCTTGCCCTGTGGACTAGGAGTGAAACTGCAGATAGTCCTCAACTTACAGCCATTCATTTAGTGACCATTCAAAGTTACAACAGCACTGGAAAAAAAGGGGGGGACCTTCAACTGGTCCCCGCATTTACAGCTGTCACAGCATCCCATGGCCACGTGATCAGAATTCAGGCACAGGGCAACTGGGATACATTTATGATGGTTGCAGCATCCTGGGATCATTTGATCACATTTGCGACGTTCCCAGCCAGCTTCAGACAATGGGGGAAACTGAATCTGCTTAATTCACTTAACAACTGCAGTAATTAGCAGTTGTTAAGTGCTAATTTTGCAATTTTTGCAATTACTGTGCCAAAAAAGGTTGTAAAATCTGGAATAACTCCCTTAACAACCACCTTGTTTAGCAATGGAAATTCTGGTCCCATTTGCCAGTTGTAAGACAAGGACGCCACCCGTGCTGCACTTAGCCTTACAGCAGAAGATGGTATTATGTGTTTGTTTATCGATCAGTTCATTAGCCTTGTTCCACTGAAGTGAGCAGCACTGGATCCGTCTTCAGACTATCCATTCATCTGTGACTCTTGAATGCAAAATAAAGGAAATATACCAGGCTACATTTCTATTACTACAAATGGAACCTGAATCACTAGTTTTCCTTGAAATGGTATAAGCTATAGTACAGAATAAAATAATGTTCCACCAAATGCATTAAAGAGGACTGGCGAAGGGACAGATTTGGTCTATCTTATATGCATCAAGATGGTTTAACTCTGTTTGTAGGTGAGTATTCCTGTTTAGTAATTCTCAAGAGTAAGAAACGTCTATCTTGCTTTCTTTATGAAAGCTGTTTGTTTTCCCAAAGTAAACTGCCAGACTAAACTTCTGCATTTTTAATATAAAATTCTGATTTTGTACAGATAGCAATAGCAATAGCATTTTGACTTCTATACCAACCCATTGTGCTTTGTAGCACTATTTGAGCGGCTTACAGAGTCAGCCTATTGCCCCCAACAATCTGGGTCCTCATTTTGCCAGCCTCAGAAGGTAGAAAGGCTGAGTCAGCCTTGAGAATCGGTGAGAATTGAACTCCCGGCAGTTGGCAGAGCTAGCCTGCAAAACTGCATTCTAACCACTACGCCACCACAGTGCTTCAAGAGATCTAATAGTGCTATTTTAAAAACTGTGAAGATTGGTGCAACAATCAGAGGGTGAAGATGATTTTATGATTTTGTACTAAGGGAGGAAATATCTAAAAAAAGGAAGGCTTTAATGGAGTTATTGCTAGCATGTGCCATGCTCCTGCATGTTATGAATGGACAGACATTTTAGGAGCCTGAAAATCTAGAAACAAAATAGCAATTATCTCAGTTCCTCCCATTCCCCTTGCAAACCTTGTCAAAGGTATTTGTTAAGTTATTAGATAATGCTTGTCAGACCCCTTCTTGTGAATGAACGGTGCTGAAATGTCAGAAAATCCTTGTCATTCCTTTTTAAATTAGCTTCTGTTTCAGACACAGGTTGTACAAAATACACAGCTGTTTGTTGGTTATCCCTTTGCTTTACTCCAGGCTACAGCCAATCAAGGCAGGTTTTGACGTCTTCCAAACAGGCATGGATTACAGGTATGTGTTTTACAGTGCAATTAATTTCATCAGTCTAGGTTTCATTTAATTCTTATGGGAGAACTGCTGTATCCAAAGCGCTTGTCTGCAACAGGTTTTAAAGGCATTTTACTTCCCACAGAATTTTGTTGCCAAGCCACGGGCAGGGATATATCATTTGTGATGCCACCACAGTGCCAATTAATTGAATTATTTCCCATCATTTCGTAGTTTGGGCTGTTTATCTTTGTTCTATTGAAATCAGGAAAATAAATGCCTGGATTTGAACTTCCCATCTGGGATTTGTGGACTACCTGTGCAGCAGTGCGGTAAAGAGTGGAAGCCACATGTCCTCAAATGTCTACAAGGCATCGGTGCTCTCAGTGGCACTTCTGCCATGTCTGCCAGACGCCATGCCCATTCACATGTTTACTTTTACTTGGGCTATTTTAATGATAAAGCATTAAATGAGAAGCCAGCAAATGATAAAACAGCCCCAGCTTTAAGCATCAGTATTTAATTCCAAGAAGATGGGCAGACCTTCTTCAAAACACAAAAAGGAATGAATGCATGCATGCATGCATGCATGCATGAATGAATAGATGGAGGCTACTTGAATGCTTTTTTCCTACAATGCCCTTTTTCAAATTAATCACTATATCAAGTCCCAACCTTTGAATGTTCACTTCAACCTGAACCTTAGTGCAAAGATTCTGTAGCATAATTTGCAATAATAACAGCACAGATAAATTAGGGGTTCCAATGTTATGGATGTATTTTTAATTTTTCTGTTGCTTTTCTACTTAGTAAAAGTAACAAAGGAAAGGGGGAGCATAAATTGTTGGTCGGAGCAGCCCAGTAATTTGTTTGGACCTGGGAGACCAGAGCAGATACAGGTAGTCACTTAACAACCACAACTGAGCCTGGATTTTCCATAATAAGTCATTGCAGTCATTCGCAGCTCACCCGGTGACCCGATTTGATTTTATGATTGTTTTTAATGGGGGTCGTAAAGTCTCAAGTCACCATGGTTAAGCAAATGGTGTGGTCATTAAGCAAATCCATTTTCCCAGATGGGTAAGGCTTTTTTTGCTAGATGCAAGCAGAAAATGTTGCAATCGTGGTCCTGTGACTGTGGGATGCTGCAACCAGCTGTAAACGCTAGCTAGTTGCTAAGAATCTGCAGGGTGTTCACATGTCCACACAGAAGATGCAGCAGTTATAACCTGGAGGATGGGTCATAAGTAACTTTGGGGAGGGGTCATAATTTCAAACAGTTGTTAAGCAACCAATTATTAACCAAGGGGAACAACCTCACCCTTTTACTGTACTGTAAATGGATGTCTTGGGAGCGGCCATATCCACCCTAGCAGCCATTTGGTCAGAGTACACCCAATCTAGTCTAACCCTTCCAAATATTCCCACAGGGCAAAATACTCTATATGGTTCAGTTCTTCTTTATATAGTTCAAATTTGACAATACTGCTGCTGCTTATTAGTCTTAGCACAAATCTTACAAAGCAAATAATAAACAGAGTTGTTTCCATAATATTTAACTTACAGTAATGAATAAAAGTGGTGGGAAGAGAGGAGAAATGTCTACATTTTGGGGTTTTTTTTATTTTGCAAAATCTTAATCTTTGGGATTATTAACAGTCCCGTGCAGGGATGAAGATAGCTTGGCCCTCTAGTTATTGCTGAAAATATTTAACAGCAGCAGACAAATGGATTGAGGTTGTTGAGAGTTGGAGATTAGTAAAAAGTAGAGGACAACTGGCTCTAATGGATTGATTTTCCTGGATCTGCTCAAAACATGACTAGATCCAGCCCAAGGAAACTCATTTACAAATGACATTCAGCCAGGATAATGGGCTAAACTGGATACTGTGTAGGCAGGGTGAAGTTACAGCAGGAGAGAATGTGAGGGCTGTATCAGGGGAGAGTAGCTGTGGTGCTAAGTTCTTCAGTTTTGGGATTATTGTTTTTGGGTCTTAGTGTGTATTTGTGGTTTTTGTTCTTGATCATAAGCTGCTCAGAATTTGGTTGAAGATGGGAGGCTATAAAAATGTTTGAAATAAATAAATCTTAGCATCACCAATGGAATGTCCTAATGATATGACTGTAAAAACAAAAACTTCCAAGTGTAAGAACAACATATATAAATCCACAGATTGGTGGAGGGGAAGGCAAAAAATAAGGATATGAACAAATCCATCCAATTTCTTTTTACATGTTGCTGTTGGATTGTACTCAACCGTTTGTGGGCAATTCGTTTTTTTTTATTTTATTTTTGGAAACGAAACATTTCTCCTCTCTTCCCACCACTTTTATTCATTGCTGTAAGTTAAATATTATGGAAACAAGTCTGCTCATTATTTGCTTTGTAAGATTTGTGCTAATGCTAATAAGCAGCAGCTGTGAAGCATTTCTTCACAAATGCTTTTTAGGCTGTGGTTCTATTAATACACATGTTCTGAGAAAGTATGAAAATCCACAGTGCCCCTTCTGCCCCCCCCCTCCCCACATGACACAGTATGAATTCTAACTTGATTCGAAATTTAATTGAAGTTAGGAAATACATTAGAAGATGGATGCCTTTTGTTACTCTAAGCCTAGATTCCTGGCCTCTGTTGCATAAAATAATGGATTCTCCCCCTACCATATTAAGGAATTTCTATGCTATAGTCAGAATAGTTTTTGCTGCCTCAAAACTGTGGCCCTGAATATTCTCTGTGCTTCCTTCTTCTTTCTCTCTGTTCAAATATTGGGGATCACCCAGTGATATTCAAAAGCACCATATTTGTGGTCTGATGTTTCTTTTCATGGTGCCTCATCAGCCTAGAATCATAGAATTGTAATTATACCGAATTCTATTCTTCTACTTAAAAAAAAAAAACCCACACACAGTTGAATACAAAATAATTGTATAGATGGTTGGTAGGTATGGATTATTGGTAGGTATAAGATGCATCATTCAGTGCAATCACTACACATCCTCTTCGTGACCTGTTTTCCTTGTTACCTTCCGGGAGGAGGCTTCATGGTATCTGCAGCAGAACATCCAGATTCAGCCAGAGTTTCATTCCATACAGCATTAACCTTGCGAACTCTCAAGATTCCTCCTTCTGTTATATATTCAAGATGGACAATATTTAATATTTATTTGCTACGTATATGTAGAGATGTGGGTCTATACATACGTTGTACATAGTATGTTTAGGTGTGTGTCATGTATGTGTTTCACTTTGAGAGCGGGCAACTAAATTTCATTTTTGATGTGTGCCATTGTGCCCACAGTAAAAAAAAATGACAATAAAGGTTATCTTATCTATCTCTTACCTTAATCCAGTGGTTCTCAACCTTTCTAATGCCGTGACCCCATAATACAGTTCCTCATGTTGTGGTGACCCCCAACCATAAAATTATTTTCGTTTCTACATCGCCGGGTGCCGGGGGGCGTGGTCGAGTGGGTGTGGCCACCAAGTGGGCGTGGTCACCAAGTGGGCATGGCAAGAAAGATAGCCCTGGCCACCATTAATGCTGTGCTGCCGCTGCATGTATTTTAATGCATGTTTACCCTGCCTTTAAATGTGGGACCAAAATTTACAATAAATGAATGAATAAATGAAGCAACTTTGATCAACCCCCCCCAACCCTCCCATTTGCTAACAAAGTTAATAGCATGTGGGAGTCCACCCACCCTCCGCTATCAGGTTGGCTTCTCTTAATCTGCCTAACCCGCGGTCAAAAGCTGCAGCAGCTCCTCCTCCTCCTTTCCCCTTCCCTGCCTCAACCAGGAGGAGGTGGGCAGCGCTTGGCACCGGAGCCTTGGCTAAGTTGATGGCTCTACTTTGCTGGAAGCAAAAGCATGGTAAAATAAGTGGGCTCGACCTCTCTAGGCACCAGGCTCCATGGCAACGTAGCTCTGGCCCATTCTCTGGCTTCGGGGGTCTCTTGCTGAAGAGAGAGAGAGAAGTGGTGGAGAGACGACCGGCTCACTTATCGGAAGAGGATGGACGGACGGCAGGCAGCCAGCCTGGCTCGTCTGGGCTGTTGCATGTTGCCTGCAACATTCAGACAGCTCTTCTTCCCCTCCACACACCGCTTCTCCTTACTCCCTGTGTGGCTGAGGATGCGAGACTCCCCACCTGATTGGCTACCTGGCTCCAGTTTCCTTGTTCACCGTGACCCCTCACCCCAGCCCACCGTGCCAACTGCTGGGCTGGGCGGGGGGTTGCTGAATCCTTTGCATGGGGTGGCCGCCGCCGCCTCCGGCCTCAGTCTGTCTCTCCGCTGCTGTGCCTGCTGCCGGGAAAAATGCCCAGGCAGGAGCTGCCTTTGCCTGAAGGCTGGGAGGAAGCTCGCGACTACGACACGACCACGCCACTAAAACCACCAGCTGGGTCAACCTGCAGAACAGGTGAGGAAGGATGGACGGGAGGAGGCCGAGCCAGTCAGCTGGGGAGGAGCCTGTGCTCTAAGGGCGACAGGTGCCTGGAGCAGATTGTGCCTTGGTAGGGATAGGAATGGAAGAACTTGGCCGCGGAAAGTACGTGGGCCCGGGAACGTGTGTGCGTGTTTGTCTGCTTGTCAGGTCACTCTCTCCCTCCCCCTAGTATTGTTCCTGGCAGGTCACGATGGTTTGAGAGCGATCTCTGAAGATTTGGGCCAGTATTAGGCAGGCGGAGAGGGCGCGGGGCGGGCTGCATGAGGGGAAGCCGGCTGCAAATTTACAGGAAATGCCGGCGGCCACAGGGTGTTTTCTAGCCATGGGGCTGGGTTCTTTGGCCTTGGCCTTCCCCGGTGGCCCCCAGCTTGTCCGCTGTGATCAGTGGCAGGCGGAGAGGGCGTGGGGCGGGCTGCACGAGGGGAGGCCGGCTGCAAAATTACGAGAAGTGCCGGCAGCCGCGGGGTGTTTTTTAGCCGCTGGGCCGGCTTTGAAATTGCAGGAAATGCAGGCAGGGTGTTCTGGGGCTGTTGGGGTGTCCGGTGGCCAAGCAGAGGAAGCTCAGCGGCAGGCCAGAGATGAAACTTACTACTTTTGCTTGTTCTCTCTCTTGCTTTCTGCTGCTTGTTCTCTCTCGCTTTCTGCCGCTTGTTCTCTGTCTCGCTTTCTGCCATGTGCTCCGAAACTGAAACTTCCTTAGTTTATATTGGCTTTTGAACACCAATAGAATAGAATCTCTTGAATAGAGTCTATTCTATTGGCTTTCAAAAGCTAATAGAATAAGAGAGAGTAGCACAGCTAAGGAAAAGGGGAAAAAATGGTGGACTGTGTTGTTTGGCGACCCCGTGAAATGGTCGTTCGACCCCAAATGGGGTCGCAACCCACAGGTTGAGAACCGCTGCCTTAATCACTTCTTCCCATGCACAGGTAGTCCTTGACTTAAAACAGCTCATTTAGTGACCATTCAAAGTTACAACGGAGCTGAAAAAAAGGAACTTATGACCGTTTTTCACACTTACGTTTATTGCAGAATTCCCCCATGGTCATATGATCAAAATTCAAAGTCTTGGTAATTGACTCGTGTTTATGATGGTTGCAGTGTTCTAAGGTCATGTGATCACCTTGTGATTCTTACCAAGCACATGGAAGGATTTTTCTTATGATGATCTGTCCCTAACTTGGTCCTCCATATTTCCAATGGTGTACCTTTTGCCATTGTAATGGAGTCCATCCACCTTGCTGTTGCTTGTCTCCTTGACCTTCTCCTTCTCCTTTTCCTTCTCTTTCCATCTTTTCCAGCATCAGAATCTTCTCCAGAGAGCTAGGTCTTTGCATAATATGTCCTTGGCATGACAATTTGAGGTTGATTACCATTATTATCATTATTATTATATGAGAACTCTGAATTGATTTGTTTTGTTTGTTTGTTTTCTTGACTATCCATGGTAGTCCCAACAGTCTTTGCCAACATCAAAGGTTCAAAAGTGTCACTCTTTCTATCTTGCTTTTTTAAAGTACAGGTTTTTTTCCCCTGTACTTTCTTTAACTGATGTGCAAATTGTGGGGGCATAGTTAAATTTATAAAAATCATTATTGCTGAACTCTTCCAGATGGGAAAAACAATGTACAATATATTGGGGAAATTCTAATAGCATGTGTTTTGAATATTACGGTAATTCCATAGAGTGCATGTATACTTCCCCATGTCTTCCAAATTTGTGTATACATTCATTCAGATTTTCTGTTAGTAGAATTATATCCTTAAAATAGATTTATAACTTTAACAAATCTTTATTCCATTTCTTCTACTCCAAAGGAGTTCATCTGCATTTTAAAAGACAATCAAAAGTGTGATATTTGAGCACTGACAATACTGTGCATAGTACTGTACATAATGCAGAAGTGGTTGCACAAACACCATAGATACTCTTCATATATTTCTAAACGTTTTAATTGGTGTCTATATCTGTTTTTTCATATAATGCTTCATCATTGAAGAAATCGAGATGACATTTAACGAAAATATGTATTTAAAAAAAACCTCCAACTGAAATGTAACAAGAAGGCAGTAGCATAAAAAAAGATGGCTGCAATCAAAATATTAAAATTTAGGGGGGGAAGTTGGTTAAAAGAACACATTAAAAATGATTTACTCAGAGCTTTCCTAAAAGGGAAGTCCTTTAGAAGAAAATAGACGCACACTAACCAGGTAAAGTTTAAATTAATAAATGTTAATATTTCTAGAGCCATGGATTCACCTGGGTCTCTTCTATATGGCAATCTGCATAATCCTTAATGATTGAGAGCTTGGCAACAAGCCAAGGAGAGCTCCTCCTGAGATGTTTGACTCTCTCCGATAGTTTCTGCCCATCTGGTAAGATCCACATGGGGTGTGCTGCAGGGCCCCCCTCAGTTAAACAATGGATGCAGGCATTCTCTGTGGCAGTGCCTGCCCCCTATAACAGCCACCATCCCCAGCCCAGATTTATATGGCTCCCACCTTCAGGTTTTCTAAGTATGACTGAAAAAGTTAGCCTCAGGGTAGTGGGTTGGTGAGTCCTGTAACTCTTTTTCTGCTATCTTGTCTCTCTGTTTCATTGCCCAGGGTCACTTGGAGTCAGGTGCACTTTAAATAAATAAATAATGACCCATCACTTACTGTGGCTCCCCAATGCTCCTACATTCCCCCCCCCATCCTGACTCCCCTTCTTGATTTTATTTTCTGCACTGGATGGAAAGTAACTGTAGCTAGGTGTTTTTCCAGTGAGACTGGTTTATCGGAGCAACCTGATCTACCCCAAATATGGGATGGAGCATACTGCTTCCGCTTTCACCTTTCAGCCCCAATCTAGGAGGCAGTCGCTTCTGTGACCAACTTTCTGTGTTGAATTTAAATTTACTGACAAAGAATTAAAGGGAGACTAGTATAGCTATTTTGAGCTATTTAGCTCTCATCAGCTAGCCATACCCTTCTGAGATTTGAACCCAGTCCGCTTGCAGGTTAGGCAGATGTATTAACTGTAGCTAGTGACCACTCTCCACCACTGGTCAGTATTCAAAGGCAACATCAATCTAATCATTAGAGGTTGGAGGAGAGGGAATATGAGGAATGGCCTGATGGCAAGCAAATGCTGAATATATTTATCATATACCATTGCCCTGAAATTCTGACTGTGAGCTTCCTGAAAGTATTTGTTAGACCATTTGGCAAAATACTTTGAGGACCTCTCTCTCTCTCTCTCTCTCTCTCTCTCTCTCTCTCTCTCTCTCTCTCTCTCTCTCTCTCTCTCTCTCTCTCTCTCTCTCTCTCTCTCTCTCTCTCTCTCTCTCTCTCTCATTCTCTCTCTCCCTCCCTCCCTCTCTCTCTCTCTCATTCTCTCTCTCCCTCCCTCTCTCTCATTCTCTCTCTCTCTCTCATTCTCTCTCTCTTTCTCTCTCCCCCTGCCTCCCTCCCTCCCTCCCTCATTCTCTCTCTCTCCTCACACACACACAAACACAGAGAACACATGTAAATAAATAAATATAAAACTTCTCTCATGACATCTGGTTTGTCCCAAGTTTGAAAAAGGTTTCTGTTAAAATGGTGTAACTCCCTTAAGACTGGTATAGTTTGCAATTCTATTGATTTTATGTCTGGGTCATATTTCCATGCATGTCAATGTCTTTGAGGAATACTTTAAACAGGGCCTTGAATATTGCCATGAAGTAGAGGTTATAAATGGAAGTATTTATTTTTAAAAATTCCTTTAAATGTTCCTTTAAATTAAGCCTTTAAATATTCCTTATTGAATGCTCAAGTGTTTTACAGATATATATGATATTTGTATGTGTATAAAAGTGGGAAACTATAAGTTCTAGTCCTGCTTTAGGCATGAAGCCAGCTGAGCGACCTTAGGCCAGTCACTTTTTCTCAGCCCTACAAAGGAGGCAAGAACAACCCACTTTTGAAATCTTGGCAAGAAGACTACGGAGACTAATCCAGGTAAATCATCCGGGGTCGGCACCGACTCAAAGAAACTAAAAAGAAAAAGGAAGAAAACTAAAAATGGAAGTGCTTTCCGAAAGTTATTAGGAAGTTTATTAGACTTGTGCAACCTTCAGCACCAATTTAGAAGGACTGCTTTGGATTTCGCACAAACCCTTGCACAGCACCTCTCTGCTCTTCATCAAAGCCACCCAGTCTTCTGCACAAGCTTTAAAAAAAGGCATTACTTTAAGAGCTGCAATTATTTGAAGGGCTCCCGAAACAATGAAATCTAATTTCAGGCTCCCCAAAAAAGCCTGAGGAATATCTGAATTGTTTTAGGTGGCACTTCGCTTATACAACACTGATTTTTTTTTTTTCTAAATCATGTTCGAAGCCTTCACAAGGCAAGAATTCACATCAGAGATGAGATTGACTAACTCTGTGGCTTGAATTACAGAAGATCTGAAGTTTAATCTCCGGAGTCTCAAGGAAGGAGATACAGGTAGTCCTTGACTTGCAACAGTTCATTTGGTGACCGCTCAAAGTTACAACATCACTGAAAAAAGAGACTTATGACCCTTTTCCACACTTATGACTATTGCCGCATCCCCCCCCATGGTCACATGATCAAAATTCAGATGCTTGACAACTGATTCATATTTATGGCGGTTGCAGTGTCTCGGGGTCATGTAATTGTGCAACCTTCTGACAAGCAAGGTCAACAGGGAAGTCAGATTCACTTAACAATGGTGTTAACAAATGCAATGATTCACTTAACAACTGTGGCAAGAAAAGTCATAAAATGTTTCACTTAGTAACATAATTACATCAGCGGAGGTGATGTGCCGGTGTCTGGAGGCTGTTAGGGTTTGGATGGGTGCTAACAAGCTCAAACTCAACCCTGACAAGACGGAGTGGCTGTGGGTTTTGCCTCCCAAAGACAATGCAATCTGTCCGTCCATTACCCTGGGGGGGGTAGTTTCTGACCCCCTCAGAGAGGGTCCGCAACTTGGGTGTCCTCCTCGATCCACAGCTAAATCTGGAACATCATCTTTCGGCTGTGGCAAGGAGGACATTTGCCCAGGTTCGCCTGGTGCACCAGCTGCGGCCCTATTTGGACCGGGAGTCTCTTCTCACAGTCGCTCATGCCCTCATCACCTCGAGGCTCGACTACTGCAATGCTCTCTACATGGGGCTTCCTTTGAAAAACGCTCGGAGACTTCAGGTAATGCAAAATGCAGCCGAGCGAGCAGTATTGGGCCTGCCTAGAAATGCCCATATCTCGGCATCACTCCGCGAGCTGCATTGGCTGCCAATTGGTCTCTGAACGCAATTCAAAGTGTTGGTTATGACCTATAAAGCCCTACATGGCATCAGACCAGGTTACTTACGGGACCGTCTGCTGCCCCATGAAACCCAGCAACCGGTTAGGGCCCACAGAGTCGGCCTTCTCCAGGTCCCGTCAGCCAGACAGTGTCGCCTGGCGGGGCCTAGGGGAAGAGCCTTCTCCGTTGCGGCCCCGGCCCTCTGGTATCAACTCCCCCAGGAGATCCGTATTGCCCCCACCCTCTCCGCCTTTCGCAAATTGCTGAAGACACATCTTTGCCGACAGGCCTGGGGCAGTTAACACCTGGCCCCAGCCAGTGTATGTATGTTTGTAGAACCCGTCAATTAAAAGACCAATCATCCAAAATGGATGATTGGTCTTTTAATTGACGGGTTTTACAAATGTTTTTTATATATTAGATTTCTACATGTAGTATTTATGTTGTGAGCCGCCCTGAGTTCTTGAAATAGGGCGGCATAGAAATCTAAGTAATAAAATAAATAAATAAATTTCGGGCTCAAATATGATCGTCATGCAAGGACTACCTGCACTGCTAGCCACTTGCAGGGTTCTTTAAGCTACAAAAACATCCTCTTGTGTTCCCTTGGTCATTGAGACCCTAACTGAAATTCTTCACGTGCTGAACTGAAAAATCAATGAAACAGAGAAGTGCAAAAGAGACATACTTTCACTCTTCCATGTCTCTTTTCTATGCATTACTTTTCTTAAAACCGGTGTGTGTGTGAATCCATCAATGACATTGAGGTTCATCTGATAGGTCAGTGATGGCAAACCTTTTAGAGACTGAGTGCTCCAAAACTGTCCCACCCCTTGCCCCCCACCCCACCCGCCCGCAGGGCCACTCACCGCCTCCATGGCCCATCGCAGATCGCCCAGGCGGCCCAGCAACTGCATGGTGGCCACGCCCTCCGCGCATCACCTGTGTGTGACAGGGTGTGAGGGTGAAGTCTTGTCCCCACTGCCTGGCTGCCATGTACTTGGCTGCGCTGCTCCACGTGGTCCACGCCCGGGGGCAACTCTCCTCCAGGGGGGATGCTGGTGAGGAGGGAGCTGCAGGGGAAGGCGGGGCTGGGGCAACAGCACGCATGCCCACAGAGAGGGCTCTGAGTGCCGCCTCTGGCACGCATGCCATAGGTTTGTCACCACTGCGATAGGGCTTATCATATCTGGACTGCCAAGATCCAGTCTACCACTAGATGGCAGCAAAGAAATAGAATTCTGATGTTTTGCTGCTATTTAATGATAAGACTGGAGTTCTGCAGCCCTGATACAATGTACAGTGTGGGTAGCCTCTAGATTTATCTATTCCTGTGTCCTTTGTTTAGGGAACTTCTCATACAGTTTGTTTAGAGCAGGGGTGTCAAACTGCCGGCCCACAGGCTGGATGCGTCACGCCAAAACCGCGCCCATCCCATTTCCAGCAATGGGAAAAAAGTCGCGATACGTCACGACACATCACATGACATCGCAAGTTTGACACCCATGGTTTAGATCAGGGGTAGGCAACCTTGACTCTTTTATGACCCATGAACTTCAACTCCCAGAATTCCTGAGCCAGCTGTGCTGGCTCAGGAATTCTGGGAGTTGAAGTCCATGAGTCATAAAAGAGCCAAGGTTGCTTACCCCTGGTTTAGAGGATTTTCAGTTTGGGCACTTTACATGCTGAGAGTTTATTCCATTTTTTTAATCATTACTTACAGTATGCACAAACGAGGAAGAATGCAGTCTGCCATTAAGTCTTGAACAAATCATCAAAAATTTCTAAAAATATTCACATATTCCAATTGCCACTACTCTGTAAGAGTAATCCACAAAAAAAAGGATGTCAACACAGCTATTTTGATTTACTTATCAGCCCATTTTGTGACCAGATTTATCAACTAATTAAGACTAACCGTTATTTATGAGTTAAAAGGTAACAAAGTGATCAAATCTCTCTATTGAGAACAATACTGTCAATTGATAAACTAAAGATATAAATAAATGAGATTTTACCACAGATATGCTGTAATAAGAGGATGGTGGGTCCAAATGCCTACATTTCTGTGACTAAATGTAACACGTGTTTCATCTTTGCTTTATTTCTTAACAAATGACTGATTCTGTGATCTTCTAATTAGATTCACATTTCTGCTGGAAAATTGCATTACAGTTTCTCTATATTAGTCTCACTGCCTTGCATCATAACATCACCTACTGCATATAAAAAACAACTAACATATTTTGAAACCAAAAGACTGCTACAGAACTGCTATAAATAAAACTGTCTCGACTTGAGCCTTTGCATACAATGATAGTTTTTCTCCCACCATGTCACCCAGCAGTCCAACTACATGGCATCATTTTCCTCACTTTTCTCGACCTTCTCATTTAACAGGGCAGTTTCTCAGCTTTCTGTTGCATGACACAATTGCTTTTTTTTATTTTTGAGGTTCATTTTCCCCTCTAATTAGTATACAATGGGAGTAATTCTGCTTATCTTGGATTAGGCGTCACAGTTAAGAGGAGGAAAAGGAATTTACAAATTACCCATGTTTCCATTTCTACATGCATCTTTGAAATATTTAACTTTCACATCTGCCTTCAGTCCTATATTCAATTTATATTAATGTTATTAAAATGGCATCTGAAAGACTAGCCATTTTTTTTATAGCATAAGAGTTGCTGGATTCCAGTCCAATTCATGACATACAAAGAATATTGACTTGAATAAAGAGTTTATATGCATGTGTGTGCATGTGTGTGTGTGTGTGTGTGTGTGTGTGTGTGTGAGTTATAAATACACATACAGGTGGTCCTCATTTTAGCAACTGCCTCAGATAGTGAGTTACAACAGTGATGAAAAAGTAACTTGGTGACATTTACAACTTTTGCAGAATCTCTCTCTCTCTCTCTCTCTCATGGGTTCGTCATTATGGTCAACTAGTACCTGTCCTATGTCTAAATTCCCCCCCCTCTTCCTCAGCAGAGAGATTAAAATATACCCTTTCTTCCTGAGTTGCTTTTCTTTGCAGTACATACTGATCCTAAAAAGCACTTGGTTACCTGGCCTTAATTGATTAGAATTCTCTTTGACCAGCTGCAACTGCTGCCTGAAATTAACCAGCTCCTAATCAGTCTAAAGCAGCGGTTCTCAACCTGTGGGTCGCGACCCCATTTGGGGTCGAACGACCATTTCACGGGGGTCGCCAAACAACGCAGTCCGCCATTTTTTCCCCTTTTCCCCTCGGCCGTCGCAGGGGAATGTGGGCTGCGCATACGCGACGTGGGCTGTCGCGCGTGTGCCGCGCATGCGTGATGCAGGCCGTTGCGCCGTGCATGCGCGATGTGGGCCGTCGTGTGCACGATGCGCATGCGCGATGTGGGCCATCGTGTGTGCGATGCACATGCGCGGTGTGGGCCGTCGCACCGCGCATGCCTAAAGGCTTTTGTTTGTCTCAGAAGTGGATTGCATTAGGCCAGCAGTTCTCAACCTTTTTCAGGCCGCGACCCCGACCTGCACCGCGCATGCGCGCCGCGACCCCGACCTGCACCGCGCATTCCAATGAATATAAGAATATTAATTTCCTTCTTGCTAAGTATCCCAGTGCTGGGATGAGCATTCCAAAGGATGGGGGAGTGCAAAAAAGGGCTATGACCTTTGCTCTTTTCCCCAGCTTCATCCGTGAGTTGAATTCTGAAAATCTTCTCCATTTGGTCTCATCTGACTGTCTGAGGTTGTGTCCTTCTGATGCGAAGAAAAGCTGAAGTACAAGTATAAGCACAGTTGCGATCATGTGGGTTTTTTTTATTTAGCAACCACTGTGGTCACTAAAAGAGGACTTTCTGTAAGCATGAACATCCATTTGTAACTACAGTGGTACCGAAATGACAAGCGTTATCAAGTCCCACTGCAGTAGAGTATTGCATGCGTGTAAGTTAAGAGGCAGAGTTTGAAAATTCATATTTTGTTGCTTGTACACCCTGGAGATGCCTCTGTATGTATCCAGGTTTGAGAAGGAGCTATAACAATAAATATGAATTTAGAGAGAATAAGGTATAGAAGATACAGACATTGATAATTACATATAGACGGCTGCTATTCACAAAACAATTGTAAAATGTGATACAGGCACCTTGCATTTTTGAGCTGATTAACATATGTCATGAGTTCAAGAACTTTAGAATCAAATATTTTGATGAATTCAATTTTTTTCTTAATATAACTAGTATTTTTTGGCTCAAGAATGGTAATTCTATTTCTGTAAAAAGAATTACAATTAATGGTATTGAAGAAGCTTTCATCTGATCTGAAACTTGCTTAGTGACTTATTTTCAAAAGCTCCATATTTGCAGAACAATTATTTTATTACACGTAGAAAACTGTTCAGATCTGTGCAGAGGTTGTTCCCCTTTGATCTCTACATATGACTGATAGACAGATATATATGAAGGGACAGGTATTAATTATATAATTCAGTGTACTTCATTCTTGGAAAAATATTTGCTTCGGGAAACGATACCTTTAATCTGGAATCCAGACTGGGCTCCTTGGAGTAGAATGACAGCCCTTTAATTATCCCAAAAGGCAACTTGGACTTTGTTTTTTTCTTTGAAGATGTTTCACTTCTCATCCAAGAAGCTTCTTCAGTTCCATTCAGTCAGAACTGAAGAAGCTTCTTGGATGAGAAGCGAAACATCGTCAAGGAAAAAAAACAAATTCCAGTAGCCTTTTGGAAAGCATCTTTGGGACAGCCGTGACCTGGATGATTGAGAATCTCCGTAGACAGCCCTTTAATTAGATTGCAAAAGTGTTTTATATTTAAGTTTGGGGTGGGAAGAGGGGAAAGAGATAAGCATTGCAGTTGATTGTCCATGCCTGGTGGGGGAGGATTCACAAAACCATGGGGCCCCTTTACGCTATTTACTGGCTATCTGTGCAGAAATGTCTGAGTGGACAGAGGTTGAAACAAAGGGTTTAGTCTGCATTTGGGCCGGTAATGTGTGGCTTCTACTGTGTTGAGCTGCCCTAGAGTGATGCTTCCAGAATCAACCTTCCTTGTCTCTTCCTTCTTCCTGTTTCATCTACCTGTCATTTTTTTTTATTGGCCATGTGTAAAATGGACAGCTTGAGACCTTCCTGCTTCTCTCCGTGATTTATGGTTTGCATTCAATCAGTTCCCCACAGCCTTTGTTGCTTCACAGCCTAATCGAAGCTCTTTGTTGCACGGAAAAATTAGTGCTTTTTAAAAGACCCACATGCTTTTTCTCCATGAACACACACACACACACACACACACACACACACTCACGCGTGCGAGCGCTCGAGAATGGCTTGCCAGTAGTCAGGAAGTTTCTTTTAACTAATTGTTAACCTATTATTTCAGGCCATAAAAATTATTGAAAGGCCAAGAAAAAAGCTGCTGAAATGAGGAATATTTCTCTGTGATTGTCCAGGGAGAAATAAAAAGTGCTACAGCCAGCAGAATCTATAAATGTATTTGGAGGGGATATTTTGGTAACAGCAATTAATCAGTAAATCCCCCCACCCTAATAAGACAATCGCTGCTGGATAGAGCTGCATATTATATGTAACATTTCTCAGAGGTGGAAGAAAAGCCTTCTTTTCAAGACAAGCCTAGACACTATTTACATGACCAATAAAATAATGAACACTATATATTATAATTTAATTGTTATTCAGAGCCGCAAAAGTAACAGGACAAACACCGGGAAAAAGTTTGCTTGCCTTCTGTATTTATTTGCACTACTATTAATAGGCAAAGAAAAAAAGTTGTTTAAATGCTTTATCACTTTGCATGAAGTCTGGTGATTATTTATTTATTTATTTATTTATGAGAAAGCAAACACATTATCTTGAAAGGACCTGGTTCCAGCTGGAAGGTATTAGGAATGGAAAGATTATGGGGGCTTATACATTTAAAGGCTTATACCTTTGAACTGATATCAAATTTCATTTTACGGATTTGGTTAGTATATGGGCACCGGCAACCACAGGATGAATCAGCAGGAGGAAGTGGCAAAATGTGCACCACAATGTTGTCACACTTAGGTACTAATAAGCGATATTTTGGGACAACCATGAAAGTCACATTGTTAGTACACATATTTTCTCCTTCTAATGATACAATGCCGAACAATGGACACCTCCAAGTGGGATTGAGCAACCCAAATGTCTTTTTTTTTAGCAGCCACCAGAGCCCCTCCATTTTGAGGCAGGAAGCACATGGCAATCACGTTTAAACCTTAGAGCAGATTTAGCATAGCTTGAAGAAAGATCTCAGAAGGCTTTGCAGATACCCAGGAAAACCAGAACGAACATCCTAGCCCATCCCACCCATCTGCCATCCTTCTAGCAAGAACGGCCTTCAGGCTCTTCCCAAATGTTAAATTTAGCTTTTACCCAACACTGCCCACTCCTGAGTTAGTGTAGCTCCCCAGCCTTCCACAGGTCGGCTCATTATATTTCATGGAGGATGTTAAATGCCTTGAAAGATATGAAATGTACATGTCCGTTGTATTCAAAGAGGTAGAGTGTTCCTAACAAATACCTGATTTTTCTTTTCCATATTTTTATCAGTAGGCAGAAAGGAATCATGGTGAGTCTTACATTCATACTCCCAGTCTATAAAAGTTGAAGGAGAATAATTGTCTCCTTTGAAAGAAATATTTATGTATATAAATATTAGTGGCGAGGGGGGCATTTGCCCAGGTTCGCCTGGTGCACCAGTTGCGTCCTTACTTGGATCGGAAGTCGCTCCTCACAGTCACACATGCCCTTGTCACCTCGAGGATCGACTACTGCAACGCTCTCTACATGGGGCTACCCTTGAAGAGTGTTCGGAGACTACAATTAGTGCAAAATGCAGCTGCGCGAGCTGTGTGGGCCTTCCTCGTTATGCCCACATTTCATCAACTCTCCGCATGCTGCATTGGTTGCCCATTGGTCTCTGAGCCCAATTCAAGGTGTTGGTTATTACCTATAAAGCCCTTCATGGCTTGGGACCAGGATACTTACGGGACCGTCTTCTGCCATATACTTCCCTTCGACCGGTGAGAGCGCACAGGGTCGGCCTCCTCCGGGTCCCGTCAGCGAAACAATGTCGTCTGGCGGGCCCTAGGGGGAGGGCTTTCTCTGTTGTGGCGCCCGCCCTCTGGAACCAACTGCCTCCTGAAGTCCGCGTTTCTCCAACTCTCCCGGCCTTCCGGAAAAATCTAAAAACTCATCTTTGCCAGCAAGCCTGGGGATGATTGTGATTGATTGTTGCATTGAATGTGTGTTTTTTTATTGGTCTTTTTTAGATATCTTGTTTGGGTTTTTATATTGTAATTTTCTGTTATATATATGTTGTTAGCCGCTCCGAGTCCCCGGAGAGGAGCGGCATACAAACCCAAATAAATAAATAAATAAATAAATATGAATCTACAGGAGGTGCTGCACCTAGCTACAGTGTGTTGCTGCCTATATTACTTTGGGTCAGATCAATGCTTGGATGGGAATCCATCCAGTAGCATTAAGTCATTTGAAAACCATCCTAGAAAAAGGCAATGACAAGTCATTTCTGGATGGTTGTCAGGAAAGTTGCATAGGTATGTCCATTCTGCTTTACCTGGTTTAACGTATGGAGCTTCCTTGTGGAGAAATCAAGAGCCACAGCAAGTGCAGCAAAGACAGGGGAATTTTCATGTTTGTAAAGCCATAGTTCTGGACTCAGCAGCTAGCATGTCTGTGTGGCTAAATGGCACCCCATTATTGGGAGGGGGGAATGCTGGCAAGCACCATCGAATGTCTTCACAGAGCTTTGCAACAGGGTGTGAACCTGTTGAGTGTGCCCACTGCCGACATAGAAACCCCCAAAGCAATTTCTTTTGAATCCCAGCTAAATAATGCATCCAGTATTTTATTGCATCCGTACCTGCAGATTTAAATGAAGCTAACCTCATCTTGCTATAAACTATGAATATGTTTAACGCAGTGTAACGTGCGAAAGGAAAATGAAGCTTTATGTAGGACTTTGAACTTGAGTGACAAAAAACAATCCTCCGTGATGTAAATTAGGAATTTTTTTACATCCGTGAGTGAAACAAGTTTCCTGATTATTTTTTCTACCCAGTCGGGATTCATAGCTTGCATTAATTTTTTTTCCACTTTATAGCCAAAGTCATCAAAACCTGCCATAAATAGGGCAAGGGATGAATGGCTGTGGAACCAAGCACAGGTGGCGAAGCTCACCCAAAGGCTATTTGAGCCGTGGGTGATCTTCCACTTTGATTAAATGCATTTCTGGCTCCATTAATTAAATGTTGAGTTTAAATCCCATCCTACAAAAGACTGAAAGGAAGGCTGTTACGCTGACATTTCATCTTCAAAAAGCCCAATTTTCTCTAATATACGAAAAGCTACAGAGCCACAAATCCCCGCAGCTGCAGAGAGGGAGAGAGCAGAGAAAAAATTCTGATAGAAAGAGCGACAGCCTCAGTGGAAATGAGCAACAAGGGAACGGTCTCTTCACAGGACACGGGATATGTCCATTCCACGTGCCAAAGCCTTTCTTGGAAAGCAGTGATGTCTATGACATGTACAGAAAAGGATCTTCCAAGGCATTCTTCCCAGACAATCTTCCCAAAATCCCAGGGCTTGATTGGGAGAGGGACTTAGGAAACTAAAGTATCATCTGTTTTCAGTTCACAAGCTGGCTACCAGAAATGATGATTTGTGTTTGCTTTCTCCAGCTTATTCTGGTTAGCACATTTTTTTTTAAACATTTCCTGCTAAGAGAGCAGCTTACAATTTCCAACTTAGTAGGGTTTGGGGCTGAGATCTGAAGATTCCAATTGTGAACAATGTGCAAATTTTCCCCCTCCTCTTTCTTAATGTTTTTGTCTCCTTCCTTCCTTCCTTCCTTCCTTCCTTCCTTCCTTCCTTCCTTCCTTCCTTCCTTCCTTCCTTCCTTCCTTCCTTCCTTCCTTCTTCCTTCCTTCCTTCCTTCCTTCCTTTCTTCCTTCCTTCCTTCCTTCCTTCGCAATTTACAGAGGAAACCAACGCTGGTACATGTAGACACAAATACTGATCACCCTCAAGCCTCCAGCGAGAAGGGAGGTTTACTACAGCCAGGGACAGGACTGTATACAAGTGGATTGGAGCAGCAGAGTTTCCCGTCCTCCCTAACATGCAAACAGGCACATGCATAAGTTGGTGGCAGCAGCAAATTTGGAAAACAAGCTCATGACTTTCCAAATTTCCTAGCATAATGTTAGAGGCAGATAGACATAGTCTTAAGAGCTTGTATAAAAGATAATAAGGCAGCCAGTAGAGATGTTTCAAATACATGGGGCCACAGCAAAGAAGACTGCATTCCTGCTGTCAGGCAATAAGCCATGCCTATTAATCCACTAAGCCACTTGGACAGATACATGCAATACAGTTACTGTTTTTACATTGAAAAGAAAAAGAGAGCTTTACATCCCATAATAAAACCAAACATATTGCGCCTTCCAAATACATCTCACTGCAAAGATATAGGCATGGGTCTTCATGTGTTGGCAGGGCTTGGATGCAGTGATCATCCACTGTGAGGGTAGACCCTTTAGGCTTTGTGAAGCCTGGAAGTGCTCAATGTGTTTGTCTGAATCTTGCCTTGTAAAGTATGCCAGAGTTCAGAAACTAATAGATAAACACACCATGTTTATCTATTAGTCATGCAGGAACTCAGATCATACACAATGAATATACTTTGATGCATCGGCTAAATTAATCCAGACCGACTCAACTAGTGGTGGCCTATTCCCATGGCTGCAGGATCAACATGGCATCACCACATTCTGCAGTCAGGTTATCCATTGTTGGCTTGGGGAGAGCAAACTAGGAAATAATAATAGCTTTTTGGTTAAGTGCACCCATTATCAAACTGGAAATAAAGAACTCAGCCCACAGAGTAAAATGGAAACGATCAATAAGTCCCACTAACTTAGTAAGTGATGCCAATGACATGATTTTAGCTAGATTCAGAATAGATGGATAATAATGGGATCACTGATTCCTACTTAATTCCAATTGCCTCATGTCTATCTTGAAAATAAATTGGGAATTTAAAACTTTGCAAAGAATTCCAAAGGCAGAACAAAATACTCCCTCCAATACAGCACATTCAATACATTGAAGCTTTGTGATATGCTGATCATTTTGTTGATCAAATTCACACCACCTTTATTTCAGTATCACTTTATTCATGCATTCCTCATCAAGACATGCCCCCAAAGCATATAAGATTTTTAAAAATCTGTATAAACAAAAGACAGAAAAGCATGAAATTATGTTATTTAATATGATTATATTTTGTCTCTCTTTTTGCCTCATCTACATGAAACCACTAAGGGAGGTCATCAGCCAATACGGGGTTCAGTAACATTAGCATGCTGATGATAACCCAATTATATATCTCCACCCCCTTGCTGGATAGGTGATGCTATAGTGGTGTTAGCTGAGTATCTGGGGGCTGTGAGGGTCTACATGGAGAGGAAGTGGCTTCAACTCAACCCTGGCAAGACAGAGCAGCTGTGAGTTTTGGGATCCTCAGGCCAGATGGTATTTCAATTCTGACTCTGGGTAGCATGGCACTCCCCCAGACTGAGTTGGTTTATAATTTTGTCTTCCTAGATTCACAACTCCTGCTTGAGGAGCAGGTGGCAGTTGTGATGGGTGGGTGGCTTTGCACAGATTTGTCTGGTGTGCCAATTGCATCTTTTCCTATCCTGCGAGGCTTTGCTCCCAGTCACTCAGGCCTTGATAATTTCCTGTTTGGATTGTTGTAATGTACTCGACATGGGGCTGCAATTGAAGACCACCCAGAAGTTACAAATGGTCCAGAATGCAATGGTCTTCACTGTGAAGGATGCCCCTAGGGCAGGGGTAGGCAACCTTGGTTCTTTTATGACTCGTGGACTTCAACTCCCAGAATTCTTGAGCCAGCTGGCTCAGGAATTCTGGGAGTTGAAGTCCACGAGTCATAAAAGAGCCAAGGTTGCCTACCCCTGCCCTAGGATTACCCAAAGAACACCTCTGTTGCATAAGCTTCATTGGATCTCAGTTTCCTTCTCAGTGCAATTCAAGGAGCTGGTTATTTCTTTTAATAAGGTGACCAACTTTTTTACAATGAAAAGGAGGACACAAATAAATTGAAGAAAAAAATATTGTAAATAAAAGAAACATTTTATTCATTGCAACAATAATACAGAATATACTATAATATGATAAATGCATAATAAAAACATTTGTAACAATAACATTTTATATTGTAATTATGCTTACATGCCTATTAATTATTATTTAAATTATTGAATGAATATTTTTTGTTAATGTATCATCTTCTAACAATATATTGGAAATATCTGAACAATTTTATGGCAAGTGCTGCAGCTAGAGTATCAACATTCAATCTCGATTTCTCACTTTTTCAAAAAACATTAGCAATTGAAAAAAACCCTTTCAACTGCTGCATTAGTTCCAGGACAGTGCAACGTAAACTGAACAAGAATAAATAAATTTTCACATGGAATATTTTCATTTTTGAAATGGCTGAATATTTCTACCCATCTTTTATCAATTTCAACAAGTTTATTTTCCCATTGTATTAATTTTTCAAAATTTAAAAATACATTCAGTCTTCTAATTTCTTCAGAGACCATTGTCGTCTATTTTAATGTCTGGCATTTCTTTAGATAAAAACTCAACACAGGATTCAATATCTGTCCAATATACTTGCGATGAAGTCAAAAAACACCATTGAAAACTGTTATTTCCTGCGATGTTTGTTTCAGACCATTCTTCGATATATTGAAAACATGTTTGGTAAAAATTCTGTACTTCTTTGATAAACTTTTCCATTATACCTGGATTTGATTCCTCTAAGTCTGACAATTTTCTTTTTATAACTAAAGGAAGAAATTTTTCTTCAAATTGAGTTTTATATTGAAGGATAAAGTCATTCAAAATAAGACTAACTTCTGTAGCTGAAATGTGTTCACCTTCAATCTTTTTAATCGTTTTGTGAAAAATAGATGCTTGATTATGTACAAAATACATTAATATCTCGGATATTTCATTACTGAAAAACGATTCCAGGATTTTAGGACATTTGTCTAAACTTAAGAAATATGAACGGAGAGGCTCAAATAATTGTAGAACACGCTCTATAGCAGATAGCAAGCCATCTAACTTTTGAATATCCTAAAAGTTTTTGTATTGAACATTCGCTTCTTCACAAAATTGTTTTAAAGTAGCCACACGAACGGTAAAACAACTAAAATACAAATAAAATAAATAAATTGTAGTTATTATTACTTCTACATCAATTGGCATGGTACATGATGCAGTGTTGATTGCATTTGACAAAATATGTGCATTACAACCTATTCCTAGTATTTTCTTTTGGAGTAAATCTTGTAATTTTACATACACATTATTCACCCCTTTGCGTCTTCGCCCACCAAAATTTGTGTTTGTATTATCAACTGTTAGTGCAACAACTTTGGATTTCAAATTGTTTTCATTTATTACTCTGTATAGACGGTTTGACAAAATTTCAGCAGTTTCGCCCTCAATGGATTCTAAATTTAAAATTTTTACTTGAATGCCCTTGGTAACATTAAAATATCTTAAAATGTATTGGATACAATTTACCGGTAGTTTCATTATGATTGGATGCATCAGATAAAACCGTTAGAAATGCTGCAGTTTCCAAGTCTTCTGTAAGTATTTTGTCACAGTAATTTTTAAATACTGATTTAATAATAGCCTCACATTTTGTCCTGGCGCATGAAAATTTAGCATCGTGAAACATTTTCAATAATTTAGTTGTACAATCCATACTACGAAAACTTTGATTGTGAATTATGGTATGGTATGGAATGCAAATGTTCCCTCCATTACAGCTAACTGTTTTTTATCTTCAGAATACTTCAAAGTTTTAAAAAAAACTTGTTACTTTATAACTGGAAGCAGATGCATCTGATGATTGCTTATGTTTTTTGGAGGTCAAGTATTTCGTAATAACTGCTCTGCCCCCAACTGCAATACAAAATTCTATGCTGCAAATATTGCAGAAAACAATGTTATCCTTCTTTGATGTGATGAATGGAAATTCCTTATTCAATTTATCGTTGAAATGGCATTTCCTCTTTTTTTATTTTTCCATCCCTAAATGGAAGTTAATCTCCTCCAGGTATCTTCGGGACTAACTAGGAGATGGTGTACTTGGGTCGCAGGGAGGGGTGCAAAGTTCCTGCCAATTCGCCTTCACTGCAGACAACTTGCATGTGCAAAGTTTGCCAGCCGGGTGTTTTGGAGTGCTCAGCAGCAATTCCTATTGGCTTTCGAAAGCCAATAGGGGGAGTAGCACAGCTCATACAAAAGTTGGAAAAAAAACCATCAAAAAAGGTGCCGGAACACCATTCTGAGCATTCTATGAGAAAAAAAAAAGCCCTGCAGATTAGTCTTCAAATATCGAAAAGGAGGACATGTAGGAGGACACTTTTCGAGGGAGGACAGAACTTACAAAAGGCTTACTTTTCAAGCCTTTATGCTGCAGGGCCAGATAGTCTTTAGGACTGCCCTTCCCTAAGGACATCTACACATTCTACCAAATCAAATAGAGTGAGCGTGCTCTAAATGCCTTCCGTTATCTCATGGGATCTAGGAAGCGTGCCTTTTCTGTGAAAGCCCCTATGGAATACCCTTCCCCCTGAGGTTTAACAGGCCTCTAGTCTTCTAGTCTTCTGTAAAGCACTGAAGATCTGGATTCCCCCACCCCTCAAATGCTGCAATAGGGTGAGGTGAATGAGAGGATTTAATGAGGAACTGCATGTGGAAGCTTAACTTTAGTGCCAGGTTTTTAATGTTTGTGGTTTTAATTGATATATGTATTGTGTTTTATTATTGTATTATTATCTATTATAGCCGTGGTGGTGCAGTGGTTAGAATGCAGTATTGCAGGCTAATTCAGCTCACTGCCAGGAGTTCGATTCTCACTGGCTCAAGGTTGACTCAGCCTTCCAGCCTTCCAAGGTGGGTAAATTGAAGACCCAAATTGTTGGGGGCAAGAGGCTGACTCTGTAAACTGCTTAGAGAAGGCTGTAAAGCACTGTGAAGCAGTATATAAATCTAAGTGCTGTTGCTATGTTTTATTATTGATGTCATTTTAAGTGTTGATTGAGATTTTCCCAGTGTAAGATGGTCAGCTCTACAAATGTTTTAACTGAATAAAACAAGTAATCAGTTGATGATCCACTAACTTGCTTAGCGGATAATCCCATAATTTAGTAGATGACCAAACATCACATGGTCTGCCTGCCTGGAAATACAACAACAATGGAAAACAGAATTCCCTTTTGAAAGTCAAAGAAGTCCTGTGGGAAAAGCTGCGCTAACTGATATGCTATACCCATTGAATAGGCATATTCCACATTACACAGGTAGGCTTCTACTAGTACATTGGGGATTCCCCTTGTTCCCTCCTCAGTACATCTGCACCACTGCTGAGATCTACTCTGTGTTCTCTCTGACTTCAAAATCTGCTAGATAATATCTGGTAGTGTTCGTGTGAAAGGGGAAAAGGAAAGCTCTTTTTCATGGAGTCTGTTCTTCCATTTTTTGGAGGAACACTCCCGTGAATGCAGCCAGTTCTAACCAATTAGCCTAAAAATCTGGATCTCTTCTAAATATTTGGTAACAATTGTGTTAAATGTATACTGGATCAAGAGTGCATTCTTCACAGGGTAGAAAGGCAGATTTATGTATTCCTAATTATATTTCCAAATGAGCGCCCCAGTTAACAGATTAACTCCCCAGGGTAAGAAATAAAACAAGTCCAACAGAAATGCAGCGATTAATTCCTGCAGCGTCTTGATCATCTGATTTTGCTGCTCTGCATATCAATAAGGGCAATGAAGGCCCTGTACAACTGGTGGCACTAATGAATGTTGTACGATGCAAATTAGTTTTTGGATTGTGGATGTACTGCCAAGAGTTTAATGCTGAACATCCATATTATAAAACAGTCCAGCATTCCACAGAGCCCATAGGTACAGTAAATGTTATTCTACACATCATGTTGTAACAATGGAGCCTCAGTTTATTCGGTGAAAGTTTGTTTCATTTATTTATAAGCTGTGGTCCAGCCAAAATAATCCCCCTGTGCAACAACCATGAAAAATTAAGAGAACTAGTATCGTATGATAGATAACATCAGACCAGAATTTAGAGATCCAGGTTGAAATCCCAATACAGTTGCTGGCAATATTGGCCAAACACTAATTCTTTAGCTAACATCTTAACTGTGAGGCTAAAATAGGATAGTATGAGTGGGAACAATCAATTTTGATTCTTGGGATGGGGGAAGCAGTATGGTACAGTAATCAGGAAAAGCAAAGTCAATATTAAAAATAATAAATTCGGTCGACAGCTTTAAAGATTATACCAGTTTTACAGCAGCAGCAAGAAATGAATAAAAGTAACAGTGCCTGGACAGAGTTAAAAATTTTCCCACAATTCAGATAACTCTGAAGGACCATGAACATGTAAAGAGGTATATCATTATCTTCTAATAGAAAATCGGGTGATGACCAATTGAATTTCTGTGGAAGACTTTTGCCAATCTCAGGGGATTTATCCAAGTCTCTACCTTCTATACTTACCACTGAACTTCAGGTGGATATGGGTTATCAAACACAGACTTGTTCAGATATCAAATGGCAGGATAATTCAGAAGAAAAGTAACTCGCCCCTCAAAGTAAAGATGCTTTGAACTGGGCTCAGAAACCAAGCAGGAGCCTGTACAGAGTGTAGAGTAAATTACAGCTATATGTTCCAAATAATTGACCCACATCAGCCCTTCAGAGCTGTGACTCCAAAGCTATTTCAAAAGCAGCCCCATGTCAGATTCATTAGAAGATCCTGGATCTGATCAATACAAGTGTAACTGTAACCAGTCTTGTGTTGGTCCTGAGTCAGTACAATCTTCTGCTGGGCTTGGATTGTGTTCAACATACTGTGTTTGGGTAGCTATGTAAACGGAGGCAGAGAGGGTGCTAGTTCTCATTTCTTGGTGAGCTTTGTGGGACATGAAAATGGCCACTGGCCTATGACGAGAGTTTGAATGCTTTCTCGAAATACGATCCAATATTTAGAAACCCAGTTTGTGATTCAGTAGGAAGTTGCTAAAATAAAGTGTGCATAAATTCTTGACTGTACAAAATCTTTGCCCTGTAGATATCTGATTCATTGAACTTGTGCCATATCAATCATTTTGTAGCAGGCGAAGTGCGTAACTCTTCCTTTGCCTAAGGCTTCTGCTGGATGCAATTCAGAAATATTTTTCAAAAATGTATGGATGGAAATAATCTATAGGGGGTGAGATGCTGTTAAATAGCCTTTCACAACCTGGTCCCATCGAGATGTATATACAGTAACTACTACTCCATAATCTTTTGTCATCAAGGTCCTTATCCACAACCAAAGGACACTTTAACCAACCTTCTCAGACAGCGGTCCCTACTTTCTAGGAATACACAAACTAGGATTGTCTATGGAGATTCTCAGTCGTCTAGGTCATGGTTGTCCCAAAGATGCTTTTTCAAGAGGCAACTGGACTTTCTTGTTTTTCTTTGAAGATGTTTGTCTTCTCATCCAGTCAGAGCTGAAGAAGCTTCTTGGATGAGAAGCAAAATGTCTTCAAAGAAAAACAAGAAAGTCCAGTTGCCTCTTGACAAAGCACCCTTGGGACAAACCAGGATTGCACTCTTCAGGACCTTTTTTCCCAGGCTCTCTGCTGAATAGCCAAGCAATTCTGAGGAAAGCAGCAGCCATTTTTAGAAGTTACAAACCCATCTGCCTCTAAGGAAGCAGCACTGTGGAGCTTAATCCCTAATTTTCCATGTGGTGTTTTCTCACCCCCATTTATGCCTCAATCTCAGTTCTGTTCACAGATTACCTTCTTTTTGGGGAAAGCAAAAACATTTCTTCTTCATAGATAATGTCCCAATAGCCTCACAACCAATCTAGGTGATATAGGGGATCACGCATCATGGATGAGGACAAAACACCATACAACAGCTAACGCAGGCTTGTTAGATTTGAGACAGAGGTTTATCTGCAATCCAGTGGTGAGGGAAATACAACTGAGTGTATGTTTGTGTGTGTGTGAGAGAGAGGGAGGACTGGAAGGGAACAGAACTAAATGATACCGTTTCCTTTTTCTTTCTTTCACATACATGGTAACAGAGAAGCACAAGATTTCCATGTTTTATTTGTGAAATGTTCCTTTCCCCCCCCCCCATATTAGGAAGGAATTATTTGAGCTGTTTTTATAAAGTGAGAATTATTGGGCGAAAGGGTGAAATAGCAATTCCTGGATGAAGGTTTAAGATGAATTACACTTTCCGGAATTGGATTTCTTCGTAGAAGTTTTTCTCTCTCTTTTTTTTTTTTTACCAATTTGCAGAATGCGGCATGGCATTTCTTGTAAAAATTATTAATGATTTCCTTAGCTTACGGTCCAAATGGGTTTCCTTTTTTATTATTAGACCTGTGATCTATCTCACAGATTCTCTCTCTGTGGAGTGCTCTCTGATACATTTATGAGCCACAAGAGAATTATGACGGTTTTACTGTCACCCAAGGGAATAATTGCTCCTCCACCCTTCATTGTCAGGAGCATGGTTCACTCCATCGACGAGCTTGAAAATATAAGTGCACAGGAAGAGCACAAAGGCCTGAAGGAGGTTGCTGGGGAGAAGGTAAACATTGTCATAGTCATTACACTATGCTAAAGCTGTTGAGATTCATTATCCTTTCTGTCTCCCTCAACCTCCCATAGCTTTAGGGGGAATTTTTGGGAAGATGGAAACTGTATAGCCAAGGGAACCCCACCTCCTGTTCTTTCTCAAGAGAAATGGTATCCCAGGATTCTCTAGAGCAGTGTTTCTCAACCTTGACAATTTTAAGGCATGTGGACACATGCCTTAAAATTGTCAAGGTTGAGAAACACTGCTCTAGAGTATAATGCCAAATTAATTGTGTTAGGACTTTCACATATTATTTGTATGCCCAAATATCACACAACCACAATGGTTGTACATCTCACAAATCTCTGCACAGATATTCCTCCTTTTGCATTTTAAAATAGGACAGGTAGTCTTTGACGTATGACCACAAGTGAGCCCCAAATATCTATTGTTAAGTGAGACATTTGTTTTGCCCCTTTTACGACCTTCCTTGACATAGCTGCTAAGTGAATCACTGTAGTTGTCACGTTTGTAACAAGGTTGTTAAGTGAATCTGGCTTCCCCATTGACTTTGCTTGTCAGAAGGTCACCAAGGGTGATCACATGATCCCAGGGACACTGCCATCATCACAAATATCAGTTGCCCAAGCTTCTGAATTTTGATTATTGACTGTGGGGAATGCTATAACTGTCGTAACTGAAAAGTGAAAAAACGGTCACAAGTCTTTTTTTTCCAATGCCGTTGTAACTTTGGTCATTCAATGAACTGTTGTAAGTCAAGGACTACTTGTATACTCCTTTGAATGCAAAAAATATATACCGGTAGCAGACCGTCTGCTGCCCCATGAAACCCAGCGACCGGTTAAGACCCACAGAGTCGGCCTTCTCCAGGTCCCGTCAGCCAGACAGTGTCACCTGGCGGGGCCTAGGGGAAGAGCCTTCTCTGTTGCGGCCCCGGCCCTCTGGAATCAACTCCCCCCGGAGATCCGTATTGCCCCCACCCTCTCCGCCTTTCGCAAATTATTGAAGACCCATCTTTGCCGACAGGCCTGGGGCAGTTAACACCTGGCCCCAGCCAGTGTATGTATGTTTGTATGTCTGTCTTTGGATGATTGGTTTAATTAATGGGTTTTTACAATGTATTTTAATACCAGATTTCTTCATGTTAGTATCCATGTTGTGAGCCGCCCTGATTTCTTGGAATAGGGCGGCATAGAAATCTAATTAAATAAATAAATTGGAAATATTATATGAAACAAAAAATAAAAACAGATGCTTCCTCAGGCTGTGGAATTTTTAAGTGCCATATAATGGCAACATATTGGTTGTATTTTTTTACTTCCAGAGAAGAGAAATGTGTGTGGACCTCTCTATTCAGCCTGCAAAATCACAACTTTTTCTGGGTATTTTGGATACTCTTGCTCAACATGGGTTCTCTCTGTGCTTCTGCCTGAGACAGCAAAATGTCTTATAGAGACAGTTAGTTTACAAACAAACAATAATAATATCCCTCCGTGGTGCTTATTATGCCTACTCTAGTTAATAACCATCACAAGAGCTCAGAAAAATAGGACCTGCTTGTTACTTATCAGTCAAGAGGGCTTCACGGATGATGGGCACCTTCCATGGGATTGCTAGGTCAGGACCCCAGAAGCACAATGGCTTATTCCCCTGAGAACTGAAACGGTGGTGCGGAGAGCGCTGACCTTTGTCTCTTTCAGGATTCTGGGAGGATTCTGAAACAGGAGTTTCCATCAAATCTGGACTTCACTTGCAACTGTGATGACTGTCATGGGCTTAGCATGGCATTAAGCTTCAACTCTTTATCCTTCTGTGTTCCACAGTTTGAAAGCCCAACGCTAATTGCCAAGGGCAGGGGTAGGCAACCTTGGCTCTTTTATGACTCGTGGACTTCAACTCCCAGAATTCCTGAGTCCACGAGTCATAAAAGAGCCAAGGTTGCCTACCTTTGGTCAAGGGAGATGTTTCTGGGTGATTGGAGCAACTTTCGGGTGTTGTTCCTATAAGTAGGATAGATGCATTTTGTAACATGGTGTTGCACTATTACCTTTTTTTTTTTATGTCGAGGGTTTAAAGTTTTTGTTTTCATTGAAATGGCAGGCAGCATGAGGCCCTGAGGGAATGGAGATAGCAAGGAGAACATTTGGGAAGGCATGTGGAGGGCTACAAATCTGAACTTTTGATTTCTAGCAATCTGTGCCTTTAAATTCAAATATTTGATTCTGTGCACAGACTCTAAATTTAGAGGCTACTGCTGAATAAAGGACAGTCACTCACTCTTATTTTAATGGTTTTTTTTCTCATTACCGCCTTCTTTCATTCTTTTTCTGCCTCCCATTCTGATCTTCCTTGCCATGACTATTTTGGTGTTCACTGTCTCTTGTTCCTTTCATCCAATAGTTATTTTTTCACTACCTGTGGGCTAATCACCACTCTTACAAATATACCTTGGCCCGGATCTTACAATTAGCCCAGTGTGTCTGTCTATCCGTCTGTCTATCAATCATCTAACTATCTATCTTCCCTTTGGGAAGATTTCTGTCACTGAAATATGCTCATGAATTAGTACAGGTATGTTCATTATACAGTGAATCTGATTGTAGCCAATAACCTCTCCATTTATTGGTTTCTCTTGGGTGAAGGAACACAGGAATCCCCAAAGACCTTTTGTGAGGCAAATCAGACAATGGCTGAAAATTGTTTTCCCTAAATTATTGCCCTTGAGATATAGTTGATTATAATTCCTAGCGCTCAAAGGCAGCATGATGGGAATTGTAATTAAATTAATACAGGGGACACCAGAAAAATATGACTAGAACAATTGGGCATATCTCTGAAGGGTAACAACCCATTCTGATACAGCTGTATCTTTTTCTTTAGACCCAGTTCTGTACAGGATGTAAGCAAAAAGAGTATGTGAGAAGAAGCAAACACCTGATCCGTTTGGGGTGCTGCTTTTATTGAAACTGGGGGAAAAGAGAGCTATTTTAAAACTCTGAAAACGGCTTCAAAATGGGAGCACTTCTAAACCTAGAGGCGACAGATTAAGTCAGTGGTCTTCAAACTTGGCAACTTTAAGACTTATGGACTTCAACTCCTAGAATTCCTCAGTCAGCCCTGGCTGGCTGAAGGATTCTGGGAGTTGAAGTCCACAAGTCTTAACGTTGCCAAATTTGAAGACCCCTGGATTAACTCCTCCCACTGAAAAAAGGAAGAGACTTATCTTAAATGTTGGGCAGCAAGAGGAGGGAATGCACGGACATATTGGGTCTTCTGGGCCTCTATGAGCCTCTTTGGAACGGATTCCATTTCAGAGGTTCCCCTCTAGCTGGTATCAAATATTTTGGGTGATTGGTTGCGCATTCCTTCTGCCCCATTTGCAGAAATCTTAGGAGAGCTCAGATTTCATGCTCCTTCCATTGTTTAATTTGCATTTTTTATTTCCATCAGAATAAAATTTCACTTTATATATGTTTTTATGTTTCGTTTTGTGTGAGACATAGTTGAAAATGATTCTATTAAGTTGAGTTGTATTTAATTTGATTTTTTGTTAATAATTATAAAAAACTAATAAAAAATTTTAACAAAAAGAAAAAAGAAATAAAGAAATAAAGAAGAAGATGGACCAGATGTACATCACAAAAATCACCCCTAAGAGTAGACAACCCATTATCTTGGTCTGAAAGCAGCCCTTTTCACACATTTTCTAAACTTTTGGGGCAGATCAGACCATTAAACATGATCTTTGCAGTAAAACAAAGTATCATGTATGCAGTTGTTGCACATTGATAGCCAGGCTTGCTCCACTGTATACAATTTTCACATATTCTTTTTTCTTTTTCTTTAAATGTAGGAAAAAATGTACAGTGTCTCTTTCTTACATTTGGTACCCATGACATCTGTGAAATTTAGTCTGAGAATGTATAAGATACAACCTGGGCTTGTTTGTATTCTTTACTACGCTGCTCCCTCCAGCTTTATCTGATGCGGATTCAGCTCAGTCTTCATTAGAAAAAAGCTATGAATAAATATTAAACATCCATGGCTGATCACAAAAGAATAAACTGATCATTACTTAATAGTATGGGGTCTTTTATTATTACCAATGGAAAGTGAAATATCCTAGACCCATTAATAATAATAATAATAATAATAATAATAATAATAATAATAATAATAATAATAATAACCACCTGCTCATGCAGGTAACCCTATACCATTTTGGACAAATGGCTGTCCAGTTTCTTCTTTAAAACTTCCAGTGTTGGAGCATTCACCGCTCCTGGAGGCAGGTTCTTCCACTGGTTGTTCCATTAGATGATCAATTATGTGCTATCAAGTCAATGTAGACACTTAGCAATCACATAGATAGATTTTCTCCATGACAGTCTATTGCTAACCGGGTCTTTGGGTCTTCCAACATTGCACCCATTGTCACTGTGGTTGAGTCCGTCCACCTTGCTGCTCTTCTCATCCTCTTTGTCTCTTTCCTTCCACCTTTCCCAGCATTAGAGTCTATTCCAGAGGGCTATCTTGGCAAGCTACAAGACTTGCATATCTAAGAAATCGCTAAAAAATTATTCCTTCCGTTACACAGAAAAGCCTTATTTAGGCAAACATACCATGTAGAACATTCTGTGCTGTAGATATTAATTTTTGTTATTTACGTCTGAATACAAGATCTGCAAAACATTAGCAAATATATCAATTGGTGTTTCTGTTTCGCAACTTCTGCTTTGAACAGAAGGGCTTCTGTGACTCTAATTCCTATGCATAATAATTACCCATCAACAAAGCTACCTCCTTCTACAGGACAATAAAAATAATGACTGTCTACCTACAGGGCCAATACTATATATATTAAATGCCACGAACTTAAAGACTACTGGAATGATCAAATATTACCGATGAACTCGCTCTAAAGCTCTGTGCAGCCTCAAAAACCTGACTCTTCCTACTACGAAAGGCAACTTTTTGTGAAAAAGAAGGCTAACGCTCTGCAATATGCTGCGGTTTTCTCCAGCATTTCGTTTGCCTGTGGAAAAAAAAGGTTCCCTAATCCTTCCAGGGCAAAACGCAAGTTATCAGCTTTAACCCATAGTTTCACAGACTGCTTTCCTGGATAAACGAAACGACAATAATAGCAGCATAAGGTAAATTGCATGTGGCGAAGGGGATAAAAATAATACATAATAACGGGGATAATGGAATTCTATTCAAGGGAGGAATCGTAGAGGTTTATCGGTGCCGGCAGAATTCGTCTGAAAGGACCGACCTTGTCATCGCACGCCCGCCCCCTTGTGGTCGTAAGGAGAACCTTTCCTGTCTCTTCCCATCAGTCAAAGAGCGAAGCACTTAAAACTAGTCCAAGATTGAAAAAAAGCAGAAGGGAGCGCTCGCTTCATTCGGTGATAAATGTAGCTTAGCGCTATTTGTTGGTTACTGTATTCGCTTTGTCCGTGTAGCTTTTCCAAAAGCAGCGGAAGTCTTGATGTTTCTTGTGAATTTAGGAGCGGACCTCAGCAGCACCACTAGATGGAGCCCTAGAGCCAAATACTGCAGCCGCTGTTTTTACGTTCACTCTTGGGGAGATGAGAGACGCTGTAGTGTACTGAAAAGAGGATCGTGGCCACTGGAATCCAGTTACAATTCTGATTCTTTCTGTTTTTACTCACTGCTCTGGATTTTCAAGGAGGTTTTTAAAAGAGAGAAATCACCAAAGCTTTACTTCAGGAACAAAAATCCCAATAAGTCAGTGTTTTTCAACTTTGGCAATTTTAAGATGTCTGAACTTCAATTCCCAGAATTAAACTTTGGATTGAATTGAATTATGGGAGCTGAAGTTCACAACATCTTAAAGCTGCCAAGGTTGAGAAGCACTGCAATAGGTTTTATCACTACCACTGACGTTGTAATGTTGGCATATGTTTCAAAATGGTCCTCTGTCAGGAAACCCACTGCAGGTTTGATTACATATTGATTACATATTTGAAGGATCAGAACTTTTATGAATTAGCCTTTATTTCAGGATATCTGTCCTCCATTTCACCAGTTGAGACGTTAAGTGTGATGACATGATGGCCCTCTTATCTTGTGGCACATGATGGACCTGAAATATGAAAACAGATGGCTACAATATGCTTTCAGTAAGCAGTACCCATGAAGAAGTGACCACATTTATGCTGAGAAAACAGTAATGAGGTTTTGAGTTTTTGTGCTGCCACAGTGATGGTGGAGTGGATACTCTAAACCAGGGGTTCTCAACCTTGGCAACTTTAAGACTTGTGGACTTCAACTCCCAGAATTCCTCAGCCAGCTTTGCTGGCTGAGGAATTCTGGGAGTTGAAGTCCACAAGTCTTAAAGTTGCCAAGGTTGAGAACCCCTGCTTAAACCAACCGTGAGAATATGACATGATTCTCTGTCCTTTTGTGAGGCTGTTGGCAAGGGAGAAGGTCAGAGACCTTGCTAGTGCACAAGTGTCATCATGGGTGGAGTGGGAAGGCTGGCGAGATGGAGACAAGAACTGGAATTTGAACCACGCAGTGAGGGTTTTTAAATCAATGCCTCTGAGCAGTAATGAGAGTGGTGTAGTAAACAATTTTGCATTGGCTCCAGTGTTCTTTGGGTTTGTTCCAAAGGTAATTTCACCCACAAAGAAGAGAATATGTGAACATGAGGCTACTGCCTTTAAAAACCCATTGGCAAATTGTCCTTCAAGGCTGACAGTGGCAGGGGGACAACTGAATACATCCCGTCTTTGCCTCCCTCAACTCTTTTCATCCATTTCTCATCTTCAAATGACTCTTGAAATAAGTTGTACTTTGAAATATTATTGATTAAACCAGATCACCCAATACACGGGTGTCACGTGACGTGACGTGACGTGACGTATCGCGACTTTTTCGCCTTGCCGGAGCTGGGGTGGGTGCAGCCTCCGTGTGATGCAACTGGCCGGAGAGCTGGTAGTTTGACACCCCTAACCCAATAGGACCCAAGCAGTGGAACTTCGCTGTTGTAGCACATCTTCCAGAGATCCATTTGGAGTCTGACCTTCACTTAAACAAAAAAAAAAACAACTCTTCCCCAGGCCTTGGGCTAGACCCTGTGTGCTATGATGGGTTTCTCAGATTCTGATCTCCCCCTCTCTCTCCCTCTCCCTCTCCCTCTCCCTCCCCTCCCTCTCCCCCTCCCCCTCCCCCTCCCTCCTTCTTCTCCTTCTCCTTCTCCTTCTCCCTCTCCCTCCCCCTCTCCCTCTCCCTCTCCCTCCCCCTCCCTCCTTCTCCTTCTCCTTCTCCTTCTCCTTCTCCTTCTCCTTCTCCTTCTCCTTCTCCCTCCCCCTCCCCCTCGCCCTCCCCCTCCCTCCTTCTCCTTCTCCTCCTCCTCCTCCTCCTCCTCCTCCTCCTCCTCCTTCTTCTTCTTTTCTCTCTCTCTCTCTCTCTCTCTCTCTCTCTCTCTCTCTCTCTCTCTCTCTCTCTCTCTCTCTCTCTCTCTCTCTCTCTCTCTTATCTACACAGGTAGTCCTCAACTTACAACCATTCATTTAGTGACCATTCAGAGTTACAATGGCACTGAAAAAAGTCATTTATCACCATTTCCCACACTTTCAATCATTGCAGCTTCCCTGCGGTCATGTGATCAAAATTCAAGAGCTTGGCAACTTCGATGGTTGTGGTGTCCCAGGATCGTATGATCATCTTTTGCGATCAACCGACAAGCAAACTTAATGGGGAAACCAGATCTGCTTAATAACCGTGTTCCTAACTTAACAACTGCAGTGATTCACTTAACAGCTGTGGCAAGAAAGGTCATAAAATGAGGCAAAACTCACTTAACAACTGTCTCACTTAGCAACAGAAATGTGGGGCTCAATTATGGTCTTAAGTTGAGGATTCCTGCATTTCACCCTTTAATATTGTGTTATATTGATGCCCCAAAGATGCTTTTTCACGAGGCAACTGGACTTTCTTGCTTTTTCTTTGACGACGTTTCGCTTCTCATCCAAGAAGCTTCTTCAGCTCTGACTGGACGGTGGGGGAATGGAAAGATTTATACTCCTTGCAGACAGCTGGTCATTTGCCTTCTTTTAGAGAGTCATTGAAGCCACCTGGAGGTTTATCTGTGTCCTCAAGGTCACCTGAGTAGTGCAAATGGGTGTGGAGCCTTCTTGGAACTGCTGAAAGGACTGTGTTGTAGACTGGAGATAGATGATGTCGTATCCCTCCCCCTCTGTTGAGAGAATGCTGTTCAGTTTTGACGTAGATGGCCTCTTTGACCCTTCTTTCAAACCAGCGTCCAAAATGTGGACTTT
Organism: Bothrops alternatus; assembly: GCA_034064705.1. Classification (NCBI taxonomy): domain Eukaryota; kingdom Metazoa; phylum Chordata; class Lepidosauria; order Squamata; family Viperidae; genus Bothrops; species Bothrops alternatus. The sequence continues at coordinate 304,157 of JARGCV010000143.1, forward strand.
GCTGTCTTCAAAAGAGTGGCCTTTGTCTTTTAAATGCAGATGAACTGCTGAATAAATCTGATGGGTTTGTTCTCCTATATTGTGCTATGTTACATTAATGCCTGCCAAGAGTTTCAGTGACGTCAAGCTAAGAAAGAGAGGGAGGCAGACAGCCGATCTGTCCATGATTCCACAGCTCCTGATAGCTGCCAACCCTACAGCTACCGTATGTGATGGCCCTAAGCACAGTCTCAGGCACTCTAGGGCAGGGGTCATCAACCTTGATAACTCTAAGACTTGGGGACTTCAACTCCCAGAATTCCTCGGCTTTGCTGGCTGAGGAATTCTGGGAGTTGACGTCCACAAGTCTTAAAGTTGCCAAGGCTGAAGACCCCTGCTCTAGGGATAGAAGCCACTGCCTTCCATGGGGAACCCAATTGCTTAGTTTAAGCACCTCATAGTGCTTGAACCCAGTGAGTGATGGGATCAGTTTGTAACACAGTAAACTATTTCCCCAGTAGTCCTCCCCCGACCCCCACCATTGCTTAATCCTCCCTTTCCTCTGCATTCATGAAAATCCTAAGTGTTCTCCCCACATTTTGCTCTGCTGAAGGATAATTATATAGCTGATTCTTCACCGGGACCGGATGAAGAGATCCTTGGGATTGCCATTCCACAATCCTGGGGTTTCGTCCCCCTTCCAGGGTGTCGTATTTCATAAGTTTGGGCTTTGCTGGATGGACTGAATCCTTTTTCTGTTTTCGCAAACTCCTCCTGATTAGAACTGATTGACTAGCAAATGCATCAGGCAGCCCCCCCCCCCGCCTTTCCTGGAAGATGCCAGCAAACTAGCCATAACCCCAACAGATGCTTCCATTTACGGGCCAAATGAGAGCCCGCCAGGCCAACCCAAAGCCGACACCACAGATGTGGAACCAGGCCACTTGACACCAGGCACACAGCATGCCCTGCTGTCTAGCAACGCTGGGCTTTCCAGGAGAGCAGAAGGTCTGAGAGACTAATTAGCCCATTGAGGCAATGTGCTAGCCTCGGCTTGCGTTACTGTGCTATTTGCAGAGCACTTTAATGGCAGCCCGGCTAAGCAGCATCAGACGAAGCCCCTTGCTCTGGGTCTGGCAGGCACCTGAGCTCCTCTTCTCCCCCTCCCCCCGTGCCAGCAGGGCCATGTGGAGGCTTGTTTTTGCTTACCACCAGCTGGATCGAGGAGGTTGTGAGAGTGCTGAGGTTGCAACGGTCTGGACGGTTCTTGCAAATTTAAGGGTTTTGTTGAGAACAAAGTGAGAGTAAAGCCTGCTGTACTCTTGAAAATGCTACTTGCATTTCCTGAATTACCCTTATTTCTACCAAGCAATATATTCTGGGATCCAGAAAGGTAAAGGGAAAATCCATTGGAGGAAGCAAAGGAGCTGGACTCTGCTTTTTTTTTTTTTTTTTGCAAAAAAATAGAACCACCCTGTTTGAAAATGGACTTTTCTTTGCTGCTGCTGTTTGGGTCCCAGTTCTGTTCCCAGATGTGCAGGATGGTTTAACACTTTATCCCATGTGATTAACTTCAGCAATCCTTGATACCGGTAGTTGCCCAGACAACACTCCTCACTGACTTCATCCCATCTGTGGATACATTTTGTTTGGGAGAGTAACGAGCAATTAATTAATTGAGTCAAATAGTCCCGATGATGGAGAAATCTTGCTATTAACATGGATGGCGTGTATCTCCAGAGAAAATATCACAGTTGGAGGGGAAGGACGAGTAACCGCCTGGAAAATGAAATGTTATACTAGAAAGAGCAAATTTCCTTCTATATTACAAATGTAACAATCGGAAGCATTTTCGCTGATGGCCAGCGATCATCCATGTGGGATGAAATAAAAGGCGATGTAAAAAAGAACCATAAAGAGTGACTGACAGGATTCTCTTCTGAGCTCTTGGCCAATTTTGCAATGGTTTGGGCAGAAGTGACAAATTGCACAACTGCTGCTAAAAGCAAGACTTGCACGTTTCAGATTTAAAGTGCCAAGTAGACACTATAGTAAGACCTTGCAGCATTCCAATCCATCTATTGCCGGCCATAATCCTCTCCAGAATAGTCCAGTTTAATGGCTGCCCACCCATCCCTCTCTTGAAATCGGTCTGCATTTGTGTGTAAAGATAATTCCTCTCCTTTGTATGGATGGTGCTTTGGGGATACATAATGGAAAAGTTTATTATATAGTATACAGGTAGTTCTCAACTTACAACAGTTCATTTGGTGACCATTTGAAGTTACTACGGTATTGAAAAAAGTGGGGGGATTTTGTTTTTCACACGACTGTTTCAGCATCCCCCATGGTCATGTGATCAAATTCAGAGGCTTGGCAACTGGCATGTATTTATGATGGTATCAGTGTCTTTTTTTGTGGCCTTCTGATGAACAAAGTCAATGGGGAAGCCCATTGTTAATCCCATCGCTTAACAACTGTGGCAAGAACATCATAAAACGGAGCAAGCTTATTTAACAACTGTATCACTTAGCCACAGAAATGTTGGGCTCAATTGTAGTCATAAATCGAGGACTACCCGTATAGACAAGATACAGGATGCAATTTTAAAAAAGAGTGTACATAACCCATGCCCTTTTGTTGCGCAAAATATCTGGAGGGTGCCGAGTTGTTCACATACAGTAGGAGCAATATGTAGGAAAGTGTTATTTAAGACACATCTTCATGTAGGTGTCAGCCAGCTTGTCCCAATATTGTATCCTGCATTTGTATGTCTGGATTAGAACCACCGTGCAAGCTGAAAAGTTGGAAGCTGCAGTTCCAACACAACTGGCAGCTATGTTTGTGTGTGTGTGTGTGTGTGTGTGTGTGTGTGTGTGTGGTCTCTAAGTAGGGGGTGAACTTTGAGAAAATTAATCTGTATACCTCACACCTTGCTTCTTATTTCTTCTTACTTCTAAAAGTGAGCATGGGTTGCAGAAGATGTATGCTTGCCTATATTTCCAGGAATGACTACTCTCCACTGAAGGACAGTGTGTCAACGCTGCTAATATTGAATATTCTTGCTTTGACAAAATATGCAGAACTGTCTGGTATTTTCAGATGACGGAGAAAAGGGAGGAGATAGTAGGAAAGCCCAGGAAAATGAACGGAAGTGAATCTTTGCCCTCTAAGTTAATTGGAAGATGTGAATCATGACCTCAAAATAGGGGAGGGGAAATGCCTGGAATGTTATGTGCAAAGGGAAGGGAAATTCAGATCTTGGCATCCATCATGCCATGGTCTCTACACTAATAAAGGGGTGTTTAGGTTAAACCATGCCTGAAAATTCTTCGAAGTGTTTAATTAGTCAGACACATGACACAGTGATAATAGAATGTTTTGTGATTTACTCACAATGAAAATATATTTTTGTTATTTTTCTAAGGCATCCTACGCCAGTTTACACAAACAAAAGGACGGATTCAGTGTTTATATCTTGTTTGTTTTGGAGCCAATATAGACTTCTGCATGTAGGTAAACTATAGGCACATCCCACTACTGAGGTGCAATCCAACACGTTCTCTGAAGATGTGGTTCACCCATCCCCAAACCAATGCTGCACAAAAGACAACCTGAAACTCTTGACATCTACATGAGCTTTTTATATTAGGATTATGATAACGATGACGATGATTATTGGCAAAAGGGATCAGCCTTTAGTATAACTGGGATAAAGAAAATGACTGGACGAAGGAGCTACTATAGCAGCTGTCACTGTTTCTGAGCAGCTCATATTCTTATAGCCCTTGGACTGTAAGGTGGCAATTAAATTCAACACTCCCTTGCTATCACACTGAACTGAACAATGGCTCCTCCAGTGGTGGGATTCAGCCAGTTCGCACCACTTCGGCAGAACCGGTAGCTAATTTTTTGTTGCCCAGGTCTAGAATGGACTTCCGGAAGTGGCATCCACACAGAGAACCGGTCGTTCACATATTGGAATCCCACCACTGGGCCCCTCCTGTGTGCTCACAGGCCACTGGAGGTAAGACAATACCACTTTAGGCTTCTCTCCCTTCTGGTAAATTGAGACAACATGATCCTTCAAATAATCATGGAATAGAAAGCCCTAGCCAACCTACAAGAGAGGCAGAGCCCATCCACGGTGCACCTTCCTTCTGCGTACTGTGATCCTTTCTATCTCCTAGCACCAAAATCTAAGGGCTACCTTTGCTACAAAAATATTTGCTCACGTCTATCTCTACATGTAAGCGAAAATTCCCCCAAACCTGGGATGTCATCTTGCATACTGGGATGGACAGCCTTCCATAAAGCCACTTAAAAGTAAAATAGCTATAAGCTATCATTTCACAAATCACAATACTTAAGAAAGCAAATGCAACTAGTTTATATCCAACACTTGTAAAATTGCCCGCAGAAGAATAGAACAGTTCTGCATACGGTACGATTTGGGGCAGTGCAATGGCTTGGCAGGTAAGACGCTGGGCTTGTTGTCTGGAAAGCCAACAACCCAGGTTTGAGACCTGAGTGCCACACAACAGGGGGAGCTCCCATCATCCCCTCCAGCTCCTGTCAGCCTAGCAGTTTGAAAGCACGCAAATGCAAATAGATAAAAGTTCAAAGTTGATGTTTTTGACTACCTTTAAACTCTACAATTACATTCTGTAGAGGTTTTAGGAGACAGTTTGCCAAATGGAAAAAACATTTGGAGGTTTGGAAAAATCTTGCACATAAATTACCGAAGGCACGAAAGCATCTGAAGGATGGATGAAATCATATGCCAAGGAAAAAGGAGGAAACATGCCAAAAAAAAGAGGTGATGGCGAGGAAGGAGAGCTGCAAAGGAGCCATGTCATGCTTTCTTTTAGCAAATTCCTTATAAAATGGAGAGCTGGCATCCAGACCATGACATCCACTCACTAAAGAATCTCCCTTGGCTGAGGTGAAATATCCTCCAAATGATTAGACTTCGCTGCTCATATTTTTCATCCTTTCAGCTCAGAGATGACCATTGATTCTGCTCAAGGTCGTTTGCTCATTAAAGATAAAGAAAACACTTGTCTCTCCCCATGGCACAGTGTTGCTGTTTGTTAATGGTCTTGATTTATGATGTGCCATATGAATAGTAGCAGGTAAGTTTGGAAAGGAGGGACAGGGGAAAGGGGAAGGGGAAGAAAGGAAAGAGAAAGGAAATGGAAGGGAAGAGAAAGGAAAGGAAAGGGAAGAGAAAGGGAAGGGAAGGGAAGGAGGAAGGAAAGAAAGGGAAGGGAAGGGAAGGGAAGGGAAGAAGGGAAGGGAAGGGAAGGGAAGGGAAGAACGAAAGGGAAGGGAAGGGAAGGGAAGAAGAAAAGGGAAGGGAAGAAAGAAAGGGAAGGGAAGGGAAGAAGGGAAGGGAAGGGAAGAAGGAAAGGAAAGTAAAGGGAAGGGAAGGGAAGGGAAGAAGGAAAGGGAAGGGAAGGGGGAAGGGAAGAAGGAAAGGGAAGGGAAGAAGGGAAGGGGGAAGGGAAGAAGGGAAGGGAAGGGAAGGGAAGGGGGAAGGGAAGAAGGGAAGGGAAGGGAAGGGAAGAATGGAAGGGAAGGGAAGGGAAGGGAAGGGAAGAAGGGAAGGGAAGGGAAGGGAAGGGAAGGGAATGGGGGAAGGGAAGAAGGGAAGGGAAGAAGGGAAGGGAAGGGAAGGGAAGGAGGAAGGAAAGAAAGGGAAGGGAAGGGAAGGGAAAAAGGGAAGGGAAGGGAAGAAGGAAATGGAAGGGAAGGGAAGGGGGGAAGGGAAGAAGGGAAGGAAAGGGAAGGGAAGGGAAGAAGGAAAGGGAAGGGAAGAAGGAAAGGGAAGGGAAGAAGGAAAGGGAAGGAAAGGGAAGGGAAGGGAAGGGAAGGGAAGGAAAAGAAAGGAAAGGAAAAAGGAAAAAGGAAAGGAAAGGAAAGGAAAGGAAAGAGAAAGGAAAGGAAAAAGGAAAGGAAAGGAAAGGAAAGGAAAGGAAAGGAAAGGAAAGGAAAGGAAAGGAAAGGAAAGGAAAGGAAAGGAAAGGAAAGGAAAGGCAGACTCCCAGCTGATACATGATCTCTCCTTTGGCTTTCGCCTCCTCCTACAGGGCTGGCTCATCAACTCAGATTTCAGTGCTCAATCTGAGTCAACAATCTGTAATCTGGACACTGCCTCAGGATCTGGGCTTGGGTTTCAGTCAGAGGCAGCCAAGAGGGGTGAGGGGGCTGGAAGGGGTGAGGATGGGAAAAAGGCAGGCTTTGTTTTCCATTGCTCATCCTCCACAGGCGAGGGGAAGCCTTCCCTGTTCCCAGCCAGAGAAGGACTGGGACTTCTGCTGTTTCAAAAAATCACCTGACTGACACTTTGTTGAACAACATCACCCAGACATAGATGCCTCAAAAATCAAGGGCAGAAGTTTGGAACACAAGCTCAGATTTGTAGTTCTTTTCATCTTTTTGATACTTGATACCTTGGCATAAGCTGCCTGCAGTGAAGTTGCTATGCAGATATACAGTTTCTGGAAAGTTACACCAGGAAAGTGAAGCCTTACCAGTGGCTTAGCATTTCACAAAGAGGCAGGATAAAGTGGGATGAAGTTAGATGTAAAAGCTTTTTTTAAAAAAAAAATGGTAAGGAAAGGAGAGAAAAAGTGAATTAAATCTTTATGAAAAAAAATATCTCTTCCTGCCCCAACCATCCTGCAAAGATCGATACGGAGGAAAATATATTGTTGCTTTCCTGGGTTTTTTTTTTAGGCTGGCTCAGTCTAATTATTTACATAATGTGTGGTTCTCTGTGTTTAAAAACCAGTAATAAAATAAGAGGGGAATGGTATTGGGTTCATTCTTTAATGTTATTTGCTACTTTACAATTAATTTACTTTTGTAAAAGAAAGAAAATAATTTTTTTTTAAATCTGATGTCTGGGGCAGAAAGCCAAAATTACAGCAGCCGTTTTGTGCTGCTTTAATTTACTCAGTCAAATGTTGGAACAAAAGCTTTCTTCTCTCTCCTCACCATTTTTCCCTAGCACAGGAAATGTATTATATTTTTTTTCAACTAGAGGATTTTTCCCCCCTTTTCTTACAATGAAAAAAATACTTTCAGCAACGTTCATGGATCCTAAAACAGAACCAATTCAAAGGATCTCGTTCTGGGGAGAAAATTCTGACTTTCCACTGCGGGCAGGCTTTTTATATTGGCTCCCACAGATATTATATTAAAAACTGAATAAAACCCAATTAGTAAAGCTGAATTTAATCAACTCTTTGCAGCTGCCTCTCCTGTAGAGTCAGGTTATGTGATCTTAGGTCATCAGCTAGACTCAATTCAGAAGAGAAAATATATCAAGCTCTTCTTGAGTGCCCCCCAACAAAGCAGAGAGAGAAGAAGTGGACCTACCAAAATGAAGACCAGGTTTGAACATAAAAGACATTTTGTTTTGTTTTCAAAACCACCACCACTTAACAATCTTTTGAAACATACAACAATTTGGGTAGCCTTGGCTATATATTATTTATTTTCTTATTTAAAAAATTGTTTACATTATTTGTCATTGCTATGAGCTGCCCAGAATCATAAATGTAAGATGGGTAGCTATACAGTATATAAATTAAATGAATGGATGGATAAATGCGTGAAAACAGGACAGTAAGTGCTGCTTGCCTGCTTCCCTGGATTGTATGTAGGGCATAGGATCCAATAATAATAAGCCACTGTTGGAATTATTTTTAGCTCCTTCCCATTCGACTAGACTAGACTAGACTAGACTAGACTAAAATAGACTAAAATAGACTAAAATAGACTAGACTAGACTAGACTAGACTAGACTAGAGTAGACTAGACTAGACTAGACTAGACTAGACTAGAATAGAATAGAATAGAATAGAATAGAATAGAATAGAATAGAATAGAATAGAATAGAATAGAATAGAAGAGAACAGAAGAGAACAGAATAGAATAGAATCTCATCAAATTTGCAGATGACACTAAACTGTCACAAGTAGCCAACACCCCAGAAGAGAAGTTCAGGATCCAAAAAGATCTTGACAAACTTGAACAATGGGCCCTGTCCAACAAAATGAGTTTTAATGTGGAGAAAAGCAAAGTTTTACATTTAGGCAGGAAAAACCAAAGGTTTAAGTACAGATTGGCTCAAAAACAGCAACTGTGAGAGGGACCTTGGAGTCCTAGTGAACGATCACTTGACTGTGATATTGAGATATTGAGACCTTGGAAAAAGATATTGAGACCTTGGAAAAAGTTCAGAGAGGAGCAACTAAAATGATCAAAGGCCTGGAGACTAAAACGTATGAAGAATGGCTGCAGGACTTGGGTTTGGCTAGTCTAAAGAAAAGAAGAAATAGGGGAGACATAATAGCAGTATTCCAGTATTTGAGGGGCTGCCACCAAGAAGAGGGGGTCACGTTCACCAAAGCACCAGAGGGCAGGACAAAAAACAATGGTTGGAAACTGGTCAAAGAGAGAAGCAACCTGGAATTAAGGAGAAACTTCCTGACAATGAGGACAATTAACCAGTGGAACAGCATGCTTTCAGAAATTGTGGGCACTCCATCACTGGAGGTTTTTAAGAAGAGACTAGACCAGGGGTGTCAAACTCAATTTCATTGAGGTCCGCATTAGCATTGTAGTTGCCCTCTGGGGGCCGGGTGGGTGTGGCCAGGATGGGTGTGGCCTACTGGGTGGGTGTGGATGGACTGGGTGTGGCCTCCTGGGTTGACGTGGCCAGCTCTACATCGTTCGCGTCAAGGGTGCCTGTGGGTGTCTGGGCAGGAGTGGGACAGATCTGAGGGTCTCTGGCAGAAGGGGGTGGGACCAGGGCAAGTGCTAAGGCATGGTCCACTGGAGGAGCCTCACTGTTCCTCTCAGGCCATGCAGGGGGGGCTGGATGGTGGTGCAGGCTGCCCGGAGCCCTGGGCAGCAGAGGTCAAATGCCCAGCCTGGCCCTTGAGCACTCACGGCACCAAGCCCAGCCCCATTTCCTCAAGGCTACTGCTCAAGGTTCTCTTGGTTCCTCACTGTTTCCAGATAGCCTTGTGGAGCTAAGACTGAATGCGTTTCAGCATAGATGGCCACCACAAAATTGTACATTGGCTCCCGGCTGGCCTGAGTTAAGGCCAAGGCAGAGGGGGCCGTTCCCTCACTGTTTCCAGGATGGCTTCGCAGGCTACATGAAACCACTTCGTGGGCTGCATCCGGCCCCTGGGCCTTGTGTTTGACATGTCTGGACTAGACAGTCACTTGTCTAGGTATAGGTTCTCCTGTTTGAGCAGGGGGCTGGACTAGAAGACCTCCAAGATCCCTTCCAGCTCTATTCTATTCTATTCTATTCTATTCTATTCTATTCTATTCTATTCTATTCTATTCTATTCTATTCTATTCTATTCTATTCTCTGTCTCTAAAGGGAATAAAAATACAGAAGACAGTACAAGAAAAGTTTTGTGTGTGAAGTAAACTTTTGTCTTTTCTCCTCCTTGGTAGGAGAGATTGAGCCCTGTTTCTTTTCCTGATTCACTGAATAGTCCTTATTTCCTGTTTCCTTTACCTAAGACTTTTTATATTAGTTTAGCATATTAGTGGCCGGGATTCCTTTGATCTTCTAGCCACTTCAGTGTGATATTTTCTTAGTATTGTTTTTTTTATTAAAACAAGTTTTATTAATTTTCCATTTTTACAAACTTTTGGGTATTTAAGGAAGCAACATGGTGGTTGGGTAATACATAGTCCAATAACACGCTTATCCATACATATATCAATTTACATCATCAAAAATTTCCTCTCTGTTTCCTTTAGTCATTGTACCAGATTCAACTTAGTAGGTTGCTAGTTATAACTCAATCGTTTAAAACTTTTATAAACAACTTTTAGATTATATATCTCCAAATCCTGTTTTTAACTTTTGTCTGGTTTCAATTAGTATTGTTTTTGTCCAGTATCCACACCAGTCTATTTTTCTCATATTAATTCGTTGATAATTTTGAAGCAGAATAAAAGTTTGTGGGATGCAGGTGTCAAAGGGTTTATGTCCACTTGAGTACATTATAATTAATTTTTTGCTAAATCGTTATGACTAGGGATTCTAATAATGGCCAAGACTTTTCCATTATTCCCCAAGGAACGTGATGCATTAGAAAAAAAAGATGTTTTAAGATGTTTAAGATATCTGAAATTGTCTTAAGTGTTTTTATTGAATGTAAATTTAATACGGAGACTCTTAAAGACAGCCAATTTGTGTACTGCCAAGGGTCTTTTAAAATAGAGGCAATTTAAAAAATGAACATATAAATCAATATGCATTAAAGCTTGCCCATGCTCCTCCTTCATTGAAACATATATTTATTTATTTTGGTTTCATGGTATTTGTCAGCCATCTCATCCTGAAAGACCCTTGGCATAACAGGAGAATACAGGATAATGTCAAATGCAACGTTGGACAGTAAGGAAACAACCCACTACAGTGAGATGGCTGTTCACCATCAAACTATGATGAAAAGTTCACCAAAATAAAATTACTTTAAGAGTCATTCAGAATATAAGAAGGGTTGGAGCAGGGATATCTCTGAGGGAAACCTATTCTGCAGACTGAAGACCACTACAGTACTGAAAAATAATTTGAGCTGTATATTATATATATATATATATATTTCCTTCCTATCAATGTTACCCATGTTGTCCAATATTTTAATTTGATACTGAAAATTCTACTCATTAGACAGAAGCTGAGTCTTGTTATTCTTCTGTTCCTTACAGCAGGGGTCCCCAACCCCTGGTCTGGGGACCGGTACTGAGCAGTGGCATGCCAGCAACCGGGCCGCACAAACAACCAAAGCCCCATCCGCGGGATGCAGGCAGCACACAAAACCATGCTACCTCCGGTCCGCGGAAAAACCTCTCTCCACGTAACTGGTCCCTGGTGCCCAAAAGGTTGGAGATCTCTGCCTTACAGGAGAACTGACACTGAAATAAGCCATGATGGTCTGTCCACAAAGATCATTATGAACTGAGAACAGAACAGTCCCCTGTCTTCTTCCTGACAAAATATTAATACAAACAAGTACCACGTGACAGTTTCTGCTACGTTCACTGCCGTCTTTTCCATGTTTCAAACAGAAATCTATGCCTGATTGCTTCAGGGCAGGATAGCAGTTCTGGAAATGCTACCACCCTAGCCCCAGGTTGATTTAGCAATTTCAGAGAATGCTTCAGGAAAAACAATTACATTTCTGGTAGGAGGAGGATAGGACCATTTATATCCATGAATTGGTGCCAGGTGGGTTATAGCTGGTTACTCTTCTCAGTGGAGAAAAATCTATCTCAGTTGCCTGGATTCACTTTGAATTTCTACTTTTCCCCCACCTGGAGCAAGCCCATCACTAGATATGTTAAATTAGCATGTTTGTGCTTTTCAGAGCTGCCCCAGTTCTGGGTACAGGAGCTCTATACTTCAAAATGGAGTAGAAAAGCAAGATACTCTGCTTCCATTTCTCCAGTCTAAAATATGTGTGCGAAACCCCACTGAAGGCTAACGAAGCAGCTGTAATGTGCACTAAGCTGGCTCTTAGTTTGTCTTGTGTCACTTTCCAAGCAACACCAAGGCCTCTATCAAAGTAAAGTACTCTTTAGAGCTTCCTTGGCTACCGATAGTCCATGTACTAATAACTAATATCATATATCCATGCACACAGAGACACATGAACATATATACACAAATGTGCATATTGAGTGTATGTAGTAAGTATACACATAAAATGTGATTTCATTTTTCTGAAACACGAATATTGCTTATTTTTCTGCAAGTATCTTTTGAAGTGTTATATACCCACTTGAAGTAATTGAAGCATTAGTTAAACATTTGCCTGGTAGTTACAAATCTGAAGCAATTATTTTCTGCTTAGAAATTAAAGAGGCATTCTCCAAATCGTAGATGCAATAATGCATGAATATGCTGTGTTTAAGACACACCTCTGACAAGTCCCTTCTAGGTTCTGTGTATACATGTTTGCATACAGTTGTGAGCAAAGGGGGATTGGCAACAAGCCCACTGGAAAGAAATGCAGAAGACTTGATTATTTGTATATATAGCAGCTTATCTGCCCAGCAAGAACAGACCTCGCTCATACCCAATAAGATTCCTTTCTATTGTACCTAAAGAGGCAGAAGCCCAAACTTTTCTCTATAGAATGATGAAGGAACATTACAATGATTCTTTATTTTGTACAAGGTCATCACGATGAATGCAGGGGGATATAGCCCAAGGGTAGTCGTAAAATGATACGACTGCACGTGCAACCACTGCCTTTGCTTCTAATTTGGCAGCCATGGGACGAGAAAGATTGGATAAAAGCATCATGGCAGGGCCACTCCAGAATGTTTCTTGCCTGAAGCATAGCAGCAAATGGCACCATCCTGAAGTGTTTCCACACAGAGTATATTCTGCGTCTCTTGGTTGCTCAGGTTATCAGATGTTGGGAGATTGACAGAAGCTAGTCAGGTAATTTATTTGCCGCTGTTTCCGCCATCCTCTCTTCTCCCCCTTTCTCTTTCTATTCTTTATTGACATATTGATCTGCTCTACTGTGGTTCTATGGTACTTGTTCCTGATTTTCCTCTTTAAGTGGTAATGAGGGAGTCAGGTTTGAGAGAAATCAACAGCCTGAACCAAGCTGACCCTGTCTTTGGAGGCACTAAAATGGCGAGGAGCTGGGATAGACCGGAGCACATTCCTATTCCATTTACTTGTGTCCTTATAGAACACATGCTCAGAAATATGTGTTTGATTGCTCAACTATCTGCTATCCTCCCAGTCTGGGAAAAATACTTTGTTTCAGCAGTGCAGTCTTTGCTCATATATGTCACCAAAAATCGTGCCCCTGGAGGACCACAGAACTGGAAGCGTGTTCAGTAGCCCAGTGCCATCAGGTGCAAGTCAAGATACATAACACCTGAGATTGGCTAAATTATTCCACACCATTACAAATTCCATAAGCATTTCTCCGGGGAAGTAAAATTACATCAAAAATGATTTTAAAAACATGTAGGCAATATTATGTTGCTTGTGGAGTAGTCTTTAGGTTAGAGGTCCTGACTTACCTAGACTGGCAGGAGCAAGCTTAGGGTAAAATGTGGGTTTAGTTATGCTTGTGGCATGCTGGCCAACATGTGCCAAAATGGATGGGTATTTTGTTCTCAGTATAACAGGAAATGCTGAGATGGCATGAAAGTGGCTCAGGTTGGTAACTTAGTCTGCTCATTATCTACCAACTTTCATTGATCAAAAACCACAATAAATAATGGAAACCAATATTGATGGGTTAATCTGTGGATAATTCTTGTGCAGGTTGAAGCTCTGGCAAAGCAAGTGTGCAAAGGAGCAACAAAGATGACTAGGAGATTGGAGGAAGGAATTGAATGGCTGCAGGAATTGGGTATGTCTACTTTAATGAAAAGAAAGATTAGGGAGTGACATGATAGCAGTGTTCCATTATCTAAGGGGCTGTCACAAAGAAGAGGGAGTCAAACTATTCTCCAAAGCACCTTAAGGCAGGACAAGAAGCAATCGATGTAAGCTGACCAAGGAGAGACGCAATCTAGAACTAAGGAATAATTTCTTAACAATTAGAACAATTAATCAGTGGAACAACCTGCCTACAAAAGTTGTGGGTGCTCCAACTTCGGAGGTTTTAAAGAAGAGATTGGACAACCATTTTTTGAAATGGTATAGAGCAGATGAGGAATTCTGGGAGTTGAAGTCCACAAGTCTTAAAGTTGCCAAGGTTGAGGACCCCTGGTATAGAGTCTCCTACTTGAGCATGGGGCTGGACTAGATGACCTCCAAGGTCCCTTTCAATTCTGTTATTCTGTTGTGTTATTGGTAGAAGGGTTCAAGGCCAAGAAAAAGCAGGCAAAATTTCATTAACTTAAAAAGATAGAAGAGGATCAAGATTTAAATACATTTGTGTATGTGTGCGGATGCATGTGTGTGTATGAAATTTCCTATGGGTTGCCAAAAATAGAACTTTGTATGTATGGCTTCCTAATTCTCTGAAACCGAGCCAAGTATCAAATCTTGTATCTGCTGAGGAATGAGAATGTGAAAAGATTGGGAATTTGATAACTGATATCCTTTATAGTAAATTTGGTGTATTTTACTCCCTACACTATGATCTGGTTCCAGAATTAAATGGTGGTTACAGATCCTCTGACAACTTTCTGACTATGGACCAAGGTCCTGCTCTAATATCAGAACTAAGTTGCAACGTCTCTATTTCTTCTTGTCAGAACAGCCACACTTAGAAAACTATGTCAATTTTAATTTCATATGTGCCTCCTAGCATAACATTAAGCAGATTCATATGTTAGGGCAATTCCTTTTTATATTTCTTCCTTTGCCCATTAAGCAGTTGTGGGCTCCTTCCCCTTTTATCTGATTATTCGCTAGGCAGTATCTCTTCCCCTCTCCCTCAAGGTCATTCCCACATACCATGATGAGTGAGGGAAGGCTGGCTCAGCTACATAAAGTCAGTACATACTGACTTTATTTTTTAAATATGTTTTAAGACTACTCATCAGTTTGGTGTGAAATATCATAAAATACTGATATCAACTAGTAAACTGCATCATATGAGAGCTCTGGCGACGCAGTGGTTAGAATGCAATATTGCAGGCTAATTCTGCCAACTGCCAGCAGTTCGATCCTGATTGGCTTAAAGTTGACTCGGCCTTCCATCCTTCCGAGATTGGTAAAATGAGGAGCCAAATTTTTGTGAGCAATATACTGACTCTGTAAACCACTTAGAGAGGGCTGTAAAGCACTATGAAGCAGTATATAAATCTAAGTGCTATTGTTTTCATCACAAGGCAGACTGAATATAAGTTGATGTTTCACCTATTGGTTGAAAGCTGTTGGTCTGAATGGGACAAAACAGGTAGAAGCTGAACACTGAGAAGACAAAAATGCTCTCTGTTCAAAAACCATCCCGTCCTCTATTTGCTCTGATTATACCTTTCTATGAAGTAGCACTCCATATGAAAGGCCAGATCCATAATTTGGATATTGCCGTGTGCTTACAATGCTGCTGGATGTATAGTTGGAGATCCTTTGCCCAGTTTCAGCTGGTATGTCAGTTATGTCCACTCAGGAATGAGAAGACTTGACAATGGTATTACTACCAGGATAGACTATTTCAGCATGCTGTATGGGTGAGCATTTGAACTTACAACGGCACTGAAAAAAGTGACTTATGGCTGGTTTCCACACTTACGACCGTTGCAGCATTCCCATGGTCATGTGATCAAAATTCAGACGCTTGTCAATTAACTCATATTTATGGCGGTTGCAGTATCCCAGGACCATGTGGTTAACTTTTGTGATCTTTTGATAAGCGAAGTCTATAGGGAAGCTGGATTCACTTAACAACCGTGTTACTAACTGAATAACTGCAGTGATTGTGGCAAGAAAGATCATAAAATTTATTTATTTATTTATTTATTCGGATTTGTATGCCGCTCCTCTCCGAAGACTCGGAGCGGCTCACAACATATATATATATAAACAATTGCAACAAATCCGAACAACATTAAAAATACAAACCCCATACATACTCATCAATCACACCACAATCAACAATCATCCCCAGGCCTGCCGGCAGAGGTAGGTTTTTAAATTCTTTCGGAAGGCCAGGAGGGTCGGAGAAACGCGGACTTCAGGAGGTAGTTGGTTCCAGAGGGTGGGCGCCGCAACAGAGAAAGCCCTCCCCCTAGGGCCCGCCAGATGACATTGTTTCGTTGACGGGACCTGGAGGAGGCCGACCTTGTGCGCTCTCACCGGTCGTAGAGAAGTATGTGGCAGAAGGCGGTCCCGTAAGTATCCTGGTCCCAAGCCATGAAGGGCTTTATAGGTAATAACCAACACCTTGAATTGGGCTCGGAGACCAATAGGCAACCAATGCAGCGTGCAGAGAGTTGATGAAATGTGGGCACAACGAGGAAGACCCACAACTGCTCACGCAGCTGCATTTTGCACTAATTGTACACTCTTCAAGGGTAGCCCCATGTAGAGAGCGTTGCAGTAGTCGATCTTCGAGGTGACAAGGGCATGTGTGACTGTGAGGAGTGACTCCCGATCCAAGTAAGGATGCAACTGGTGCACCAGGCGAACCTGGGCAAATGCCCCCCTCGCCACTGCCGACAAATGATGATCCAATGTCAGCTGTGAATCGAGGAGGACTCCCAAGTTGCGAACCTTCTCTGAGGGGTTTATAGATTCACCCCCCAGGGTAATCGAAGGACAGATAGAAGTGTCCTTGGGAGGCATCACCCACAGCCACTCTGTCTTATCGGGGTTGAGCCTTAATCTGTTAACACCCATCCAAACCCTCACAGCCTCCAGACACCGGCACATCACCTCAACCGCTTCACTGATATGGCCAGGAGTGGAAATGTACAGCTGAGTATCATCAGCGTACTGATGGTATCTCACTCCGTGGCAGTGGATGATCTCACCCAGTGGCTTCATGTAAATGTTAAAAAGTAGGGGGGAGAGAACCGACCCCTGAGGCACCCCACATGGGAGTAAAATGAGACAGAAATCTACATATATATAAAATTCAAAACAATTCCTTTTCTTTCTCATGCTTTTCTAACACAAAGCAGAAAATTTTTCTCTATTTTGAGAAGATACAGTCTACCCTCACAAATTGCTCTGGAAATGGCTGCTAATCTTTTTGTTATTGTGAACCAGCTCCGATGCCATTAACGTCATATAACATCTAGATGTGAGTGCTGTGTTGGCTTTCAGTGGATTTTAAGGTATGATTCAATGCATTCTGATTTATTTGCCTTTAATCCTTAAAGTCTTAGATTAGTACCCACCTTGGCAATCTTTCAGGACACTATAAGAATTGGAACCTTTGGGAGGTTCACATTGCCCCCTGTTTGGGAGGCACCTATAATTATTTTAAGGATTATTGTCTTTAATTTAGGGATTATTCTATTCATCCCCAATTTGGTAAGCATATAAGCCTTCTGCAGCCAGTCCAAAAGCTCATGTTTGAATACATAATCTTTATGCACTTTATGAATAATATTTTTCAAAAACTTTTGAACTTCTTTTTCATACTTTATTTGGACAATATTTTCTGTAAGGACCATGCTATCCACCTGGAACAGGCGGTAGTCAGTCTTGCAGTGTCTTTGTGACTACACTACCTAATCTGCAGAAATGTGACTTTGATCTGCCTTTGAATATTTGAAATATTACTTTCCTCAAAAGAATTGCAGATGGATTTAACTAAAGTACAATATGTTTTGGCTTGAAACCTTCCCCCGGTCCCCAGCCGTCCACTCAATATTAATGATATACGAAGGCTTTTGGGCTTTGCCAATTTTTGCTGTAACTTTTCTTCTAATTTTCTTGAACAATGATTCCGGTCATAAATATTCTCTCTCAAACATACAGGTAGAAATATAAAACCAACACCAAGATTTTAATTCTTAAACCTTACTTTATGCTTGGAGTTAACAACCTTGTGGGTGGAGCAGACAATGTAAGACAAAAGATTGCTACAATGTATACCTTTCTGATTTGATGAGGTTTTTTAATTGTTGAATGCCCATCTTTTAATATTAATATATTACTTTGACTACTACTTTTGCTAGATATACATTAAACAAATCAATCAAAACATGAAAGTCAAGGGACTCGGGAGGTGAACATTGGGGCCTGAGATAACTTCTCTGGTTTGCTATTCCAGTAGTTTTTAGTTTCTTAGCCAACGAATAAGGAGTGCTGCTTTTCAGCTTTCCAGTTCCAGAATTTCCTTTCTGGCTGATGGGCAAACTGGTGTTTCCCTTGTTATGATGCTTTAGCTAGGAAGTACTCCAGCTTCCTTAAGCTCCTGGCAAAGAGATAAGACTGGAGCCAACTACGTGAAATACTGTGCATACTTAGTGAAAGTTACAATGAGCTAACAACTATCAATATATCATCCCAGGGCTCTGGAATTAAAGGACCACGTTTAAGGGCAGTCTAACATTCCTAAAGTACACCAGGCAGCAGATATTTCCAGTTCCCAAGCTGTCCAGAAATATACATGGAAGAAGTAATGGCTCCAGCCATAGATTTTACTAACAATTTGCTTAAGGTATAACTGGTATGTTCTTAAGTTTTCTCATTTTACCTATGACAATGTAAATATCTTTAAGGATATAGTCAGATTTTTGTTCAGAGAGGACTCCACTTTATAAAATAGACTTTTAATTCTTTTTCTTCTATTCTTCTCTCTCCAAAAATTCTGGATAGTGGTGAATATGGCAGTACCTGGAGATGGCAGAATAGAAAAGAAAGAAATGGAGAAAATACAAAGACCTGCAAGAAGAAGTAGAACAATTGTGGCAAAAGAAAGCAAAAATAGTATCAAAAGTAATAAGCATCTTGGGTGCAATCCCAAAACATCTGGAGCTCCACTTGAGTTCCATCATATTGACAAATCTTCCACAGTCAATTGCAAAAGGCAGCTTTACTTGGAACAGCTTACATCTTGCGACAATAGCTTTAACATCGTCAAACATCTGCCTGTTCCCAGGTTTTGGGAAGGACTTGACAGGTGGATTAAAAATGCCAAATATAGTCATCTGGCTGACTGCATGACAAACCATAACAATATGGAAAGTAATTATTCCTATACTTAATTAGCATTTTTCTATGCCATTATATTTCATAAAATTATTTAGCCCTATGGTAAGCATTGTGCATATAGCAATAAGGGCTCTGCATAGGATTCATCAGAAGGCTAGTCCATAAACAAACAAGCACGTGCAGCATCTGTCAGATTCCTTAAAAGAATTATCAAGATACAAAACAAATATTTTCAGGAATGATGTAAAAATATACCATATGTATCCATAGATGTAAATGTTAGATGAGGAAATATTAGTATTTTTGATAAAAGGTCACTGAAAAAAATCAAATAGCTTTCAGAGAATGAAATAATTTGAACATTGGATTTTACATTGGCAATTAAGGCAGAGAGTTTGCTCCTTCTATTTGCTTGGAGCATCACCAAGCCTGGGTGTAGTGTATTTAAAAGCTTAATTTTCATCTTTATCCCCCCCCCAAAATCCTTTTTTAAAAAAGTTTAAATTTAACACTAAGTTTTACCATACTGATTTAATCTGTGGGCTTCCTAAAATAAATGAAGACATTCTGTGTTCTGATTTTTTTTTTTAAAAAAAGGAAACAACAGCAAAGTTAAGTACATTTTTAACTTGGAGATTTATTTTGTTTTAATAAATCTGACACCAGTCAGGGAGAAGAAAAAAGAACAAGAAGCATCTTAAAAATGCTTCATATTTTCCATAGAAATTTGCCTTTGTTAGGCTTTGAGACTCTGTGGGTTCATGAGCACATCCACTCACCTTCTGCCCTCCCTCCCACACTTCACCTTTTTTTTTCTTGTATTTTTTTTTTAATCAAAGTGAATTTGCTTGTTGGGTGTAATTTTCCAAGCCTTCACAGACCTAATAAATAAGGAGCCCCTGTAAAACAGTAGCTTGACTTAAGTGAATCTGTACAAAGGAAAATATAGAAATACAGTATGTACAAAGTACCATCAGTGCACCATCGCTATAAAGTTCTGATTTAATTGGCTCTAATTTAAGACCCTGCTCCCAAGCTCTTAGAATCACAATCTTCCCAAATGTTTTCCCCTTTGCTAAGCACAATAGCCTTATAGTGAAGGTGCACTCTGATCACTAGTGTGTGAACAATTGCTTGATTCAAGTTAGTAAACAGTTACACTAGATCACAAGGTGATTTGAATGTATATTTTTTTCCCTCTCATTTCCCCCCCTTAGCATTTTGTCCAAAATGGGATACTTCCCAATTGTTTTACCAAATCAGTGCTCTAGTGTACGTTTGGATTCTTGGCTACAACTATACAAGTGCACACAAGTAAATCTTACCCTGTTATCCTCCACCCACCAACTGAGAATCAGATTGCACATTTCTTTTAACCATGGCAGGAGAAAGCAAATAGTGAAACAAAATCATGGGGACTTGCTTCTCACTTTACCCCTGTGTTTTCATTGGCTTGGCCATACCTTTCTAATTATCATGAAAGAGCTTTACATCTGGAGAGATTGTCTCACTGGCTTCCTGGATCACTGCAAAACCATCAGGGTTGAAATTTCATCCACAACTTTCATAACACCCAGCAAATATTTTCCCCAGATAGTTTTACACCTTGAGGGGATCCTTCTTTCTTTCTTTTTTTGGTCTTTAGTTCAACACTCTTGCTCTGTTCCCAAAAGGGGTGCTATTTAGGGGAATTGAAAGAGAAAACCGAGAGGAATAAACATTTACTGAGTTCTCTTGGCATTCAGTCTCTGAAAAACCACAGTATAAACTATTCATGCTGCTTCTTACATCTGTCAAATCAAAATAAAAAAAATTAAAAGCCAGAAAAGTGTAACACTGAAAATATGGCATTAAAAAGGATAAAGGTGGCCTTTGTAAAAATAACACAGAAAAAAGTATATTAGCCAATAAAATATTCTAATAACTCTTCATTTAAAAGTGCATGATGGGCAGGAGATAGAGATGACTCTGAAGTGTCAATACTCCAGTATAGCCCCTTCAACCACCTCCCATTAAAACGCGAATAGGTCCAAAACCATACAATGCAAATCACAATTCTTCATGTAGCAGCAAAACCACAGCAGGTTTTTTTGGGGGGGTCCATTTCATTGTCCAACTTCAAATATTTGAATCTTGAAGTCTATGAGGAAAAAAAAAGTACATACATTGGTCCATGTGGCTTTAGAATCAGAGGAAAATCCTCCATCGGCAAGAAACCAAAGGTTTAGGGAGAAGGGGGCGGGGTCATCGGAATGCTGGGAGTACTTGAGGGGTCCATGATGTGCTTACAGTCTTCTGACCCAAAGGCACCCTAGGGTTTTAGCCTTCCCTCTGAGAGAAATAATGAGGGGAAATGGCTTTGTTTTCTTGATTTCTGACCAGATATGGTGGCGAGTGGACCAGCTGGTATTGTCTGGTGAAGTAGCACTGATTGCTCTGCTCCCTTTCTCCATGCAAGGTACCCTGTCAATATCAGCATTCCTGTAACAATAAAAATAGATGTGTCAATGCCTACACTACGTTATAATGATTCATTGCAGTATTGTATTTGACATAATGAGAATACTCAGTCATAACATTAAGGTACTTTCAGAAGTAGAGAAAATAGAAGATTAAGGATGGAAAACATGCAGAGTAAGAAGCACAATCAGAAAACAATATGGTTAGGCTTAATTTACGTTAGTGTATATGAAACCCTGTTCTTCAAATAACTTTTGCAATACAATCGACCAAATTCTTCTTCAGAAAAATCCAATTAGTTACAGAATTTCTTTGGAAGCAATACTCGGCACAACTTTCCAAACTTCTAGACCTGTCAGTGGTTATGAGCTCAAAAATTCTATTTCCATTTAATAATTTAAAGGAAAGATGGTAACTTAAAATAATTTTGAATGTTAAACAACTCTTCCTGTGGCTTATATTTATTTCCTGAGCCTTTCATCTAAGATCTTTCATCATGCACTGAAACAAACAAAACTTCTGGATTAGAGACAATAGAGGAATAAATATGCTCTCTATGGACAATGATATTGTATCACTTTCAATTGTCTGAAAAACCCAGCCCCTAGACTTGGATACCGGTTCCATCATTATATCATTGTCAATTCAAGTCAAGATATTCTCTGATTCTTATATTTCTATATATACTGTATATATATGTATGTATGTATGTGTATATATATGTATGTATGTATGTATGTGTATATATATGTATGTATATATATATGTATGTATGTATGTGTATATATATATATATGTATGTGTGTATATATATGTGTGTGTGTGTGTGTGTGTGTGTGTGTGTGTGTGTGTGTGTGTGTGTGTGTGTATATATATATATATATATATATATATATATATATATATATATATATATATATATATATATATATATATATATATATATATATATATATATATATATATATATATATATATATATATATATATATATATGTTTTCTGAGGTTTTCGCAGGTGTTTGTATGTAGGTCTTTGGTTCTTCGGGTTTTCTCCCACGTAGAATTTGAAGTGTCTTGGCGACGTTTCGATGAAGTCTCATTCGTCATCTTCAGGCTGGTGCTTTCGGCTTCTGCTTCTAGGAGCAATGTGAGATTTTAGCTGTTTCTTCCTTTTAACTGCCAGTGGGGGTTTGAACTGATTGGCTGGGAGCTCAGCTGTGTTCTGATTGGGTGGAGGTGTGTTCTGATTGGTTAGGGGCTTGGCTGTGCTCTGATTGGATGGGGGGTTGGCTATGCTCTGATTGGCTGGGGGAGTGTTCTGTTTGGGTGGGGGCTTTGTTGTGCTCAGGTTAGTCAGTGTTACAAGGGGATTAGAAATGGTGAACTGTATAGCTGTTTGGCTTTGCGTTCGTGGTCGTGCCTCATCTTCATGGTGGGTGTCAGTTTGCTTCGTGTATGGATTGGAGGGGTTTAACTGCCCCACTGGCAGTTAAAAGGAAGAAACAGCTAAAATCTCACATTGCTCCTAGAAGCAGAAGCCGAAAGCACCAGCCTGAAGATGACGAATGAGACTTCGTCGAAACATCGCCAAGACACTTCAAATTCTACGTGGGAGAAAACCCGAAGAACCAAAGACCTACATATATATATATATATGAGGTTTTCGCGGGTGTTTGTATGTAGGTCTTTGGTTCTTCGGGTTTTCTCCCACGTAGAGTTTGAAGTGTCTTCTTGGCGACGTTTCGACGAAGTCTCATTCGTCATCTTCAGGCTGGTGCTTTTTGCTTCTGCTTCTAGGAGCAATGTGTGGTCGTAACTGTTTCTTCCTTTTAACTGCCAGTGGGGGTTTGAACTGATTGGATGGGAGCTCAGCTGTGTTCTGATTGGGTGAAGGTGTGTTCTGATTGGTTAGGGGCTTGGCTGTGCTCTGATTGGATGGGGGGGGGTTGGCTGTGCCAATCAGAACACAGCCAACCCCCCCAGCCAATCAGAGCACAGCCAAGCCCCTAACCAATCACAACACACCTCCACCCAATCAGAACATAGCCAAGCTTCCAGCCAATCAGTTCAAACCCCCACTGGCAGTTAAAAGGAAGAAACAGTTACGACCACACATTGCTCCTAGAAGCAGAAGCAAAAAGCACCAGCCTGAAGATGACGAATGAGTTTTCTGAGGTTTTTGCGGGTGTTTGTATGTAGGTCTTTGGTTCTTCGGGTTTTCTCCCACGTAGAATTTGAAGTGTCTTGGCGACGTTTCAACGAAGTCCCATTTGTCATCTTCAGGCTGGTGCTTTCGGCTTCGTGCTTCTAGGAGCAATGTGTGACTGTAGCTGTTTGTTCCTTTTAACTGCCAGTGGGGGTTTGAACTGATTGGCTGGGAGCTCAGCTGTGTTCTGATTGGGTGAAGGTGTGTTCTGATTGGTTAGGGGCTTGGCTGAGCTCTGATTGGATGGGGGGTTGGCTGTGCTCTGATTGGATGGGGGAGTGTTCTGTTTGGGTGGGGGCTTTGTTGTGCTCAAGTTAGTCTGAGTAACAGGGGGATTAGAGATAGTGAGCTGCATAGCTGTTTGGCTTCGCGTTCGTGGTCGTGCCTCATCTTCATGGTGGGTGTCAGTTTGTTTCATGTACGGATTGGAGGGGTTTAAGGTGGCTAATGATGCAGCTGTGGTCTGGCTTCTGGTTTGAGCTCCCAGCCAATCAGTTCAAACCCCCACTGGCAGTTAAAAGGAAGAAACAGCTACAGTCACACATTGGTCCTAGAAGCACGAAACCGAAAGCACCAGCCTGAAGATCACAAATGGGACTTTGTCGAAACGTTGCCAAGACACTTCAAATTCTACACGGGAGAAAACCCGAAGAACCAAAGACCTACATATATATATGACATATATATGTCACCCAAACAGAACACTCCCCCAGCCAATCAGAACACAGCCAACCCCCCAGCCAATCAGAGCACAGCCAAGCCCCTAACCAATCAGAACACACCTCCACCCAATCAGAACATAGCCAAGCTCCCAGCCAATCAGTTCAAACCCCCACTGGCAGTTAAAAGGAAGAAACAGCTATGACCACACATTGCTCCTAGAAGCAGAAGCCAAAAGCACCAGCCTGAAGATGACCAATGAGACTTCGTCGAAACGTCGCCAAGACACTTCAAATTCTACGTGGGAGAAAACCCGAAGAACCAAAGACCTACATACAAACACCCGCGAAAACCTCAGAAAACACACATATGTGTGTGTGTGTGTGTGTGTGTGTGTGTGTATTAGTGTGGAGGTTTGGCTCAGAAATAAACTGACTAAGTCTCCTATCTGAAATTCAGGAATTATGGTCTCACTGAGTAATTTCATAGTTTAGGAAAAAAAATATTCAAGAGCAGAGAAACTAAGCAAGCTAATCAACATAAGCCAATGACCCTGTTCCTTCCTACCATAACTAACTGCATGCTGTAATTCCAAAGTGGAACTGATGGAACAGGGACTAGGAATAGAAGATTCTATATTATCCTGTTAGGTGGCATTTTAATTTATCAAGTATCAGTGCTTGTATATGAAAGAATATCTTGTGGTTTTCAGAAATATTCAGGCATTGTATCTGGAATCTGAAATATCTTAAACCCAAATTATAATAGAGTAGTTACTTAAGTCACTTCTATATGAATGGGGCATGTGAGATCAGAGTAATCTTGATCATAGGATATGAATAGGCAGGGTTGCATAGTATTTACCCTTTCCCCCTTCCCCCCGCCCCACATGAACACAATTGCACAGAAACTTGAGCAGATAGTGGCCCTAATAGTTTTCATTTTCTAAAATAATAATACATTGATTAATCTGCCTTGTAATTTAGTTTGTTAACATTTCTTAACAAAGATACATTTGAAATATTTTAATTTCTGTGCTTATTCAATCCATTGCTATGACACTGATAATTCACTCTATAGTAGGTGGAATCATATGATTCATGAAGCACTGGAGAAAAACACTGTAAATCTGCCTAACACAACCTCACTTTTCTAGTTTTGCTTTTTAGTGGAATTGATTGAAAAAGTTGGCACAACTGGAAAGCCCAGTTTGCACCTTCAATCTCATATGCTACTCAGTTACCTGAAAAATATTGAGGATTTATCTTACATTGCTTGGATACAATATGAACATCTTGCCCGAAAACAGTCAACTTTAGAGTTGCTCTACAATTTCACTGGTCTATACATAAAAATGCCATCTTGTCAGTATACTAGCAAGCCACGTATATTTAATGAATTCTAAATTCATATCCCAATACAATGAATAATGAAAAATGTATAGTATCCAAGTTGAGCTTGATTCCTGGTGACTTTATAGACCACAACTATATAGGTTTCCTGGCAGAAATATAGAAGTGGTTAGTTATTGTCTTGTTCATAGATTTTTTTTAAAACAAAGTTTCTCAATCTAGCCTACAACCTTGAAATTCATCCCACCCAATTATTAACCAAATCTAACCCCACTTAGCTTCTAAGTCCATTCAAGGACAACTATGTCCCACCAAGACAATTATTATGAGCTTATTATTCACAGCTGATATTGTAAGAGTTCCAATACAACAAAAGGAAAGTTTTAGCTATTAGAAAAATGTTGATCTAGACAGACAGTACACTATTATCTTTAAGTGATTGTAATGTAGTAATTAGCACACTGAGCACAGTATATGAACATTGATGATGGTGGTGGTGGTGGTGGTGGTGATTTGCTTGGCTTCTTTAGAACAGAAATGAAATCAGATCAAAGTCAAGGCTATGTTTTTCTTAAGAAGATTCTGCCGAAATAATCCTAAAAGACATGGTACGTTCAGACCCACATATATTTTGGGGTTGTACTTCATTTGTATGAATTCTGTTCTTTTCAAATTCTGAATTCATTCAATATTTTTATTGAAGTCTCTGCTTTCGAATAATCATAAAATGGTTCTCTCCTATAAAATAAATGACAATACATCATTGAAATTGGGAGAAACATATTATTTGGCGAAAAATAAGTATGTGGGAACCATGGAGAAAGCAGGATGTAGCTGAGCATTTTTAGTTAGCACTAGCTGCTATTAACATTCAGAGTATTTTGTTTTCTACAACTAATTTCTTAGCTTCTGCTCTTCTATCTCTTCTTGCTCTGGTGTATTTTCTCCAAAACTGGCTTTTTAAAAAAAATGTTCACTATATTATACTGTGACTTAGAAGAGCTATATGTATTTGGTACTATTACTTATTTATAATTAAAGAATTAAGTTTGCACAGATTTGACATATTTTTATTTCTTTTAATTTCAACTTCAGGAGAAAATGTTCTTGTTTAAATATTAGGAATTCCTGAGTAACCATATGCTTGTGCTATGCATCTCACTAAATTGGAATTTAGGAACTCTAATTTGATGCAATTGATGTTGTATGTTGTTTTTCTTGCCTTTGACTTTAACCTCTCAAGCAACATGTTGCTTGAATATCAAAGCCCTGCTCATTTTTAAATAAATTGTAGTATTGAGGGAATTGTGGTCCTTTGTGTTACTAGACTTAACTAGGATGTTGTGTGGATGTGGGTGCTGCCTTCAAGTCAGTGTTGACTCCTAACAGTTGCCTGGATGGATCCTTGCAGTTTTCTTGACAAGTTTCCACAAGTGGTCTGTCATTGCCTCCTTGGGGGGAGGGGGAGGAGAGAGAGGGGAGAGAGAGAGATTGACTCAAGGTCACCCAGCTGAATTGTGTGTAAAGTAGAATTAGAACTCATGGTGCCCCGGTTTTTAGTTTGATGCTACAGAAAACTGGCTCTCACTAGGGATCTTGGAAAATCTTATTATCTTTTTGTAATAAGTTGTATATAAGTCTACCCTCATTGTCTTTCATGAACAGAATCATCTGTGGCACCCATCCTGTACTTGTACTGTTTCTACATTTTAGTATAGTTTTTCCGCAACCTTGGCCCTTCCACTATACTAAAATGAATTACTGAGGCTCAACATCTCTGGAGGATGCTGCATTGGGGAAATCTGCATTAAGGTTCAATCAGCTGCAGGCTTCAACTTTGGCTTCAACTTTACAAACATTTTAGCAACACTGAGAAAACTAAGCCAGCTGCTGGTTGGATATTCTTACAGATGAAGACGTGTTAAACTGGAATATCATTCTTTCAAATACCAAGAAGTCTGGGGAAATAAATCCCTGGATACCAAGAAAGAGACCTAATATTGTGGAATGTACTTATGTAATGGGAAGTTAGCACCTGATTTTCACTGAGTCAAATAAACAAATTTCTTGTTAGGGCATAAAATTTAGCTGTTTTGCCAGGCTTGTAGAATTTTCATATTTACCTTTTTCATTCCTTTTCTGGTGCACATATATATTTCCAGCCACAAACACCTTTCACAAGGGGTACAACAGTTCCCACATGGTACCTAATAGACAATGCACAGTGGAATCGAACAATAAGGCTCAAATCTAGTACAATATTTTACTATTATTTAATTAATTTTTATCCCCACCTTTTTGAGGGTTCAAGGCAGCTCGTGCAAGCTCAAAGTGGCTTACAAAAATCCTGTGTGTTGGGCTGAGCGAAGTATAACTAGCCTAAAGTCACCAGGTGAGTTTTATTAACTGAACAGGTTAAGTTATGAAGACATTAAAACACAAATATATCTGGTGATTTGCAGAGATTGGAATACAGTTTCAATCATTCCCACAAAATAGCTGTGTTGGAATTTTAACTCAGTATATCTGGAGACAGCTTTTTATTCCAAAATTCTAATTATTTTTATTGAAAATTTTAATTCATTAAAATTTAATTCTCTATTTGAAAGGATAGAAATGTAGTTTTAACATATAACCCTTATAATGCTTCTCCTTTCCACTTTTTGTCTCTAACAAGCAGCCATCTTGTCTGCTGTATATAGTTATATTCCCCATTAATTTGGCAAAGCACAAGATTGAGACTATGCGTCTTCTAAACCAGTGTTATTAGCTGAGTTGGTCTGCATATTCTTCTTACTTATTTTTTTAATGCATAATTTTGACTTTCAGGAAGAAAATTGTGGCATAACTAAGAATCTACTCACTGCTCCCATATCTAAGGATTCAAAATGTTCTACCAGAAATGATTAAAACAGCCTCAGATGTCTGAAATTCACTTTTCATTCATCCTTGCTCAGTCTGCTCTATCTATCTATCTATCTATCTATCTATCTATCTATCTATCTATCTATCTATCTATCTATCTATCTATCATCTACCTACCCACCCACCCACCCACCCACCTACCTACCTACCTACCTACCTATCTATCTGATCAATAACAATGGTTTGTTAACCAGAAACATGTAGGATAAATTATTCACACTTTCCTTGCTCAGGATTTTAATTTAAAAGTAATTAGAATTCATACAACATACTAAGCCACATTGTAGTTTGCAGCAATATATAAAGCTATCTAATTCTGGTTTATTCACTAAATCATGATGTCAAACCATGATGTGCAATCCCAGCCATTAAAAGTTGTGTCCAGTGAACTGAATAAAATGAGCTTCATGAGGCATCATCCGAAATAGGCACATGGAAGAGGATGGAAAACTCCCATCCTATGGAAGGATACGCTGAAGGGGAAAAAGAGGAAAAATGCTTCTATTTAGCCCATTCAAAATGTTGAACTGTGTCATCTTCATTTGTTTTATTACCTACAAAAATATGTTTACATCAAAAGCAAAGGGCCTGTTCTATGGACTATGGAATAGAGAAGGGTGGATGCTATTTAGTTTCAACTTATTTCATTACAAAATGAGTCTTTGAAAAAAAAGTATGCAATACTTTTGGCAATGTCCATAGTTCACCCTAAACATACATACATACATGATACAAAAAATTAAATAGTAAGAATACAGAGAGTCCTTGACTTATAACCACAATTGAGCCCAAAATTTCTGTTGCTAAGCAAGACAGTTGTTAAGTGAATTTTGGCTTGATTTGCAAACTTTATTGCCACAGTTCTTAAGTGAATCCAGGGTGGATAATAATCGATGATTTCTTTTAAAAAATAAATTAAAAAAATCGGATTTTTTTATTTAAATCAGATTTTTTTATTTTTTATCAAATTTATTTAATAAAATGTTTTTGGAGTAAAAATCTATCTAAATATAGTTTTCTATTTAAGATATATTAATAATTTAGTTTATTCAACATGAAATGGAGCTTAGTTATGTAGCACGAGGCTGTATATTCTGCAATATTTACATTTTTGGTAAACTCATTCAATGAATCCAAGCTCTGCAAGCTGAGATAACATGCACTGCATTGATGCATTCACAGAATTTCACAGTAACCATGAGATAAATCATAAAACAAAGTTCAGGAATATTCCTTTATCCCATTGTTTTGCAAATCTATGTAATTACAGACTGTATGATTGTTTGAAGAGAAATGCATCTGTACCAAGCTCTAAGTGTTTTAGTTAAATAAAAAAATTTGAGTAGTTTTCCAACTACCGGTATGTGTGATTAACCTATTAACCTAAAATCGGTTCTGATATCGCTGTTTTACTAACCTGACAGCTTATTATTCTAAATAGGAAACCTTCACTTTGTTTGCAAATAATAGTATTAAACATTCTAACCACCAGCAAGAATGAGTCTTTACATTTAAAGAGCACCTGTCATTTCAGATCCATCATGGCAGCGCCTGTTAGCAGACATCCGCTCACCTGTTGCCTGCCACGTCCCTCACCTTGTTGTGTCACTGCCGCAACACCAGCCATCCCATTAAAGTGAATGGGACTGTCAGTGAGTCAACAGCAGGTCAGAGGAGGAACCGCTGCGGGACAGAGATGACAGTTGCTCTTTAAAAATTATGATTTAAATCGAGTTGATTTAAATCAAATCCACCCTGAGTGAATCACTGCAGCTGTTAAGTTAATAACACGGTTGTTAAGTGAATCTGGCTTCCCTGTTGACTTTGCCTCTGAGGAGGTTGCAAAAGGTGACCCTATGACCCCAGGGACACTGCAACTGTCCTAAATATGAGCCAGTTGCTAAGTATCTGAATTTTTATCACAACGGTCATAAGTGTGAAAAATGGTCATATGTCATTTTCCCCCCAGTGCTGTTGTGATCATTAATGGTCATTAAGTGAAAGGGTGTAACTCAAGGACTACCAGATAAGATGTAAACATTTTACGACAAGGATTGTAATGGAAAGGTATTTTAATCCTAAACAGACCTACTCAGAAGTAAACCCTATCAAATTCAATAGAATGAACTAAATACATTTGAAGAGGATTTTAGCCATAAAAAGTGAGCAAAAAGTGGCAAAAAAAATATTGTATAGATATCAAAACAAGTGAAAAAATTAAAAATGACAGCAGGACATTTATCTTATAAACTGTTTAACTAAACTTTTGTGTACATAAATTAATAGTCTATATAGTCTGTGGATTAGTAGCAGTTTACATGTAGACACTTGATGATTTGAAATAGGAAGACAAAATAAGCATTTTTTCCTCTCTGTATGAGATGAGAAATAAATATAAAATAAATAAATATAAATAGAATGGCAACAAAATTTACATTGGCATTGCAAATACAGATACTGTGGATCGCCCCCCCTCCGTGCTCTTTCTCCCTGTTGCAGTAGCTTTTAATCAGAATGAAGTTAATCAAATACCACAGATTCATGGAGCATCTGGAACCAAATATTTGAATGCTCAAATATTTTTATTTTCAGCATCTGTATTGATCCATCCCAACTATACAACTACAGTATTTAAATGTTTAACAGTTCTCAGGCTACCTGAGTAAATATGATTCAATATATATTTAATAACAAACTTAAAGGCATATGGAGCACTGTTTATCCGATCCCAATGCAGCTTGACTCTTTGACAACTCTGGGCAATTTACAGAATAAAAAAGAAAAACCATATAGATAAATATGGGTTTTAAAGATTCTGGCTGACCTGAATGTGAAAAAATATAGTCACGGTTTGTTGATATAAAATACAGGGTTCCCCCCCTCCATGTTTTAAACCACATTTTATTTTAGCTTCTGTGATGGAAAGGGTAGATGTCCAGGGGGAAAAAATCACATTATGGATAAGTGGGAAGAGGTCAAGAAAGATAAGAGTGAAAAAAAGAGGGACAGATGTAAAATAGAGACAAAGGTGGAAGGAAAAAGTGATCAGAGAAGAAATACTTGAGAAACATCATAGCACTTTAGACCACATCTCACTGACAAAAATGCTAGGGAGATTGATCATGTGAGAAAATAAAAAATGGGAATGGAATATAACAGGCAACTGTCTGAAAAGCAAGATTCTTAGGAAATATGTAGGGATGTGCACAGAGTTGGGGAAAAAAGTAGAAAGTAGGAGTATAGAATTCTTTAATATAGAGCCAAGATTGAAAATGGAGTCAGGATGGTTAATTAGGACCTAGATCAGTGATGGCGAACCTTTTAGAGACCGAGTGCCCCAAAACCGCCCCCACCCGTCCCCGCTGCGCCCTGCCCACTGGGTCACCCACCACCTCCATGGCCTGCCACAGATCACCCAGGCAGCCCAGCAGCGCCATGGCGGCCACGCCCTCCGCCTGTGCCCCGCAACATCTGCATGCGACGGGGCGCAAGGGCAGAGTCTTGTCCCTGCTGCCCAGCTACCATGTCCTTGGCTGCGCTGCTTCATGTGGGCTGCGCCAGGGGCGACTCTCCTCCGGGGTGGCTGGTGCTGAGGAGGGGGCCATGGGAGGAGGCGGGGCTGGGGAGATGGTGCATGTGCCCACAGAGAGGGCTCCGAGTGCCGCCTCTGGCACCCATGCCTAGGTTCGCCACCACTGACCTAGATTCTGTCAAGGAACATTGCTGATTGTGGCATTTGCTATCACTGCAGCGTTATGATCCAGCAATTGGAAGGAGACAGTGAGGGATAAGAAGCAGATGGGAGTGACCTTTGGGAAGATTTCCTCAGGGTAGTCAACCTTTTTCTGTCTTGGACGTATGCCTGAGGCCTATGGGTGTTGCAGTCTCTTCACACCAGTTGAATGGGCAAGTCCAACATTTTCAGATCTATCTTGTTTTGGGGGGATTTTTAAGGGGCAAAACTAGCCTTATGACTACCACTGAAAAATCCAATTGGGGGGCATTTCTATAGAGTTAAAAGGCACAACCTTTTATATATACCTGTACAAGTCTTTGAAAGCATACTATTAGCATGTGAAGCCATAAAACCCCACTTGGAATCCTGGTGCCCTGCTAAAAGCCGTGGTCCAAAGAAATGGCAAGGCTAAATTAAAAACGAAATTTGGTTACACAAAATTTAAAATTAAATACGATTAACACACTTGTTCCTATTTTGTTTCTGTTGTATTCCAAGGAAAATTCATCAGCAATTTTTGAAAGAGCTTTGAGTGAGCTTTACAGGTTATGCATTCCTTACATAGCATATCTAGACTTCACTTCTCTTATTTTAAGAAATCAAAACGTTCTTTTATTGATAATTATTGTTATTGGTTTAAGAGTAACTTGTGAGTTGTCCATTTTGCTGATGGTAAGAAAATATTCAAGTTGGTGAAAACAAAAAGTGTTTGTGATTCAGAACGACCTCTTTGAAAAAAAATGAATGATCGATGAAATGGTAAACATGGTTTGATTTAAGAACATGTAGAATGGTTAACACCAATTAATTAGTGATTCAACAATGATTAATCATATTATATGATATATGAAATCTGATTTGTGTATAACTAATCAGAAAAAAGAGCTGAGGGCCATAATAGCTTTGTGAAGGTGTCAAAAAGGTCTGTAGAGCTGTGAAAAACATAAATTTTAGAATTCATATTGAAAAAAGATTGAAAATTGCCAGCATTGTAATACTTCTCTTATAGAAATGTTTGGTACGTCTTCATCTGGAAGAGCTTTCTCATTCACTGATGTAGTGCTACCCACTAATTTAGGTGGTTTTAAGGCCAACTTTTAAATTAGTTAAATTTATGAGGGTAGGTCTTTCAAGGGTTACCGGTATTAGTCTTGAAAACTCAGTATTAACTCAGAGTTAATTTGGTGCCTCAAAATGCCAGTTGCAGATGAAAATGAACTATGTTTCTGTCTCCCTTTTGTGTTTCTCCTCTACTTCATCAATAATGAGAAAAAAGTGCTGGGACATTGGTATGATTCTGCTATACTTACATTCCTCTAAAAATTTAACATTTGTGTCAGGGGATGTACTATATGCATATTAGATAAAATTAGAAAATTAGCAGAACATAAGATTTCAGTTAAGCTCTGCTTATTATCATTTACTAATGCCTGAAATGACTTTTTGCTGTTTCCTGAAAAACCTTCTTCTAATCAGCTGAATGAATGAATGAATGGTTGGCATATTGTACTTACAAGAATAGTAAAGAATTAAGGCCATTTTAGAAGAAATACTGCAGATGCTTAATCCTATTCACATTCACCCAGGAACAAGCATAACTTAATATTATATTAATAACTTAATACTTAATATTATTACTTTTGATTAAATGTAGTATAAATGACATATTCATATAGAGCAGATATGTCAAACACAAGGCCCGTGGGCCAGATCCGTCCCACCATGTGGTTGCGTCTGGAAACAACTGCTCTGGAAACAGCGAAGGATCGGCCCACAGCACTTGGCCTGACCTAGGCCGACCGGGCACTGATCTACAACCTGGTTGTGTCCATCAAAGCCAGAAGGCACTTAGCCTTAGATCCATGGGGCAGCCCTGGAACCAGTGATGGCGCCCCCCCACCACCACCTTGGGGGTGCGTGCAGGAGGTGGTCAGTGGGTGGAGTCCGGCATCTCTGCTGGATATCTTGCACTGGAGGCTGACTTTACCCAGGACCCCAGCGCTTATCATCTCCTATGCGCACATCCGGGGGGGCAGAGGTGGCGGGGCGGCCTCTCACTTTGTCCAGGGCTGCCTCGTGGAGCATGTTCTGACTTTGATTGATGTAACCAGGTTGTAGATCAGCGCCACACACCGCTCCCACCAGCACCTCCATGGCCCTCTCACTGACCTAGCCTCGCAGCCATGGCCCCATCCGTGTGAGATAGCAATGGCCAATGGCAGCATGGCCACCGGCAGCGATGGCAATCTCTCCCCCTCCTGTCATTCCTTCCTGAGCACGGAGGAAGGAAAGAGATGGGAATGAGAAGCAGTGGAGGGAGGAAGGAAGCAAGGAAGGAGATGGAAATGAGAAGGAGGGAGACAGTGAAGGAAGGAAAGAGGAAGAAAGGAAGGAGAGGCAACTTGGTTGGAGATGCCCCAGTTCATGCAGTTCTGCTTCAATCCTGGATCCTTTGAGATTTGGGCTCAAAGGCGAAAGCAATTCTCTTTTGTCACACACAGGACTTTGTTGGCAATCCAAATTAACATTAGTATTCTTGAATTGTGATCTCTTAGGAAAGTATCCCCTTCTTGTATGTTGCAAACAGCCATTTCCACTGGGGGAAAACAGGACAAAGAAGAGTGGGGGAAAATGTTTCCTTTGCTATACTTCCAGTCTGAATTAGACCATGGCAGGGTCCCTACGGGAGAGCCCTTTTAAGGATTATGTATTAATAGAAAAGCAACTAACTTACCTCTGTTCCTAAATGCTAAAGCTGTTGCACATAAAAAAGAGAGGAGCTCTGATCAACTATCACAACCACCATTTTGACAGTTTTGCTGTACTGTTGTTTGTGGATGCCCCCACTAATTACAAGCATGGGATAAACTGAGCCTGGTTTGTTCTCAGTCCTTTAAATGGCCACAGACTACTAGCAAAAGTGGCATTTGATCACAAGGCAAGGAGTCATCGAGAAATATTTCCCCTTTTGCATTTGAGCATCCAAGAAGGGGCAAGAAAAGAGAAAAGGAAAGAGGAAAGACAAACAAAAAGAAGGAAAGAGGGGAAGGAAGAAGGAGAATGAAGAGGGAAGGAAAAAGAAGAAAAAGGGGAAAGGAAGGAAGGAAGGAAGATTATGAGAGGGAGGGAGGGTCTGAGGGAAGTCCTGCCTTAACACTTGGCCACGAGCAGCCTTGCTGCCCTTTCACACCATCCCCATGTCCCCTCCTTCTGACCTCTCCTAGTGGTCTCCCATCCTATCGCTGAGGATGCTTTGGTTACAAAGCCGGGACTCCTCGTGGGGAGAGGGAGTGAGCCTCCCTCTGACCCACACATTTTGCCTTCCTGTACACACCATGAGCAACTTCACCGAGAAAGAGCCAATCAGCAGCAGCCTTGAGGAGGAGATAAACACAGCTGGGTGCCCCTTGGTAAAGGCTGAACTGGGCAATTTTCCTCCACTGCCCAGGGCTCTGGGCAGCCTGCATCACTGGGGGTCCTCCTAATGGCCTTAGAGGGACAGCAAGGCTCCTCTGCTGGATGTATGGTGCTTGCCCTGGTCTTGCCTTCCTCGGTTGGAGACAATAGATCCATCAGCCCCGACATGAGTGACATTGAGCTGGCCATGCCCACCCCCACTATGCCCATCCCACCCACGCCCCCAGCAATCAACCACAACCCTGATGCGGCTCTAAAGCGAAATCGAGTTTGACACCCCTGATATAGAGATACATGTAATATAGCTGCAGAATTAAAAATGGGATTTGGATGGGAGAGGGGTTTGAATTTAATTATTTTCATCTATGCCTTATTTTATTCTATTTATTAAATTTATTATGAATCAGAAGTTGCCTGATACTTCCGATATAAATTTCTTCTGTAGATAGTGCTCTGGTGTGAAGTGCATTTAGATCAGAAAACTAGTACATGGAATCAATCTAATTATTTATCCACCTCACCTGCCTAGTGAATAGTTTGAAAAGTACAGATGACATTAATCAAAAATATTAAACCCTCTCCTCTAGCCTAGTCTCAGTATGAACAACCAACAGAAGTAATAATTTATATTAGAAGGTGAAACATGATTGATAATGCTTCCCACTTTTTGCTGTGGAACCAGACAGAAAATGGAATAATTATTTTAAAGTAGTTTGTTATTATTTATTGTTAGTTAAAAATTCAATTTATTTATTTGTTTGTTCATTTATCAATAGCCACCCATCTCTCCCTCAAAAAGGACTGAATTAAATTCCTATTTTTTTTAAATTGGCAAGGATGCAAATATCAGTTAAATAACATTCATCATTATTACCTCAGTTTAATAATCCGTGGAGTTTTAATAACAACATGACACTTAACAATCACAGCAGAAATAAATGAACATGTAGGAATTATGGCATTTCCTGAAATACAAAATGTTCTACTTCTAAAGTACTGCAAACCTTATAATATGGGTAACAGAATGATTTGCAGAATGTTGACAAGAAATACTTAACTGTATAAAAACAATTACATTTTAATAAAAGAATTTTTATAAAAAAAAAACAACAACAATTACATGGAAAGATTTTTAGTATATTTATAGGAATGCCTGTTGGAATCCGTGTATTCCAGCCTCTCTAGTGCATTATATATAAGTTAACTCAGAGTTCTTCCTCACAGCTGAATTAAAGGGCTAGCTACCCTGGCAGAAAACTATTCCAGTGTAAAAAATGTGCTCCTTCCCCCCCCTACACACAAATCCTTTCCTGCCATAGCACGATATCAGCAAAGGTGCTATACAAGGTACATTTGGGATAGAGATTGGTGGATTCCCCTGGCTATGTTTTCCATCCACCCACTGAATGTTACCACCCAGTGAGAAAACCTTCACTTCCTATGGGTTGGGGCTGGCAGATAAGGTAAGTTTTGACAGATGGCTAGACAGATCAGTTCAGCTCCGGTCTGTCTTGGTCAAAGCTCACACTCACAAAAATGCTTTGTGGGGGTACCTTAAAGCAGAGTTCCTCAATGTTCCCGGCTTTGTGGACCGGCGGAGGGGAGAGGGGATGGTTCCACGCAAGCGGCCTGCAAGCATGCAGGTCTGTTTGCGTGAGCGGCATGCATGCGCACCTGCCATTCATGCAAATGGAGTGCGTGTGCACGCACTCACCTTCTGTTCCCACAAGTGAGGATGCATGTTTGTGTGTGTTCACCCGCAGTTTCCGCGGCCCAGTTGTAATCCCCTCATGGCCCAATAGTGGGCTGCGGCCCACAGACTAAGGACCCCTTAAAGAGAATGTTTTAAATCCTGTTCTAGAATAGCATTATTAGTTTAGAAGAGTGGTAAACTTACACTCAAAAATATTTTGACCGTACAGAAATGTTGCACCTGAAACTAGACCTAGAGCCAGCAATCTTTCTTCTGCTTTATTAGGCAGCCTTCCCTTCACCACCACTCGTGTGCTGCAACATATTGCCTGCTTGAAGAGGAAGAACTACTTTAACTCTGGAAAAAAAATAAGAACAACTCATGGAGTGAGATTAAGGCAATATCATGAAGAGAAAAAGATGTTCTTAGGGATCGGTCATGCTATGGCTAGATGCTAATGGGGAAAGCCCTCAGTATAGCATCACTGAAACAAAACAGTGTATTGAAATGTCAGAAGCCTGTACCTGCTCTGCAAGCATAGACAGAAAGCAGAAATTCAGTGTATATCTCTCATATCAGGTATACCTTCAGAATATTATTTATTTATTTAACAAATTTATAAACTGCCCAGGTCCCTCACAGAGGGCCTCTGGGTGGTATACAAATAAAATATTAAAACATAAAAGTGTATATAAAATTAAAAATAGGCAAAGATGATTAAAAATTCAATGTTAAAAGTAATTAAAAGAAGCTGTATGAGCCCCAAGCAAGATTATCAACATTATTAACAGCTTTGATACATAGATGTAAGATTTTGACAATTCTGTGTTTTAAAAGGCTCTTTCGTGCTTTAAAAAATGTTGTTCTTTGTACACTAGGTTGCCCTAGCCAAAGAACATTAAAAGTGCATATTATATTGGCATAAATATGTTTTTTAAAGGCAGAGAAAATAGAAAATGTTATGGAGAAGTGATCCCATTGCACTGTGATTCAATAGTCAAGAATCAAACTAATAAGCAGCATCTGCATTTTTATCTCCACTCAAACAAAGCTTGTGGAAAGTCATGAAAGTGTTATTCGGCTACTTTAAAAATGGTACGTTTCAGAAAGTATTTGATAAAGGTTAAAAAGCATGCTTTTACATTTCATGTAATTCCAAGTTTTAGAATTATTCTTCCTAAAATTATCTTAAAATGTATGGTGATAATTGAACCCACAAGTCCCAAACTGCCGTTTTACAGATGACTTAGCCCTGGAGACCAGATTGATTTCCTAATCTTAAAAACTAACATTGCAAAGGACTTTTTACTTATCCTAGATATCTTACTAACATTTCTTTGCCAGAGTTGTAACAGAATACTCCATGAGATAAGGAAACAGACACTGTGTAAAACAAGTACAAAAAATGTTGCATGACAAACACAAGACACATGTAATGAATTTAAGGGAATGAGTTGATTAACTTGAATCTTTTCCCGTTTCTCAAATGGCAACCTCCTTATGTTGTTAGCCTACCTGAACATATCGGTATCAATTCTACCCACACAGAAGACTTTAGGGATTACACGAACCTTTACTTATTCTGATTTCGAATTCGGAGACACCTCCTTTTGAGTGGTGGCTCTAGATCCTCTGGCCCTGTGCTGAGAATTGGCGTTGAAATAATGCAGGGTCCAATTGCAGTCTTTTCCGCTGGTCTGGGTACAGGCTGGATGACGCAGCCTGCTTTGGGTAGCATCCGTAAAGCATATGCATGATCCTCATCAGCCGGATTGTTAAGGTTGGGGTCTTGTTTGTCTCCCCCAAACAGAGATTCTTCCCCTGTCTTCTTACCAGACTCTCCTTCCCGGCGACAGTTTGATGTACAGTTATTCTCCTTAACGGATTCCAGCTCACTCACTGGCAGCTCCTCCAGCAAACAAGATTGAAGCTGAGTCTTTTTTTGCTCTTGGGGTGTTTCGGAGTTCTTAGAAATCTCGGGGCCTTTTGTGCCATTCACAATGACATTGCAGGCTGCAGCTGCAGCGTTTTCTGGAGCGCCTGAGGCAGCGGGGAGGGAGCCGCAGTGAGGTGGATCACCACCAGGTAATGTCTTTGTTTCAGTGGGGCTGCAATTTTTTCTGCAGTCACTGCAGTTTCTTTTATCTGAGCTACCCAAAGTCAGATTTACAACACTGTTAGCTTCGTGCTCAACTTTGACTTCAGCGTACAAAGCCCTGTGGATAACATTGTGTAGTCTAGACCTGTGACCTACAGTTAAGTCTATCACACCATCCTGTGGTCCCTGTAGTACTGAAGGAAAACCAAACTTGTTGTTCACAGGACTACTTGGTCTCACAGTCAAATCAACGACTTCACCTTTACTGTGCTGCTGATGCACTTGCGTTTGATTTAAGGACTGGCCTGAGCAGCTTGGTGAGGAATCAGAAGGCTTAGAAGGGCCTTGTTTAGAATTCCTGGGGGACACAGAATTACTTGTTGGCTTAGCCCCTGTTGTGTCACTGGGTGTATTTGGAATGAAGCTTTCTCCATTGCTCGAGAAGCCATTTGGGGGCTTGGAATCATTGATGTGAGGAATGGGGATTGGGATTGGGATTGGGACAGGAAGTGGAACGATAACAGGATATGGCACTAAGAGGGTTGGTGGTGGCACTAATGGGGCAAGAGATGGCAAACCAAAGTTCATCATCTGTGGCATGGGCATAGGACCATTTGGCATCATGCTTACAGGAGGGAAAGGCAGGCTGGGCAAAGGAACTCCTGGAGGTGGAGGGGGTAGTAAGCCTGGAGGATTCCCAGGCATGGTTGGAGTCGTTGGAGGATGGATATGAGGGGACAGCATTGGCCTATGCATTGGGCTGGAAGTGGGTCCCATATTTCTAGGACCACCTGGTGGTGGGCCAATTCCAGGAATCATTGGATTGGACAGAGGGCTATTTGGATTCGATGCATGATGAGGCGGCCCTCGAATAAACGGCGGACGAATCTGCTGCAGAATTTGCTGTTCCATGAATATGGGCAAGGGAACTGGTCCACGGTTTGTCATCACCATGGGTGGACTTCGAGGTGGGACACCAATTGGAGGCACAATACCAGCAGGTGGCTGAACAGAAACTGGTGGAATATTTGGATTCTCATTGATAGGAATAGGTTTGGGAACCGGTGTTGGGATTTTAGTGACAGAGCAGTTGGCAATATCAGACGGAGAGGCAGTGGTAGATGTGGATGGTCCAGAACCTTGAATTTGGCCAGCTGCAGACACTGGGGATGGGGCCTTTCTCCGAGCATCTGCTAGTGATATATTCCAAGAATCTGGAGTCAGCAGCTGCACCCCAGTGCCTTCTGCTTTATTTTCTACTGGAGGATGTAATGTGCTGCAGAGTCCAGCTGGAAGATTGGCCTGTGTCTCTTTGTAGAAAATGTCCATTTTGTACTGATTGAGACATTTTGCACTGCAGAATTGAAGCCTTCTTTCCCCGTCCCCAAAATCCAGATACTCTTTTGTGTGTCTTATGTGCTTACACCAGTCACACACCTACAACACAGTAACAAAATCAAAACAGGTAAGAAAAAAGCGATTTCTTTTTTATAATGTCATTTGCATTAAAAGTATTTTTTTACTTTTGATAACTGATTTTTAAACATCTGAATTATTCAGAAAAATATATTTCATGAAACTTGCATGCCATGACACCAAAATATAGTTGATCTGTATCTATCTACATATCTATCTATCTATCTATCTATCTATCTATCTATCTATCTATCTATCTATCGATCGATCGATAGATAGATAGATAGATAGATAGATGTTATATATATAGGTATATATAGATATATAGATATACACAGACACACATGCCTTCACACAACTTACTTTTATAATATTTAATCTAGTTGTCACCTACAGTGCTGAAAACCTTTAAAAAATGAAAATAATAGTACTGTGCAAGTATGTGTGTTTATGTCTACATTCACATCTAAATGATGTTCTGG
Organism: Bothrops alternatus; assembly: GCA_034064705.1. NCBI lineage: Eukaryota > Metazoa > Chordata > Lepidosauria > Squamata > Viperidae > Bothrops > Bothrops alternatus. Next base: position 345,223 of record JARGCV010000143.1, read on the forward strand.
AAAAGGAACAGGATTGTAAAAAGATTTTTAAAAATCCTTAAATTAAAGCATAAGGTAGTATATTTAGTGGAACTGAAGTACTGCTAAATATAAAGTGACTGTCTTATCAATCAGAAAATCCTCACATCAGATTTTATCTCTGCCATGAACTAAGAAAAAACTACCCTATATTGGTTTGTTCTAAGGAAACTATTCCATTCAAGAGGATTTAATGCTTATTTACTACAAGCAGGATTGCAGGCTCAGGGTTTCTCCCCACATCTACAACATAGATGTAATAACACATGCGATTTTTGTTTGGACTTGCCCTACTTCTTCAAAAATATTAAAAGTATTAAATAAAATGAGCTGGAAGTAAATTTCATTGAGCATACTGAGACTTTTGAGTAAACATGTATAGAATTGTACTTTGAAACGTCATATAAATTTGGAGATTTTATTATAAAGCAGTCAGAGTCCAATATAACATTAAGAAGCTTAAGATCAGTGACTATAATAGGCCTTGGTTCGGATTATGGTATTTATGCATAAGCACAATTGAATTGGTCATGTGGATTTTGACTGACAAATTGAACTCTAGTTATAAAAATAAGATCAAGGAACACTTGGAAAAAGACCCCATGAGTTTTGAAAACTGAAAGCAACTCATCTATGGTACAAGAATACAACCTGACATTTTAAATTACTAAAGTGCCATAAATAACAACGGTGGGGTAGTATTACATTGTATCCAAAAAAGCAAAACTATCATATAGCATTAAATTTGAGTTCTAATTATGAAGTAGAAAATAATAATACAACCTGGATGAATTTCAAGTATTCAGAAACTGTGATATTTTAACAAGCTGGAAAGATTATACAAGCTGTTTGCCCATGCTTTTTCAACTAGTCATTTTTGAATATACTTTTGGCAGACAAAAATTGACATAACCAATTTTCAAAAAATAAGACAAAACCTCTTACTATGATGATAGTCTTTCTGTACCAAATACAAGTTACTTTCTGTCCTACTATTTTGTGGGGTAAAGATACTGCCAATTTTTAATTTTTTTAAAAAAATAAATTATGGTTCCAGAACTAATTAAGCTGTGAAAGGTTTTCCCAGTTGTAAACCACTAGAAACCAAAGTTCAAAAAAATTAGACATTCTAGGTTTCGGAATCCATTACTTCAGAGAAATTATTATGATTTCATTAACACATTAATACTGCAACACCAACAGCTCTCACAGATGGCAGAGACATGATCTACAATGCAAATACGACTCTTGTTTGCACAAATGCCTTTTCCTTCATATGGCATTTTAAACAAGAATTAAAATGAATAATCTTTCCACAGCTATAAACAGATCAACAGATGTCAGAATTTTCTGTGCCTTTTTTTTTTTTTTACAGATTTTACATACAGTGACAGTCTTGGTTTTTGTCATTCATTCCATTCTAATAATATTACAAAGATTTTTTTTCATGATATGTATGATACCTATATTGAAATAAAAGTACAAGAATGCGCTATCTTTTGTACAGTATTCAGAACTGGAAAATCTTATCTTAAACATATACAAAATGATGCCATAACAAAATGATAGTATTATAGTAAATAATGTAGATTTAATAATCATTTGCCAAAAAAACAAATTGAAAACAACATATGCTGGGCATTTGACTAGTCACATTCAATTCTTGATTTTTCAGTGATAACACTTAAATTGTTTAAAGCTTGCACATTTGTTGAGCATTTCACTGGCATTTCAATAAAAGCCAGAAAATAACCCATATGAATCAAGCCTTTTTGAATTAATTTAGTTCAATGGACATTTATCATATACTTCCTCATCCAGGGTGGTCACTGATGTTTACTCCTTGTAACAAATCACAATTTTCTAGCATATGTCTCTTTTGAATCAGTTTATTGCAGTGTGTATGAAAACACATCTGAGCAATTGGTGGCACCAAGAACAAGTAACTCCTTAGTTTAAATTATCTTGATGTTACAGGAGACAAACGGGCTCAGACCTCAACCTCATGTGAATTAGTTTTACTACAACATTCGCAATTATTTTTCCATGTTTTGTTGCTTGAAGAACTGTGTTCCCAAACCTATTCTTTTTCGGCTGCCAATTAAAGCAGTTTTACAGTTGGCCAGCCACTTTTGAGAGTCCAATGGTTTTTTGGTTGCTTTCACCTCACGATTTTTCCATATCCACAGTGCATCCAGTCAATTTGCCCCTCTTGGTTTGCTGTTCTGAGGTTCACACTTTAATATAAAATCTAAGTGCTCTTCGCTCAATTTTAGAGCAAACTTTTTTTGGAAATTTTTGCCCAATATTTATATATATATATATATAGATCAGAGGGAGGGAGAGTGGCGAGAAAAGAAAAGTTTAGGAAGTATTAAAACTTATTAATTTATATGTAAAATAAGGAGTGGCAATAGTTTAGAACACACAAAATGCTTTCATTTACACTTTCTGTAAAGAAATGATTTAAAAGGTAGAAAAAGCAAGTGGAGGCAAAACTAACTCTGGATAGGAAGACTAGAAAAATAATGATAATGAATTATATCCTTTATCCACACAGCAATTTTGACAAACCCTACTTACCAAGAAGCATAGGTGGGCATGGAAAGTTGCAACTACACCATACAGTTGAAGAAGAAGGAAAAAAAGGATTGGAAGGACAACGAAGAAGATGCACTGAAGCTAGTACACCATGAAGGCTTACTGAATATTGGAGAGACTAAACTGGTCGACAAGAAAGGCCAGAAGAATGGAAAAGAGACACAGCAAGGCAAAATATTACATGGCCAGTGCAATACACACACACACACACACACCAACACATAAAAAACACATAAGCAAACACACAAAACCTAGCAGGCGAAGCAGATAACAACAAGATCTGGCAATAGCTAAGAGAAGGAAAGATTAAAAAAGAAACAGAGGGACTAATTCTGCCTGCACAAGACCAAAGCTTCAGAACAAATACATACAACGCCAGAATTGAGATGACAGCAACAGATAGCAAATGCCGCCTCTGCAAAGAAGTTAAAGAAATAGTGAATTGCATAGTTAGCTACTGCAAGAAGATCACACAGACTGACTACAAGCAATGGCATAACAAAATAGCAACAATGGTGCATTGGAATATTTGCAAGAAATACCATTTGCCTGCAAGGAAGAACTTGACCACAAAATAGACAAAGTCTATGAAAATGAAGAAGCTAAAGTGCTGTGGGATTTTAGAATTCAAACAGAAAGCACCTGCCACATAACACCCCAGACTGAACAGTTTTTGATAAGAGAAATAAAACAATCTGGATAGTGGATGTTGCAATACTTGGAGATAAAACTGGATAAAAAAATACAAAGACCTACAAAGAGAAGTAGAATGATTATGGCAAAAATATAAACCCTCAAAAATAGTTGCAATAATAATAGGCGCCTTGGATGCAATCCCAAAATATCTGGATCACCACTTGAACACTATCAGCATTAATAAAATTATTCTCAGACAAATGCAAAAGGCAGCTTTACTTGGGACAGGTTACATCTTGCAATGATACCTTTTAACATCTTCAAACAACATCTGCCTATCCCAGGTCCTAGGGAAGGATAGATGGATAAAAATATGAAATCAAATCTAAATATCTCTCTGAGTTGTGATCAACCATAGTAATGGGGCCAAAATTGAAAAACCATCAGATGATTCAAAGTGCAGATTGTGGAAAGAAGCAGAAGAAACAGTACTATAGTTCATAGATGCAGCTCATGTAACAAGATTGCACAAACTGATGATAAACAATGACGTTACACATTTGCCAAAATAATTCACTGGAACATCTGTAAAAAGTACGGTAGCATGTGCCAGTAATGAAATATTGGTGGGAACATAGAGTTGAAAAAGTAATCGAAAACGAACAAGCTAAACTACAGTGAGATTTTTTAAATACAAACTGATAACGTTTGGCACATAATGCACCAGATTTAACTATGGTTGAAAAGAAGAAACTGTGGATAATTAATGTGGCAATACCAAAAGAATTGGAGAAGATCACAAAGTATCAAGATCTGAAAATCGAAGGTGAAAGTTTATGGCATAAACCAGCCATGGTGGTCCCAGTGGTTATCAGCACACTGGGTATCATACTCTTGGATGGCAAATCTGTGTATTGACAAAATTTCCATCTGTCAGTTAGAAAAGGCCAGACTGCTTGGATCCACACATATACCATGCTGATACATTATGGCATCCTAAGTTCTGAGAAGAACTTGATGCATATGAAGGCAAATGTCAGCTAGTGAACTGCAGCTATGATGTCATATTATTATGTATATAATAATAATGATGACAAATTCACCATCAGTCAGTTGCAAAAGGCAGCTTTACTTAGAACAGCTTATATCCTGCAACAATACTTCTAACACCATTAAACATCTAGATGTTTACCTATCCCAGGATCTTAGGAAGAAATTGATAGGCAGACAAAAATGCCAAATCCAGTCTGAACATCTGGCTGACTGTGCGACTAACAGTAGTAAGGAAAAACAATAAGGAAATAACTAATAAGGAAAAACAACTGGAAAAATTACAAAATATGGGGATTTGTTGAATGCTTATAAAAAAGAAACCTGTTGTTATATCAATCATGACTGGAATTTAGTGATACCTAAAGGAGTTCCTTGATATCTGGAAATACTGAATTTATCAGATCTGAACACCCTAATTTTACAAAAAAAAAATTAATTAAAAAAAAACATTAAAAAACCATCCTGCTTGGAACTGCCAATATTCTTAGACACCACCTTAATACGGTAATTCTTAGTTAGGACTTGAATTATTAAATTTCCACCAGTCTTAGACTGTGAATCTAATTCAGATTACCTACATATAATAGTGGTAGGGAAGAGGAGGAGGAGGAGGCGAAGGAGGCAAACTGGTACATGGCAAGCGACTTAGCTACAGTTCATCTTATCACCCCGTTCCTCTGAATGAGTATTTCACTTTTGATAAAACATAATTTAATAATATTAATTTGATCTTACAACAACTAATCTCAAGGGTATCCTGTTAACAAAACTTTTAGAATAATTTGCTAGAATTCTAACTGATTTGAATTAGTTAAATTATTCAACTAATCATTTGCTAGAATTAAATAGAGTGTTTCCTTTAGAATACATAGCATAGTAATAATAATAATAATAATAATAATAATAATAAAGTTGGAAGGGACCTTGGAGGTCATCTAGTCCAACTCCCTGCTCAGGCAGGAAACCCTATACCATTTCAGACAAATGTCTGTCCAGTCTCTTCTTAAAAACTTCCAGTGTTGGCGCATTCACCGCTTCTGGAGGCAGATTGTTCCACTGATTAATTGTTCTAACTGTCAGGAAGTTTCTCCTTAGTTTAGGTTGCTTCTCTCCTTGATTAGTTTCCACCCGTTGCTTCTTGTCCTGCCTTCAGGCGCTTTGGAAAATAGCTTGACTCCCTCTTCTTTGTGGCAGCCCTGATATATGTTTACGGAGAAGTAAATCTCTATTTATTTCAAATAAATAGGAAAATGGGTGTTAAATGCCCTGTTAAAATTATAATGAAATAATATAATATAATATAATATAATATAATATAATATAATATAATATAATATAATATAATATAATATAATATAATATAATATAATATAATATAATATAATATAATATAATATAATATAATATAATATAATATAATATAATATAATATAAGATATAATATAATATAATATAAGAAAAAATGGCCACACATGCAATCAAAGGAAAATATTTTTTTAAAATACTAAAAGGAAAAACAAGTCCTAAGATTTTAGTCTTAATTTGGGATGGAATGTGGTAGAATTTTAACCAGCAGAATTTATTCAGCATGCAAATTACTTCTTAAAATACATCACATGCTGTATATTTTATAGATAGCAAAATGTTGTTTTATTGAACTGAAAGATATATGTTCAATCTGCCACAACTTAAGGAATCAGAATGAGCTCATAGGAGAAATCTGTAATTACTCTGAGCATAATATTAGTTAGAAGTAAAATGAATAATTTTGCTCCATTTTATTACCTTGGGGATATAGCCATTTGTACCATAAATTCATTGACCCCATATGAAATGATAAATCTGTAAGACAGATCTGATCCATTAATTCTTAAGTGACATTATTTCTACTCTAGTAATTTTTATTCTGCGTGAATAAATGTGAATCTCTGGTATAATATGAGAAAGAAAAAGAAAGACAGAGAAAGAAAACTAGCTATGTGTGACTTCATAGTGCTAAGTAAAATCAATGGGATAATTATTAGATATTTAGTTCATCAGGGATGTTGTCAGAAACTGATTTATTGGCATTAGCCTCCATATTCTCATTTTTATCTAATTGGAGAATGTACTGTATTTAATACACTGTGATTAATATGTGAGTGAAGAAGATTAATATTACCGTACATTTCTTTCATCTCAATGGATCAGATATTTGTATAACAGCAACCTTCTCCCACCAGGCTATGTCCAAATATATTGGATTACAACTCTCATATTTCCAGTGAACATAGCTAACACCAGAGCCATACGGGAAATTAAGATTTCTAAAACTGAGTAAGTTTTCCGAATTGGCTCAAAGATTTTGACGGTGGAATTTAGCAAGAAATCTAATTTTTCGTTCTATATTGTTAATGTGCTTCTGGGATCTTAATGAAGGAACCAGGAAAAAAAAAGCCTTTCTACTGTTATCTTAAAAAACAGAAGTGAAGATGTACAGACCTTATAATAACTGACCAGCAATCCCTGCGTCATGTTTGTATTTCTACCTAAAAAAGGGCCTGACAGATGTTTGCAATTAATATAGTCCTGAAGTAGTGCTTGAAAAAAGATCAGTGTTGGAGTAGACCAGGCGTGTCAAACTCAATTTCACTGAGGGCCGCATCAGCATTGCGGTTGCTCTGGGGGGCCGTGTGGGTGTGGCCAGTGGGTGCAGCCTATTGGGTGGGCATGGATGGAGTGGGTGTGGCCTACTGGGTGGATGTGGCCAGTTCTACATCATTCACGTCAAGGGTGCCTATGGTAGCCTGGACAGGAGTGGGACAGATCTGAAGGTCTCTGACAGAAGGGGGTGGAACCCGGGGCAAGTGCCAAGGCATGGTCCACCAGGGCAAGTGCCAAGATGGCCACCACAAAATTGTACATTGGCTCCCAGCTGGCCTGGGCCAGGGCCAAGGCAGCGGGGGCCATTCAGTCAGTTTCCAGGATGGCTTTGTGGGCCACATGAAACCACTTCACGGGCTGCATCTGGGCCCCGGGCCTTGTGTTTGACATGTCTGGAGTAGACAGTAGAGAAATCTTAGTAAGAAAGGATGCAGGTTTATCAAGTCAAATAACAGAGGTGTTACAATAGGAGCTGATAGGGAAAAAAAATCCATGTAAACAGGAGAACAAAGGAGCAAGTTCAATGGATAAACTGACAGCAAAGAACTTGAAGCACAGAAGATGCTTAGTACTCCTGCACTTTATGTTTAATAAAGGTGTACATATAGTGGAAAGTTCTTGTTATCTGAAATATGCAAAAATTTTGAGTCTTTTAAATTACTACTGACAGGTAGATACAGTAATATGGTAACTATCCTGGGTACTTAAGAATTTAGAATATAACAAATAAAATAAAATAATAAATTTATTCTCCAGATTATTACTATTAAATACTGGGGGATAAATATTCCTAGGACAATATTTCTTTTAGTAGATATGAATGAAATTGTATTATTCAGATGAATAAGGGATATCACAAGATAGAAGAAAATATCCGTGTTACGGGAACTCAGAAAAAAGTCATGACTTGTTTAAGGAGGCACCATCATCCCTTATTGGGTGTATTTTTCCACTTTACATCCCAAAAGCTGCAAATCCCTAACAAAAGAGCTTTCTTGAGATGTGAAAATGCCAGTAATGAAAGGGATCAATATAGCAGATGATCAGTGAAGAGGACAAAATGCAATCCAGCAACAAAATAAATGTCAAAATTATTGGACTCCTTTTTTGAATGTCTTCTTCAGCAATATTATATTTATTTCACATAACTATGAAGAGCAGACAATAGAAATTTGAGAAACATGGTCAGGGAATGCCTATTTACTCTGAATAAGATTATACCCCCAACCAGATAAACTGCATCTTGATAAATGGTCTGACTGAACCTTTGTCATTGTATATCCCTAAATTCAGAAATTTAGTAAAGAAAGGGTCCAGACAACTACAGATTAATCTGCTTGACAATCTAATGACATCTCAAAAAAATTTAGACCAGGCGTGTCAAACACGCAACGTCACGTGACATGTCACGACGTATTGTGACTTTTTTACATTGTTGGCTATGGGGTGGGCACAGTTTTGGCATGACGCATCCAGCCTCCGGCAGTTTGACACCCCTATTCTAGACAGATCTTAACATTTTCACTCAACCATCACTTTAAAAACAACATACCACTCACCACAGTTCAGCATGGATTTGTAAGAACAACACTTGACAAGATAATCTTATCCCAAATTTGAAGGGAATAGGAGAGACCTCTCTTATTATGAGAACATTACACAACTAATATATAAGGTCAGGCTGGGTGGAATAACAATTAAATGGATACATGTTTCCTTGGAAATCAAGCCCGGGCAGTGTTTCCCATTCATCAAACTAGAGTGAAATATTGAGTGGGCTGTTAGCTGATTCTGTCTTGGATCCCCTACACTTCAATGCTTTTATTAATGAGTTGGATGATATGAGAAATGTACAAATGACACAAAGTACTTTAAACACAGAAATAAAAATCATAATGATATCAATAAACTAGAGTAATAAGGCTGAGATTAACAAAATGAAATTTAACAGAGACAAATGCAAATCAGTAAGAGATAAGAAAGGGGCTTGGCAATAAAAGTGTAAAAATGATAAACAGTGGTTGTTTACCAACTAAGAACAGCTACAATTTAAGGTTGCATCTCAGGAATAATTCCATTTTATTTTGCATTGATGAAGCCCCACCTCCGTTCATTAAGGAGGATTCAGATAAACTGGAACAAATTGAAAAAGCCAACAAAAATAACTAAGAGATTAGAAGATGTTGTAAATCCTTTAATGAAAGATTAAAAGATCTGGGGAGGTTTAGCTGTAAAGACTGAAGGGGGGATATGATGGTACTCTTTGAGAAACTGAAAGAATATCTCATAGAAAAAAAGCTATTCTCTATCACCTTAGAGCAGGGGTGTCAAACTGCCGGCCCATAGGCCGGATGCATCATAGTAAAACTGCGCCCATCCCATTGCCGCCAATGGCAAAAAAAAAGTTGTGATATGTTGTGAGTTTGACAACCCTGCCTTAGAGGATAGGGCACAGAATAATGGATTTCACTTGGGGAAAGATTATAAAAAGTTGCCCATATACATACCTAAATCAAGCAAGAGAGAGAATAAAGTAATCTATACATTGTGTAGTAAATGAATCAACAAGAAAGCTTTTGAATGCTCCGTCACGTAATATGCTCAAGCAGAGATTGGGCAGCATCTATCTGTAATGTTTTAGCCTGGATTCTTACTAAGCAGAAAGTTAGCTTCAGTGGCCCCTTCCAACTCTGGTTTATTAACTGTGGTCTATACTTCGAAGAACATCAAATAGGGAAAGACTCTGAAGATCAACCATGTGTTCTGAAAGTTAGAAAAGAGGTAAATGTAATTGTTTTAATGTGAGTGAAACCATGGAAATAATGGGAAGTATGAGATTTATGAGCAAAGAAAATCAGCTAAAATCTCACTTTTCCCATAGTCTGGATAACACAAGGCAAACTACTGTCTCATATCTTCAGCTATTCTCTACAGGTTGCATTCACTTAACTACATAACATCGTTAATATTAATATATATTTTAATTCATTGTAATTTATTAAAAAGAGGTTTGAGATATTTCTGCCATAATATTTCCAATCTAAATAAATCACTCTGGACTAAAGTAGTGCATAAATATAAACATAATAATAAAACCTTTGTTAGTTGTTGTTTATTATCTTTGTAACTCATTGTACCATTATTGTTTTTTGTGTGTGCACAAATGATTGCATCATATTTTAAATTTATTGTTTTTAGTAACTCTTAATGATTCCATACGGTAACAGTTGGATTCAATCTTAAGTAATCATCTGACAGGTTTATAGTGTGTGAATATGGAAAATGCACATTTGTGTCTTTATAGACATCAATATAGATGCTGTAACTGTATCTGATTATCGTTCAGCTATGTATTATACCATGTGTTCAGGGATGGCACTTTTATACTCATGACCTGTAAAGCAGCATCCTTAAAGTCATAAGGCAAATTATTGCAAAACATTTCCTAATAGGTCTACTAAAGTACTCATCTTGTTATATTTCGTTTGCACATTTAAGAAGAAGGATTTAGCTTCTTTAACACCTAATAGTACGTGAAATTAAGGTGTTAGTGCTCTGAATACTTCTTGAGACTACTGAGCATCTTAAATTTGTTTGTACAAAGGTCATGCGCTATACATCACAATCTGTAATCTGAATGAGACAGAATGACAATGAGAAGAAGAACCCAGCGCTCCTCAAGAAGACGTTTAACTTATTGAGGTTTGTCAAATTTAAATTACATACTAATATTTTTACTTTATTAAATGTGGCATATTGTGGCATACACTGACTAACACAGATACAACTCTTCTTGTATAAAGATACAATAAGACTCCAGATAAATCTGTATAGAATTAGATTGTTTATGCATATTAAGCATTTGGATACCTGTTAAATAGATATTTAACATTCTACTTTACTTATAAAATATCTAAACTATTCAGAAAGTAAGGCCTCAGCAGAATTTATTTCTCCTGAATTGGCAGAATCAACAAAATCAGAGTGTAATCTTGTGTTTCTTTAGTAGGACACAGGAAAAAAAATTAAATGAAGTATTTTTACTTGTTTTATGTAAAACATTTTTATATTTGTATTTTCATGTAAATGAACAGAATAAAAAAATTATCTTTGAGCTACCCAAGAAAAGTTCGGCATCTACAGCATCTGACTTATATATAAAAACAGACCTTAAGTAGACTTGAGTGTTGAGTATTTAGTTCAGTTTTCAGCTCCATGGGGTAGCTATTTCACTGATTGACAGCTCTTACAGTATCTATCCTGAATTTATTTCCCTATAATTTGTAACCTATTTGTTCTTGTCCTGCCTCCAGGGTAACAGAAAATAACTCTCTATATAGGATAACTCCTTAGATATTGGAAGGCTGTTGTCATAATTTTCCCCAATCTTTTCTTTTGCATGCTAAATATGTCACATTTATTGATTCTCATAGTTTTTTTTCCAGCATCTTGGTAGTCTTTTCTAAACTTGCTCCAATTTGCTAATGTCTTTTTTAGACATGCTGATCCAAAGTAGGCTTAGCCAAGGCAAAGTAAAGTGGGACTACCTTTTCTGCTGTTGTTTCCTGCCAATATCTGAACCCTTCTTCTGATCTTACACTTCTCCCTTTCTCACTCTTGTTTTTGGCTTCAGCCCTGATGATAATTTGACAGAATTTTGATCTGATATGTTTTCATAAGTAAATACCAACCTTTCAGCATCTTTTAGAGTATAAAGTACATTTAGTTTCTTTCACATTCCTTTGCTATTTTAATTCTCTCACATTTGAACATATAAACACCATATACACATGGGAATGTAATACATGGAAATGTCAAAAAGGACATCTGTTCTGCTCAGGTTTGCCATGTGGAGTGGAAAACCAGAGGGAAAGAAGAGATGGGGAATGTATGCCAAGAAACAGCAATAAATATTAAAAAAAGAAAGCTAACAGTATCCATCAGCAAGTTCTGCCAGAATGTCATTGTTTTGTAGCTACCACTCTCTGATATTTTGCTATTTTGCTCTATATTCTATACATATTATGCATCGATATAAATACTTTGAATAAGCATTTCTCCATGTTATCACAACCAACTAGCATATATAGCAAATTTAGCAAGAAGCTAACATAATAATGGGGTTTTGGCTGACTTGTGCTCTTTCTTTCAAAATGGCTTTTCAATAGATACGTTTGAATAAGTTCTAGTACATATATAATATTAATACTGGAAGTCACCCAGTCTCTGAAAATGGAGTGGCATTTAAGTTGCAGGAATTAACCAACACACCTGTACTAATCCATTATTTAAGTTGCTTGATTTTGGCTTAGCATATTGTATTATGCCAACCACCGTGATTTTGAAATGATGACTTATAAACCACCTACTGTGCAGTATTATGCCTTTTTCAATAAATCACAGGTACTCTGTAGAACTTAAGATATTGCAGCCCAGTTGTAAGAATCCACTTAGGGATATAAGAATAGAGATTGAACTTAAAGCAAGAGATTCCTACTTTAAACACTGTGGACCAGGGGTATCAAACTGCTGGCCCGCAGGCAGATTGCATCATATAGAGGCCGTGCCCACCCCAGCTCCAGCAATGCAAAAAAAGTCATGATACATCGTGACACGTCACGTGACACCCGTGCTGTAGACCATGTCCTTTCCAGTGACATCAGCCTCCATCTTGTGGACAGCAGATACTGTAATTTCTCCAATAAACTAAAGCAAGCACGCTTTAATATGACTGATGATCTCAAACTGCATATATGTGGTAAGGAAGGAAAAACTACATTTTTCTCAACTCCCTTTCTTTGCTCAAAGGTAGCTACTATAACTCATAATTGTTGAAACCTGAATTAGTCATATGATCAGCAGTCCCTTGGGAGAGGGGCGGTATAGAAATCGCAAAAATAAATAAATAAATAAATAAATAAATAAATAAATAAATAAATAAATAAATAAATAAATAAGTGGGTGGAGGGAAATGATCTCATCTTGTTGTGGCACATCTCTCAGAATGATTACCTTTATTGGGGCAGGCTCAGTTCTAATTTGGAGAAGAAGATTGGGTGCAAGATTAGAGGCCGCACAACACATAGATATCCCCATTACTCATTTCCCAAAATGGAACACCCTGATCCACTTCTGCTGCTTCTGAATTCTGGAAAAAGGGAAAGCATCAATTTTAAGCAAGGGAACTAGAAGAGGGGGATACAGCTCTCCCTCCTGTCTGAATCTCTGCTACTCTGAGAAATTAAAATTCCTTGTCAATAAAGGAGTGGGTAGGGATGACACTGTTGAAAATAGCATTGTAAATGCATGCTTGTCTTAATCAGTAAACTAAACTATGGCTCTGTGACCATGAGATCTGTATGAAAGAAGGATGTCTGTATAGAAGGAAAGTGTGCAGACTTGGCCTTGGGTTAGCCAGGCTGAGAAAAAAAGGAAGCAGGAAAGATTCAAACTCCACCTTGGTGTTGTTTGGTATAAGACAGAGTAGAGAGAAAGTCTTGCAAGCTTTTAAGATTCCATAATTTACTCTACAACAATAAAAGGTATTGCTACTTTTGTTTCTTGATCTTGCTGAAGGGCTGTCAAGAGGCTGTTTCTGGGTCCTTCTCAAAAACTGTTTATTGTACAGTCAGCCAGACTCACTTACAGAATTTATGAGAACTTTGCTCCTTTTCACCATTTTCTTGATTTATGGTTCTTTTTTGGTCATTTTTCTTTCCAGAAGGGAAAAAATAGCTGCACGGTGCTTTTTCAACTGTAGTCAGAAATCCTCCATCTGGAAGCACCTGATGTGTGCAAGAACTAATACAAGGCAGGAATATATTAGAAACTCATGAAACAGGCTCAGTCGGATAAGCTGACGGATTGTGTAGACAGAGCCACCCCCAATGCCATCTCTGCAAATCAGCCTCAAAGTGTAATTTTTTATGAATCATTGTATTGTTTGAAAGCAATAAACTATAGTCTCTATAAAGTCATTGTTTTGGAATTATCTTTTTCAGAAGGCCAAGAAGCAGAATATTGGGGGGGGGGGAGAGAGATGAAGGAATATCCTTTCTGGAAAAATATAATTGCAATATGTCTAGTACATCCAAAAAATGGAAATACAGAGAAAAGGGAAGGGAAAAAAACCAAGAACATCAATTTGCTGTCTTCCTTATCCTTAAGTAGTGATCTAGGTAAATTGTCTCTGTCTCACTACATTTTCTCCCTTACAATAAGGACATATTCTCCGGATGGTCATTTTCAGTTGTAAAAGGGCTGAAAATATGGGGAGACTGACAAGATCTGCTCTGTCATAGGAGATAAACTGAGGAGCAGTTAATCAAAGTCAGACAGTTGCAGCTTGATCGTGCCTTAAATAACGTTGTTTCAAAATTGTCCTGTTGTTTTTGACACCAATATAAAATATGGTCCAGTAAAAGTTGTCATGTGTGATTTATATTCTCTGCACATCTCAAAACATTTTCTTTCAACACTAAATCAGTTTTTGTAAGAATGTTCCACACATTCTATAATGCTGATGTTTATACAGAGGTATCAAGTTGGCTTCAGATAGCAGAAATGGAGGAGAAGAGGCAAAGATCGCATCTTCCTTGATATCATGAATCTGAGTTCAGAGTTGACAATGCCTACTATGGAATAAAATGAGAAATGAAGCAAATAACAACAACAACAAATGTAAAAAATACATGTCTTGGGCAGAGATTCTTTAATATAGTCAGTATCTTATGAGGAGTCACCAAAATCTCATAGGATGTTACCACCTATGGACATCTAATTTAATATAAATGAGAGCAACTGAAAAAATAATTCACCTGACAAAAGAACTCAAGGATCAATAGCAGTTGAAATTGTGTTTACTTCATTTGATTGTTTAATACCGGTAGCAAGGAAGATGCTCCAACAGATAAGGCTGTTCTTTTTTTAAAAAAAAATAAATCCCTCACAAAAAGTTTCTAGCAACCAGTCCAGATTTAAAAAGAAGGCAAAGCTGATCTAACAGAAGACATGCCTCCAAAGGAAAATCAGTGACAGAATTGCAAGTTCTAAGAGAAGAGGTAAACAGTCTCTTATGAGTTTACTGCAAACATCTTAGAGATCATCTAACTCAGAGGTCCTCAAACTTTTGGGCACAGGGACCGATTCTATGGAGAGAGGTTTTTCTATGGACCAGAGCGTCCATGGTTTTGTGTGCTACCTGCATCTCGCAGATGGGGCTTTGCTTGTTTCTGTGGACCGGTTGCTGGTATGCCACGGCCCAGTACCGGTCCACGGCCCGGGGGTTGGGGACCCCAGACATATTCTTGATCAGGAGATGCTACAGAAACCAACTATATTTGGATTTACTGGAAGCAAGTATGATAGCAATGTGAACTTAACTGACTATGCTAGATGAGATGGTAAATCATAGTTCAACAACATCTGAAGTTGCTTATCTCTGAGCAAAAAATACCTGGGATTCTGCTGAGAGCTCATGCATAGACCAATATGCTTTTTATCCAACTCCTAGGATAATTCCTCTGTTTATGCCAGCCAACTGAACTAGCTAGCTATTCTAACAAAACCATGAAGAACCATACCGTATTATTTTAAATGGTTGCTTTAAAAACCTACCCTCAAAAATGGAGTTTATTTAATCATTCATGCAAATTATACTGCAGCTCAGATAGCAGTCCAGCTTTTATTAAGCTACAATTCTGTAAAAAGTCGTATTATCGCAGTCCTTTGTACTCCTCTGAGCTACACAAAAGATTGCTCTGCCAAACTACGACTCCCTCTGTGTGAGGTCTGCCCAAATACGCAAAAGATTGCTCTGGCAAACTATGACTCCCTCTGTGTGAGGTCTGACCAAATTCTAAATATCAAAAAATCCTACTCAACCTGTTAACATTTATATAAGTTAGACTGAATATATTACCTTTATTTGAATGCTTCTGTAGGATTTATTGTCTTTTTTCTGCTGCTAAAGTCCTTTTTTGTCAAATACAGAGGAAAAATAATTAGCTCACCTGATTCAAAAAGAGTATTTTTCTGTAATAATGTGGTGAAAATCTTCCGTAAGTGATAAATTACACACGTTAATATTTTCACAATATAATTCTGGGGTTCTTTGGGCTCTAGTCTACAGCTCCTTTGCTTTCATTATTCCTACAGCGGAGGAAAAGACCTGGGCAACAGAGGTGAGATATTTTCAGCCTAAATATAACCAGTAGTGATAGTATATGAATACTTTACTTAAAAGGAAATGTACCAATATGGATGAACTACATAGTAGAAGTACAGGTAATCGTCATTTAGAGAGTGCCTATCACAGAAATTATTTGTCATGACAGTGATGAGAAAGTAACTTTGTGACCAAGGCCCACATTTATGACTGCAAAATCTCTCTCTCAGTCAAGAGTTTGTCATTACAGGCAACTACTATATATCCTGTGTTGACATTACAGAGCAGAGAGATTGCCTAGACATGTCAAACTCAAGACCCGCGGGCTGCATCTGGCCTGCAATGGGTGCAGATCCAGCCCGTGGGGCCACCGAGAGATGACAAGGAACTGGCTCCCGCCCCCCACCCATCCCAGCCCTAGTGTGCACAGCAGACAGAAAGCAAGGGAGGGCTGGTGATGCCCAGCAGCAGCCACAGCCCACCGGCCCCTTGGCCACCCATCAGCTGGCACATCCCAGGATCCTGCAGCCCACACAGCACAGGTGGATCCAGCTGCTGTGGCTGCCGGGCTGGCCCTCTAAGCAGCAGGCAGAGGCAGAGGCATGGGGAGGGCATGCATGCATTCCGGCCTGCTGGGTGTGCTGCATGGCCACATGGCCATCCACCACTGCCTAGCCATAGCAGGCACAGGCTGTGCTCCCCCGACCGGTCCTCCAAGCAACAGGCAGAGCACATGGGGGAGGCATGCAATCCAGCCTGCCAGATGTGCCAGTCAACCAGCTGGCTGCCCAACCCATTCCAGGTGCAGTGAGCATGGGCAAGCAAAGATAAATGGTGGGGCTGCAAGGCAGCCCAGCTGGTCATCCTCACTGCCACGCCATGGCCCCTGCCTGCTTGGCCCCCAACTTAGTCCTCTAGCTCCACTGCACATGTGGGATGAGCCTCCCGCCCACTGCCAAACCCCCAACAGTCTCAGAAAATGGGAAGGGCCGGTAGCCCCCTGTTCCCAAGAGGCAGCCAGGACTCCCCTCTCCACTCCGTCCAAGCCCAGCCCCAAATCTGCCCCATGTGTGGCTGGGCACCCCCAGGAAGCACTGATGGGCCGGGTTGTGGGGTCCCGGCACTCTGGGAGCTTGAAGGCTGGGCACCCCCACACTGCCCAGCCCCCAGGCAACCAGGGGTCCCCCATGCAGCCCTAGAGGGATGGCAAGGCTCTTCTGGTAGAGCAGGCCCTGGCGGCTGCCCTGGTCCAATACCCCCACACCTGATCCCCCGGATCCCCCCACAGCCCTATCCAGCTGCCACAGGCACCCTCCTATGCAAGGGACATTAAGCCGGCCATGCCCTCACAGGCACCCCCCAGGGCAACCAAAATGCTGATGCGACCCTCAATGAAATCGAGTTTGACACCCCTGGCCTAGAACAAGCTATCTTCTCCTGAGCGATTTTTCTCTGCAGTGCAGTGCATCCTGAAAAAGTATTAACCATAAATTAACAAGCTTAGTTCTGGACCTGTTGTTATTCAAAACAACAGATAAGTTTATTTACTTATTTATCAATCAAATTTAGAAACCATTCATCTTACTGTCAGAGCGATTCTGGGTAGAGTACAATTAAAAACATAAAAACTATTTGAAAATACTGTATCTCAATGAACGGAGCCAGATAAGCAAGGATAGAATAAATTAAAAGTTTAAAAGCCAGGAGGAGGCCCTTCGACGTGCTAACCAACCACAAGGTTGGTCACATTTCCTGTGACAACACCTTGAGAATTGGCAGACCCTGGTCTTCAAACTCTTTCCAAAGGCTAGGAGAGAAGTCAATGCCACCACCTCTCAACTCTTTTCAGTTACAGTGGTTCCAGACTGTAGTTATGATGATTAGTGTTACTGAATTAGATATAGCTTCTGGATGCTCTCATTATCTACTCCATATGCATCATCAGGTACTAATTATAGTTTTTTTCATCTTAATTTACTAAAAAGGCATGTAAAATAATAATAAAATCCAGATAAAGGGCATGTCCATGAAGGAGAGACAGGATATAATAAGCAAATACATAGCCATTGATTATTAAATAATACTAATATCCTGTAGTTTAATGGTTACATGTTAAAAGCTGTACAGAAAAATCTTTAAATGTATCTGTTCCAGCTGATGAAATTAATAGGTGTACTACAAATTACTTCCTCACACATTAACTCTATTTAATAAATTAAAAAACATTAAATTGTGTAACTCTTGGTAGCATAGTATCTATAGGAAGGGTGTGTGTGTGTGTGTGTGTGTGTGTAGTATATAAGTAAAACATTTATTCAAAATGACTGAGTTTTTCAGAGAATTTTTTTAGTCTGTTTTGTTTTGGTTATATTTGCTAAAATTTTATATAGATCGAAATAGTCAGTGTAAGATCTAGAAATTTTAACAGCAAAAATCATTCATTCTTAAACCAATTATCTCTTTATATGTTTACGATAAAGCAAATAAAAGCATCTTCTACATCAAATTTCTCTAGTTTGCAAATCATTTGGTTTGAATATAAACACGTTAATGAGATGTGTTGATGGATACACTAATGGCACTTGCCTAGACACCTACATTTTCAGCCTTAGGCTTTGCTCTAGGCTAGTGCTATTTCCACTGGGCAAAAACCTCCAATGCAATCTTATTAAATAAGACAAATTTCCTGGGACCAGTGAACAATATTTTAATACGAACATAATATATTTGTCCTGTAGGCATTTAGTTGTGCCTCCAAATTAAGCTAATATCTTAATAAATTTTATTTAAGAGTAATTTAAAAATATTCTCATACGTATATTTTTATTTTGCATTTTCTTCATCCCTTTCCAGAATTTATGCTACCATTCACAGTTATTAGAACATGGCTGCACTACTTACAATGGGTTCAGCCTCATGTCTCCCTAACCACAGCACAAACATCCCCCTGTAAACATGTTTTAATATTATGCCGCAACACTGCAACAGAATTATGGATAGCCACTTTGTATACACTGGCTGCATTGGTGGCATGCGTGCATGGATTCATTATTTTATTTTTCGTGCTTCCAGCCCTGCAACTTTGGAGGAGTACCAATGTAGGCTTATTCTTCTGCTCTCTAACCCATGTACAATATCTCCCTTGGAATGAAGGATCTCCTTTCTCTCACCACTAGAAAAAGGAAGAGAGATAAATTGCTATAAGGAGGGGGAAGCAGTGCAGGATCATAAAGAACAAGTGGTAAGCCACTAAAAAGCAAGTGAAACTCTTGTCTGATTTTCTCTGAGCCATACCTGTGATAGCTGGAGAACCTAGCGTCAAATGCTTCATGGTTTGAAATCCACTTTCATGTCAAACTCCAGCCATTCTTGACCAGACTTTATTTTCTTCCACTTTCCTTCCCAAATGCTCAAGCTACTCCTGTAACCCTTTGATCAGCAGGAAGAGACTGCTGGAGAAACAGCCATGGCACTAGTGCAAACGATTTCTGCAATGTGCTCTACGTGGGGCTGCCCTTAAGGACCTGAAAGCTACAACTTTCAGTTGTGGCAGTGCATATAGTAATGGGGTCTCCTAGTTTAACCTTCTAAACTCTGGTGTGGAAGCTGCACTGGTTTCTAGTTTCCCAATTTCCTTTCAGGTGCAATTCAAGGTGCTGGTTATTATGTTTAAAGTCCTATATGGCACAGGATCCAGTTATTGTGGGACTGCTTCTCCCTAAGGTCATTCACCCTTTCTATCAGATTAGATAGGGTGGGCATCCTTCCAGTTCCTTTCCTTAAATACTGCTATCTTTTGAGATCTAGGAAGTGTGCCTTTTCTGTGGAAGTCCTGCCCTATGGAACACTCTTCCCCCTGAAATATGGCAGGCCTCTAAACTCCTAGCCTTTCAAAAAATATTTAAGACCTGACTTTCCTCCTCAAGTACTGGGATAGGGTGAGATGGATGAGACAATTTAATGGTAGACTGCATGTAAACCTTTGGTGTCAGGTTTTAATGTTTGTGGTTTTAATAGATAGATGTATGTGTTATGCTGTTTTATTACTGATGTTGTTTCAATTGTTAGTTGGGAGATAACCGATACAGTCTGATATAAGATGAGGGGACTACATAAATGTTTTAAACAACAAACAAACTTCACCCATGACTCTCTTCCAGCACTTCTATGGGTTGCCAACCAGCTATTTTTAGATACGAGTTTAGTGTTTTTGTAGAAGAGGGCGAGATCCATGTTGAGAAATAGCCTCATTGCATTTGCATCCTGTCAGTTGGACAATCTGAAAGGTAGCTAAATCTTTGATTTCAAGCACTCACTACACTAGTCTAATCACATATTAAGAAGAATAATTGGTGATTTTTTCCCCCTGCTAGTGCATGGTACCCAGTGTGAGAATTGACACCAAAGGATTCCACTGACTGCTGTTGCACATTAAAATAATAAAGAGAGCATATTTGCCTGAAACTGAATAGTGATTAGCAATGAGGATAGTATAACTTATTTTGGCATACTTTTCTGCTGGCTCAAGGACTGGTAATTTGTCTTTTAACAAGTCTGTCTGACTATGCCCAAAGAAAAATCTGTTGTCAGTGATAGTGAGAGACAAACTGATTATCTATTCCCAAAAGCTATCCCACCAAAGACCAGTGGAATATTTATTTTTTATACCTCCTTCATAATGTCTAATAGCACCATGTACTCATAACTTGACATTACAAGATTGGATATTTTTTATCCCAAATCAATACTGTTAGCAGCTGGTGGGGAAAGGTATAGAAAAGTGGACATCAACACATTAACTACAGCAATAAGTTACACAAGTTAATATAGGATGTTATTTGCAGATCCAAATGAGCATTTATATTTTATCCAATGCTATCCTTCAGTTAGTAAGACATAGTGCTGCTGGATTAAATTCTTCTTTCTGCAGCCTCTACTTACACACCTGTTCCTAAAAACTAAGATGAAAGTGTTGAGGCAGAGAATGGCACAGGATGAAAGAAATAAAACTCTCTTTGAGTAGCGGTCCACTTGCATAAACTAGGCAATACAGCCATTACCCCACAATTGAGCTTCTTGTGTTTCCATATCAAAAGTAACTGCCTCTCACAAACTGAGTATTTTATTAGCTCGTTGAACTCATCCTTTGTTAATAATCAATTTAGAAGAATCTGCGTTCATATTAGCAGAACAAGAATGAGACAATGAATATTCAATAATTATTTATTTTAATAAAAAGCTCTAAATAATGACTGCATATGAAATGGTGTACTAAGCATAATATATATTTTAGCAAGGAAAACTATGCACATACTGTAAATGTGCATAGTTTGGCAGCAACAGACACACTGGTTAACCTCAGGCTGTTATCCAACTACAATGGAAAATCTGTAGGATATGTTAAGGCTGAAATTCCATTAAAGGTCTTTAATAATTAAACACTACATATCTGGAATCTCATTCCATCCTATTACTTTTTAAATAATTAATCTGTATTTACAACTATTGAACTTCATGGAACTGAATACATAAAACCAAATCAAGTTTAGGGACAGAGATTTTGTTCATTTTATGATAATATTCACGAATATTTCTAGTTCTATACAGTATCTAAAATGCATTTAGATATTATCGACAACAGAAACATGTAAATGTTTGTCTGTTAAATTAGCACTAAACTTTATATTAAAACAGATCATGAATTCCTTAATCTCCATATTTTCTTTCCTATTTTGCATTTTACTCTTGGCCATTACTAATTTTGTGGAAAATTCTTCATCATTTTCTTCTCCATTTTCTTCCATTTTGAAAACTGAAGGCAGAATATATATTCTTATAAGAGAGAAAACATACTACTCAAACTATTTTCCTGTGATTGAAAAAAATCACAGATTGAAAAAAGGGATTGGTAAAACTGGTGATTTTTACAAATTTACTCAAGCAGATTTCATTCTAATCTGAAGTTTCTCAGTGTCTGCCTTTATCAGGGGCTAGCAATACTCTGAAAAATATGTATTTTTCTCCCCTTACCAGCTGGGGTTGCTGTAGGCTAGGCATGTATAAAAGGAAGTTTAGAGCAACGATGAAAAGTGGCAGTAAAATCTGAACTGTGCACCTGAAGGTACAAGCTGTGAGCAACAGACTTTGCTGAGTCTGTCAAAGCGTATTCCTTCATTATGCTTGACCTGTATATTTACAAAGGGGTGAGAATTACTATAGATACTGTTTCTGCTTCAGTGACTTCATCCAACAACAACTGAATTAGCAAAGCATTGTATCCCTGAAGTTTCCTCACTACTGAGAATTTTATAAAAACATAAAACAAACCCAATATTATACTTATTTAAAATAAGTTACTGAAACCATCAAAAGACAATACTGAAGAAGCAAGTTATAAGGCCAGCTCAGAATTTCCCCTAGATTCCACTTAAACCTTCACATCTGGGCTTATTAACCTGGATTTCTGCCACACATAGAGAAGCTCCACTATCCACTTCCTTTACCTCAGTCATACACGAGGAATATTACTGTGCAGTTATTTTGCCTGTACACTTTTAACTACCATTACTCCATTGTATTGTTTATTTACTCTCTTATAATTAACACGCTCCATTAGATATTTACTAAAAATAATAATAATAATACAGAAAATGCTGTTTTAACTTTGTGCAAAAATGAAGTTTAAAGCAAGTGTAAACATGAAGTTCCCTCTTTGTATCTTTTCATTTCTACTGTAATTCCTTCCTATAGTTTTAGTGGAACTCAAAAACATTTGGTGCTGTTACACCAGTGAAGCCATAGTTGGTAGAGGCTCTGCAGCATTTCAAACACGAGTTTCTTATAGTCCTATAGCTATGCTGGCTGTGGAATTCTGGGAGTTGAAGTCCACATGCCTTAAAATTGTCAAGGTTAAGAAACACTGCCATAGATCCTCTTCTCACCTCTTGTCTACATCATTATAACATGCTCCATATAGTTGCTCTTGCAGAAGCTGCAGTTGTTCCAAGATGCAGAGGCTCAAGTAACTTATTATGGCAACTTCTTGCTTCAACTGGGTAAACACCACTACTGGGCTATACTTGTTAAAGGTTGGCTTCTGGAGATGGGTGTGATTCAAAGTGCTGGTTGGGGCCTTCATGTCACAGAGGCCAATATGTGGAACTGCCTGTCTCCGATTACTTCTTACCATCCAATGAGATCTGAATGCTTTGAGTTCTGTCAATTAACTAGCATCATGTGGCAGGAACCAGGAGATGTGCCTTTTTTTCATCGATCCTGGCTTGTGGAACAAAATTTCCCTTGGAGATTCAGTTGGTCCTGACCTTATCTGCCTTTTCAGAATTTTATTAAGACCTGGCCTCCCCAGACAAGCCAGATCAGGAAGTTTTCCTGTACATAGAAGTAATCCTCGGCTTAAGTGAACCCAAAATTTCTGTTGCTAAGCAAAACAGTTGTTAAGTGAATTTTGCTCCACTTTATGACCTTTGTTGCCAGTTGTTAAGTGAATCACTGCAGATGTTAAGTTAGTAACATGGTTGTTAAATGAATCTGGATTCCCCATTGACTTTGCTTGTCAGAAAGTCCTAAAAGGTGATCACATGACCTAGGGTTACTGCAACGGTAATAAACCTGAATCAGTTGCCAAGTATCTGAATTTTAATCACATGACAATAGGGGTGCTGCAACAGTCATCAGTGTGAAAAATGATTATAATAATTTTCTTCAGTGCCATTATAACTTTGAACAGTCACTAAACAAACTCTTGTAAGTTGAGGACTATCTTATGCTTACTGCTTTTGACAGGCTTTTTTTGTTGGTTTATTATATGATGGTTTTATTCATATACACCACTTAGAGTTGTATGTTGATTGGATGAATGAATGAATGACCAAATAAGAAATCTTGGAAAAATAAAACTTGGCATAATCATTCGGCATTCATTAGGGTTTTCCTCTGTTAGCTAAGCCAACCATTTACCTCCAAAATATGTATTTTAAAAATGCCACTTTAGTAAAAAAAATTACTGAATAACACATTTACTGAATAACTAACTCATATTGCATTATAAATCTAATTGTTTATTTGCACATTTATGCCCATGACAAACTAGTTGTTTGGTATTATAACCCAAATCTAAGAGCAATCATTTATCAGAATATCCACAATTCCTGAAGATGCATAATAAAATGTGTTCTCATACAAAATATTTATATACATGGACAAAATTTGTTAGCTCAAATTTGGGAAGATATTAATGAGTTTTAAGAAATGGGTATAGGTAAATAGTTTACCTGACGTTTACATTATATGTCATACTTGTTATCAGTTCTCAATATGTACAATTATGTACAATTTCACCCATTAAGATATTACTGAAGAAAATAATTCTAGTCCCACCTCTAAATTAATAAATACTGTATCTTGTAACACATCACCATAAGGAACCCCAGTTTTAATCCGTTCCTTAAGGATTTACATAAATAATAGTGAAAATATATAAAAATAGATATAAAATGAGATAGGTACAAATTATGGGTTACTGAATAACTTAAAACTATCACGGACGTATAGACACGATAGTTGTTCTGTGACTGTTGCCAAAAGCAACAAGCTTCTTTTTTTAAAGTCCTGTGTTGTTTTAAAGCTTCTCTGGATTTTGCAAAAGTAAAATTTGGTACATTACACTAGGTAATATTCAGTAACATTTAACAGTGTTTCACAGGGATTCCTCACCAGTGTTTAAAAGGTTGAACAGATGGTCTTAACTGATACAGAACGATAGGAGCTTTACTGTTGTTAACATATAGGTGCCACATCAAATATATTAAAAGAAAGCAAGAAAGACTCTTGGGATATTTTTTTAAAATAACAAATTTACTACAGTATAATTCACTGGCATTGGCTATAATAAAGTTTGAAATATTTGGAATTATAGTATAAACTTTAACAGGCTTTAATAAATTTGCTGTTCTGGTAACAGATTAAAACAGTTACATGTCTGGAGAGTATTTTGTACAAGCACAGAAAATTGGTTTTAAAAAGAAAATATGCATTGTAAAATTTGTAGCCATTCTATAAATTGAGTTTATTTCCCTCATGACAACTTTGGCTTCACTGCCTGAATTCAAAATATATTTTATTACAAAATGTTACTGTTTAGCAATGAAGATTGCAAATAGCTGAAGCATAACAACCAAAGGAAGTGCTTTTGGCACGATTCCATAAGTATAGCAGTAAAATCATATTAATATGTTTTAAACCTAAATTATGACTATAATAATTGAATCTAAATAAATTGAGTGTTTCAGGGCACCTAGGTTTGCTGAATTATTGTGATTATCCTACATGATAACACTGAAATTTGTATCACAATAAGACAAGGAATTATTACTGTTATTTGACAAGTCTTACAAACATCATTACTTTCTTTATAATACACTATAATTTCTTCTCTTTTATTCTTACCCACATGAAATAGCTTAGTGTGAAAAAAATGAATAAATGTTTTATCACAAGGCCTTCTTTCTTTAAAACTTTTAAAAGAGGGTTTAAGAGAGTTTTGATCACTCAGCAACTCTATAAAAATATATTTGCATAAAATTCTTAGGCTATATAGCTGTAGGCTTGAAAAACTGAAAACTGAAAGAATTTTGATTTGATCTGAGCATGTATCTTTGATTATTGTGTGATCTATAAACAGTATTCCCCTTACAAAGCCTTAATTTTGAGTTTAAACAAATACACTTTCTACTGCTTTTCCATCAATATATATATATAACATTTTGTAATTCATAATCACCACACTGGTTCTACAATTTCTTCTTGTAATTTGATCCTGGAATGTGCTAAAAAGAGGCACAGGGCGTTTAGCCAGTTTTCAAGTCTGTATTTGCAATAAGGAAAATACTCATTCTACACTTTCTGCATGTTACACCTAATTATGATTTCCTTTTCTGGCATAAATTACTTTTACAAAAGTGGCAAACATGGAATTCTATGTTGTACATGGAATAGTACTTTTGTCCTTTTCAGCAGATTTGTATATGTCGAATACACACCATGTTTATCATTTCTTCAGGGATGTCTGAGTTGCTATAATGTGTAATCTCTCCATACCATTTTGGTAATGTCAGAAGGATCAGGGCAGATGAAAAAAGCTCTCATACTGTTGCTCTTTCATGTCAACTTTGCTCTAAGAAGTAAAACTGGAATATTGTTTGGGTTCTGACATAACCAGGGGTTTCTTAGATTACCACAACATCATAGACACACCTTTATAACGTGGTTATAAGAAAGTTTCCACACTATTAATGATAACATAAGAAGAAATACCAGTCAAATGGAGTCCATCAGATTAATATATTTTTTCCTGTAAGATATTGTTTCTAAGACAGGATTGGTTGTGTAAATATATCAGAATATCTCAGATTCCTTACATGTAAAATTGGGAATATTAATTCTAGTTTCACAGAAGTGTTGCTCTGAAACCTATGAAAAATGAAGTCCTCAAGTTGAATGCTGGAATTCATCACTACATAGTGACATCTTAATGTTTGCATATCAGCTATGGTGAATTTGTTAATGTACTAACATTCAATAGTGGCTTTACAAATATGTGGCAACCATCCAATTAAACAAATATATATATTCTACATTTATGTCTTTAACAGTTTAGGTATTCACATTTTTAGGCACATAAGGTGACAATGGTTGTGTACGACTTTCCTTCTATTTCTAACTAAATTTGTACCCCTTAAAATATGCAAAATTAAGTATATGTTCACCAGCTGAATTACAGGTAGTCCTCACTTAATGACAGTTATTGAGACTGCAGTTTCCATCTCTGAGCAAAGTGGTCATAAAGTATAATGTCACGCGACTATATTAGTTAGCAATGACAATCCTGGAAGTCCCCCCTGCAATTGTTACACAAGAATTGCAGGTGATTAAGTGAGGACTTCCTTGCAACTTTCTGCTGGTTTCCAACAAACCCATTGGGGAAACTGGTAGGAAGTTGCAAGTCCTGGGCAGCTTGCAAGCAGACTGATAGCTTGCTAAATGGCCTTTGTGGTATGAGTGCAGCCAGGTGGGGATGGCTGCTGCTGGGTGTGAGAGGGGAAACAGGTGGCTCCCATGGCATGTTGGGTAAGCAGATCCTATGGAGTGTGGGTGGGGGATGCTATGGGTGGGCTGCACTACAGAGCCTGAGATTTCCAGAATCTCATATGATGTAGCTAGGTTGCTTGGGAGCAAAGGCGGTGCTATCTCCCCATCTTGCTTCCCCACTGACTTTCTTTGTGAGAAGCTGGCAGGGAAGGTCACAAGTGGTAATCACATGACTATAGGATTTTGTATTCCTCCTAAGTGCAAAATGGCGACCAAGGGTCCAGATCATGATCACCTGACCATGGGAGGGCTGGAATTTTGAGAACCAATTGTAAGTATCAATACCAATAGGGATGTGCAGTTATTCAGATTAAAAGTGAAAAAAAAAGAGCCTGGTGCACCTGTTATCAGCTTCTTTAAAAAAGCCACACCTTTTCTTGAGTTTGCATGGTATCAACATGTGTGAATTAAGAAGCTACCAACAGGATGCAATGATGTAATATTGCTCTTTCACTGCCTCCTTATGCCTCAGCATAATTGCATATAGGTAGTTCTTGCTTTAGGATCATAACTGAGCTCAGAATTATGGTCATAAGTAGTTGTGATCATTAAGTGGGTCACCATGAGGCCACGCCAAATTTTATGACTTTTTGTGGCAGTCATTCAATGGGCATTTTTCTTTTTTACCAGAAAGTGGAAGAAAGCATCAGAAACCAGCAAAAAATATAGAAAATCACGGTCATTTGATGTGACACTACAAATGGCCTTAAAAATGAACTAGTTGCCAAGGCCCCAAAATGTGATTACGTGACCACGTGGAAGGTCATAACTTTAAATAGTTGCTGACCAGTTGTTAAGTGAGGACTATCTGTATTCTTCCCAGATGGCCCACATTTCTTTCAAAACATCACTATATCAATCCTGAATAAACATACATGAATTTTCCCCATGACACCTTTGGCCTTTCTCTCATCACAGCATAAATATGGTCCAGGTAGCATCCCTCTTCTTTGCTGTGTTCCAACAATATTGCCTTCTTAACATCCCCAGCAGCCAAATGAGAAAGTTCTCACACTGTTCAATGACAGTGGATAAAATCTGTAGTTTGGTTAGCCATTATCATGGGGGAAGTCAGGGGACTGGCAAAGACAGAGAACAGAGGCAACATAAGCAGGATTGGGATCAGCACTGAGAAGAGCAGATTTCATGACAACATGTAAGTCAAGAATGGAAGGAGAATACTCAGCAGTATGGAATGGCCCTCTGGCCTGCTATGTAAACATACACTTTCAACAGTTTAATACGAACAATTATACACATGCTTAGTGACTACCCCATTTAAAAATACTTACTAACCAGACCTCTCATTTATGACCTTTGAAGCATCTCTCTGCTCTTATACTCACTTGCTTATTTGCCCCACATCAAGATGTCTTCAGAGAAAGAACAAGAACCCCAAATTAACTGAAGGAAATAGCAAAGGAAAATTGAAGTCACGGTCATTTGATTTTCACTTAGTGACCATTTTGCTTAAAAACCAAGTTGCCAGAACCAATTGCAATAACTAAATTAGTATTATGTCTTTTATCTTCTTCCATTTCTCTACCTAGTTTACGCATATCTTCCGCTGTCCTGGTCTTTAACCATCTACTGCAGGCTTGTCAAACTGCCAGCCCACAGGCTGGATGCGTCATGCCAAAACTGTGCCCCCCCTGCCAGCAACGGGGGGGGGGGAAGTCGCAATACGCAATACAAGTTTGACATGCCTGATCTACTGAGTCACATTTCTTTTATGTTTTAACTGCATTTTTTTTTTTAGGGTTTTGGAGGAATAGCTCCTCTTTTTCAGAAGTTCCAGGGAATGTTATTCAGTGTCAGCCTTTCCTTCGTATATACAGGTAGTCTTCAACTTACAACAGTTCCTTTAGTGACTGTTCAAAGTTACAACAGCACTGAAAAATGTGGCTTATGACACCTTTTTTCATATTTATGATTGTTGCAGCATCCCCATGGTCATGAGATCAAAATTTGGACGCCTGGCTCTTATTTTTATGATGTGACCTTCTGAGAAGCAAATTCAATGCGGAAGCCAGATTCAGTTAACATCCATGTTACTAACAACTGCAATGATTCACTTAACAAATGTCTCAGTTAGCAACAGAAATTTTGGGCTCATTTGCAGTCATAAGTCGAGAACGACCTGTACTGTCATTAAGAAAATGAATAGATCCTTTTGATGATTTGTTTTCAGTTTAACTATATTTTTGCCCAAACAGGGACTAGACAAGAGTAATAATTTCTTCTTGATTACAACTTCTTAAAAATCAATTATCCAATCTCCTTCAGGTTTATATATTATCTTAGTGGCATTATTAGATTTATGACTGTTGTTGTTTTTTGATAGAAGAAATGCAGTATCAGGAAACAGAAAAAAAAAAGTAGTGTATTGTTTTGGTGGATCCTGCAGCTCTGAACATTGAGAAAGGCCCCAACTAAATGTCTAAGAACTGAAATCATTGTTTAAGGGCTTTATGGAGAATTTCAAACCTTTAAAGCAACAACAGTCATAAATCTAAGATGTAATTTAAAGTGTTAGTTCTAACTTCAGTGCTCTAAATGGCTTAGTCTCATGAGTTAAGCATCATTCTTTCTCTTGGTAGGAACTTATCTGGCTTCTGTAAGTGGCCAGGCCATGTAAAAGAAGATCCCGGGTTTCAGAAACATTGTTGTTTAGGGTAATCTACACTGTTCTCCAGATATAGAACAAGCCTAAGCAACTGCACTTGATCTCCAATGTCTCGCATTTTAGGAAAACAGACAATAGTCACCAGGCTTTTTTAATTCATTGACTTCAAGTATCGATTTCAAGTGGATTTTTTTACGTTAGCTGTCTTGAATTCCCCCAGAATGGAAATGAATAAATATAAATATATAAATAATAAACAGACAGTATACAATGAATAAATATTAAAATATTTTGCCTAGCCAAATTGGGTACATGTGTGTAAAATACATGCAGGGAAGGCTAATTGTGGATGACAGATTATAGGTTACTGTAGTTACATATGGAAGTACAAGAATCATTGTGTTCCTAATCAGGAATTTATTTTTGGCAACAGTGATACACTAGCTCTAATTTTTGCCTTAAAGATTCAGCTTATACTGTTAAACATACAACCATTCTTCTCTGTGGCAATACTAGCTAAGACTCTTCATTATTCTGTGTATCAAATGCAAATTTATAAAAGCTGATTTAGTCCAAGTCAGGTTCACTGGCTGCAGTTTGTCTTACATTTATGCCTTTTGGCATCTAATTACCCCCCTCTCTTCCAACCATCCCAGATCTCACCATTCTGTAGCACAAAAACTATCCCCGTTTCAGTCTTCTTATTTCCTATTCTTGCACTCTTGCATGCTTAAAAGAAAAGCTGTTCTGCAAATAATATGTTGGATAAACCTCTGATCTTGGCCACTGCAACTCATCTTGTATTAAAAAAAGCAAGGCAGGCAGGATAATGACCAATTAGACACACATTATATAACATAGTTCCTTTTTCTGGCAAGAAATTTTTTAAAAACCAGTAGTATAAAGGAATGGAGCTGGCTGGTCGCATGCTAATATATTTGTCTCTTGGCCAAGATAACCTGGAGAACATTGTGTCTATACTTCTCATTGTGCAGAAGAGAGAAGAATTGAGATCTGCAGTTAGTGAAGTTACTGTATGGCTGTGATGGAGAGGGAGCTGTAGCTCTCTAGTTTTCCTCAGCTTTCCTTTCATTTTCCTATTACAGATTTATCAAAAGTATTATTTATTACTTCTAATATTTTAACATTGAGTCCAAAGGGATGAGAAAATATAAAATGTGCTCAGAAATACAATTGGAGTATACTGATTTTTCCCACCAAGCAAACTGTTTTGCTTGCAGGCACTTTGATGTTTTGGATTCCCCTCAACCCCAATTTCTGGGTTGGAGCTTGACATTCAAAACAGCTATAATAGGATTAAAAAATCCAAAAAGACTTATTTATGTGGTTGTCTTCTGCAGCCATCAAAGGCCAGTCAAACAGTCTAATTTCAGCTTCTACGTCTTTAAATTATCAATTGGTAATTGAATTTGGAATATAATAGATTTCACAATATGGATTAAGACTCTTTCCATAGCTTCCTTCATTAAGTCTTAATAAGAAAGCACGACTGAATGTTTTCTTAAGACACAGTGTTCTTTATAACACATCAACAAATTCACTTAGTTGATATGCAAACCTTAAGATGTCACTGTATGGAGATCAGTTCCAATTTGATTTGATTTGAAATGGATGTGATTTGACAAGGTTTTTATATCTATCTGTTTGTTTCACCTGGAAAAAGAATGATGAAGAATCAAAAGAGCATGTATACTCCATCCAGATTGCCCATGGCTTCCTTTATATATTGCTTTTTTTTTTTTAGAAATACAGATTTGGATGTATTTTAACAATAAATGCCAAACAATAGATATAGAGTGGATGTTTGAGAAGATCCTTTCCTCTCCTTTCATTAATTGCTACAATTGATTAAAGTTAAAGATTACTGCTCTTGTCTTTATTTAGTAAAAGGAGTAAGAGAATGAAAACAACATAAACAATTTACTGATCTAATAAAGTAATTACAGGAGTGTTGTATTAATGTATTTGTGAGCCACATTTGAGACAAGAATACTCTTGACATCCAACAACCTACCTAATGTATAATTATATTTTATTGGATTATAACTGATTAATTGAAAGTAGAAAATAGACAGATATTGGATCAAACTTCTATTGTTTATTGTGTATCCTTGCTATTTTTTAATAAGAGAGACGATCTATTAGAAAGCAATTAAGTTGGAAGAGATATTCACTAAATTTTAAGCAGTTAGTAAAACATAAAGTATAACGGCCATCCTTCTTTTCATAGAGAAATATAATAATCCAGGATGCTACCATTTGATAAAACGGGGAAAAAAAGAATCCTAAACTATGAGAAAATAACTTATCCCTATTTGATGGAAAGCTAAAGTGATTTCAGCTGGTTTAAGTTATATAGTCTTCAGTATGCTGGAGAGCGGACAATTCTCACTAACACTGCAAAATACATGTGACGGTTCTTGAAAAGACTATGGCCAGGGTTTATCAGACTTACATTTGTAACTGTTTTGCCCAAAATGTATTTATGTGTGCTTTACTTTTCATTTTTACTGCACTATGGTATTGGTATGCAACAGTAATCAAGAGGTATTGCCTTAATATTGCTAACTGAAAACATGAGAGATGGCTCCTATGAAAAAAGAGGTGGTGTGATGGACTACAGTGAAGCAGAAGTTTCCCCGGAAGGAAGGAGCACATTCTGGGGGGGGGGGTGGTGGCGTAAGACAAGAGGCAGCACTGCCTGGAGCTGGATAGGAAACAGGAACAGAGGATGGCGACTCTCTAGAATCTCCCGGGGCAACATTCTACCTATTGCATATAATCTGTCTATTGTATGTAAAAATTGAACTGTGGCTGAATTGTTCTGTAGCTTTCTTGGGCTTAGCCTGATAGAAAACTGGTACACTCCCAAGAGCCATAAGGCATTTTGGTACTGATGTATTTACCTTACCAAGTGGCCTAAATGTATTTGTACTAATGTCATACAATAGCTGTTTTTGCCAGAAAGGAAAATATTTGAATTAAAAACTGCTGCTTATTTATATTTCTTAATCTTTCTCCTTTTGGGCAACAGGGATCGGTTCCGTGGAGGTTTTAGAGGTTTTTCCACAGACCGGAGGCTTCATGGTTTGTGTGCTGCCTGCATCCCGTGGATGGGGCTTTGCTTGTTTGTGCAGACCGGTTGCTGGCATGCCACGGCCTGGTACTGGTCAATTGACTGGGGGTTGGGGACCCCTGGTCTATAATACAAACATGTTGGATTTTTGTTAGCCTCCAGAAGCAAGAAGTGATAAAAGGCTGCAAACTGGAGAGTATCTACCAGAGATTAGTGGGTCAATGCTGGAAAACTCAGAGTAGCACAGACTTTCACAAAGTTTTGATACATATCAACTAAAAGGGGGTTCAGCACTGCCCTACCAATCTAGTTGATCTGAAGTAGGAAGGCTACTCTAAGAGAGGCAATCCCAAAAGTTAAGAAATCCAATGCAAAAGTACCAGATTGTAAAGAATGAAGATGGCTGGAGCCAGAAAGAGTCAGCGAGCTGAGAATCCTTGAAGCAACTAAGGCTTTCAGAAAATAAAAGAACAGAGCTGCAAATTATGATTATGATCTAAGTGAAAAACTAAAGTATAACCATTTGTACAGTATAGTTTAACAGAATATTTATTAACTATGACAAAATGGATAGACAAATGTTGCATATACGACTGAAAGATGCCGAAGCAGAGCATGTTATCTGTTGCAAGGAATTAAGGTCAAAAGAATTTCAAAGTATTGTTTCTAAGAGTTTGCTTCTACCCATTTTGTTATACATAAGAAAGAGTGGGTTTATCTGGAGAAATAAAAAGTGGAATATAGTGGGAATGAAGCCTGTGAGAGGTAAAGCAAGAAAACATAGGATCAAGAATGAATGGTTAATGAACAAGCATGGATTGTATGGACTGAATATAATAGCGATTAGTGAAGAAGTATGTTGAGATGGTTTGCTTTTACGGTATAGAGAAAATGAATGAGGGTTGAATTGAAGAACAAATACATGAGGAAGGGAAGACGAAGAAAGTTCCGAGTCCATAGGATGGAATTAGGATGAGTGCTTTAAAAATAAATTTAAGGAACAAATGTCTGAAGCATGTATGGATATAAGGATGGTTTGCAAGAATAGAAAGGAAGTGTGGCATTGGTATGAACTAGACTCATTTAGTTTTCTTTTACTTTTTTCTTATTTTTTTGTTTACTGCTATTTATCTTTTTCAGTGTTTTATAAAAGCAATAAGCATATTTCCTGTTTACCTTAAAATGGAATAGTATGATAATTTGTATCACATATGTATTTTAAAATATTGTTAGACTATCTTTAGGTCCTCTCAAAGCTGCTTACTTAATTAAAAACAACAATAATATATCAGTAGCAATACTACATTGCTACAGTAATAAATAATCAGCCTCCAAAAATGGTATAACAGCAAATAAAAACCATCTAAAATACAATTTAAAAATACAGAAAAAAAACAAAGGGGAAGGATCTTCAGTTTTTTAGTTGGCTGCAAAAATAAGGCCTGATAGATCATTATGGAAGAGATAGGCTGCTGAAAATGGCTTCTCCATTCCTTAATCATTATCAATTTAACCATCATTGGTGCCAAATAAATGAGAAAGAGCACTTTCATTGACCTATAAGTATAGATAACTTATGTATACAAAGAATTTTAGAATCTCAGAAGCAAATATGCTAATCACTGTATCATCTGGGACATTCACAGGTTGTGGAGTTATGGCTGTCATCTATTAGTATCATATTTGGGGATAGTATTCTTATTCTTATCATTATTCTTATCAAAGTTAAAAACTAAAGTGTAGAACAGAAATAAAGGAACATAAGTCATATAATTAATTATGTAAAATTACAAACTAGGCATATTACAAACCAGATAGGATTTGAAATGTTAGAAACCAGTTTGAATTATAATTTGAATATATTTTTTCTAAACTGTTAGTTATTGTACCCATTTTTGTCATCGGCTAATTTGTTGTAATCCACCTAAAGATTTTGCTTCAAGAAGACTTTAAAAACTGAAGAATAAATAAATATATTTGATCATTTGTTCCTTCTTTATATAATTCATTAATAAACTATAGGGAATCTAGGATTAAGCCACCTGATACCTCTTTCCAATTTAATGTCCTATTGATAAGCATGCTTTGAATTTTGTTTTCTAGACAATTTTGTAGCCATTTAACTGTCATGCCATCTAGTGAACATTAATGAGCCTGCAAATGAATCTGTCATGGTATATTTAAAGATATAATATCTTTACAACATTCCCACAGTCAATTAAAAAAATCACCAGGCTAAATTCTGGTAAATACTACCATGGTTTCAAAGTAATTAGTTTTTTAATATCCCATCTTTATCTTATCATATCAAAATTATGTATTTTATCTTTATGATGTTCTCTAGAATTTTCCAGTCAGCTTTTTTTTTTTAACTAACTCTTGATCTCACTCTTCTGGCTCTTAAGTTTTAAATTAATCCAAAATAAATAGGTATGCTGACAGTGTTTCTATATGTTTTGAGATTTAGTTGTGGCTCTTCATATTTGCCTGATTGAATGTGTATTTTTTGTTGGAGAAGCCTGAACCAAAATAGAGGTTGAGCAGCTCTGCCTTTCCTCAATTACCTGTTATTGTTCTTTTCTTTTTTATTTTTAACATAAAAGAAGATATTTGCACTCTTTTCAACCCAATAGAACGCTGGACAGGAATTTATGCAGAGGGGTCACAATCCTGCGTTTGTGGCACCACCTGTAAAATTCCAGGTTATCTCTCCACATTCTACTTTGTAATCCAGTCCTCTTTCCCATTTTCTATATGCTTCCTGCTTTTAGAGGTTTTTTTAAAGCCTTTTGTATAGCATTGGCTTCTTCTGTTATCCTTTTCTTTCTCATTGCCATTTGGCAGCTGTGCTTTTTTTTTTTTACAATAGTATATTTTTCTTGCAACTGTGTTTTTACTATCTCCTTCCATGTGAAAGACTACACATTTTCAGCTGCCGTTCCTGTTAGCTTCTCCTGCCATGATACCCTATTGTTTTGAGTTTATTATATAACCCACTTTTTGAAAGTCCATATTTGATTATGCTTGGATCCAACTGCCAGATTTCCCCCCCCCCCCGAAAATTAGATAAGGAGCATTTTGCATGAATGTGGAATACATTTTGCCTGCCTCAATGAGGCTACTTTTTGCATACTTTATGAATTTCATAAAATAGTCTAATGTTCTAACAGGAGGAAGAAAATGAGCAAGCAGGTGTCTTGTTTAAAAACCACACAGCAATGCACACAATTCTCTTTCCAATCATTCTCTCTCCGAACAGCTTTTCAAATTAAAAATCTTATTCACAGGCAATCTAGTAATTAGGTAGGCTAGCTGAACTTATTTTATTTGGAATATTGTGTCTGTGATACCGGTAGTTGCTTGCTGCTGTTTTGTCTTTTTCAGTAAAATCTTTTTTATATCTACATATTTGATTCCCTTGGCTCAAAAAGGGAATTCAACCCTTCTTAATATGTGAGGTTGCCTGGTTGCCCAGCTACCACTTCTCTTTCATGATAAGCACCAGTTCGGTCCTGCTGGTGTTAGAATCACGTGCATCTTTCTTTATCCTTCATGAATCTGGGCCGAAGGGACAAGTTCTCAGTGAAAAGCGAAGAATTGGCCATCCGGATTAATTTGGAGGTTCCGCCTGAATGTAACAGTCTACAGTTAGTCCTCGATTTATGACGTCAGTTGAGCCCAAAATTTCTGTTGCTAAGTGAGACATTTGTTAAGTGAATTTTGCCCCATTTTACAACCTTTCTTGCCACAGTTATTAAGTGAATCACTGCAGTTGTTAAGTTAGTAACAAGCTTGTTCAGTGAATCTGGCATCCCCATTGACCTTGCTTGTTAGAAGATTGCAAGAGGTGATCATATGACCCCAGGACGCTGCAACCATCATAAACATGAAACAGTTGCCAAGCATATGAATTCTGATTAGTGATTGTGGGGATGCTGCAATGGTCATAAGTATGACCATAAGTCGCTTTTTTCAGTGCCACTGTAACTTCAAACCATCACTAAATGAACAATTGTTAAGTGGAGGACTACCTGTACTGTGATTATATTTCGCTTGAATATCCTTGGAAGAAGCAGTTTGCATGTATTATATTATTTAATATGTACCGAAATGATTCCAATTTTCCACAACTGCTCAGAAATATTTTTATAGTAGTTTTTATTTTATCCACACTATTTTTCACTGTTTTGTTCTTTGTTCTCCCTCTCTTTTTTCTCATAAAACAACTGGATTGACACCACTGCTTAGTTAGAACCATGCTCACCAGATTTAGCACACTCTTTGCCTGCAAATAATGCCCCTTTTTTAGCTTTTACCCCATTATTA
The DNA here is from genome assembly GCA_034064705.1 of Bothrops alternatus. Lineage (NCBI taxonomy): Eukaryota > Metazoa > Chordata > Lepidosauria > Squamata > Viperidae > Bothrops > Bothrops alternatus. The sequence goes on from JARGCV010000143.1 coordinate 382,555, forward strand.
AAGATTTAGATCAGCTGCTAAATAACAGAAAACAATGTTCTTAGTACAGGATCCATAAAATACGTTTAGCAATGAATCAAGGATTGTCTTAATCTTTGCAATGAAATATTTCTGTTACATACTCATTTACTATTTTTATCATGTGACACTAACCATCAGGAAACCCAATTTTCCAAATGACCGACTTCACTGGTAATTCATAAAGATATTTCTGAATCCTCAGTGATTCAAGCATCTTAACTGCCAACTATAATATCTGGTTTCTTATGTTCTGTATTAAATATTATAGTATATAACTCATTTTGGATTTATAGTGGGAAATCAATATTGTAAAGTAGTCTCATAACTGCATAGTGGAATTTCTTTGTGGCTATTTTCATCAGCCAAACTGTAATTTCTATGGATTTCCTAATAAATAGCCCAGCCATATTCATGATGAGAATTTGTTCAACAGCAGCTTATTCTGTCTCCTAATTCTATCAAGCTTTTCTAAAAAAAAAAAGTTGTACAGTTCTATGTAACACAAAATATATTCTGTTCAGAAATAAACTTTACAAACATATGTTTCCTACTGGTAAGTTTACAAGTTTAGAAATCTGTACATGTACTTAGGAATTAATTTTAATGCATGTTTGTGGTCCAGAATATTAATATTCTAGCCATCTATTCATGTTCTTTTGGGACCTTGCTAACAACCAACTTCCATCAGTGCTTGGTTCCTCTATCTATCCTGGCAGCATCCTTAGAGCAAAAACATTTTCCAAACTAAAGAGGCTGCACTTGCTGTAGAAATCCATGCTGGAAAGTAGCCTTAGAAGCCTGAAGCTAAGAAAGCACTTTTGAGTCTGAATGTCCAATTTTCTATGACAGACTACTATAAAACCTACTCTGCAGTGCATTTAAAAAAAACACCAAGGATTTCCTAATACTTGTAAAAGTATTTTTTTTTATCTCTCCATCATTTGAAGTCTTAAGCTGTCCCTCAACATTATTCTTACATTTCCAATCATCCAAAATGACATTGCTAACAAAGATGAAAGTATGTACAGAAAGAAACTTTAACTCTGCACCTTTTACCATTGGCCATGCTTGTTAGGTTATTAGACACTGTAAATTAGCAGACTATGGGAAGTAACTAAAGTGTATTTCCAAAATAGACTGGATACATTCCACATTGGATCTGCACCTGTGCTTGAATGGTTCTGCATTCAAGCCTATAATTAGTCATGTATTTTATTTTATTTTATTTTTTTAAAAAAAACATATAACTAGAACTAGCATTCTTGCATCAAACATTTTTAGGAAGTACAATAGTGAAAGTATAGTTATTTTTTCTGGATGTCTATAGTAAGTATATATCTATATCTATCTCTGTCTGTATGTATGTATGTCTGTTTGTCTGTATGTATGTATACATACACATACATACATACATACATACATACATACATACACAAGTATGCTAATTACAAGAGACAATCCCTTCATAAATCAAAATTTATGGATGGAGTAGCACTACCCCAGATAGATTCGGTGTGAAGTTTGGGGATCTTCTTAGACTCATGACTCCTGCTTGAAGAGTAGGTGGCAGCTGTGGCTAGGGGAATCCTTCCACACTTTTGGGTAATGTGCCAGTTGCGCTCACTCATGAATTGGGAGACCTGCTCGCCATCACCCATGCCCTTGTAATTTCCTACTTAAATTACTGCAATGCACTCTACATGGGACCCTCCTTGAATAGCATTCAGAAACTTCAACTGATGAAAAATGTAGCTGCACAGGTAATAAATGGTGCCAGTTACACAGCACATGTAACATCACTAATCTGTGAGCTTCACTGGCTGCCGATGTGTTTCTGGGTGCAATTCAAGTTGCTGGTTATCACCTTTAAAGCCCTACATGGCTCAGGACAAGAGACACCTGAGGTAATAACTTTTCTCAAAAGTTTCTGCACACCCAGTCTGGGATTCTGAATGTGTTAAGGGCCCCGTTACTTTACTATTTGTTGATTAATCATCATAGCTGCTGTTGGTTTTTGTGGATGCTCTTATTGTTTTAATGCTTTTTAAAATTGTTTTAATTGTTTTATAATTTTAGAATTGTAAGCCACCCACAGTCACTTGGTTGAGTTAGGTGGCTATAGAAATTGAATGACTGAATGAATGAGCAAATGAATGAATAAGTAAATAAATAAATAAATAAAATTATTTCTTTGGGTGACAGCTATTTTTAGATTCGTATTTTTCATGCTGTGCTTCAAGAATCAAATAAATTATTTATCTGATGCTTTTATGCAGTGCTTGCATACTGGATTCTTTCTTGCATTCTGTTATGCATGAAGTCTTTTCTAGTGCATGTCTCCTTTCAGTGAGAATATGAAATATTTCAGTGTTTCGGGAAAATACAAGGCTTTAAATGCTCTTAAAGTAAGTTCTCAGAATCACCCAATTTATATTTTTTGTAATCATTTTGTAGACAGTAGGGCTCACACTGAAATGGACAAGAGTTTTCTACTGATTTAAATAGGAGGAGGAGGACAGAGACCCAAATCCATATTTTAAGAATACTTTAATTACAAAACTATACAGACTAATTTGGTATAAGTAGAACTGGAAAAAGCAACTAAAATATATCATCTATACCCAGTGATAGAAAAAAAATAACAGCATATATTTATATAAAATGTTTTTATCATTTCTGACTTCCTCATTTGAAACAATTCTCCTGTGTATAGGAAAACATTTCCCAAGCATGGGTCATTCCTGTAATTTTCTGAGAGGAAAATACTAAGAATACTAACATCAAATGTTTCACTGTATTTAAAGCACTAATTTTTTTTAAAAAAAAAAATTCAAATGACCAGATGCTGTGGTAAAGTGTTTTAGTGAAGGCAAGTCAATAATTATATTTTAATTATTAAGTAATATGTTTCTGTGTATGAATAATTTTAAAGATTAAATCTTAACAGAAGCAATTTAAAAGCATTCTGTGTACAAAATTTGTTGAAAATACAGATTTGCAAAACTAGTAATTTGAGAAGGCAGATAAAAAGAACAGCATGATCAGGAAAGGATACTTTGAAGATTCTGTAACAACAATAGGACCAGAATTAAGTATTTCCAGTGGAGAGAAATACAGTAATCGATATAATCCTGAAGATGTTAACAGTGCAATACCATATATGTTTACTCAGAATTAAGTCCCACTTTGTCAACTGAATGTTACATTTAGTAAGAATGCTGCAGTTTGAAAGCACAAAACATCACTTGGATATTCCTGATATAAAACTCAGATATGAAAAGATAATCTTAGGTAAGACACCCCTTCTCATTCTTGCCTGCTCCAACAGTAAGATTATAAATCATATAATATTGTGATGCTACTTTAATAAGATAGATCAGTTAGCACTCAGCTAGATATAATGCTGAGTTCAATACTATATTTTATTATTTTGTTATGTCAAGCATAGCTCAACCTGATTATAACTGTCTATCCTTCAATTTTTAAAAACATTAACATTATAACCAAATCCTATGAATCACAGAAAGGAACAAATCTGGAATCCTTATCGTACATCTACCAGTCTCAATAAAATGCTATATTTCTGCTCTCTTCCTTTTTTCCCATTATAAAACAAAATTATACTCCCTAATAAAATAGTTGTTTTGTCAAACTGTTCAAACTTCACTATTGATATAGGGATCCTTTAAATAGTTAAATGCAATGGAGGAGAAATAAAAACATCAACAGAATAGTAATTGTACAGTCATCAGAATCTTCCTTTAAATAAATGATCTTTCATTTTCTATTTGCTTTAACTAAACGAGAAATATTAAAGCCTGCAGCACTGATCGTTACATTTTAATCAAAACTATTAAAAACTAATCATTTTGTTGTACAGAAATATAACATTCATTTATATTTACTGTTTATTTTGCATGCAGCAAACGCAAAAATGAACAGCAAATTAACCCTGCCTTTGAATGGATCTTCCTTCACAGCTAAGCTACTATAATCTCTCTTATGCCATGTAAACATTCTATGCTCCTCCTGAGCACTTTGCTGAATTTGCTCAGTCTCCACCAAAGAAAACAAGAGTGATTTAGTGTATTTTTTTCAATATATTGGGGAAATAATTGAAGTATAAAGGGAGGACCACGCGTCAGTGTGGCTGAATGTAATTTTAACGTTACCTAAACACAATGGCAGTGTTAAAAGTTAAAAAGGGAGAGATAGAGAACAGAAAACGACTATCATTTAGGTATCATTTCTCTCCCTTCCTCTCCGTTTTAAAGGTGTTTTACTATCAATTCATTGAATGATTTTCAAGGGATACAAGAATATGTTACAATACCAAGCAGACTTACTAGGAAGTAAGCTCCATTGAACTCAGTGGAACTTTCTTCTGAGTAAACATTCTTCAGATGGCACTACAATTCAACTACAAGGACATTTTATTCTATAAGAAAAGATTTGCAAGCAAATTGAAAATTCAGACCTGTTCAACTATAGCAGACTTAGCATTTCCAACTGGTACATGGTATTTTTTTTAAAGCTATAATACTTCATAATGTATATAATCATGAACAAAAGCTTTTTCAAAAACTGTTTTCACTGTGCTAAAGTAACAAACTAGACTTGTTGTAAGTATATTATTCTTACAAGTAGTTCGCAGTTATTCTTGAAGGCAAGTCTTGGAGTTTCCTTAGCATAGTGTTGCTGGGGAAAATTTTCAGCATGTCCATCTTCATCTCTAGCCTGAAGGGAAATATAATGGCCTATTTAGGGACTTAGAAATAATGGAAGAAAAAGAATAAGCTAAATGCATAACAGCTCAGATCATTAAACAAACGGGAATTTCAAATACAACAGTAGTAAAAAAAAATTCTTATATATGCAGTATTAGAACTTTTGAGTGCTCATTACACCATTAAAAACATGCAAATAGATTTTGGTGTAAGAGTTAAAGATTAGCAAAGAAACAAGCCCCAGAATGAAGTATTTCAGCTCTCTGTTCTGAATGTTTAATAGCACAGTATTACTCATGTCTATTCAGATGTAAGTCACACTGAGATGAATGGGACTTACTTCCCAATATATGTAGGATTAGAAATCTTAAAATTTTCTGTTTATTCCCCCTTTTTTGGGTGCTTCAAGGATTATATTATGTATATGCTATAGGTATTTCACCCTTTGGAAATGTTCAACCAATAACATGTTTCCAGATTAAACATTTTAAGAAACAAGGTCTTATTATCTGTCGTGCTTTTTTTCTAATAGCCATTGTATTGCATGGATTTCCTCTTTTTTATGTAAAAAATTGGAGCCAAGTTGTCATTAAGTGAGGGCAATTAAATATGTTAAAATATTTAAGAATATAAACTGAAAGTTATGGGTTGTTTTGATCTAAACAGTTAATTAATGAAGCTGAAGTTTAAATGGATAAATTAATGCAATTCCATTAGCAACTCTACTGCTTGCTTGCAGCAATTTCTTCTAATCTGCAGCATATTCTGGTTTAGAGTTAAAGCAAAGAGAGAAGTAGGAGAAAGGAGGAGTGTCAGCGGCATGCTCATTATACCGTTCATTTGGATGACACTTGCACTCTGTTCCACTCTCATCTCATCTAATCCCTGACTGTTCACTCTCCCTTTCTCCTGGTCTCCTGAAATTCACAGCTGAGCTGTCTCCCTCACATATGGCTTGCATATAATTATGCATATTCACATTTTACACTGCATTAAAATGATGAGCTTCTGGCTTCAGGCCAGCTTATTTAAATAAGACCCAGTGAACTTGGAAAAGAAAGGGGTGGGGGTGGGGAAGAGAGATAGATAGAAAAGTCATATAGCAAGCAGCAGGTAGTTCTGAGAAAAAAAGAAAGAAAGAAAGAGAGAGGGAGGGAGGGAGGGAGGGAGAGAGAGAGAGAGAGAGAGAGAGAGAGAGAGAGAGAGAGAGAGAGAGAGAGAGAGAGAGAGAGAGAGAGAGAGAGAGAGAGAGAGAGAGAGAGAGAGAAAATCTACATGGTGTATTAATCAAGAGCATCTGTGAAAATGTTTAATGCGTATCTACCGGTAGTTATCTCTGACAATTCTTAAGCTATTCCCTTTTCTTAATATTGTGTGAACTATTTTCATATGTCATATTTCAGAGTATGTTTTCTACTGGCATTGGCATTATAAAAGATATCTGTCCCTTGTACATTTTATGTCTTCCTTTTTTTTTTCTTTTTTTTTTTTTGCTTTCAAAAAAGCTGTCATTCCCAAGCTAAGAGGCAAAAGGGTTATCTTGGATTGGAGTATGAAGGGTACCAAAGCTTAGCAAACTATTCAAGTCACTTAAACATATTTTGGTTTTCCAAATCTTCTGAAGTTCCAGGCTGGTACTAAAAAGAAAAGGTTTACTGAATGTAACTATTTATTATATATTATTTAACTCCAACCTAAATGTTAGGAAAATCAAAATAAAATTCCCTGTAATAATAATCTATTAAATCCTTCAAATTAATAACTCTAAAATTCTTCACAAACACTCCTATCTTCTAAATCCTGGTAGCAGTAGGCACTAAGAAGTAGCTAAACAAGATTTAGACAAGAAGAATGTTAAAAATAAAAACAGCAGGGTCCCCTGGCACCTTAAAAGCTAACAATGTTTATTGCTGCATACACTTTCATGGCTAGAGCAGTGCCAGCAGACAAATACAGCTATTTCAATTTATAAATGTGATTTACTGTTTCTTTCATATAACCTCTTTGGGCAAAATTACTTATGACAGGCAGTTTCATAATACTTCCTTCCAATATTTTAAAGAGAAAGCAGCTGGAACACTGAGAAACAGCTGGAATCTCTAGGTTGGGCTTGGTCTAAGTCTCTTGATAGAGCAAATAGCAAGGGTATTTTTAATTAATAGGCACACTAGTATAAGTGTACTGCAAAATAAAAATTAAGAAAAGGAATCCATAGCTCGTAGGATAACTTAATGATTATAGGTCACGTACATGAGCAAATTCTAGAAACAAACACTAAATAAATATTTACATCAGGTTTTACTATTTTCTTAAGGGCCCAACTGATAACAAAACCAGGAACACCTTCAACACTGGATTCTCTGTGAATTAAATTACTAGACAAACTTATGCTTATTTCTTCCCCCAATTCTTTAATATCTTCTCCTTAAATAATACTCAAATCTCCATTTTAATTGTCATAATAGTATAATACTTTTCCATGCAATCACGTATCTATTCAAAATTATTGCTGTGCACTGATCGGAAAAGTAGCTTGAAAATGGAATTTTGAGAAGCCAAATTTCAAGAAGAAAAGCATTGATCTAATTTACTTAGAGCCAGGGTGAATTATTATGCAATCTCCATGAACATGCCTTCAAACACAAACTGTTTGAAATGTGACATCTGACATAAAAAAGTTCTTGCTGATAATAGATGGATAGACTGTATTACACCAACTCTGTAATGTGGCATACATCAAAGCTCAATTCAAAATTTTAATTTTTGGTAATTAAAACATTTAAATTATTTGAGTTCGGGTTATATAAAGAATCATCTATACTCTTCTGTATCTGGGCATTTGTTAAAATGATTACAGGAGGAACTGCTATTAAGATCTGTAAGATAACCAACAATGAAATTATCTTGTTTTCAGTATTCCTTATCTATTTTTTATTTCATATTATGCTTTAAGGCTATATTTAAAATCCTCTTATCTGGAAGTAAGCACCACTGAACTTTGGAGGACTTAATTTTCAGGAGATAGAAGGATTATCCTGGAAAGCTTTGGATTTGGTTTATTTTAACTGGTTCATCTTGATTCTTTTAAAACCAATCTTTGGGGGCTTCTGATATTTATGCTGGATAGTACTTTTTTTTTTTTACTGCTAAGCTACTTGATAAATTTTGAAAAGCAGCTAAAATGCATTATTTGAGAATCACTCCCTCTATTCTCCTATCCACATTCCATTCCCCCCCAAAAAACAAAAATTAACTGTTCAAAACATTTGGAAGAGGTACTTTATACTTTAGATAAAGCACGCTCATGTGAGCACAGCATAATGCTCTGGTGTTTTAATGCAGCTATTATATCCCCTGAAACCTTTGGCATAGTTGCTTTGGCAGACTTTCTCAGTTATCTCTAGATGTTTGCACAAGTTCAACTGTCTTGGTTCACAGGCAGACACAGCCAAACTGTAGTTTATGTATGCATAGGGAAAGAGTTCAAAAGCATTTACACTAATTTTTTTAAAAATATGTAGTTGCTTCTTTAAAGAAAGATGCATACATTGAGGCAACACAGGCTTCTTTTCAGCCATACTACAGAGGAAAGTTTTGTTTGTCTGGCAGGGAGTAGTTTTAAAAATATTAAACCAGATATTTATGCTTATTAAGAACAACAACAGAAGGGCCAAGCACAAATTGTTTAGCATCTGTAATTTGATTCTTATTTTCAGACCAAAACATATTTGAAAATACAAACACAGATTCAACAAAAGATACAATGCAGACAAGTTTTAACTACCATAATTAAATGTCTGAACTGTAATATTTGTAAACATAATTACGGAGCAGATCTTTACTTGTGGCCCATTTTAATCTAGGTTTTAGTCAGTATTTGGTCAGGAGGAAGGATCTTCATCTTGGAATGGGATGGAATAGTATGAAATGGTATAGGGTTTCCTGCTTGAGCAGGCGGTTGGATAAAAAAAAAAACCTCCAACGTCCCTTACAATTCTGTTATTCTGGAATGAAATGGAATAAATGTCTTTTGGACATTTCAACCATATTGAGCCTGGCATTAATCCTTGTATTAGGTCAACTGCCAGTGATGGACTTAAAGCCTTGATGCAGATTTGATGATTGCATTTTTGCATTGGGCAAAAGAGTAGACAATTGTAAGTGTGTACTTTAATTCCCACACTTTCCCAGATTAAAGTAGGTACTTCACAGTGTTGTGGAAATTTATACTGGCAGATTCCAGCCACACTTGCAATCCTGCCACTGCTGTTGTGTAAGACTAAAATAACCAGTGTAAAGAAGCTTTCCAGAAAGACCTGAAGGGGAAAGCTAGCCTTGAACCATGACAGTCTACAAATTTAATTTCCTTTTCAATATTTGTATTAATATAAACAGTGGCAGAAAAGGTGCTGCTTACATTTATCTTTGCTATTATAAAGGATTCACCATTAAAAGAAACTACTGGGGAAATAAAATGAAATTGTAAAAGGAGACCCTCAGAACTAGCTGTTAGATTGATCTCTATCTTATTTTGATTCTCAATGTAAGAAAACTGAGGTCAATGGAAAGAAAGGAAGTACATGAAAACACTCCATGTGATTACATTTTTACATCTCTAACTTATCCTATTTATGTCTTAACCAAAATCAACAGTTCAGATATAATTAAGAATGCAGGGTAACAACTAATGTGATTTCTACTTCTGGTTAATGTTAACTATAATGTTTCTCCACATTCATACAGCATGGTTTTAACAGACAGGATTTGCTGATTATATTAAGTAGCTGTACAAGATGGGGCAAGGAATGGCACTTTAACAACCTATAGAGGTTCAATGTGTTGTGTGAAAATACCTACTGTGAGTTATAAAATAAGAGGACATGTCTCCTTATGGATTAATGATTAGATATAAATTTGGAAATAAAGATTTACCCAAAAAAGCATAAGAGGACTGTTTCTCATTTGCCACCCACATAAAGCTTTAAAAAAAACATAATGAAATTCCCACCTTCTAACCTGCATAAGATTTCCGGATTTAAGAGAAATATACAGATAAAGATTCAATAATTATTTGAGATACATCATTAGGTCACTAAGGGTAATGTGCCATCATATGCATAAGTTTCACATTAGAACAGAAGTAAGTTGTAGATTGGTTTTTCTTTCTCTTTCTGAAACAGTGGCCTCTGGTTATTAGTATAAATAAAAGAATGCCAGAATGTGTAACTACATATTATCGGATGTCCGGATTATATGGTTCTTTGAAAGTATGTCTTTATAGCTGTGGTACTATTTTTGTGTACCTATTCCGGATTGGAAGAAGACTATTCTGGTCACAATTCAGTACTGGAAGAATTGTTCTAAGACTGAGAGATTTCTGCAGAGATTTATGTGTTACTTTCTATATAGAATTCAAATGCATGTAATCTGTGTCTCACGTCATTTTGATAACTCTTGTGTTCATCAAAATTTCACTTATCTCACTTTTTGAGATATGCAGATGATATTGGTTGTTTGTTTTGAATACATCTTCTATGACACTGAGGAACAAACTAGACATATACTTCATAACTAAGCAAAATAATCTCACACAGTTTTGTGCATAAATATATAGACCAGTGTTTTTCAACCTTGGCGACTTTAAGATGGGTAGACTTCAACTCCCAGAATTCTCCAGGCAGCACGAGAAACACTGATATAGATTATATCATTTTTTTTAAACTTCAGTTTTAACTTTTAATAGATCTAATTTAATAGACATAAGTCTTGATTTTTATTGCAACTGGTCTATAATGTCGTTATTGGTGTTGTCATAATCTACGATCCTGGCTATTTGATGAATTGCCTATCTCCAGTGTCTGCCTCACTGATTTGGACAGAGTGGGGGCATTCATTTCCCCTTCAATTAAACAGTGTCATTTTGGGGACCTAGGAACCATGTCATGTTGCCTACCCGTCATGTTGTCAGTCTTTCCCTGAAATTTGGGTGGTTTCCATTTTGATGGCATTTTGGAGGCCTTAAAGACCTGGCTTTAGTCCCAGTGCCAGGGCTAGGATGATTGATGGAATTGCTGGGTACATGGTATTTGTTTTATATGTTGATCAGATTGACCAACTTTTTATTGTTTTATGTAAATTTATATGTTTATATTGCCTTGCATTATGAGCCACCCAGAATCAGCTGACTGGCACCTAATAAACCTAGAAATAATCTATAATGATACTAAAGGTAGCTAACTATAGGAAATAATAAAGTATTAAACAGGCAAATAAAACATATATGGAAATATGGCTAGAATCCTTTAGTGTCTTCTTAAAATTACCTAATTGTTAATTATCCAGTTGCTATATGTATAGAATCTTGGTGTGCTGAATATGTATGATTGTTCTGCGTTTGTGCATGTGTATGTGCAGATATGTTTGTGAAACAGACAACTGAGAAACGCAGTATAAATTGTGATGTGCCTAATTATCTACCAATAATCCTTCTGCCTCATAAAGTTATTGCACTTTTCTGGCAAGCCTCCAGGGATGACAGGGTCCTTAGCCTGATTTTATGGATTAACCTTCAGATCTCATTATAAAAATGAGCTATAAGAATTAACATAATTGAAAACTAATAAATAGTACCCCTGTCTTTCATTTCTATCACTAATGCTTTCAAACACCAACATTATGGTAATGGATAAAATAAATTATTTTTTGGATTACTGTCTTCTACGCTTTTTATCCTCCATATTATTTGAGGGGAAGGAGGGAGGGAAGAGGAGTGAGAGAGAGAGAGGGAGAGAAACAGAAAGATGCCTGTCTGTATGTGTGAGTTCTATTATGTTGGAATGATATAATTTTTCTTTAAGATTTTTACACATAATCTCTGATAAGACTAAGAAATCACCAGAGTCAAACATTGGCAGACGTCCAAGGCTTGTCAAGAGCACAGCTTACTATAAAATACTAAAAATAAAGAGATAAAATAAATCAAATCATTTCTCTGATGAAAAACAAACACAGTATTGTTACCGTGTTCTATATTTCAGGGACTTGTTTACTTTTTTTCTGATCAATTACTGAATCAAATTTATACTAAAAATGTCCAAATCTTAAAACAGTGCCAATTTTTATATTACCATTCTTCTTCCTGAATGTCAATTTTTGCATATTATTATAGAGTGCTGAAATATATGAAATAAAATAAAAAATATAGGAAATAATAATCTAACAGAATATAATGCAAAATGTACTTGAAGGAATGTATGAAGGAGTCGATCCCATCGCTATGCTAATAATTGGTGGTTTTTCTTAATTGCTGTGTTTATTTTAGTACATGTGGGGTTTTTTACATTTTAATATTTTTAGACACCCAGACTCATTTCTTGAGGTGGACAGCCATATGTCTTGATTAAATAAAGAAATAATAAAAATAAAAAATCTATTACATAGGTTCTAACAGGCTTAACTGATATCTTGGACAGAAAATAGTAATACAATCAGCGATTTTGTTAATAATTTCCCTTGTTTTTATTCCTTATTTTATTATTTATTTTAAAAGTCACATGCCCTTTTGAGGGTTGAGGAAATCATTCTCTCTTGTTCACTGCCAAGTGATATCACCGTTGCTTTTAACAGGTCCATCACCAAACAGTAATAGGACTGAATGATACAAATGAAAATCTTGCATAGTGAGAAGAGGGAAAATGTCCAAATATCCTGACAGTCAATGGAACAAGAAAAGTATATCAGTATTTTTTTTTCAGTTTCAAGTTTTTTATTGATTTTACAATATTACATTTACATATTTGAAAAGTAGCGTGGTGGCTGAGCACAGTAATTCCGTTACATTTGAATATCATCAGTACAAATCTCAAATTATTACAACAAACTAATTCCCTCTCTTTCCCCCATGATATCTACTATCATGTTCAAACCAATACAGTTCTTATTCTATTAATCAAACAAAAAATACCTTTCTAGTATTCATCAATAATCTTCAGTCTATACATATCTTAATTAATTTGACATTCCACCTTTTAGACAATAACTTAGTAAGTTTTTCTTAACTTTAATTTCCCATTGATATTTAAGTTTAACGTTTAATCTTTATCATTTCCAGGTTTTAAATGATCCCAATTTTTAAGTCTCCTATCTCACATTTGGACTAATATTTTTTTTTCTTCATTCTACTTCCTTCCTTTCTTCCTTTCCAGAAAGAGAAAAAAAATAAAAATAAACCACCAACATTTATACCACAAACCCATATACAAATTTAATTATTAGTACTTATACTTTTAAGTTTTACTTAACCTTTGTCTCAACTCATAACAATATCTTAAATTCAAATCTTAATTATTTGTAGACATTCAGATTACATTTAATATTTAATTTTTCCAAATTTTTAATTAAACACAATTCCTTTATCCCAATTGCTCATACATTCTAATATTTAAAATACACACCTTATATATAAAATATTTCAACATATTTCTAGATTTTATATGACCAAAATTTTCTTTATCTCAAATCATTACAATGTCTTGTGTTCAGAATACATATTCTATCTATTTAGATATATTCTATTTTAGATCTCATAGATCAGAACCCTAATCTTTTTCAATCTTATTCTAGCTTTTTTCCTCTGCCAGGACATTTTTCGTATTTTTGCCTTTAAATCATCAAAAAAATCTCCTTGTATTGTTGTGGCTATTGTCTGATGTTGATAAGAATGTCCAATTGATGTTTTCTTAAGAGGACTAGTTGATTTAGCCTTTATTTTTCCAGTTCGATGCAGTTGTCCCTAAGTATTTATCTTCTCTTTCATCTGTTTTTCTTGTTTATCTTCAAATTCCTTCTGGTTTATAAGAAACGTCCTTTCCTTGTTCTCTATTATCAATTTCTTTTTTGTGTTTTCTATTGTCTGTATTTGTGGAGTATCTAAGTCTTCTGTCATAACATTTGGTTGTTTCACTTTCTCTATAGAATTCTGTATAGATAATTCTTTGATTGAAGTCATAGCTTGAGTTTGTATATCCAGAGCTTGCATACGTAGAGTTTGGATCATCACTTTTAACATACAAAGAATTTGTTCCTGTACTGCCTCTGTAGAAGAAATCCTTTCCTGTTCTCCTTCCATTATAATATATTAAACTCAAGAAAAAGAAACTGACAGTCAGAAAGTCCACCAAATGGGGAGCTGAGCTGAATTTTGCAGATGAATTTTTCAGCTGAGCTGAATTTTGTATCTTATCTATTTTCAAAGATGTCAACAAGTCTCTTAGAGAATAGCAGGTTACATCTTAGAGTTAGTTGGATCTTTTTAGGTTTCCCCCCCCCTCTATTTTAAGGGGGGGAACCCAAATCTTCAATAGTAATTAGAATAAAAATCAAGGAAGAAATATATATATATAGAAAGCAGAAAGTTGCAAATCTTATAATCCACCAATTTTAGGAAATAGGATTCCAATTAAGATTTCAGTATTTTTCCAATGTTTTAAACTCCCAAGTGGTTGATAGCCGCTGTTCCTGGAGGGAGGACTAGAATTCCCCTTCCCTCACCACAGGGGGGAAAGTACTTTAGCAGCTTATGCAGGTAATTAAGTAGTTGGGATGTAAGAGAGGCAAACTTCACCCAGTCCTGTCCATGCTGCTTTGAAGTTGCCAGATGGTAGTGTGACTTCGGCTGTTTGCAGCCTAGGGACGAGCCATATTTCTATGGCCGGTCCTTTCATCCGACGGTTTGGAGGAATTGCCTATCTGAGGGGAGAGTTGCTGCTCTCCCGGGATCCAGCGAAAGCCCCTCCTTGCTGGTCGCCTCTTCAGGGTGACCCAGCGATGCGAAACTGAACGGGGGAGAGAGAGCAAGTTTCCCAACCATCCATGGCAGCTGTGTGACGAACCAGAAGTCTAAAAGTATATCAGTATTAACATCAGGTGCTTAACATGGTAAGAGGGATTGTAGTACAGTTAATTGGAGTTCAGCAATTAAATTTATCACTATCACTGATCAAACTGAATTTATCTTCTCTTGGGCTTATCTCTTTCCATGAAGTTGGCCATATTAGCTTGTTCAAAATTAATTTATTAAGACTTAAGTAAGCTTTCATGGAGGCTTCTATCTTTTCTAGGTTTGGCAACTACTTTTTCCTCACAATGAAGATCATTGTATGTATCACAATTAAGGGAATTACACAATCTTTTGCTTTTATTTTAAAGTACCATTAATATTTTCAAGAACTAAGTAAGCTTGCGATTGGAAAAAAATAAGGCAAAAGACCAGTTAAAAAGACTATATACAAGAGAAACACCAATCAAATAAAATGCATCTGGCGTATACTTGAGGCTTGACGTGAGGAGTGAAGAATGTTTACCAAACCAGACGTTTACAAAGACTAATACCTAATGTTGTATGTTATGTTCTATGATGATTGCTGCTTAATATGATCTTATGTTTAATGTTGATTACTTTAATATTGAAAAAGCGGATTGAAATTTTTATCTCAGGTTATTGAATTTCTACCTCAGGATCTTTTGTTAGGGATCATAAAAGATAAAATGTAACAGGCATATAGTTGAGGCTTGACGGGAGGAGTGAAGAATGTTTACCAAACCAGATATTTACAAAGACTAATACCTAATGTTGTATGTTGTGTTCTATGATGATTGCTTCTTAATATGATCTTATGTTAAATGTTGATTACTTTAATATTGAAAAAGCGGATTGAATTTCCAAAAAAAAAATAATCCATTCCTCTCTTTATAGTTCTAGATTGCAGCTCCCATGTAGCAATGAAAACTGCAAGTGCAGTTCCTTGAGGTGCTAATGTATAAAAGATGTCACACTTTATTGTTCACTCGATAGATTGTCAGCTTTCTGTTACCTTTCAGAGATGGCAACAGAACTGTATTTCTGTGAATTGTATGAAATCTGCCCTAATGGTGTTTTAGCCTTCATGACAATAACAACTATCTTATCCTCTGTCTGAATGGAGCAGCATTGGTGAAAACAGACAACTGATAAATTCATATACTGTATACTAGCCATAACACTCTGGTTTTGCTTCCCACTTGGCATAATATATGAGGCGAATCCCAATGACTACTAGTCAGGGTTGGACTCAGCATTATGTATGCATCAATAAATGATCATTAAGAGAAACAATGGCTTACTGTGAAATGTGAATTCAGCCACTATTTCCTTCCACTGTTTACTTTATATGTTGAGATACAGGCAGTCCTCGACTTATGATCACAACTGAGCCCAGAATTTATGTTGCTAAGTGAGAAATTTGTTAAGTGAATTTTGCACCATTTTACTTTTCTTGTCACATTTATTAAGTGAATCACTGCAATTGTTAAGTGAATCTGGCTTCCCCATTGACTTTGCTTGTTAGAAAGTCACAAAAGGGGACCACATGATTCCAAGGATGCGGCAACCGTCATAAATATGAACCGGTTGTCAAGCATCTGAATGTAAATCACATGATCATGGGGGATGCTGTAATGGTCGTAAGTGTGAAAAATGGTCACAAGTCACTTTTTTCAGTACCATCATAACTTTGAACGGTCACTAAATGAACTGTTGTAAGTTGATGACTACCTGTATCACCTGTTTAGGACAGATTGCATTTGCCATTTAAAAATTAGGCATTGTTGCCCTGTCCCCCAAACAAAATATGAATCTAGAAAATGTTTTCTACATTCACTCATTGCAAACCTGGGAATTTGGCAGTGATCTTCCTTACTTTTTGACAAGTAATTTCTTTCTCCTCTCATATTACACACATGGATATAAACAGACACTCTCTTGACAAAAAGGTTTCCTGGTCACAGCCCAATGTAAGTTATGAGACACAGAATGTGTTCTATATAAAAATAACTGTACCGTCTGCATAGACTGTATCCTATCCAGGTTTTTTGTTGATTAATTATGATCCTTTGGTGAGTAAAAATAGTTGAAAGTCTGATGGGAGTTAAAATTACAGATGATATGAATAATCACCTGTAATATTGTCATTTGTTGCAGTATTCAGCAATCAAGTAAAATTTCATCGTAACAATGAAACTACTAAGTGCTGCTTCTCATGGCAATAGACAGCCACATTTTTTAAAAAATCTTCATCTGATTTTAAACATCCAGCTGTCTGTTCTTTTTGCTGACTTCCAGCACTGAGGGATCCTTGGTGAGCTTAGTTGTTTTCTTGCAGATGTTTCATTACCCAAACTAGGCAACATCATCAGTGCATCATCATCGTCTCCAAGAAAACAACCAAGCTCAGAGAGCACCAAAGACCCTTCATTTCAATCCCAAGCTACAAATATTCTCCTTTATTACTTCCAGCACTTTTGTTCTCCCTCTTTCTATGGCACGGGTGTCAAACTCATGACATCACGTGGCGTGTCACGATGTATCGTGACTTTTTTCCCATTGCCGGCAATGGGTGGGTGCGGTTTTGGCATCACGCATCCAGCCCGCAGGCTGGCAGTTTGACACCCCTTCTCTATGGTTAAGTGCTAAGAAAGTAATGAGGTTTATCATAACATTACTATTAAAGGCATAGGTCAGGGGTAGGCAACCTTGGCTCTTTTATGACTCGTGGACTTCAACTCCCAGAATTCCTGAGCCAGCCATGCTGAGAGGAAAGGGAGAGTTTCCAAGCTGAGCCATGCTGGCTCAGGAATTCTGGGAGTTGAAGTCCACGAGTCATAAAAGAGCCAAGGTTGCCTACCCCTAGTATAGGCTGTACATAAAATCCCTTGCAAATGTATCTCTTTTCTGAGGGAATCATCTATAATACTAAGATATTTAAGGTAGGCTTTAAAAAAAAGAAACAATAGCAAAAATGATTCATCTGGTATATATTTTAAAGGAAGGGCAAAATAATTTGTAAACAGCTCCGGACTTCAGCTTTGGATCAATGTATTCTATCAGATGTAACTAATTCCCAAGTTATAAAAACATTTTTGGGTGGATGATGCCACCCACTAGTTTCAGTAAAACTAATTGCAGATTAAAAATATTTCATGTCGCAGATTGTCACAGACTCACATAGTTTATCAACTTAAATTGCAGTTGCTACTTTAAATAAGGCTGCAACTGTGATGTATCCCATTCACTGAAAAGGCACATGGCAGGGAATAAAGCCCAATCTGCACTTCTGAAATGTGCCCAAGATTTAGAGATGATGACTGTTCTTTCAAACATTAACGGATTTTTGAGAGTGAACTTTTATTTATGTATTCAGTTTGCCTATGTGTTAAATGTTGGGCTGCTTTTCATAGCAACGACCTCACTGATTTTATTATTCTGTTTGTTAAATGGACATTTCCAATCATAGGAGGGGAAAAGAATCAGGGAGAATTTTGCTAAACTGGGAAATGGCATCAAACCATCTCTGTAAATGTCATTATTATTTGGGTTAATTTAGCCTTGTAGAAACCACAATAGTTTTTGGCACATAAAATGCCATTTTTGTTTCGTTTCTTTTGTTTCTTCTGGCAGCTTTGGTTGTGGAATATTACAGAAAAATGTGCACTACTCTTTTTATCTGGTGGGAATATAGTGTAATATTTAATGCATATTTTATATCAATATATTCTGCTTTATTTCAAAATGCAACTATATTACAAAGGCATACAAAATGTAATAACTTATGTGAAGTGCAACATCCTGAAAAGTGGTAACTCTAAATTTATTAATGACATAAACCATTACTCTTATTTTTAACAGAAATCAAAAATCCAGAATCAGCTAACAAAGTTCTTATTCTATTTTTTCTGTATAGCATTTATTAGTTTCCTATAGAAGGATAACAAAAAGTAGTAATTGACATAAAAAATAGTGCATAGCTTTCAGCTATAATAAGCATGTAAATAAAAAAATTCAAATTGTGTCTCAGATTCTTCACTTCTATTCCCACAAAACCATAATTCCTATGCTGTCTTCTTTATCAGCCTACCTAAATAATTTTTAGTGACAAACTAGACAACCCATGACTTTTTGGATCATCCTTTCAGAGATATTTCCTTACCTAAACAGAGAAATAGAATGACCACAGGTGGGAACAGAACCAATTTCTAATTTGTTGCTGGCTTCCCCAGTGACATGCTTGTGTGAAACTGGCAGGGAGTTTCGTAATCATTCTTCTTTCTCCTTAGCTGATGCCACTTTTCCAAGAGGAAGGGGAACAAAGGGAATTGTGGACCGCAAGAAAAACTACACCCCTTTTCCTCATCCTGGCATTTTCCCAAGGTCCCCCTTCCATCTTTCCTTGTGCCACACAACCTACAGGTTTTTTAAGAAATATGAGAAAATGTGGTGGCATTGAAGTGGCCACAGCTTCCCCAAATTTCATTCCCATCAGAGTCATAGATCTCAACAAGTTAGCCCACTTCAGCTACCTTGGTTTAATAATTATTGTCCTATACTTTCCAATTTTGCCCAACTGAAGGTTACAAACAAGCAGACATGAGAGTTTTGGTAGACAGATAATAAGCATGAAACTTAGACAA
This sequence comes from Bothrops alternatus, assembly GCA_034064705.1. Lineage (NCBI taxonomy): Eukaryota > Metazoa > Chordata > Lepidosauria > Squamata > Viperidae > Bothrops > Bothrops alternatus. Next base: position 401,805 of record JARGCV010000143.1, read on the forward strand.
TATTTTAATCATGAATGATAGGCGTAAAATATAGGCAATAGCAGGCATGAAACATAGATAATTATGACAGTCACTCATACTCTAATAACCTCACACAACAAATATTACAACATACTCTATATGAGGTTGCCCTTGAAGACCACTTGGAAGATCAATTCATCCAGCAGTGTCAGCAATTATGAGCTAATGAGGTTAATGAGGGCTTAACTGACCAGGTTTTTAATTTACTATGCTAATATTTTTTTTCAATTTATGTATGTCCTCAAACATTCCTGATTATTCATGGCCTTTATCTTAGTTTTGTAACCTAAAGGCATAAACATTTATATAATGAAACATTCACCAACTGGTAATTTCCCTGATACAATTGGGAAATTAACAGTAATATCTATGTTAGTGAGTATAGGGGGCTTAATAATCAAGTGCATGAATGAACTTAACAAAAGGGAGACCAGTTTATGAGAAACCGAGCTTTTCATGATGAATCAGATTGGTAAATATATGTCCTAAGAACACAGATGCGGGAACTATAGTATTTGTAATGTAGTACACATTACAAATACTGTAAATGTTTGATCTAATGTAAAGAAGCATAGAGCAAAATAAGCGTAGGATATTAACAGTTTTAGAATAACCATAACTATTTAAAAAACTGTTTTCAGAAATTATGCCTGTCACAGTCCACATCCACACAGCCTTTAAAGCAAAACAAAACAAAACACCTTTCCTAATATTCATCTGCCAATGAGAGTCTGGCTGTAGAAGAATCTGACTAAATCTCAATCTTGAACAAAAAAAAATAAAATGAGACCAACTACATCATCTTTAACCACCAAGGTCTAGGGAACACTCTGCTGAAAAGATGATGAAGAGGTTTTTTTGGGGGGAACCTTCTGTTGTGGAGTAGAGGGGGAGAGTTTGGCAATTCTAATTCAGCTGTTTTCAGTCTTAGATTTTACTTTATATTTAATGATTATGCCAAGTATCAATTACTCTATCCAGATAATTAAGGCAATATGTAGATTTAGATGTTACTTTGAATCTCTCTTAAAGTGTATTATTTTCTAGAGAAATATTCTGTTTATCAAATTGTGAAATATCCCTGTAAAAACTAAGGTTTTTCAAAAGTTTATAACTCTAGTTGTTTCTGGGGAAATAGTTTATGAACTTCCCTTCTAATAAGCACATAATAAGATTTTGTCATGAGCAGTTGAGCAAACTATGTCCTGTTCCACAGCCTAATTAGTATACAGTAGCAATATTATTGTCATTACTTTTTATACAGCAAATGGAAAACATGCTGTAATATATTTTTATACAGTTCATCAAATGGATATAAAAACTGGCATGTGTATAATTAAGCAGCTGGATCACCAATGACTGTGACAAAAACTACTTTCTTAAAACTATAAGATATGTATTCAGGCTTTGGCTTCAGTGCAAATTATGGTTGTTCTCAGGACAAATGACTCAGTGGATCATCTCAGTTCCAACCACATTACCTTGTAAAGTTAAATGTACTAGTTTTACTGGCATCTACTTTCTGGTAAAATTTCATTCACGGACAATAATATCTTTTTAGGCCATACTACTTAGGTCCTAAGTAGTGTAGAATCTTAAGGCTGTTAAGCTATATAAAAAAACAATATAAGGAATAAAAAACAGTATTCCTGGAAAAGATGAAAGCCTCAGCCTGCAGTTTAGAATAATATTGTAATAACGACCTCCCAACAATCTTTTTTTTTCTCCCCATCTTCCTTATTGAAATTTGGAAGGTAGTATGGAAGGCACAGCATAAGAGCAGCTCTTCCACATAAAAATATAAAATATTCTTATTTTATAAGGATATAAATATGTCAGCCTACATATATTTTCCATTTACATTGCACATTCATTTATCTATTCACAGTAACATTTCCTTATGTTCCTCCCTGCAGTTCCTCAATGCCTTCTCCAACTCTGCTTCAGGCAGTCTCCATTCCTTCAGTGCAGATATTTAGGGAGAGTGAAAGACTGCAAGAGAAAGAGGAAACATCCCCACTGTCCTGATGAAACTATTCCATCAATAAAGGTACTGCTAACTAAATGACCATTGTGCTTCTTTCAGGTTAGGATTACACTGTTATTTGTCTTTCAGTGGCCCTAATAAAAGTTTCATTTTACGAAAAACTAATCAGAGAGAAAGGAATGTGACATGTAATTTTGAATATAATTAGTAAGAAGAAGACTACTGAGTGATTAATTGATACTATTTATGATAATTAACTACATCTATTATTCATAATAATAGTAGTAGTAGTAGTAGTAGTAGTAGTAGTAGTAGTAGTAGTAGTAGTAGTAATAAAGTTGGAAGGGACCTTGGAGGTCATTGAGTCCAACCCCCTGCTCAGGCAGGAAACCCTACACCATTTCGGACAGATAGCTGTCCAGTCTCTTCTTAAAAACTTCCAGTGTTGGAGCATTCACCGCTTCTGGAGGCAGGTTGTTCCACTGGTTAATTGTTCCCAGATAATATGCTGTTTGCTGAATATTGAAAATGTTAGCTTGGAAAACCCCAACCCTAATCCAAACCCCAATCCTAATCCTGACCCCATTTTATCCCCAACCCTATTAAAACTAATAAAATTTATATTAAAAAAAGTTTCATTTTACAATCCAATCATGTATGGTAACCTTCCCCAATCTACACAACTTGGTCTTCAACTCCATAATCTCCCAGTCAACACGGCTATTGGTGAAGGCTGCCATATGGAATCTTAGTTACTAAACTGGCTATTTACACTTTTTGTTGCTTTTTCAAACATGTATTGTTAAAACCTTCAGCAGATTTAAAATAATCTTCATATATTCCTGAGAATGATTACAGAAGGGAAGCCAGGCTTACTACAGTCTTTTCCCCCTTCATTTCTTAAATGTATATTAATGTGCTAAAATACAAGAAAAAATATTTTTCTTGTCTGATTGCTATCTCTACTAATAGTTAACTGACTTATTCAGTTGCTTTGTAATATAGTTGTTCACTACCTCTCCTCTCCATGCATTTTTTTTTCCAATTTGGGCATCATTTTCTTTATAAAAATAAATTATTCAGCGCTATAAAGTGAAAAGGCAACGTACACTGTAAATGTTATTTGTATAATAAATATTTAATGTTTCTAATAAAAATGGTCTTGCCTTTTATTTTTGCAGAATCTATCTTTCTTCATTTAACTTAATTGCTTCAATTTATATTGTATAATGAGCAATAATGAGTTTATGGAGTTTCCTTTTTCAATAAAATGACTCTGGTTGAAGTATCATTACACTTATCAAAGATAAGCCTGCTTAAGTGACTCTGGGTTCACTGGGAAAAAATTAGCATGCCTAATTCACCAGATTATTCTTGTGGGATGTGCAAAAACTTTACACAGAGTCACTCTGAAACTAAGCAGCCATAGAAATATCATTAATAAATAAATATGCTTCATTATTAATATTGTTTTTAAGATTGGATTATAAATGTGTGATTATTAGCAAATTATTATGATTATTAAAATATTTTTCATGAACATATTTTATATATTATTTTGCTACCTTAAGCATCGCTTCTACCTGGATTTTCTTGGCAATCAAACAGAAAGAATAAAATAAGTTTAGGGTTATATTCTGTATGTTTAATTACTTACTATTATTTTATATGATGTTCCGTTAGTTGATAGTAATTTAACTAGTGTGCATTTATAGATATGAAATATTTGGCTGCCAGGGCAACCCTATAAATATTTAACCTTAAGTAACTCTCATTGGATACATTCAAATACCAAAAAGCCTTTTAAAAAAAATTATAGTCATAACTGTAACACAGCTAGTTGAGAAAAGATTCTGGTGACTTTGCATACATAGTATAATTTTACCATACAACTTAATCATATGCAATTGTCCACAGAGAACTAGTTTGGTGCAGTGATTAAGGGCCCAGGCTAGAAACAGGCGACTCTAATCCCTAGACCTGCCTTAGGCCCAAAGCCAGCTGGACGACTTTGGATTAGTCACTCTGAGCAACAGGAAGAAATCTTGCCAAGGAAAGTGCAGAGACTCATCCAGGCATTTGTCAGGAGTCAAGACTGACCCAAAGGCACAAAATCAAAATAAAACAACACATAGACCAGGGGTTCTCAACCTTGGCAACTTTAAGACTTGTGGACTTCAACTCCCAGAATTCCTCAGCCAGCAAAGCTGGCTGAGGAATTCTGGGAGTTGAAGTCCACAAGTCTTAAAGTTGCCAAGGTTGAGAACCCCTGACATAGACACACACCTGTCCATAATAAAAAGCCAATATGAAAGCATCACTATTCACAAGGATTTAAATGACATAGTTTGGAAAACAAAAATTCAATATACTTATCCACAAGGGGAAAGCTTTTGGGGCTGGGAGTTTGACTGAGTCCCTTGGGCTGACATGGTTCCAAACTTAAACTAGAAGTATAACATTTTTACATCTTAAGTGTGTGTTCATGTTTATTTTTATTTTTGATGTTTCTACAGTGTGTTTTGGTTTTAATCTTTGTTCACCACCTAGAGTCACTGTACCGTGAGATGGGCAGCTAGATAAACTGTACAAAACTGTACAAAATATATTGATTAAAACTGCCCACCATTAGTTGCTAGGGAAATTCATTCCTATTTATGCTTCTGGCAAGGTATTTTATTGCTATGTTGTATGTTGCCTATAGCAGTTCTCTTTCCTTTTTTCTTTACGTTAATTCGGCCTTTGCTTATCTAAGGGTTAAGCTAAGGCTTATCTAAGCCTATCTTGATTTATTCATTAGTAGGTAATCATTTGATACTTAAACAACTGTTAAAGAAAGTTTAGGATAGCTCACTGTGTTGTCTAAATATGCTCATTGAGTCAATTAGTTACATATAACTGAAGCCTAAAATTAAGATATATATCACAGTCATGTAGACAGACCTTGAAACTCAAAAGCAAGTTGCCACCAAATGGTAATTTTTAATATAACAATAAAAATATCAAATATATAAATGAAGAACAATCCTGTCAGCCATATTTAATCTTAAATTGATTTAAATATTATTTTAATATATTAATAAATATCTATAACTGCATTACATTTAATACTATTTTTTCTGACTCTTCTGGGAATGCACGCCACTAAGTACGAGCCTCAACTCACAGAAGTTACTCATCCATGATCTTGACCATCACTGAGGAGGAAATGCCCTTTGATGCTACTGACATAATGTTATGAGAGTTGACTAGTTTGGAGATATATTGGAATTCAACCATTTGATGTATTATTTTATCTGTTTTGCAAAAAAAAAAACCTCTAAAACAAACTGTATTCTATAATGAGAACTGATCTTTCGGAATGAATACTGTCAAGTAGCTCAGCTTGGATGCTCTTCAGGTTGTAAAATCATGATCATTGGTTCACCTTTCATGAACAATTTGCACAGCCCTATTTTTCAGGTAGAACTTTTTTTAAAAAAAAAACAACAAACCTGTGAAATGGAAAAGTCATAAAAATGATGTGATGACAATTGAATGTTAAACAGCTGAGTCAATAGTTATTTGTTGTTATACACAGTAGGAATGCACACTCTCTTAGGAGATGGAGAAATAAATCTCTTCTTCAGAAATTTAAAAATTATAAATGTTTGTTCAAACAACATATTCTTCTGATGACTTGAAAAGAGAACTATTTTCTGAAGACTCCCAAAATATTTCTACAAACATTTTTAAATTGAAAAGATCTGAAATTGTGTATATTGTACAGAAAACCAATAGTAAAATTAAATAGTAACTGCACAAAAAGTAAATACTGAGGCAACCATAAAAGTAGTGTGAACAATTTTGTTTTTGGTGCATAGAGGTGCAACCATCCAGAAAACAACAAACATTAAAATCAACTATTTCTTTTTAAAGGCTATTCATAAATGAGCTCATCTGCTTATCTCATATTTTATTATAATTAACCTTGAAAACATAAAAGAACTGATGTGTGAGCTACAAATGTTAATTTATTATTTGGCTTATTTAATTGTATAGGTTAGTGAAGTATGAACACAACGAGGCCTACATGGATACAGCTGTACTGTTTATGATTGCCCTAGAGGGGGGGAAATGTCAAGACAATAAAAAATATTGCCAATAATGTCTACATACAGGAAATTTGTGCATTCTCTGTGCAATTTATTGGCTCACATATTTTGTTTAAACTGGCCCACAGATATTCAACTTCCCACTGAATTCAGGGTAGCCATGTAAGTGGTTTGCCAATATACAAAAATAAAAATCAGATCCCCAATCCACTGTGATTCTGCAAACTGTTTCATTTATATGATATTCTTCGATAATTGCTGTATGAGATGTTGCTTTTTATCAGATGGAATCTTTATCCTAAAATACACATAATACCAGCTATGCTAATTATAAGTAAATTGCATTGAACGTGCCATAGTGATTTGTTAGAGGATAAGGTGACCCCAGAAACAAAGCCTTATCCTTGGATTGTCATGTTCCTGGCTTTTCCAGCAGGAGTAACTTCTAAGCATGCACATGCATGCCAAGGTGACTTCTGGAGGACCTTAAGGCAGCCGTCCAAGCTTTCAATCAGCTGCTTCATGACTTCAAGGAGTAGAACTAAAAGATGCTGCACTTGCCTTGAAAAAGCACTAAATCTAATAAAATTAGATTCCTCACCTATTTCAACTTTCAGGGATCAAAAGGAGAGAACAGTACTGTCTTGAAAAAGATAAAAATAATAAACTATTCCATAACATTTTGCCTTGGCTGGCATGATTGAACAGCTGTTAAAATCACATCATTATTCTCTCCAGGGCCAGGCAATATTGTCATATAACTAGATGATGAAGACATTTGCTTAGAATAAGACCGACTGGATTTGTCCCTCAGAAAGGAATACTGTATGTAGAAAAATAATCCCTTTGAGTAAGATGAAACAATCTCAACTAAAGCAAAACAGGTGGAACATCAACGTTGTATAATTTTGGGAAACAGAGGGAGAAAATGTTCTTATCTGACAGGGCTAGCAAATCTCATATTGCTCCTGAATGAAGTAGTGTCATTTGAAAGTACAAACTAGATTTCCTTATATAACATAAAATAGCTCAGAAAGCCCTAATAATTATTCTGTCTGGGCGTTTCAGATCAAACAGATTTTGGACAGCTATCAAAATGCAGCCTCCTGGAAGCTTTTATTGTAATTAAATTCATTAAGTGAAGATATTAATAGAAAATGTAATTTGTCATGTTTCAGAAAAATAAGATTAAAACAAAGAGCTTTTTAAACTGACAGGTAGGTGGCCTGACCCAGCAATTCCACTTTTACGAAAATTCTTTATATATTAAATAAATACACTGGAATTTGTGTAGATTGCTAAAAAAAAAAAAGCATTAAAAATACCAAAAAACAACAAGAACTTGACTACTTGGGCTTAAATTCTTTGTGCCTGTAGTACTATTCTGAATAACCTGATAACGAAAAGTGACAGAATAAACTTCCTGGTAAATTATCATGGCAACTGTCATGGAAAAATGAAATGTGTTTTCAGACAAGTATTAGGAAAGCAGGTAAAACGTGAATTGCTGTACTGAAGCAAAGAAATATGTTAGTATACTTTTTAATCTGACTATACTGACATGTGATCTACTATAATAAAAATAAAAAATAATAAAACTGTCATATATTAGTTTACAGTCCTTTTGTTTGTTCTTTGCTCCAGCTGGCAAAGCATGGATTTTGGCTGCATTTATATCCACATAGTTTGTGCAGCTTTGTTTTAAAATACTTGGCTCAAAGAGTGTAAATTACAGCTATTACAGGGGGCTTAGAAAGGCGTCTTAGGTTGTTTTGTAAAATTTTGTAAAGTAAAAAATTAAAATATTTCCCCACTGGACTTCAAAGCCCTGAGTCCAGGCAACCCTGGTTCCTCCATCAAGCTGATATTATAATTATCTATTCTAGACAGATATCTCAACTACTATGGTTAAACGGCCATCTATCTGAAGAGCTATGCTTCTTTGCTTCAGCTGCTTCCATTGGCAGAGATATCTCATATCACACAGTTTTTAATCTACATTTTCCCATTCCTATTGGGTTACTAACCTTTTCCTCAGCTTTTCCTAATAACTAGGACCATACATAGAAATGTGAAACTGAGACTTCCGGTTCCGGATCGCAGCGCCTCTAGCCGCACGGGGAGGCTTGTCTCCTCGTTCGGCTAGTTTCCCTCTGCCGGTAGACCCCTGCGGGGGTCGAAAGTCGCGCCTGCAGGGCACGACTACCGTCGACGAGGCTGTGCTCGGCTACAGAGGAGCGGCGGCTCCTCTAGCTGTCCGGGCTAACTCTGAGGGCCGACGGAGCAGAAGACCGGCCATAAAATGGCCGATCACCTAGCTGCACCAACTGCAAGTCACAAGAACAACTAAGCATGAAGAACCACCGTGGTGAATCCGGGTGAGACCTTTCCTTCCCTCGCTATCTTGACTTTTCCTGTAAAGAGTTTCTATTTTCCCTTATTAAGAAAGCAGCAGCTGCCTATATGTGGAAAGAAAAGCTAAAAAGAAAAGGATTAATTTTTGTGTGTGTGGTTGTTGTTTTTTACTATTTGACTGCTGTGGGGTGAATTTCAGGGGAAAAGAAGGAAAAAAGAGACATTGTTACTTTCCTTTCTTAATTTGATAATGTAGAAGACAGTTTTTGTTGATTTTTTTTAAAAAAAGAAAGAAAACTTTCCTTTTTGTTCTTTCTTTAACTTGATTAACTTGGAAAAAGAAGAAGAAGAAGAAAAAGACTTTATAGTCCACTGAAGACATCTGGTGGTGAAAAAGCGAAACTTTAACTGTATTTCTCCCTGTTATCCGAAGAGGATTGGATTTATGTGATAATAAAAGAGAAAAGATAACTGAACAGCTGGGTGGTGAAGCTGGCTATTAGACTTTTGGAGGCGGATATTTGTGGATTTTTCTTAAGTAGTCTCTAATAAAGGAATAGGAAAAGCTACCACCAACATTGCTGAAAGTTATTCACATCTTGACTATGATTTAATACTGGAAAAAATATTAGAAGTTAGAGAAGATTTTAAAACGTATTGGAAATCTTGGAGAAAATCCAAAGATGCCACCTTGGAATCTTACATTGACCCTTTAATAATGAATCAAGTTATGGAAAAAGGAATAATAGAAGATGAACAGAATAATCCTGAACAGAACTACTTACAACTTAAAGAGACAGAGACACTATTCTTACAACCTAATTGTGAATCTGCATTGAGAGAAAATGTGGAAACCACTGAATAATGCTACGCGTTACCTACAATTGATGGACAATTTTGATGACCAAGAAATAACTGTAATTGACTCAACTCAACTACTAAAAATAACAAAGATTGATACCCAGACACAACTTTTCAGAAATTACAATAAAGAGGAAAGGGAAAGAAAATTTGTTTAGTTTGAATTTGTTAGGAATCCTCGTAATCAAATCTTGAGGTTTGATAACCGAAAAGCCTTACTATGGGAACCAAATTGGCATAGAAAGAAAGCTAGAGTCAGGTTTAAATGTGACACAAAATGTTATTTGACGGGTTAAACGGCTTTAGAAATTGTGTCTGATTTAACGACGAATGAAGGATGTAAATTTACTGTTACCATGGTTGATAATTATTTGAGGGAGTAAATCTTTCTAGAGGACAAAAAGACCTTATAGAAGTAGATTGATGAAATGATTGAATATATCTAGTAAAAAAGGAAAAAAATGGAAATGGTTTTTTTTATTTTTTTATTTTTTTTTACTTATACAGTAATTTTAAATTTGATAATCATGTTGTAATAGAGAAAAAGAATATGTCTGATTTAATTAGGAATGAAAGATGAGAATTTCCTGATATTATAGTTGACAAGTATTTGAAAATATAAACTTTATTAAGGCCTTAAAAAGATTTTTTTATAGATGTAGATTGATGAAATGATAGAATATATTCTTAAAAATAGAACTGTATTTGTTGGACCTATATTATTATTTTAAATATGATAACTATGTTGTAATAGAGAGAGAGGAAGAGCTATTTGTGATAAGGGAAAAAAATCTGTCTCAATGAACGATTTTGTATTAAGGATACCTGAAATCACAATTATATACTTACTAAAATGTAGTTGGAGTATGACAACTGTAATTAGTACAGCCTAAAAATAGGATATACGTAGATTATAATTGCATGTGTTTGATGACTTTTGTAGTTGTATAAATTTTAATAAGCAATACCATATTCAATTTGAGCTATATTTATATGACTTTGTCTTTGAATGATTGGATATCCTGATCATCATGTTGTGTCCCAAGCTTTTGGGGAAAGATGGGAAAAATCAGTAAAAAAAAATTTTTTTTTAAAAAAGAAATATTTACTGAGAAGATTAAAATAGAAATATTAATGTATAATACAGATAGGGAAATTTGGAGAGAGGAGTTGCTCGGACATTAGCCCTGAACTGCATCTGAAGAGGGATGAGAGGGAAGAAAGGAGAGGAGAGAGGAAAGAGTGAAGGAGGGGAGAAGGAAGTAGGAAGGTTGGAGAAGAGGAGAAGTGGAGAGAAAGGGAAGGAGAGGGGTAGGGTAGAGGGAAGTAGGGAAGAGAAGAAAGGAAGAAAGAAGGTAGAGAAGAAAGTGCGGTGAAAGGGGAAATGGGCGAGCAACATCAAAAGTTACGTGTAGGTATTTATCTCATTTCATTAAAAGTATTGTATATACGAACGTAAAAGAATGTAGGGTAACATCTCATAAATATCATGGTATATGTATCGGGGAGAGTTTGGTATGAAATTGACAAAGTCTTAAAATAGGTTTAACAGAAATTTATGACAGAAATGGAATATATTAAATTTATATGTTTTTGTTTTTTGTGTGGGTGAGGGAAATAGAAAGATGAAAGTGAATGTATTAAGTTGAGCTGTTTATGTATGTTTTTATTTTGGAATTTTTGTTTACCCAATCACCACGGTGTGTTTTAAGCACCTATTGTTAAAATCATAAAACCAATAAAATATTTTTCAAAAAAAAAAGAAAGAAAGAAATGTGAAACTGAAAACATCACTGCTCACTTCTTTTTTTGTTAAAATCTGCTAGGGCCAAATTCCTAAATCATCTAGCTTTTTTGAAATTATGAACAACAATTGCTTTCTAAATAAATTCTGGAGGAATGAACACTGATTTTTTAAAGAAAGAAGACCCCATAATATCTCTTAATAAAGCTATTTTTTGTGTCTGCTCAAACATCCTAGTAGTGATTATTAAAGCTCTTTAGTGAAAACATTCAACTGTATTAAAACAACAATCCCTTATATTTTTAAATGAATAGCGATTGTTCTCACATTATTTCTTTACTGATTTGGTAGAAGTTTGCCCTCTCTCAATGTTAATTTCAGTCAAAGAAGAATTGACTGTAAATCATTTTAACTATAGCAAAGTCAGAGACAGGCCCTGTTTTCATTACTTTTGGATTTTAGCACACTCTGTGAAAACTCTGCATGTTTAGGACCTACATAATATGATCAGATTCAGTCACACACTGAGACATCAGGACCCCAGAACTGTTAGGCATTTTGCATCTTTTCCAATAGTAATGCAATCAATCTAGCCAAGATTACCAAATGTTTCTAAAGCCAATTATCTTAGTAGTTTAATGTTTTATATACTTTTACCACTATATTCTTTAGATCTTTCCTGTTCAGCAGTATCTCAAAAGTCTATAATGTTTCTTTTTTTAAGAAAAGAAGTATTTAACGCTCAGGCAATTATTTCTTCCATCTCATAAGCATGCATCATAGATTACTGTTGTTGCTGCTTGCTTTGTTAGGCATGCATTAATGCACTAGGGGATCTGTAATTTATTCACAGTATTCTGTAAAGACTCTTTTCAAGGAAATAAATATTGGAAAGAAAAAATATAGTTCTCTTTATAACCATTCTCAAAAAGAAGTCTCTTAACTATTACTTTATTATTCAATACTTTATTCTGAGTTTTGCTTGTATCTTGCTCTAATGCACCCCATTTTAAGTCATTAATAGATTTTCTCTTAAAGTCTATAATTGGGATGGTGACTATTGTTAAGTTTGGATAGTCCATATTTAAAAAAGACATTTATTTTGTAAATTTCTGTATGTTGTTAAAACTCATGACATGATTTTTTATATTGCTATAAGGCTGATGGAAGCAAATTTGTCCATTGCAATTTTTTAATAGCAGCCATTCCAAGCCATGAAAATATCATACAGAGTTGTAAGGTCCTAATTAATATGGAAGGTAACATAATCAAGAAAATAGCAGGAATTCTTCATGTAGCCAATTTGGTCTAGTCACGGCTGAGGTATCAGGCTAGAAAGCAAGATACCACGAGTTCAAGTCCCATTTTAGCCATGAAAGCTGGCTAAGTCACCTTCCCTCAGCCCAACTCATCTCATAGGATTGTTGTTATGGGTAAATTAGGAGGATATGTGTGGGATATGTTTGTTTCCTTGAGTTATTTGTAAAAATAATCAAGGTGGGAGGGATGGGGGAAGAGAGAGAGAGAAAAAAACAACCCAACCATATATGCTGCACCTGTATGTCTGGAGTGCTTGCAGTGAAGAACAAATCACTACTCTATTGCAGAACATAAATCTGGATTCAGTCCAGAATCCTCAGATTTCTTCTGAGCTGGCAGTTGCAATAATATGTAGCTACATTTCCATCTACATTAGTACATACATTTGTATATGAAATAGCTTCTTTTGTTCTTTTTTGAATAACCCATTTTCCTTTTCTTTTTATCAATAAACAAACTGGCAATTTCACCTACCTATATCACATTCTTGCACATCTCCACATTCCCTTTTTGAAGCTGACTTGCAAATTGTTTTCACTTGCTTCCACCACAAAAGATTGAGAAAATGCAGAACAAAACAAAACCTTCTTTTATGGCACCACACAGAGTTACTACCATACTGCTCTTAGAGGAAAATCCTCTCGCCATCCTTGCACACAAAGGAAGAAAATAATAAATTGCTAGCACTCCCATCTTGCACATTTTTAATTCATGCTGTATGCATCTGTTTAATCTTATGCAGAAAAAAAATCCAAGCAATTGCTACATTGCAAAACCACCAAGACATCTTTTCTTTAAAAATGTATGAAATAATAACATGCAACTGAAGCCAAGTTCTCGCCAATGGATACCAAACTGTCCACAAGCCCTAAAATGATGAAACATTGCAAGAAAAAAAACCCCTTTGCTCCTAGTTTCTGATCAACAGATATAGAACTAGGAAGAAAAAATGATTTTCTCTTATCCACAGCTGCCATTGGAAGACTGCAGAGCTGTGCAGCTTTTATAGTCTGTGCAACAGACTATAAAGACTACATATACGAAGATGTTCCTAGTCTCCCAATTAACAAAAATACTATTTTGCCGGTCAAAACAAATGGGAGGAAAAATTACCTCTTCCTGTATCTTTTCAAATGCAGTTCACATGGAGTACTTATTGAAATACCGGTGAAAACTATTTCTAACAGGATCTTACTTTCAGAACTACTTATTTTATGGTCTCGGTTCTAACTTTATTGATGCTATTTCATCCAGTCACCGCAGAAAGAAAATAAATGCTATTTTCCCATTTATTTTATGGTAACATTAAGGAAAATAATGTTTTATGGGTCTTTATTCAAAAGTCCAACAATGTGATATACACATTCTACTGCGTCATAGAGCGAGGCACAGTGGCTTAGTGGTTGAGACTCTGGGCTTCTCAGCTGGAAAGCCAACAGCCCAGGTTTGAGACCTGAGTGCCACATGACAGGGTGAGCTCCCATCATTGCCCCAGATCAGGGGTAGGCAACCTTGGCTCTTTTATGACTCATGGACTTCAACTGGCTCAGGAATTCTGGGAGTTGAAGTCCACGAGTCATAAAAGAGCCAAGGTTACCTACCCATGCCCCAGATCCTACCAACCTAGCAGTATGAAAGCATGCAACGTGAGTAGATAAATAGGTACCACTTTGGTGGGAAAGTAACAGCGGTCCATGATATCATACTGGCCACATGACCTCAGAAATGTCTTCAGATAGTGCTGGTTCAATGACCTTGAAACGGAGACGAGCACTGTGCCCTATAGTCGGCAATGACTAGCGGAGTAAAATCCTCAGAGACCTCTTTTTTTTTTTACTGCATCATTAATGAGAGAATTTTTTTTTAAAAGGGCAATAATCTTATTTAGCAATATCCAACCCATGGGTCATCATTTAAGAGACACTTCCTTTCCTAAGCAGAGAAACACAATGACTATGTGCAGGCAAAAAAAAAAGAGAGAGAGAGAGAGAGAGAGAGAGGGAGGGAGAGAGAGAGAGAGGGAGAAAGTGTGTTGAAAGTCACTTTCGGCTTTCTACCAGATTCCCCATTGACTTAGTTTATGGGAAGCTGGAGAATTGAAAATCAGGATTATGTGACCTTGGCCAACTGTGGCAAGTCTCTGGATTTTCTACGCATTGTTTAAGTTAGCAGGTTTACCTTGATTCAAAAATGTCTGTGCTGTGGTTACACTGATTACAAACACTAGGACATACAGTAGATAACCCGACTATATATTTCTGCCTTTCCAAATAATGTGAGATTTCTGAGCTGGATTATTAAACTGTCATTTGACTTCCCAGCCACATTATATAATACAAGCAGCATAAACATTACTGATTGCTATAAACAGTATTAGCCAGAAAATACAGATGTAAAGGATATGGCCTTTTTCACATTATTTTTGAGTCAAATATTAATAAATAGCAAAGAGCTCCCTAGGGTTATTATTCTGCCTTCAAAAACATTAACTGTGTTATAGAAACAGATTACAGGTAGTTATCAACTTACAACCATTTACTTAGTGACCGTTCAAAGTTACAACAACAGCAAAAAAGTGACTTATGACTGGTTTTTATATTTACAACCATTGCAACATCCCCATGGTCACGTGCAGTGCTTATTTTGTCATAGAACGCACTGGAATGGAGTTCTGGCACCTTTTTTCAAAGGATTTTCCAAGTTTTAAACCTAACTTTTTGAAAATTTGATATTTGGTCCACATGGGCTTGAATCGCCCTGTTCAGCATAGCAGGTTGGCAGCAAAATCATTAAAACGGTGCATGTGGGATGCTTGGGTGTCGAGTCTGATGCATGCGTGCTTCGTCTGCGCTGGTTGTGATGGTGCTGCTTGGCTTGTGGCAGTGCTCGGCTTGTGATTGGTCATGTGGTCGTGCGCTGAGTGCTTACTGCAGGCGGCGACCATTATGTTTCGTTACACAACTGATGTGTGTGGGCATGTGTACAGTGATGGATTACATGCGAAAGGTCAATAAAAGATTAATAAGATGTGAGTTCTGGCACCTTTTTCTTACAAAAAAAAAAAGCACTGGTCATGTGATCAAAATTCAGGCGTTTGGCAACTGGCATGTATTTATCAGAGTTGCACTGTCTCAGGCTCATGTGATCACCATTTATGACCTTCCCAGCTGGCTCCTGACAGGCAAAGTCAAGGGGGCAAGCCAAATTTGCTTAATGACCGCAGGGATTCACTTAACATATGGGGCAAAAAAAGTTCATAAAATGAGGCACAACTCACTTAAGAACTACTTGGTTTAACAATGGAAATTTTGGGCTCAATTGTGGCCGTAATTTGAAGACTACCTGTATAGATCCATGTAACCTTAAAATCTCCCACTGTAAAAGAAGTCTAATATTTTGTAAAGTTGTTACTGTAGTCAGACTATATTTGTATGATAGAACTGCCCTATTCTAGCTGAATTATGGCTGACTAACTTACTCCTGATCCAACAGTAAATGATCCAAAAAGCAGATGGCTGTCCCAATTGCATTAAAGCAACCTTGTTGGACAGCACTAAGCCGCAATATAGAGTGGTCTAAAAAACACTGGAGCTCCTGTGAAGTGATGAACGGAGGCTACGTTTTCCTGCTGCCATTCCACAAAGAATCCATGGGTTTATGTATATTTTCTAGGTTTCCACCTCAACAAATGCTTCTACATTTGGACAGCACAGTCATATCATTAGGATAAGCAACCACAATCAATGCAATATATTTTGAGATTATTTGGAACTTGATCCTGACCTGAAGATCACTGTAAAAACATTATTTGCTCTTTGCCAACAAGGTGAAAATGCAAGTTGTAAAACGTTCAGTGTAAAAGATTCTGTTACCTGTCCGGAACATTCCAGGGAGAATAAATTATGAATCTAAGACTTTTGGATGCTTATCGACATTTGAAAGCACATGGCTTTATAACCTCCTGCAATGCCAATGCAGAAAAGGAAAAAGCAAGTTGAACAAGGCAGTAGACGACTTGGGTTATTTTAAATATGTTTTAAATATTTTAGTCATGGGACTAATTGGTTTCTGCTGGGTTTCTGGAGTAACTGCTTTCTAAGGGCTAATGGCCAATTGTATTAAATGCAGCTTCTAAACAGCATGTTGTGTAAAGTGTCTTCTAGACAGCAGAGGGAAACCATACAGTTGCAAATGGAAAGTATTCCTGCTGAGGCTTCAAGGAACAAAATGTTTATTATGGCATTTCTTTTGCCTTCCAATAAAATGGAATTTGCATTAGATTCATAAGGGCTGTGATCAATATTGTTTTATTCTTCAGATTTGTTTCAACTACAAAGACCTATATAGTAATGTACTACAAGATAGACCAGATTAAGAAACAGATACCATGCAGAGCTAAAGCTGTTTACTACTACTATAGCAAGAGAATTTTGCAAGAATTTTGCAAGATTCAGTGTACTTCCCTTCCTCCCTTCATGAGAACTAAGGGTGGGGGAGCTGTGTAAGGTGCTTTTGTAAACCATTACTTGGCTTGGGCTCAAAACTCAGTTATCTGTTGTTGCCTTGGGAACAGATTTTCCCTCTATCCTTCAAGGCCATGTTCTATACTCCGGGGTCCCCATGGACTGGCACTGGGCCACGGCATACCAGCAACTGGGCCGCACAAACAAGTGAAGTCCCATCTGCTGGATGGAGGCAGCACACAAAACCACGCCCCCTCTGGTCCGCAGAAAAATCTTTCTCCACAGAACCGGTCCCTGGTCCCCAAAAGGTTGGGCGCCTCTGCTATACTCGCTACATGTATTGAGACTGAATGGCCATGAGTTATGCTGCTTTCTAAAAATTACCATTCAGGCTATATTAAAGCTGCCTAGAATTCAACTTGTAAAAAGATACTTGTCAATTTTTCGGAATGTTCTGAATGGAATGGGCAATATCTGGATAAATTCCATATATTACTGTATTCAGTATGTCATCCTATTAACATCCTTCTGGAGTGTTAAATGCTTTGAATTTTATTACATAAGTTATTTCACTCTTTGCAATTCTTAGGCTAAGTGTTGTCTGTACTATTTGCACTGGTTGTTCAACTAACACTTGTGAAACCAATATGTCAGAATGCACAACACTGGCACATTCCCCCAAAATTGTTATCAAAGAAGCTGAATGACCAAGGTAGTGTGCATGTTCTTGTTATTATCTTAATGAGATCAAATGTATGGCACTCTATATTTCTGTAAGGAGATCAGAGAAACAATACTATTATATGTTGGATGTCTCCCATTACTTTAATGTGAATCATAACTATTGTTTGAAACAAAACTACTCCAAAATATTTCCTGTTTTAGTATAT
Organism: Bothrops alternatus; assembly: GCA_034064705.1. Classification (NCBI taxonomy): domain Eukaryota; kingdom Metazoa; phylum Chordata; class Lepidosauria; order Squamata; family Viperidae; genus Bothrops; species Bothrops alternatus. Next base: position 419,540 of record JARGCV010000143.1, read on the forward strand.
GTCCAGGACTTCAGAGACAGAGAAGAAACTATTACTTTTATGCCATAAAATATTTTTAAAAGCCTTTATTACATAGACTCTGGAGTGTTGCAAAAGGCAGGTTTCTTAAAACACAGATTTTTTTTTTAAATGCCTTTGGCTTACATTTCAGGTGCAAGAGACTTTTAAAGTAATTGGAAAGATGAATTTTAAAATTCTTAGCAACATTACTCAAAATAACCTCTTTTAATAGCAATAATAATAGTAAAGTGATCAAAGGCCAAATAGTAATTGTTGATAGGATAATTGTATCAGATGAATAAACAAGATACAAGATGATTTTATAATATCATAAATACTTTATAACTAATTAAATACATTTTTAAATCATGTTTTGACTAGCGTCTTTGGTTCAATTATGAGTTACCAAGAGACCAGAACACTCAAGGAAAGCATCTAATCCCACCATTGGCCACTAAGTGTGTACAGGCTTGTGTATATATGTAGAAATTATTACCGTCCAATACAACCTTAATGATTTTTTGATAGAAAGCCTCAATATAGGTGAGATACCTTTCTCATACTCTAAATAAGGTACTGTTTAAAAGCTCTGCTGAAGAATCCGCTCTCTTGATTTAGGAAATCTATGTAAAAACAGACAAGACTCAACTTTTAATTACTGAGACAGGTAATTGAGAAGGAAGTAACCTTATACCCTTAAATGAAACTGTTGGGTTAAAAAAAAATAGCTATACAGAGATGCAAAAAAGATGATCCAATAGCAGAATCACACTGACTGCAAAGTGATTTGGGACTTGGCCCAAGCCAGAAAGCAATAAAAAGAGCATTTTAAAGTACAAATTATTTTAGCTTCTGCATTATGGGTGTTATTTGTCACAGTAGCAGGTAACAAATTTTTCTCAAGAGGTGTGATTTAAATTGACAATATCCCTTATGAAGTTTCACTATGGCATATTTACTCTTTTCTTTTCTTTTTTCCTTTTTCTTTGTTCAGAGGTATGCAGACCATCTGTGCCTCTAATATGTTGTTCTTAAATAGCCTCCAATATGTTTCAAATGTCCCTTTTTATCACTTTTGCAAACCTTCCATTTTTGTTAACTCTTTCATTTGCTGCCCTTGCAAGCACCCTTAAAGATTACTTTAGGAACAGAGTCCACAAGTACTTGCTTGGAAATAAATAAAATAAAAAATCCAACTGCAATTTAGACATTTCCAAATATTGCTAAGAAAGGTGCTTTCCGAAATCCACGACAGCAGGTTAAGTCACTGGAATTGAAAAACATGGTAGATTAGACTAAACAGAAATGGGTAATTTCTGGTTCTGTTTGCTTTAAAAACCCAGACGTTTGCTATGTGAATACAGGCATCCTGTCCAACCATACTGATTTGTGTAGGCCAGGGGTGGGGAAGCTTGGCTCTTTTATGACTCTTGGACTTCAACTCCCAGAATTCCTGAGTAAGCATAACGTGTTATGTGAACCTAGCAACCATGTTTTTGAATTAGATTTATGAGGTGTAGCGTGTTCTGTGAAGTCAATGTGCTGCTAGATCTTAGCTATCCTTTCAAGTACTAGATCCCACTGGGGGGGGGGTAATAAAACAGGTAAAAATTAAAAGGAATTAATTTGTCAGAAAAACTAAGCCCAGAATGGTCGCTTTCACATCTTTCCTGCTTATGCTGCTCCCAATTGCTTCTTCTACAGCAGGGGGTCTTCAAACTTGGCCCTTTTATGAGTTGTGGACTTCATCTCCCAGAATTCCTCAGCCAGCATACTTGGCTGAGGAATTCTGGGAGTTGAAGTCCACAAGTCATAAAAGGGCCAAGTTTTTTTTTTATTATTAATTATTTTTATTAAATTTTATAAAGTTTTAACAAATTTTAACACAAAAATATAATAACTCAACTGATAACAGAGAAATAACAAATTTAACAAGCAATACAGATAGCTGCTCGGAACCCCCCCCCACCACATCCTCCCACATCCTAACCCCTAACCTCCAAACCGCCTTCCTCACCATCCAATGCGGTGTAAAGTTTTCCCGAGCACCCTAAGAAAAAAAAGAAAAAATCTATTCCCTTAATATCCCCAACTACAGTTGAGAAACATAATCTATTACTTATTATCTCCCTCCCCCCTCCCCCCCCAGGCTTCCCGGAGTGAATACAGAGTAAAAAAATGCAAGAAACCCCGCTAATCTACTATTTAGTAACTATTTATCTATATATCATATCTAGTTCTTTCAATTGATATTTCTTTTGCATATAATCAATCCATTTTTTCCAATCCATCAAAAATGTTTCATTTGAGTGGTTCTTCAGGTACGCTGATATCTTATCTTATTCTATTTTATGGATAAAAGGGCCAAGTTTGAAGACCCCTGTTCTACAGCCACAGTCCTCATGGTCACACAGGTGCTGCAAGTCAAGAATGAAATTAATCCACTCCCTCACTAGGCAAGGAAGACAAATCACACTGGAGTGAAAGAAACCTGTGCAATGTGAGGCTGGTTATTTGAAGTTGAGTTGGGAGGTTTTAATGGAGGTTTTAATGGAAGAATGAGGGGAGAAGAGGGTGTAAGTACAGCACTACTGTACTGGTAAAGGAAATTGGAAGCACAAGAGGAAACTCATCATGATCCATTAGAGAAATTATTACAGCTGGATTTGAGGTAACACAAATGCATGGTTGGCATTAATTACTTTGATATGACTAATTTTGAAAGGCTAACAAAAAGAATGAATCCAGTTATTTCCTTAGTCAGGTAACATTCTGGAATTTCCCTTGCATTTACTCTTCCCAGATTCTTTTCCCACAGTAAAGCAAGTTAAAAGAAAAGGGATTGCAGAGAATGGACCATAAAGATAAAAGTAGTGGGAAGCCTTCAGTACCTCATCCTTATAATTACACCTAAAATTTTAGATTTTATTATAGCAGACCAATGAGTACAACGTGGACATTATGTTACGCATTTTTCAATTCAATTGATGTGTACTGCACAGCTCATTGATTCCAAGAGCAAAATAAATCATAACTAGTACATTCAGATCTATTTAACCAGTAATGTCACAAAATAACTGATGTAATACGGTGTAGCACTGAGAATTTTAACTTTACATGCCTTTTAATTGGTTTGGATACCTTCTAATTATGTGGACATGAGCATTTGATTCACATTTGGGGCATTGGATTGCAACAGATGGACAATGAGCTGTTCACTGAGCATGACATCCTGATAACTTTGTTCAGCTAAGTAGCTCCATTAGGGTTATATTGGTGGCAGCAGTCAGTGCCTAAAATATTGCACTTATTACTAAGGAGATTTCAGGAAGTTTTTTAAAATGATTGAATGTGCCTTTATTTTAGTACTCTTAGCTATACGACCTGTGAATAAATATGTCCTCATAGTTCCACAGGTATTGGCAGAGAAATTGTAAGTGCTGAGTTCTTTAAGACAGGTTTCCATAAACTGAATCAGAGAGACTCAGAAACTGATCTGAGTTGTGCTAGAGCACAACTGTATGTTATGCAACAAATACCAAGATAACCAATGTTCTTTAACCTATGTAAAGGCTAGACGAGTCTGAGTAACATTTGTAAAAATAAATAAATAAATAAATAAAAATCATGGATGTGATTATATAACCTCCCCCCATTAGTCCTCCAGAAAATATATTTATTCATATATTTATTTCACATTTATGAAAACACTTTAAATGTAGTTACAGTTCTGAAATAATGAAGAGTTATGGAATATAATGAAAATCAATAATTTATAATTCATTGTTTTGGCTTCCCGCAACTACTCTCCCAGAATATTGAAGAAATTTCATGAGTGATCATTTCAAATGGGAATTGGAGGATATAAGGAAAATGAAATCCCACTAAATCTCTCCTTTATATATATCTCAAGAAAATGAAACACTAACTTACTGTCATGAATGGACTATTTCATCATAAAGAATAAGCTGTTAGTAGCAGTTCCTTGTACAACTTGAGAATTAATTAAATAATTATTGTCCTCCTCTAACAAGACTTATAGAATCCAAGGAATTCCTTAATTCTAAGGCATTTTCTGGCTAACTTAAAATAATAATAATAAGCAAACAAACATGTATCCAACTGAAGCAAAAGACCACGAAAAGAATGTTCCAGACTGAAATTAAACTGGAACCCTAACATGAATTGTGTGGGCTTATTTAAAACTTTTATGATGATGATGCTATGGTCGCTTAAGTTTTCCAAGTGTTAATTATATATATTGGCTTTCTGTTATTTCTGCCTCTTAGAATATCTAGGCTTATATCTTAAGTTCAAAACATCATTAAGTTAACCTTGTTTTCCATTGCTACCTGTTTATAAAATTGTACCTGTGGTTAAATATATTTCACACCCACCATGAAAATGTTCTTACTATTTCAGCAAATTGCTGGTTTGCATGTAGTTTATGTTGCAAACCTTGCAAATATCAGCCGCTCAAGATAGATTTAAGCAACAGGAAACAGAGAAAAAGTATAATAAGATATAAATTATTATTTTTTCTAATTCCATGGATTACTTGGGTAATCATAGAAAACTTTTTCATCCAAGTGTTCAGAAACTGAAGTCTACCATATCTGAAAGTCATCAAGTTAGGGAAAGCTGATGCAACCAATAGAAAATTCTACTAGACCTGAAATGTTAAAATTCTGATTTCTCTTTTATTCTGACATTACTTATTGGCTCAGAAGGGATATAATTATTAGGGCTGAGCAGACCTTTAGATTCCAAAGCAAAAGGGTGTTTCAGAGTACACAGAGACATTCATACAACATCTGTGTGCAGCACCTTAATCTATATTCTTCTTTTTCCCAGAGTGACATTGCATCTGTGAAGGACAGCTGTGAAATCCCAAGAGGAAGACAATTTCCTTCTGGAACTACAGACAGCAGATACCTAAGAGTGCTTTAAAGAAGATTGTGTGTTTTGCCTTCAAAGCTCTAATAATTATATCAAGTTATTTTTTAGTTTGTACATTTAAGCCTGAGAAGCTTCTCCATAGATATCTACATGAATTCTGATGAAAAATATTATGCATTTACTCCTAATATGGTATACTCATAAACATATTAATCATGCAGCAGTCAAAACAATTAGAAAAAGTTTTCTCAAAAGAGATTGCTCCGCAACATTACATCAGTATCTATTTAATAGACAGCTTGTTATTTTTAAATATCATAGTGCATACATATACATCAATAGCTATTCTTTCCAAAATGCCATTTTGCTTACATTTTACATATATTTATTTCTATTCAGCCTATACATACTATCTGCTTGCATTTATATAGTATTCTATTAATCATAATCTTACCAGGATTTTTCGAAACACATAATTTCCCACCTAAACTTGCTTGAATAAAGATTAAAATAAGAAAATATAAGTATTTAAAGATTTAACACTAAATTATCACACAGCCCTATCTTCTGAAAATGTTGATAAAATCATTTGTAATTACGAAAATTGACTCCCTTATCTTGCAACTGAAATTCTATTTGCCATTTTTCTTTCAACATCAAATACAAAAAAGTCAGGACATAGGCTATAAAGGTTAGTATTAGTTGGGTCTAAAAATAGGTCTAATTAATAGGGACTAAAAATGACCTGGCAGCCAGGGCATATAAAGTTTAAGGCACCTAGGTATCTGAAACCTGGAAATAAGTGGATCACAGTATTTTGCACCAGCTAGGTCAGAAGAGCTATTTATAAGCTATTTTAGATGTCAACTTCTACAATCATTTGCCATGGGCTGCTAAGCACCTAGTCTTGCTCTGAAATCTGACAATACAGAGATGGTGGAATAGTCCAAATACAACCATCCTTGCTAATTCCCCAGCTATAACATTGGCAAATCCCAAAATAAATCTTCTCTAAACCTACCTGTTTGGATTCAATGGTATGTGCTTTCAGGTAAGTGTGTTAGCATAGTAATCTGAGCAGATAAATTCAGAGTGGAATACTCTTAACTATCTGAATTAATAAGCAGTTTTGGGTTATTATATTTGCAAAACTCTTAGACCAAAGATAATCAAGACCCAGGTACTATTATTAGGGATCTGCCATAATCCTCTCTTTGAATTTTGCATAACATTTTATCTACACATTCAGTAGCACTGAACCTCTACTTCAATACAGAGTTTAAAAGATAATATTCAACAGAATAAATTGTTCCAATGTTCTGAGAAAAGTACACATATTTTAAACAATTATATTCCTTTCCAAATAATGTTTGTGGTTAGCTAAATAAATCATTTGAATACAACAATGCCAAAATTGCTCATAAAAGTGAATGGGCCCTTCATGCTCTTACATTCTGATTTATTCTTAAGTTTGTGGCTCAAATCTCTTTCCCACTGAAGGAGCTGGAAGACATCAGTTGTGTTCCCTATCTATAGAATTTTCAAGTCCTGAAAATCTGCTTTGGAAAGTTGGGAGACCCTATATAGCAGATTTTAGGAAAACAGAAAAGCCCACAGTATATAGAAAAGCAGGAGAAATTCCTGATAAATAATCAGATTTCCATTATTAGAAAGTTTGGTTTTGCCCCAACATTTTGTAGCATATGTTCTCGTGGTAGTTGGATACATTTTAAAACAATATCCAGGTGGTTCTTATAATGACTCAGATTAATATTTGTAAATGAATGGAAAATGTGCTATATACAAAATCCCACAGTGTTTTAAAAAATAACATTTAATAATGAGAGATTTATTTTTTTATTTCTGAAGCATTCGTGATTATTCCCTTGCTACTATTTTTTCCCATGCTAGTCTAAATGGTTATTGCTGCATTTCTTTTTCAGGTCAGAGAAGGAGTCTGCCTAACACAACCCCTTAGGAATTGAAGCCATAAATGAAATGACCACAAAGACCTATCAGTTAGCAGAAAATAGCAGCTGTACCATATTTATTGTAACCTAACACAATATTGTTGCAGAGATGTGCTGTATAAAACATGCATAACAGGTGAAATGTGACTATAATTCTCTATTTGAAAAATGAGAAGCTGTAGAATGGCATAACCTCAAATACATAAACAACACTAAACTAATGGAGAAGACAGGTATACAACGATCTAGCAGTGGCAGTTTAAAGGTCACTGACTAAACCTTAAACATTTTCTATTCTCCAACTTTAGTATGATATCTAAGATTATATCTAAGATGATGCTATAATAGGAGAAGGAAGGAGTATTAGGTATGTTCGCCACCTTGAGTTATTTGTAAAATAATAAAAGTAGGATATAAATAACAAAAAAAAACCTCTATAAGGGTTGCCCATCAGTGATGCCCTTCTATTCCAAGAATAACTTCCAAATCACACACTTAAATATCAACTCCCTGCTCAGAACAGGAATCCAAATTAAAACATCCCGAACAGACAGCTATGTAGCTTCTACTTAAACTTATCCTACAATGATACCATAAATGTTCTGTGTAATTGATTCCAGTATCAAATCACTTTTCCTGCATGGAAGCTTTTTCTAATATCTAGTTGGAATTTACCTTTGAATACCTGCATTATATCTGTCCTGAGACAGAGGACAGCAATAGTTTAGTGCATAGGTCCCCAACCTTTTGGGCATCAGGGACTGGTTCCGTGAAGAGAGTTTTTTCCGCGGACCAGAGGGGGCGTTGTTTTGTGTGCTGCCTGCATCTCGCGGATGGGGCTTTGCTTGTTTGTGCAGCCCAGCTGCTGGCATGTCATGGCCTGGTACTGGTCCATGGACCGGGGGTTGGGGACCCTGGTTTAGTTTACTACCTGGAGGACTGGGCATAATATCCTAATATCTTCTACTTAGAGTAAGTAGGATCTTGCAAGAATCATAGCATAATCAATTACTTCATTTCTTTGAAGGCCTTGATTCAAAATATATTATTGATTTCATTTGCATTCATTTGCATTTATTGATTTCACCCCAGCTATGTTTCCATTGCTTTCTTTAGGTTTGGGGAAAGGCTTGAGAGAACCAATATATATGCCCAGAAAATGTCCCAACAGGATTTTCTCTTACCCTATTTTAATAAAGAGACAAGTCAGGACTTTCTACCTGCTCAATTTTTACATTAATGATATTGTTCCAGCCTGAATTCTTAATCATTTTCCCATTTTACTTGGTAGATGCAAGGTACTCATCATGATGTATGAATGTTAATGATACGGTGGCCATATTATGTTTCAAAATGTCTGACTACTGCCAAGACAAAAATGTTGATGATAACCCATACACAGTAAAATCGAAGTGGTAAGATGAGGTCACAACAATACAAAAAGAAAAAAGATCAGTTAATGCCTTACAATAAAACAATGCCCCTCCTTTAAATATTTGGACATTTATTTCTATCATTATCCCTGAAGGTATACCTAAATACAGTGTTAACAACTGTCTAATTGCATGATTCTGATTATTATTCTACTCCAGAAAAGAGACAATTAATTATCCTTACGTTCAAAATGTAAGGGGAAGTATTTCCACAGATTTTGTGTAAGACATAGATTTGGAATCAGAACAGTATTGCCCAGCTGTAAATGTAGTCGAATTAATGTCTGCTGCACACTTAAGAATGGAGATGGTACTGCTCTGAAGTTTATTAAAACTCACCTAAAATTGCTAAACATTTTAAGAAACCTGTTAGCCTCCCAGATGACTATTTGCTATCTAGTTGGATTTTCTTATTGGCCTTATTGTGGAGGAAATCAGCGGGCAGGACATGTCCAATCTTAAATACTGCGAATGCCACTCAAGAGGAATTAAATCCTGAGATAGTGAAAGATGCATGACTGGCTCTAGAAGAAGAAACATAGTCTTCATCTAAAGCTCAAGGTTCTCCCTTTGGTATCCTCAGTTTAAGGAAAACAGATTCTGTACAGTACCTGTTCAATCTGACAAGTAGCCTAATTTACCAAAATACATTTCTAAATGATATTCTCTTTCCTTCCTTGAAAGCAAATTCCACAGAATATCTAAAGAGTAGCATTTTTGCCCTTATGGCCAGAGACAGATGGAGAACATCGCTCTCAATGTCCTATGCTGATCTTTTTATGATGCGATTAAGACGAAAGCACACAGCCAAATTACTGGCAACTTCATGGATTGCAAAGTGGTAGAATTTTTACTAGCAGATGTCTTCTCTCATATTAGCGATCAAGTGGCCATTTCTATTTTGCTGTCTTTTAAAATCAGAACAATTTAAAATATGTAGCAATCAAACCTTCAAGATCTTTAGTTGGGTTGTAGTCTAGGGCAGGGGTTCTCAACCTTGGCAACTTTAAGACTTGTGGACTTCAACTCCCAGAATTCCTCAGCCAGCTTTGCTGGCTGAGGAATTCTGGGAGTTGAAGTCCACAAGTCTTAAAGTTGCCAAGGTTGAGAATCCCTGGTCTAGGGGCTAGTTTTACACAGCATTTAGTCACATTAATGTAGTCCTTGACGGACGACCACAACTGAGCCCAAAATTTCTGTTGTCAAACGAGACATTTGTTAAGTGAGTTTTATTCCATTTTACAACCTTTCCTGCCTCAGTTATTAAGTGAATCACTGCAGTTGCTAAATTAGTAACATGATTGTTAAGTGAATGTGGCTTCCTCATTGACTTAGCTTGTCAGAAGACGGCAAAAGGTGATCACCTGACCTTGGGACACGGCAACCATTATAAATATGAAGCAGTTGCCAAGCATCTGCATTTTGATCACATGATTATGGGGATGTTGGAAGTCGTAACTGTGAAAAACGATCATAAGTCACTTTTTTCAATGCCGTTGAAACTTTGAATAGTCATTAAATGAACTGTTGTAAGTTGAGGAGTAGCTGTAGTGGAACTTTGGACAAAATGTAAGTTTGCTAAAATTTTATTTCTCTCTCTCTCTGTCTCTCTCTCATTCTCTGCATTATGCATTTATTGTTGAGGTGCAATGTCAACAATAAACTGTACTTACCTACGTACTTAATCTATAACACGGGGTCCACAAGTCCAGCCAGGTAATCCAAAAAGATACCATGGGGAATGGCAATGAATTCTACTCAACAGAAGTGCTTCATTCACACCCTTCACTAAGGCAATGCATTTCAGTGCTAATACTTTTGCCAAAGCCCCTGTTCAAATGGACTAGCATCATGAAAATGTTTCTGAGGTTATGATGTTGCTATTTTCTTGATCACCTTTCCCAGAAGAGCAATATTTGCGACAGCTGATAACTAGACTCCGGCAGCATACAAATGTTATAAATAAACAAACACATAAAGAGTGGCTTCAGGAAATATTTCATTATTAAATGTTCCACTTCGTAGAATATCTCTAGTGAGATTGTTTCCACTCATATCGTAAAATTATTTTTTTTTAAATCTCCTAATGAAAAGTAATTTTAATCATGGCATCTTGCATCCTGTCCTTTATATTTTATAATCTAATTCTCATTATCTCAAAACTCAATTATACACCTATCTGATCAAACACAATGGGAATATTTTCAATCCAGGAATAGACTGAAAATTTGGGTATATCTACCTACATGGATCCAAAAGCAAAAACTGCATGCATTTAATACTTCTGGCAAAATAATATAATGCAAGCACAAGAAGGTCAAATTGCTCATGATACTAATTCTTTCATCTGATTCCTGAGGTATTTTTAAACTACAATTTGCAAGTATTAAATTTAAGAAAAGAATGGTGTTTGAAAGCTATGGAGCAAAAGGTAGAATTAAAGAATGGCTTGCTTTCCATTTGCTTTTTTTAAAAAGTTATTTATTGACCTGTTTTAGTGTTTGAGAAAGTGACATATTACTGGTTAATTTAGTGAAAGGGATTAGCTCTTCAAAGAAGCTTGAAGAACAAGAGTAAAGTGAACTCAAATCATTGAACAGCCTTTCTTATGTAAAATGTTTTCAAATAGCTAGCATAGGGCCTGATTTTATTAAGAGTGCTTTGGAATAGAAGATGATTTTTTTATTACAGTCATAAACCAGAATTACAGATTAAAAAAATAAAAAAGAGGGCTTTACGGTTGGGATACCTGGAAAATCTTGTCATTTATTTCACTGCATTCTACTTAATGCTTTTAAATCAGCAGTTTTACAGTAAATTACAATTATCTTTTAATATTTCTATTTTTATATTTTCAATTTAATTTTTCAAAACGTATTTCATTCCTCCCTTCAAAAGATATAATTAAAATGTAACTCCATTTCCTTTAGATTTGATTACTGTAATTTTCTGGTCTACCTACTTTATTTAAAGTCAGTTTGAACACTATTTACAACATATGTTTAAATATCATTTCAATATTAATTTCAAATATACAAATATTCCTAGTATTTGGAATTTTTTTTAAATGCTCTTCAATGACTGTAAAACCCTGACAATCACTGGAGAGCAGTTAGATAATTTTTTTGTTTCTCTTTACTGACATCTCATGATCAAATAGATTTTTGCAGCCCAGCTCAGATAGCCCTTCCATAGGAATCCTTTTATTTAATGATTGTGTTAAAGTATTTTTTTTCATTACACTACTTCATTATTTTTACTCTGATTGGTCATTCTGTGATGTAACTTGTTCTGGAAATCTAGTTGAAGAGCGGTATCAAAACCTCAACAGAATAATATATTTGCTTTATGCTCTTTTGATGTCCACTATCAGTAAACACAATTAAAATTCAGAGTGATCCTGCGATTATAGATATGACAAACATTGAGATACAATTAAAACTTCTATCAAAGTATTACAGGGTCCATAAAAATATGATTGCAGCAATTACAAATCAAATCTCTACTAATAATAAAGGTATGCAATTTGATTCAATGATTCATTTATATATGCTTTATACTAATAAATGATGCCTCATTATTTATTAATATTGGTTATAGCATGTAGAATAAATTTTATTTCAAACCCTTGGCTTCTAACTATATGTAAATGAAAGCTATTCCCATTGCTTTAAATAAACCTTAAAACATAAGTTTTATTAGTGAATATTAAACCTGCATTTCAGTTCAAGGCAAAATGAAATATTACATACTTCAGAATAGTCCCTAGACTAGTTATGAATAAACAAAAATGTATGAAATGTTTAAAAATGTGCTAAATTAATTAATGAGAGAAAAACATAAATTTCAGTCAACTCAAGTCATTACAAAAGCCCTCAGAATCAATGTTCTAATCCTGTTGTCAGCTGAAGCAACACAATTTTTTAGTAATGTAATCTAGCATACCTCTGAATAAGATTTGTATTCCTGCTGCTTTGAAAGCATTAATTTTAAGATTCTACCAGTATTGGCAACAAGATTTACAAGACTGTAAATGTAATTAGAATATGTGTGGCTCTTATATAATCCAGCATGAATAGCTTTATCTGGCAATACATTGGCCCTTATAGAATACAGGTAGTCTTTGACTTACAACCACAATTGAGCCAAACATTTTTTGTTGCTAAGCAACACAATTGTTAAGTGAGTTTGTCCCATTTCATGATCTTTCTTGCCACAGTTGTTAAGTACATCTGGCTTCTCCGTTGATTTTGTGATCACGTGACCCCAGGACAGTGCAACAGTCATAAGTACATGCCAGTTGCCAAGTGGCTGAATTTTGGTCAACGACCATGGGGATGCGGCAACAGTCGTACGTGTGAAAAACAGTCATGAGTCACTCTTTTAAGTGCTGTTGTAATGATCACCAGGAGAAATGGTTGTAAGTCAAGGACTATCTGTGTAAGATGCCTAACTGATAAGCAACTGATAACAGGGTATGTTTTATTAAATGTATTGGTAGCTCAGAAGGAAATGCACATGAGAAACAGGATTGAAAAGGGTGAGAAGAGAAGAAAGAAATACATACTATTAAAATACTATTTAAAATACTGTTTAGGATCAGATTGTGCATGCATTACAATTCTATTCTCTTACCTTGTTTCTTTTGAAGTATGCTCTCCGGCAAGCTGCAAAACATTTTTCACTGCAGAAGCATTTCACTTCGCTCCCCATACTCAGAGAATAACGTTTGATTCCCACTTTCTGGCACCAGGCACACATGATTTGTACAGTTGATACATCATCTTCTGCAACAAAAGGACAAGGACAGTATTTATATACCAAAGGAAGCATTGTGTCAAACATCCATTTATACCTTTTGGATTTTCTGCTAATTTCTAAAGCAGATGACCAGGAACCCCTTCTTGTTTACACTCAATGGAAAGTACAGCTATTTTATAAATAATAGAGCATGTTGCAACTTTAAGAGCTTTTAGCATTTTGGGAAAGCCTTGACTTTTTATATTTATTCCCATGCCTCTTTAACTATTATAGTTCCAGACAGTAACATCAGCATTATCTGCTTATAATGATTATAAACTCATTTCCATTTTATCAGTTTTGTTAGACTGAACATTTATAGCAAAAGTAGTGAAACTGAATTAGTAAATGCCATCCTATTTGCATGCAGTAAAGGGAAGCGAAATTATTACTTAGGGACTTTCGGTTTTGCCTGGTAGCGCACGGTCGCAGGATTGCAAAAGCTCTGCTTCCCGCGGCTCTTTTCACTCTGCCAGTGGATCCTAAATGAGTCTAAAGCCCCAAAGAGGCGGTAAAGAAAGAGGGGCACCCCAGCGATTCGGGAACGATGGTGGTTGTCCCGTTCGATCGGGAAATTCCCTCTAACCCGACAGGAGAAAGGCTGGCCCTACCTCGGTAACCAGCCCAAGCTACTTGCAGCCAAAGTCCACAAGTACTCACTAGAACATCGGTGAACAGCGTGCTGAAACTAGGTGAGAAATTTGATCTTCTCTCTCCTACTGTATATCCTGAACTTTTGGAAAAGATACCCCAAGAAGCAAAAAAAGCCTCCGAAAATGAAAGGAGGGGGAGCTTTGCTCCACCCTCCCACGGAAGGAAGCAGCGAATTAAATTATTAAGGAGGACAAAAACATACTGTTGCTGACATCTAGTGGTGGAAGAGAATATAACTTTAGCTGCTTTGTTATAAGTATTGGCAGGATGCCCAGAATCAGATAACCTACTTCTTTGATCTTTAAAAAGTGCTAAACAAAACATTCTGGGCCAGCTACAATAAGCAAAGATTATAACTGAAAAAACATAACTGACCTTCCTGGATGATAAAGCTGTTTTCAGAGAAAGAAAATTTTTTGAATTCTAGCTATTATGGAATTTCAAGAGTTTGGAAAAAGAACTTGTCAAGAAAAACCAAATACTTTCCAGGAGGAAATGCTCACTATGTTGCAACTAATCCAAACAACAATGGCTCTAAACCACAGAGAAATTAAAAATGGCTTTGATGACATAAATGGACATATCTTTACGTTAACCTCACAACATAAGAATTTTCAGAAAATGAAAGAATCTACCAATGGAAGGAATTGTGATTTAATGCAGATGGAGGAAAACATATAAGACATGACTGAAGCACCAGAACTAGAAGAGATAGTCCACACCTCAGAATCACAAAACAAAGCTGAAGATAAGAAGAAAAGCCTGACAAAATGGATTACAGAGACACCAAAAAATCTACGACTTGACCAAAAAAAAAAAAAGAAATCAACATCTTAACTGATTTGTCTCTCCCATCCTTAACAACATCCACAAGAAAATGGCAAGATTTTTTAACTAAGTGGAATAGATGGATGAGAAAAGCTGTTTGGTGAAAGAAAAAAACTAAAATCAGATTCAAGGGATTAGAACAGACATGTCAAACACAAGGCCCGGGAGCCGGATGTGGCCCGTGAAGTGGTTTCATGTGGCCCGCGAAGCCATCCTGGAAGCAGTGAGGGAACGGCCCTGGGTGCCTTGGCACTGGCCCAGGCCAGCCGGGAGCCAATGTACAATTTTGTGGTGGCCATCTTGTCACTTGCCCCGGTGGACCATGCCTTGGCACTTGCCCCGGTCTCACCCACTTCTGCCAGAGACCCTCAGATCTGTCCCACTCCTGCCCAGGCCCCCATAGGCACCCTTGACACAAATGATGTAGAACTGGCCATGCCCACCCAGTAGGCCACATCCACTCCATCCATGCCCACCCAGTAGGCTGCACCCACTCTGGCCACACCCATCCATCCCCCCCCAGGGCAACCGCAATGCTGATGCGGCCCTCAGTGAAATTGAGTTTGACACCCCTGGATTAGAAGATTGGACCTATCAGAAGCTATTTTTAAAGATTAAGCATTTGTTTTAATATGATTAAAAATAACATGGATTACTTAATTAATAAATATCGAATGGAATAGAGTTAAAAAATGAAAAAATGGGGGATATAAATGAATTCTAGTTTGAGAGAGATGTTTTTCTTTTTTTTTCTTTCTTATTTTGAGTAGTATTGTATTTTTTTTATGATATGAGAAATGTAATTGTTGGGAGGATTATTGTGAGGGAAATAGCTCAGATATTGAACCCTAAATCAACTTTGAGAAAATCTTAACAGATAAAAATGATTTCAATTTTGTGGGGAAAAAGTCTAAATGAGAATGTTGAAAACAGGATATATAACGCAACCAAGAGGACTAACTAGAAAACAAGTTCTATATTGATGCTATTACTAATTGGATAAATGTTAGAAAAATGTTTATATCTAACCTCTTTGTTACTAAAATACTAAGAACTATATTAACCTAACGTTTGCAAAAGAGAACAACATGGGAAGAAGAGAAAATCAAGGAAAGCTGTTATGTAGAGTATGATATGATAGAAATTGACTATTATTGATTGTTGTGAAATGTGAACCCAGACAACATACTGTTTACAAAGCATCAGGCTGTTAGTTTTTTAAAAAATCAATAAAATATATATTAATAAATAAATAATTACTTAGGAATTTTAAGCTAACGAGACTCTCTGAAGAAATGAACACCCATTATTTTATGACAGGGGTCTCGCTCACAGCTCACAAGCAGTATTTGGATGATTTGCTCCTTAGTGACAAACAGAGGAGGCAAGCAATGGCCCAAAGTAGGGCAACAGCTTCAGTGGTGGAATTCAGCCGGTTCGCACCACTTTGGCAGAACTGGTAGCTAATTTTTTGTTGCCCAGGCCCAGAATGGGCTTCCGGAAGTGGCATCCGCACAGAGAACCAGTTATTCGCCTATTTGAATCCCATATTTACTCATCTCCTAACTCTGCATCAAGGTGTCATCACAGCTCAGGCCAGGGTCAATCAGGTTTCCACTAGCAGAGACCAAGTCAGGAGTGCTTCCCTGTCCCTACTGCTTGGCAGAGTCACCATTCTGTCCTTGTGCTGGGTTGCCTGTTCTCCTAATTCAAGTTTAGTAGGGTGTGCTGAAAGATGCTGATGTTGCTTCTAACTTCTCATGTTGGAGGAAAAAAGTAGCATAAGGAAGAACAAGAGATCACCACTTGCCTGTCCCCACATGCTCTGCCACTTGTTACTAACCTGAAGAAGCTCTGTGTTTTCCTCACAGCTCTCCATGTAACACTCTTCCTTACTCTACCGGTAGCACAGGCTGGCAATGGCCCAGCCCCCTCTGGGCAAGAAGTTAAGACCCAATTTGCAATAGACCTACTATGTAGATCTGAGTTCCCCAACCTTTCCAGCTTTGCGGATCGGCAGGGGAGGGTGTAGGGAAAGGAAATGGATGAGTAGCAGACAATTTGGCCTACTACCGTAACATGAGCTCTACTTCAATATATCACACAGTTGGATTGCAATAGCTAGCAATTGTTAATTATGGATTTATTGGTGCTCTCTGGGCTTAGCTGTTTGCTTGCAGTCATGTCATTATCCAACTAGGTAACATCATCACTGCTTATAACTGTCTGCCTTGTGTTTTCTTGGATCTTGTTCTTTACTGCCTATAGATATTCAAGTGGTCATAATGGCCACTGGCCTAGAATGCATCTTATAGTAATTTGTTGCTGAATGTTTCCATTAGCAAAAACACAATTCATATACTGGTACTAAACATAGGATCACAGACACAATAGATAGATAAAATAAAAAAACTGTTTGGAATCAAATGATATCACTGAAAGATAAAGAGCATAAAAATGTTCATGGTAAATTATTATATTTATTATAGATAAGAGAAGGAGAAAATCTAAACGATATTTCCTTCATAATAATTAATTAATCCTGTCAAGGATTATCACCGGTAACTAGGCAAGCATTAGAATGTATTAGCAGGCTTAAGAAAAGCCCAAAGTTTTCAGAAATAATAATTAAAAATCTTGGTATGCAATGGCCACAGAATGTTGAATATCCTGGGAAAAAAAACAACAATTAGCTGGCTGGCATTGTCAGCAAGACCAACCAGCAGCATTTTGTAATGGGTTGGCCCCACTTGTTTCCCCTTTGTTTTTTCTAAGCAACCAAGCATGCTTAACACAAATATTCTGAATGGCAGGAACAAGTTCTAAATCTATACAGCAACGGAAGGGAATCTGGAATTATTTCTCATTTACAAATAAGTCAAATTGTCAATGAAACTGTAAATCTAGCTAACATTTCAGAGCAGCCTGACTTTTTTTTATAAAATAATATGTCCCAACGTATCCTCAAGAAAAAAATATTCCAACAATGAAGTCCTTCATCATAAAATATCGTGTTTATACACTGAAATGAACAGGAGATATTCAGTTATCTTGCTTCTAATTGCAGGTAGTCCTTGACTTATGACCACAATTCGGCCCAAATTTTTGGTGGCTAAGTGAGACAGTTGTTAAGTGAGTTTTGCCTCAACCTTTCGGGCCACAGCTGTGAAGTGAATTGTTGCAGCTGCTAAGTGAATCTGGCTTCCCCATTGACTTTGCTTGTCAGAAGGTCGCAAAAAGTGATCACATGACCCCAGGGACACGGCAACCGTCATAAATATGACTTAGTTGCCAAGTGTCTGAATTTTGATCACATGATGATGGAATTGCTGCAACAGGTGTAATTGTGAAAAACAGTCATAAGTCACTTTTTTCAGTGTCATTGTAACTTCAGACAATCACTAAATGAACTGTTGTAAATGGAAGACTACCTGTATCATAAATGTTTATAAAATACAGATAATCTAAAAATTATTACACTGGACGTTTTTCAGAACCAGTGATACCACTAGTGTCATTTTTGTGTACTTGAAATCTAGAACGAGCTTATTTACCTCAAGTCAAAAGAATAAAATCTTCATATTAATAGCCTCAAAACAAACTACATCAGAGTAAAATCTTGTTAGTTACCTGTCACTTTTTCTATGATGCTGTAAAAACATATTTAAAACAGCATGTGTTAAAAAATGCAAATGCAGTTTTGGAAACACAAACAATAAAATATCTGAACTGTTTATCTCATTAAACATCTGTGCTGTTGTAAACAGAGCAGTAATATCAACACAAATTCCTTGCTGTTGGAGGACTAAAATGATTGCCTCTATTATTCAGAGTTATTCAGGGCGTTCCGAGTTATATTTCCTATTCCAAGGTTATAACTTTATAGGTGGAAATGGGTCAAAACTACACTACTGTAGAGACAGTTATTACTGTCTCCTTATTGTTTACCAGCCTTTGTATGTTTCTTAATGAACAATGCAATAAACACAGTGTTCACAGTGTTAAATCATGCTCCCCGTGGGAACTGTCTGTATAACAAGATAAAATTATCACATTATAATAACTAAAATATGCATCAGGCAAATGCATGCTTCAATTAATCATCAAAAGTTTGCAGTGCCATTTTAAGTCTTAATTAAGCAGAATGTTCAATGAGTTCCCGCTCTACACCATCACTAGCTGCTCTTCCACTTAAAATGAATGATTTACAGAAGAGTCTGCCACATTTCAGAAATGTATGAACCATTTTCTTGTTGGGCTATTTCTGTCTGGAACTGTCTGGATATTTCTAGTATGATGCTAGTCAAATATTATACAAATCACCAGGCAATGATCCATTTTTTTCTGTTGGATCTGGGTTGAAAGGTAATCTGGGAAAATAGTTTACCGTTTTACATCTACCTACCTACCTACCTACCTACCTAAGTAATCTACCATGCTGTACCTTTAGGAGTAAGCAATGTTATACAATTCTCTCTCTCTCTCTCTCTCTCTCTCTCTCTCTCTCTCTCTCTCTCTCTCTCTCTCTCTCTCTCTCTCCCTCCCTCCCTCTCTCTCACACACACAATTAAGAATGAGAAAGCCAAAGAAATTAATGTTTGCTTTGAGATTCTGACAGGATGCAACAAGAAGCATGTGTGAGGCCCAAACTCAAAGATGTCACAGTAAAATCCAAATGAGTCCAATTCTTTATTTGCTTATACATAATAGACCAAATCTCATCAGATTAAAGCTATTATCTTCTAACCTAATAGATACATTCTGGGAGATTCTACGGTGTAACTACTCTAAAAGTTTTCCTCCCTCTCCCAACCAGTTCAAGACTGCACAGTCTCCTATCTTGGGCCCTTCTCTGGAACATGTTGCTTTCTCCCTCAGAAACCATGGTGCAATTGCTGAGATTCCCCTCTCCCACTCCTCCAGCTGTACATTCCAGCACAGCTTTGGAGTGGAGAAGGCAGTGGTGGGATTCAAATATGTGAACAACCAATTCTCTGTGTGGATGCCACTTCCGGAAGTCCATTCTGGGCCTGGGCAACAAAAAATTAGCTACCGGTTCTGCTGAACTGGTACGAACTGGCCGAATCCCACCACTGGGAGAAGGTATTCTGCTTTTAATTCAAAAGCTTATTTTCCTGGAAGTGCTGTGAGCCGCCCTGAGTTCTCCGGAATAGGGCGGCATAGAAATTAAATTAATAATAATAATAATAATTAAATTAATAATAAGTGTGGGGCTACTGTACCACCCAGGAAAAGACATCGCTTCTTTAAGAAGGCACTGATAAAAAGTAGCACCTGCCTTTTCAACTTCTGATCCCTCACATCTGACCTATCCTTATAAAGATCCTTGCTTTCATTATATCCAGTGCTTCAAACAGTACTTCTTGTTCTTTAAATTTTTCAGATCTCTCCTTTTGAGGATCTTATCAACTTCATTCAACCACAACTTTCTTAGTGTTATCCTTCCTCAAAACCCATTTCCGCTTTCTTCACAAACCGTTTTACAGTTTAATCTTTATTCATTTTTTTCTGTATGACCAAACTATCTCTATGTAGCTATTCTGTATTGCTCATTCGCTTTATAGTCAGTCCACATTCATTCTGCAACCTTTTCAGACTTTTTATTCTTGACTCTATCTCTTCTTCTTTTTTTAATCAGACACTTCTTAATTATTCCTTCTGAATTTAGCATTCTTTTACGTTTGTCTGGACATAACAGACTCTGACTTATGTATAACAAAATGGGCAGAATCATTTTCACTTCTTTCAAAAAATATTCATAACTGAAAACAGATTACAAACCATTCACTATCTATATACTATTACTTCTCCATCAGTTTACCATCTCTAGTAAGTATTTTACCAAGGTACACAAATTCATGAATTTACTCCAGTTTTTCACCAAGTTTGTCTAATATGCATTTATTCACTCCTGACAAAATTTATCTACTATGGGTTTTGATATATTCATCTTACTTTCATGTTCCTCTCTCACACAGTCCAGTTAGCACTAGCTGCAAATCATTTGTGTTTTCAACCTACAACATGGTCCTGTCTGCACATAAAAGTATATGCATATTCATATCACTAATCAACATACTTTACATATTTATTCATAAATATATTAGACATTCAGAGAAACATCACACATTCTGGTCCTACTCCCTACTGTTTATCATTCACTAAGCAGTCCAGTGCATGCTTTACTTCCCTCATCCACTGTTTTTATCTACTTTAGCAACTCCATATTTGTGCAAAACATTCCATAATCCAAGTCTGTTCCCCTTCTCAAATGCAGTCATACAATATCAAACAACATCAATATACAAGAATTTTTTTTCTTTCAGTTATACATTTGTGAATGATCTGCTGAAGAGTGAAAATGTGGTCTTCACAGCTTCTGCCCAGCTAATTCCACATTGCATTCCCCAAGT
This sequence comes from Bothrops alternatus, assembly GCA_034064705.1. Classification (NCBI taxonomy): domain Eukaryota; kingdom Metazoa; phylum Chordata; class Lepidosauria; order Squamata; family Viperidae; genus Bothrops; species Bothrops alternatus. The sequence goes on from JARGCV010000143.1 coordinate 440,558, forward strand.
TTTATTCATTGTCATTTCTCATACTCGTTTCAAGCAGAATTCTGTCAGGCACACTTAACACATTAATCCCCCTAAACTTTTTGCATTCACTCTTGGTACCTTTCAGTTTGTATACAGGAACAATGATGGCATTCTCCCAATCGATAATGCCCCCTTAATAGATATATGAACCTGATGAGAGAGGACACATAAAATTTTACAGTACAGCAAAGAGTCGTTAATATGCTCACTATACTAAGTACGGCTGAGTTGTTGAGGTAGTACTAAGTACCCTTGAAGAAGCTGGAATTAAATCCAGATAATTGAATAGTGCAGTTTACTGCAACAGTTAAAACAGTTCCTAAACTGGTTGGAAAAGCATAAAGATAACCATGCTTTGGTTACATGATGGCTAGACAATTACTATATGTTGTTTGGGACTACCCTTGAACAACTTCAAATGGTGTAAAATGATGTTATTACACTGCCAATCTGTATACTGTATTATTATCGTATCATATTCTAAATTTTAATCTGAGTGGCCAGTTGCTACCTGGGCTCAATTCAAGGTTGTGGTTTTATCCTTTAAAATCATAGATAATTTAGAGCAAGACTCTTACTAAATGGATCCAAAGTAATATTAGTGGAAAAGCATTATATCAATAACATTATGCAACTTGCTAGAATGATGTTGCATAAATATAAGCAGAATGGCTATCCCATATATAGCATATGCAATGCTTAGCAAAACAAAGGTATAATATACTGTACTTTAAAAAAATGTGCATGAAGGATCAAGCGGAGAGGGACAATATGGAAAAAGAAGTTTCCTTTACTTTCCCCAAACCAGGAAAAACGGAGCATGTAATACTTCCTAATCTTTTCTTTCTAAAAGAAGAAAGAAATAGAATAAGAGAAGCATGTCTCTATATAGCCTTGGGGTTTTTTTTGCCACCTCCTTTTCCCTGAAATTAGTGAAGGACAAAATTCAGAATAGCATGTTTCACAATAGATTTTGGTATCCAGCAACAACTTTTGCCTTTCTGCTTCTCCTAAAAAGCCAAAAATAGATAAGCTCTATTCCTTAGACTTTAGCAGAACTTCCATTTACAACAAAACTAGGAGCATGTTTTAAATAAATGTATACATGTCTAAAGAAACGATACACAGTTGTAAAACTAACGCTTTCTAGAGCAAAAATAAATATTTTATAAAATAATAAAACTATTATACAACTACAAAAGGCAAAACACATTCACAGAAACCAAAGTTCTCATCTAACTAACTAAATGAATGTCACAATAAAAACTCTACCCTTAACTATATGCACATGGTTTACAAAACATGCAACACAACCTCACTATATTTGTTTCATATTTTGTCTCTGCTGGGCATTAGCCTCAGGGAAATATTGCTTCAAAATTTCCAGTAATTAAACATCTCTAGCATAAAGGGCTTTAACAAGTAATCCAGATTGTGGATTTCATTTGATAAAAATGGAAGACAGGAACATGCTACTTTTAGCTATCATCGTTTTATGTCATTTGTATGGAAATCATTTATTATTTATGCCAGGCTAATTTTACACTGGGCACTACAAAAATGTAAAAAACAACAACAGTGTTTTCTCAAAATTCTAATGCCCCTCCATAGTCAACATTTAAAAGAGTTTTTCTGTACCATTCCAACATGAATGACTGTTTTCATGTATCCTCTACTATTCCTATTATTAAACTAGCCTTGACAAAGATATGGCTTTGCCCATCTTAAACAAAATAATACAAGGAAGGAAACCTGAAGGTAAATGTTAACATGAAAAAAAAATGACACCAAGGAGACTTGAGGGGAGATAAACCACAAATAAGGGGATAAGGGGGAATATCATTTACAGATCCCTGCCCACATATCTTTGAATTTGGAATTCTGCTTTTTATACAGGTGGTTCTCAACTTACGACAACAATTGGGACCAGAACTTCTGTTGCCAAATAATGTGGTAATAAACCATAACCACATGACAATCCCTTCAGAACTGGTTGCCATTATTAACTGAATCCCACAGTGGTTAGGCAAGGCAACTTCCTGCTGGATTTCCAACAAGCTAAGTCAGTGGGAAGCCATCAGGAAGTTTCAAATTCCAGGCTGGCAGGCAGATAAGTGGCTGCTGCCAGGTAGGAGGGAATGAAGGGAGGGGCAGGGATGCAGGAGAGGTTCAGAGAGTATGTGTGGGGGGATGCACAAGAGGTCAATGCAAGGCAAGAGGCTGGGGAGAGCATGCAGGTGGTGGAGACTTACCCCAGTGACTTGCAATCTTCCCTGCTGACTCCCCCACTGATTTTCTGGGGAAGCTGGTACAGAAGGTTAAAAATGGTGATCAAGTGACTGCAGAGTGCTTGGCAACTGGTCATAAATGCAAATGGGTTGCCAAGCGTCAAGATTCATGAGAAGTATTAGTATCGCTTTATAAAACCTTGTAAAACCATATCTGGAATACTGCATTGAGTTTTGGTCACCGCATTATAAAAAAGACATTAAGACTTTGGCAAGAGTGCAGAAAAGAGCAACAAAGATGATTAGTGGCCCAGAGAGTAAATAAGGGTCCCCAACCCCTGGGCTGCAACCTACTACTGGGCCTTGAGTCTGTTGGAACCAGGCCACAAAAGTAGCAGGCAAGAGCACACGGGCACATCCCCACTTGTGTGAGCAGTAGGCAAGTGTGTGATTGCCCATTGCTTGTGCAAAACCATCCCCTCCCCCCCCCCGCTGCTCCACAAAGCTGGAAAGGTTGGAGAACTCTGAACTAAAACATGTGAAGAACAGTTGCAGGAATTGGGTATGTCTAGTCTAGTGAAAAGAAGGACTGAGGGTGACATGATAGCAGTGTTCCAATATTTGAGGAGCTGTCATAAAGAGGATGGGGTTGACCTATTTTCCAAAGCACCTGAAGGCAGAACAAGAAAAACAGCGATGGAAAGTAATCAAGGAAAGAAGCAACCTAGAACTAAGGAGAAGTCTCCTAACAGTGAGAAGGGGCGTTGTCTTACCTGAACGCCTTTTCTCAGCACGGAGATGGAGAATCCACCAATGGGTTTAGACTGTGTTCCTGCCCAATCAGATCAAGTCAGCCAAAGTTGCCACACCTCTCCTGGGCTAGAGGATCCCAGTCTCGATGCAGGCGAAGCCATGACTGACAGCAAGACGTGTTGGCTCATAAATATAGATCTAGGCCTAAAAAACCTACTAGGGTGGGAGTGGATTCTTCATCTCCATGCTGAGAAAAGGCGTTCAGATAAGACAACGCCCCTTCTCCAGCACAGGATAGGGGGAATCCACCAATGGGACATACCAAAGCCTACTGTCCCTGAGGGAGGGAATCAGGCCTGCCCAGTGTGGCACTTTGAGGTAGTACCTGTTGGAGAACTCTCCTGCCAAAGGAGGCCTCTGAGGCGAACTTGTTGATTTTGTAATGTCTAACGAAGGGTGACGGAGAGGACCATGTGGCCACTCTGCAAACGACTTCAATAGACGCTTGGGTGTTCCAGGCCACGGAAGTAGCTGCGCTACAGGTGGAATGGGCCGTGATGCGCCCTGGGACCGGCACTGAATCCGCCCGATACAATTATGCAATACAAGCCCTAATCCACCTGCCAATCGTGGAGGAGGATACTTTCCTACCCATCGAAGGAGGGTGACAGGAAACGAAAAGGGCCTCAGAGGAGCGGAAGGAAGCTGTCCGTGCGATGTAATAACAGAGTGCTCTGCAGATGTCTAGAAGGTGCCACTGTCGTTCCAGAGCATGCGATGGATTAGTTCAGAAATCTGGTAACACGATTTTCTGAGTCCTTTGAAATAAAGAATTTACCTTTGGAACAAAGGTCGGATCAAGACAAAGGACCACTCGGTCCCTGTGAAAAATACATAAATCATCTCTGGTGGAGAGTGCCACTAATTCAGAAATCCGCCGCACGGAGGTGATAGCCACCAAGAAAGCTACTTTGTGCGATAGGTATCGCAAATCACATGTTTTAAGGGGTCCAAAGGGCGAATTGGTAAGAGCCCGCAACACACGCGGTAGTTCCCAGGAGGGATACCTATGGACCACAGGGGGTTTGGTGTTAGTAACACCCTTGATGAAAGATCAGATCAAGGGATAGTGACCTAGGGAAGTTGCCGAGTCACATGTGAGTATGATGGAAAGAGCAGCGATCTGTCTGCGTAATGTGTTGGGAGCCAAACCCTTCTCCAGACCCTCCAGAAGGTAGTCCAATATGTGAGGAATTGTCAGATCTGAAATTGTTAAGTGGTGCTTTGAGCACCACGAACAGAAGTTCCTCCATGTGGCCTCATAAATACGGTTGTAGAGGGCCGACAGGAGGCCTGGATTATGGAAATGACTCCTGGTGAGCAGTGCTCCCGGGATAAGACCAAGCGCTCAAGTGCCATACGGCTAATTGAAGCAATTGGGGGTCCAGATGAAGGAGTGTCCCCTGACTGAACGAGACCCTGTCGGGAGAATCCTCCATGGTTCCGCTAGGGAGAGGTTCACGAGGTCGGTGAACCACGGTCTCCGAGGCCAGTACAGGGCCACTAGAAGAACCTCTGCTCTCTCCCTAAGGATCTTGCAGACGACCGCCGGAAGAAGAGGGAGAGGAGGAAAGGCGTAGAGCAGACCCTCCGGCCACTGGCTCCGAACAGCGTTCGTGCATTCTGCTCCCGGGGATGGAAAATGGGAGAAGAACCTCGGTACCTGAGTGTTTGTCAGGGAGGCGAAGAGATCTAGGACTGACAGTCCGAAGCGGTGGGATATTTCCCTGAAAATCCTCGGGTGCAGGCGCCACTCTGAGTGGTTTACCGTAGCCCTGCTGAGGAGATCCGCCTGTGTGTTTGCCTCTCCTGAAATGTGATCAGCCTCGATGGAGGCCAGGTTGGATTCTGCCAAAGAGCCCAGTAGAAGATCCTCGGACAGGAGAGCACGAGATTGGGTGCCCCTGTGCCGATTCACATGGGCCTTGGCGGCAATGTTTTCCGTGAGGACCAGTATGTGACATTTCACTACTGAGTTGTGGAAGTGTCGAAGGGCCAGGTGTATGGCTCTGAGTTCCAGCCAGTTTATATTGTGCCGAAGGTCAGACCAACGGCCTTGGGCCCACTGCGAGTGTAGATGCGCTCCCCAGCTGAACAGGCTGGCGTGGGTCGTAAGTGTGATTCAATCCGGCTCCTTGAAGGAGGACCCCCGGAGCATGGCCGATGAGAGCCACCACCTGAGGGAGCACGAGACTCGGAGTGGAACTCGCACTCTTCGAGTGAATGAGCTGATGTTCAATCTCTGGAAGGGGAGCAGGAACCACTGAAGGATCCTGGAGTGGAGCCTGGCCCAAGGTACAATGGCAATGGCCGAAATCATCTTTCCCAGTAATTGGGAGAGACTTGCTAAGGTTACTGTACGGTTCTCGCATAGTTGAAGGATTAACGCTGTCCCGGCGTTCTTGGGATAGATAGACTCAGCAGTTCACCGTGTCTATGATGGCCCCTAGATGTAAAAGCCTTGTCGTGGGAGACAAGTGACTCTTGGAGAAGTTTACCGAAAAGCCGTGACTTTGGAGAAGGTTTATCACCTGTTTGAGATCCGCCAGCGCAGCTTGGCCTGATGAAGACTGAATCAGAATATCGTCCAGGTAACACTGGACTCTGACTGGCGCCATCTGGAGGTGAGCTGCTAGAACCGCTAGGACCTTGGTAAAAACCCTTGGGGCCGAGGATAGGCTGAACGGTAATGCCCTGTATTGATAGTGCCGGCCCCTGTAAGCAAATCTTAGAAACCGGCGGTGGCTGAGAGAGATGGGGATGTGAAGATAAGCTTCCGTGAGGTCTACTGATGTCAGGAAGTCTCCTCTTCTTACGCTTCTGAGAATGGACTGGAGCGTTTGCATCTTGAACTTGCTGTATACAAGATGACGATTTAGTCTTTTTAGATCTAGGATTGCTCTCCAGCCCCCCAAGGTTTTGGGGACAACGAAGAGAATAGAATAGAATCCCCGACCTCTCTGATCCAACGGTACCAGTTCTATGGCCCTTATGTTTACAAGGTGCTGAATAGCCTGTTGCATTAATCTTTTCTTTGTGGGATTTCTTGGTTGGGGACAAGAGAGAAAACGATTGGGAGGGTAGGTGAAGAATTCCAGGGAGAGCCCGTGTTGAACAGTGTTTATCACCCATGCGTCTGTGGTGGTGGCTTCCCACTGGCAGGCAAAGAGGGAAAGTCTGCCGCCTATGGGAGGGACTGCCAGAGAGTCATCTGGAGCGACAGAAAGGGTGGCCGCTCCCACGAAAGGGCCGTTTGCTCTGAAACTGCTGTCTGGGCTTAGAGCCTGTTCTGTCCGGTTGTCTATCTTGTCTGTCCTGTCTGACAGGAAAGGAGCGGGTGGGATAGGAATAATTAGAAAGGACTGTCTCCGTGAGTAAGTGTTGGGTCGCTTGTCCAGACATTTAATGAGGTGATGGAGGACCTTACACTTATCCTTATTCTTCGTAAGGTAAGGATCTAGAGCTTTCCCAAATAGTTCCCCCCCATCATGGGCTGCTGACAGGCGCCATTTAGACTTGGCGTCAGCATGCCAGTCTTTCAGCCAAAGCATACGGCATCCGGTGACGTTGGAAGCCATGGTCCTGGACGAAAGTCTGGCAGCCTGTAGCGTAGCATCAGAAGCATATTCCGTTGCCGCCACCATCTTGCTCAGATCCTGGTGAGTGCGGATATCTTCCGCCAGAATCCTAGCCTGAAGCAGTCAAAGCCAGTGGAGGACAGACCTATTGAAAAAGGATGCTGAGGTAGCTGCCCTAATAGCCCAAGATGTAGCTTGGTGTGTCTGGCGGAAAGTGAGCTCACTTTTGCGATCCTCTGCCTTGAGGGCATCCGACATGTCGCCAGGAGCGACAGTGGGAGATACCAGGGGCCCTAAGGGTTCATCCACCAAGGGGACCTCCAGAGCATCTGCCAGGTCCTGGGCCACATTATAAAGTCTTTTTTCACTGCTACTCGGGAGAGGAAGGGAACCCGGGAATTCCCACTGTTTCTTGACTTCATTCAGAAACATGGGCGAGCAGGGGATACGGTGTTGTGTGGTTACAGGTTCAGTGAAGTTCGGATCCGCCTCCGAGTCCGGAGCGGCCGTCGATGCCGATGTGGAGGGTTCGGGTCCAAGATGGGCCGTGGAAGTGGCCTTTTGGAGTAGAGGTACAAAATGAGATGGATTAACAAGACCAGCAAAGGATGGCATTTCAGGAGAGTTTTCCTCCTCATCTGACATCGGGATCCCCAATTCCGCATCATACTCATGAGAGGATGAACCCTTTGAGTAAGAGGACTGGGAAGGTGAAGAAGGTGCACAAAGGACCTCAGTAGTAGGCTGGTGGATAGGTAGGGGAGAAACCGTGGTTGACCTAGGTACCTGTGATCTGGCTTGAAGAGCGCGCTCTACTGCCTGTGCAATCAACTAAGCTAGGCGGTCCTCTGTGGGAAGAGAAATCTATGTTGGTCTGAGGCCAGCCACAGTAGGGGTGAAAGTGGCTTCCGGGACCGAATGCTGGGCCCGCGTGGCGGCAGGCTGGAAGCTGGGATCCTGGTGACATGTGTCACCTGGCCCAGGGACAGAGACGGTATCCCCTGTTGACCAGATTCCCAGAGGAGAAGCAGAGGGTCCCAGTGGCAAATCGAAGGAGGGGACTTCAGCCTGAATGGCTTCAGTCCTGGCCTGTCTTTGTGCTTTAGAGAATTCCCTCTCTAATGCCTGGTGTCTCCTACTGGCCTGTTTTTCATCCTTTTTAGAGGTTTTGCCTGCTGATCTGGCCTTGGCCTTGACCGAGATTTTGCCTGCAGCCTCCTGATTGGAAGATTTATGCCTTTTAGAGGCTGATGAAAGTGGTGAAGCTCCCTTCTTGGAAGAACCAGTATCCTCCATCCTCGTGGATTATCACAGGAGCACGATAGGGTACCCCTGGTATCCAGAGACAGCTGCTTTCTTTCTGTGGATAACCACAGGAGCACGATGGGGTACTCCTGGAATCCAGAGACTGCTGTTGTTGTTTATGGATAATCACAGGTGCACGATAGGGTACACCTGGTATCCAAGGACTGCTAATCTTGTGGACAGCACAGGTGCACGATAGGGTACACCTGGAATCCAAAGATCGTTAAACTGTAGATAAAACCAGGTGCACAAAAGGGTACACCTGGAATCCAAAACACCACTATACAGGGGAAGACAAGGACAGAGTATGTGTGTACAGCTATGCTGTGTGTTGAGAAGGAGACACCAATTTAAGACCTCCAAGATGGTGATACAAAATTAGTGGACTGCTGGCCTAGTAATCCTGTTTCGGGCAAGAGGATTAGTACAGGCCCCAAATAAAGGCTGGCCGATGAAGGAGAGAGAGAACTAGTGATTCTCAAAATGGCTGCCGGATCCAAAATGGCAGCCATCCAATGAGAAAATTTGCTGAGACTATTTCTTAAGAATGGGGTGGAGGGAGGAACCTCTTCCTCAGGAGGAAGGGGTCCTAGTGACAATAGTGTCTAGCGTCCACAAAATGGCGGCTGCGAGTATGAAATGGCTAATAGGCCACACTACACCACACTGTAGGTGCTGCATGTCCCTATAGGCCCTTGTGATTCACCGGGCAGAAAGGGAATGATTACGATCACCAGGAGCGCTGTCGCCACCTACAAGGGGAGACGGAACTTGTCTGCGCTACCCGAATGCTTTGCCGCCTCACGGAGCTGCCAGCCAGCTGATTTCGCAAAAAAAACCAATTGGGAGATGGCGCATGCTCGTCCAGCAATTGGGGATGCAGTCTCATGCCCCCCAGCATCTAAGTAAAGTATTTGAGCCGCCCGACCTCTGAAGCTACAATTTTAGCTCCGGTGACCAGAAAAGCAGCCGAAAACCGCAGGGAAGCCTACCTGACTCACGCTGAGCCCCAAATTGTTCTCGCACCTGCATACACAATAGGACACCGGGGATGCAGCCGCAACCCCCCAGTCGTCAAAAGTGAAAATTTCTGTCCGCAAGGACTCCGGAACTGCAGCTGCAGTCCCAGTAACAAGAATCACTAACCCAAGCTTTAGAGAAACCTCCCTGAAGTGCGTTGAACTTCCACCACCCCCTTTGGCCCGTGCGCGCGATTACAAGCTTCCCCTCCCCTTGGAGATGCAGCCGCAGGCTCCGGCAAAGAAAGCACTCAAACAAATATAAAGGAAAAAACAACTATTTTTGCCTCTGAGGGATGAGGAAGGCTCCCCAGAGGAATGAAAAAAGGACTGATCTCAGCCGAGATCCAGGAGTAATGGAATCTAGGGGGGGGTGGAAAACGAAACCGAAAGGCAAGAAACGCAAGAAAAGGCTGTGCTAAGCCTCTCTTTGAAGGTAAGGGAGGTAGGGGGGGATTGGAAAGAAAACAGCAATCCTAACCCAGTGCTGAACCCAGCACTGTTCAGGAAAACTGGTAAATGGCAAAAGATGGAAAATCCACCAATGGAGACTATACCTGCCTAACAGACAAACTTGCACATCTGTCCGGGGCAAGATCAAGTTGAGACTGGTATCCTCTAGCCCAGGAGAGGTGTGGCAACTTTGGCTGACTTGATCTGATTGGGCAGGAACACAGTCTAAACCCATTGGTGGATTCTCCATCTCCTGTGCTGGAGAACGGCTTGCCTTCAGAAGTTGTGGGTGCTTCATCTCTGGATGCTTTTAAGAAGAGATTGGGTAGTCACTTGTCTGAAATAATAACGCTTGAGTAGGAGATTGGACTAAAAGATCTCCAAGGTCCCTTCCAACTCTATTATTCTGTATTATGTAAGATCAAGATCATATGATCATAAGGCTACTGCAACAGGGACTAGTCATAAGTTATTGTTTAGCACTGTCATAACTTTGAACAGTCACTGAACTAATAGTTGTAAGACAGGGACTACCTGTACAACAAAACAAACCTGAACTACTCACATTCATATATTCTTTGAACTAGTCATTTTAAATCCAGCCCTTCTAAAACAAGTATTTTCAAATTGTGACGTATACCTCAGTTGGGGAGGGACAGACAGGGTCCAGGGATATTTGATGAACTTTTTTGTTACATTGTTTATTGCTGCAATAATCCATCTTTCTTCAAGTTTCATTATGCAGGTAGTCTTTGTTTAACAACCGCTTTGTTCAGCAACCATTCATAGTTATGATAGTGCTGAAAAAGTAAGTTCATAACTGGTTCTACACTTATAAGTGTCACAGCAAACCCACTGTCATATGATTGAGATTCAAGCACTTCACAACCAGTAGGCATTTATGACTATTGTAGCGTTCCGTGATTATGTGATAGCCATTTGCATGCTTCACAGCTGGATTCTGACAAGCAAAGTCAATGGAGAAGGCGGCAGTAAAATTGCAAGTTGTAGTTACACGATGTCTTACTTAACAACCATGGGTGATTTGTTCAACTGCAGGACAAATGAGGTTGTAAGCGCGGCAGGGTCACGTCATGTTTTGCACAACATCACTTAGCAACAGAGTTGATGGTCCCTATTGTGGTTCTCCTGTGAAGACTACCTGTATTGTTTTCATTGTTCATTTGGTTCATTCTGGATTTCTAGGGATGTTATGTACATCAAGATTACACCAAAGGAAAGTGTGGTAGCAAGAGCTTTAGGAACCCTGTTCTAGTCAGAAATCTGAATCTTAAGATAACACTGAATTTCATTATAACCTAAAACAGGGGTGCCCAACACCTGGGCCACGATCTAATCCCAGGCCATAGCTTGTTGGTAACTGGGCCGCACAAGCCACAGGTGAGCATGCAAAGCTGCATTTGCACAAGTGGCGTGCGCACATGTGAAACCACCCCCTCTCTCCACCGCTGCTGCCAGTCTACAGAGCCGGAAAGGTTGGGGACCGCTGGCCTAAAAGACTACAGTTCCTAAATTATTTCACAAAATTTTTAAAAATCTTTTTATTAAATATTGATATTGTAGTAGGTCTATTTATGCCCTTAAATAAATCTGCAGACTTAACCAGACATTGTTAATACATCAGTGGAAAATATCCAGCTCTCTTTAGAGCAAGCCAGCATGGTAGATGACAACAGATCATGGCAGTTGTAATCAAAAAAACATTCAAGGTCACATTGTCCACCCGTCCTAAAAAAAGAGGATTCTTCTGACTTGGTAAGTACAGGCAGTCCTCAAACTTATGATCGGTCTCCTTGTGACTGCTCAGAGTTACAATGGACTCCCCAGAGCTACATACAACACTGATTTAAAATTCTGACAGCTGGATGCCTCTCCCCTGGTCACATGATCACACTTGGCGCACTCAGTCTGTACTGTAAGGCATAGGCAAAACTCACTGATTAAAGAATGGAACCACACCCAGAACATTCTGATTCTCCCCCCCCCCAGTGATGTTCACCCAAACCATGCCCTTCTGGGGGCAGTTTAGTACTTTCCAAAGGCAAATTCTCTTGACTGTAAGTTTGCAATATTCTACAGGCAGTCCTCAACTTATAGCCATTCATTTAGTGATGTTCGAATATACAACTACACTGGAAAAAAAGTGACTTATGAACGATTCTCACACTTATGACCATTGCAGATACATCATACAAATTTAAGTGCTTAGCAAATGGCCTATATTTACGATGGTTGCAGCGTCCTAGGGGTCTGGGATTGTAATCTGCAACCTTCCCAGGGAGAGTCTGACAAGCAAATTAACGGGAGAAGCCAGATTTCCTTAATAGCCACGATTCACTTAACTGTAGTGATTCGCTTAGCAATCATGGCAAAAAGGTCGCAAAATGGGGTGTGACTCACTTAACAACTGCCTTGCTTAGCAATAAAAAATTTGGTTTCAGTTGTAGCCATAAGTCGAGGGCTACCTGTATTCCTGATTTTTTTTTAGTTTGTAACTCTAAAACATTTAAGAGCATTATCTAAGAAAAGAAAAGCATTACAAAATGAATTATTTACCTGCTGGTGGCTTTATAAAAGGTGGTGGAATTAATGGTACAATAATGGGTATGTTGCCATGTTCCTTTGATCCTGCTGGTGAGTCTGAGATTCCGTTTCCTGTGGTAAGCCCTGGATAGCTTGTGTGTATATTGTATGATGATGTAACACTGTCTTCAGGTAATTTTGTTTTTGGCAAAGAGTTTTCTGTAAAGGAAAAAGAATTAATTTTAAAATGTAATACAGCTTTTGATCAGATACTGTTTATTTATTGTTTGCCAACTTGATTAACAATTCAGTAGGTAATCTACACTTATTTAGCCAAAACTATGTCAGGTTTCCAGGATGAACCCAATTTGTAGTTTAATATATCAGTAATCTTTCCAAAATTGCACTTAACAATAAAGTGCTCGAATAGGAAACATAACTCAGATCTCACATAGACCATAATGAGAGTTTGCAGCTAAACACAATCATAAACTTCATTAATCTTGCCCAATTCTACACTTTCAGAGTGAAGTCCCAAAGCTAAATTGGACAAGATCAACATTTTATAATAACATTATGTAGATAATATTTCTCATTTAAATAGTGAGAAATTAAATAAGGTAGGTGCTCTATTTACAACAATTTAAGATACATGTGGATACATTCAGTATATACTTAAATACTTTAGTATTTAATTTCAATTATGTGTCTTGATAATAACTGCACAAATTATCTTATTAGTATGAAAGAGATCTATTTTAACATAATGGTAAAGGTTTACCAAGATAGCTGACAAGCATCAATAAGGAAAAACAATTATTCAGCATTTGTGTTGACGTAGAACAGTCAACCAAATAATAAGAAACCTGTTTTCACAACTTGGCAAGTACACCAGTGCAATTTTCAAGCCTCCTAATTTGATTCATCCAGTCAGCAGTGATTAAATGCTGTAAAGGGGGAATCAGCATTTCCCAACTTGGGTGACCTTGTGATGTGTGGCCTTCAGCTCCCAAAATTCTTAGCAATGGCCATGCTGACTAGGAAATTCTAGGAGTTGAAGTCCACATATCATTAAGTTGCTCAGGATGAAAAACACTGCTGTTGATAAAACTTTTCATTTTGTTACTTTATTAAAATTAAACATCTTGGAAATGACATGTATTTGATTCTCTAATATTAAAGAGAACATAGCCTAATATTTAGAGAAGGAAGAAATGTCTATAAGAAGTCCAGGACAGTCGTATTTTGCTAAAATGAAGAAGTTGTTTAACAGTAGAGGAATCTGAAAGGGAAATTAAAAAGGGAAATCAAGAAAATAAGGATGATTGGGAGTTTATTCAAAACTACAATAATAGCTCAGATAAAATGCCTACTGCAGGGCAGGAAAAATGCAACCTAGTGCAAGAGATCAGACGCCTGTATAATGAGTTGTGTCAAGGAAAGCTATTAGAGAAGACTTGCCCTAATGGGGACAAACAAAGGACCCAAATTTATAAAAACAAATCTTTGGAAAAGATTCTGAGCAGCATATTGTTCTGCACTAAGATCAGCAATTTACAAATATATCAGAAGCAAAAAAGCTGGGTGCAGAGATGATTGAGATAAAGATATGTAAAGCAGAATTAAATGCAAATATTTTTTATAGTTTCCTTCACTGAGGAAAACACAGAATTATCTGATACTTGAACTGATGTTTCCACAAAGCTGAGTCAGATGAACTGTGGGAAACAGGGACAAGATGAGTTTTAGACCTTAATGACCTTAATGACATGTGAATGACAAGACGGGTTTTAGACCTTAATGACAATGTGAAAAGAAACAAATCAGCAGATGTAAAAGCTATATATCTGACTATCATATCTGATGCATACATTTCTGGTCTACCATATTACATTGGTAGACCAGCAATGTAATGTTTTGGTTGCATTTTGTTACATTTGTTACAAAATGTTACATTTCTGATCTACAATAAACAAACAAACAGGTCATACTAATATAATAAGGCTATCAGAACTAGATTATAAAATTATGAATGACAGCATAAATAATTCTAACCAGTATTTATGCAGATTTTTGTAGTCCCAATTTGGAATCTCAGTAAACTTATATTACTAATTTTTTAAAAAATGTTCCTGATAATTATAGGCCTAGCTAGTGTGTGTTCTGAATATATTGTGGAAATGTTGAAAAAAGAGCATGCACAAATCATCATCCATTCATATTCTCATATATGTACTTGAAAACCCAAATCTGTCCCACTCTTCTGAACAGATGAAAGATTATCCCATTCCGTATGAAGGAAAACTCAGCAAAAAGATTACACATACACACATATGCATGCATGTACACACATTCCATTCAAACGCAACATAAACATTTCTGGAAAGAGGCTTTAACCGTCACTCACAATACTCTCTCTCCACTATTAACAGAAACACACAATGAACAATCTTTTCTCTATTTCATACATAATCTCATTGCTAATTATAATATTTTTCAAGTGCTAAAAGAGTATCCTGCAGAAATCCAGCACACAGCCTTCTCAGAACTGGTAGTTTTAACAGTTGAACTGGAAGATGCATTAAAAGCACTCTATGATCAATCACAGAATTTGCTCATACCGGTAGTAGGTACCAAAGTGGTTGGTAATATTCCTAAGGACTGAGTTGTCTATGAACAACTATATTTTAAGAAGAGGCAAGTGGTTAGCAGCAAAATAATTGTTCTAGGATCATGAGTTGCAACTTAGCACATAGCAATACCAGTTAAGAAACAAGGCAAAGAGCAGTTATAAATATTTTCGGTGAAGGGTAATTGTGGTTTATCATACATACTGAACTTAGGTTGGGTTTAATTGTCTGGAGTGTTCATAATTCAGGAGTGTGTTAATGCAAACTAAAGTATCAGTCTCCAAATGATTAAAACAGCCATATCTTTTGCGAATCTCATGCAGCTGCTTTAAAAAGGTCCTCGGCCATAACTCCATGTATGTTGAGAAAATGTGCTTGACAAGATTGGCAATGTGATCTATAGGCTGGAGCATTCTCTCCTATAAAATTACATTTAGGATGTTTTGGAGGGTCATGGTGGGGTTTATAATAATATTATGCACAATAATTTTATCACAATAATGCAGAATCATATTTGAGGTTGCACTGCTATCAATACAGGAACCAAAAATGGAAAGCATCAAAAGCAAAGTAATTTTGCTCAATTCTCCTTTCAAATTTTATGAACTAACTTCTCCCATAGTCTCAATTCTCCAGGAGATAATAGTCTATTATTTGTTCCAACAAATGTATATATAATTAATAACCAATCAATACAATATTTTACACTAATAATATAAAGGCAATTAAGCAATTAGTTGACAATTAAATATGAAACCATAACATACAGTATATGAATTTAGCACATTATTCAATTCAAAGAAAAAAAAGCAAACAGTTCAAGGAAAAGCACACTGAATTCAAGCGAGGGAAAAATAAAACAGGAATTCAGAAAGCGACAAAGATTTCAAGCAGTTGTTCATTCTATATTTCAGCAATATCTTGCCCCAACAAAGGCGGACAGAACTTTGGAGGTTTCCTGCCATAAAAAAAGAGAAAGAGAATTTGACAAGTGGTAATGTTTACAGACACTAAGAGGAAACACCTTTTTCACAAAAATTGCTTCGCTTGCTAATGGGAAATAAATACAGTATATTGTTTTGGAATATATATATTCCAAATCTATAAATCTATAAATATTTAAAAAAACTGGTGCCTAAGGATAAATAGTAACTCTACTTTACTCACCAAAGGAAAAAAAACACATACATGCAACAGCAGAACTCATCCAGCTTCCTGACCCAAACATATAGAGAAACAGCAAGGTCTTCAGTGCCTTGCAAAAGGCTAGCAAGAGTTGGAGTCGTCAGCATCTCCAGAAGGATGCTGTCCAATAGGGCAGGCTCTGACACTAGGAAGGCACTATTCCCGATCCAACAAGATGACATTGTTTGATTGACACACCCTCTCTACAAGATCCAGTGGGTGATCAGAGACAAATGGAGAAAAGTAGTCCCACAGGTAGTCTGGCCCTCTCCTATGTAGGTCTTCTAAGATTCTAGTCATTATCTTGAATTGCACTCAGAAGCCTAGTAGTCCTGGAGTAGCGGGGTAATATGGGTACCAAAAACTGCCTCTTCCACTGCATTCTGGGTCAGGAAAATGTTGGACCAGGTGACCTGGTTGGGTTAATAGCATTGTTTCTGACTTGAAAAAAGGAATTGCCAACAACTAAGTGGTCCTGACAACATTTTCCAAACTCCTTATTAACAAAAGAGGAAAAGTTGATAAGTCACTTAAAAGTGTAAGACTATTGCTCTGACTAAGGAAAGTAACGTCCTAACAAGAGGCACAGAAAACTAGGAACATCGACGTATGGATTTATCCTTTCCACATCTGTCACTGTTTCATTGAGACTCCTCAACAATGTAAATGAGAAAAGATGAGTAAGTCATATTTAAGTCCTTTTAATATTCTTTTAATATTACAACTGCTGCATACTAAATTGTTATGCTGTATATACAGAAGGTCAGGGAAGGGATTAGTGAGGACATCCCACACCCCGCTTCTTTTCAAACTACCATTTTTTCCCCCAACAAGATATGCCAGAGGACTCCTAATGCATAAGGACATCAGATTTGCTATAGTATAGGAGGAAACTGTTGCCTGTAATCAGTGCTTGTTCGCTTACCCATAGTATTACAGTTGCACTAATTGAGCCAGTTTGGGAACACAATTTAAAGGACAGGAACCAATCACCTAATACAGACATGTCAAACACAAGGCCCGCGGGCCAGATATGGCCGGCGATGTGGTTTCATGTGGCCTGCGAAGCCATCCTAGAAACAGTGAGGGAATGGCCCCCGCTGCCTTGGCCCTGGCCCAGGCCGCCTGGAAGCCAATGTACAATTTTGTGGTGGCCATCTATGCTGAAATGTGTTAATTCTTAGCACCACAAGGCCGTCTGGAAACAACGAGGGACCGGCCCCTTCCGTGTCAGCCCTGCCCCCGGGCGCATGCTGGGGAGGTGTCACCCTTTGTGAGGAATAAAGAAATGCACCATCGCCTGGAAGTGCCCTCGCCTATTTCACATATCTAGCTTGATGGGCTCCGGGGGAGAGATTTCAACAGGCAGTGAAGCGCTGTCCTCACAGCACCGAGAGGCTGATCCGGGCAGTGCAAATCCAAAAAGAAGCGCTCACCGCTCAGCCCCCAGCCTGCCTGATTTTGGCAGGCAGTGGGGTACTCTCCTCACAGCACCAAGAGGCTGAGCCAGGCGGCGTGAATTCAAAAAGAAGTGTGCTGCCGCTCAGTCCCCAGCCTGCCCGATTTCAGCAGGCAGCAAGGTACAAAGCTGGCAAGCTTCGCACTGCCCGGCTCAGCCTCTCGATGCTGTGAGGACAGCGCCCCCCTGCCTGCTGAAACCAGACAGGATGGGGGCTGGATGGCATTGTGCAGGTAATGTTGACTCTCACGTTGCTCAGGGCGTCCCGTCCCCCAAAGCCCACCAAGCCAAGTAGGCGAGGGCCATGTGCTGGTCACTTCCAGGCGATGGTGCATTTCTTCATTCCTCACAAAGGGTGACACCTCCCCAGCTGCATTTCTTGCCTGTTTTCTCCCTCCCTCATCTCAAATATTTCCCCACCACTCTGTTCTTAGGAAGGAAGGAAGGAAAGAAGGAAGGAAGGAAGGAAGGAAGGAAGGAAGGAAGGAAGGAAGGAAGGAAGGAAGGAGAGGGAGAGTCTGAGGGAAATCTTGCCTTAGTCCTGCCCTGCTGACCTTTCACCATCTTCTTGCCCCCTCCTCCTGACCTATCCTGGGGGTCTCCCATCCTATTGCTAAGGAAGCTTTGGAGAGGGAGTGGACCTCCTTCTGACTTTGCCCTCACACCCATCATGGTGTGAGCAACCTGGCTAAGGAGAGCAAGCGCAGCAGTAGCAGCCTTGAGGAGGGGATAAGTGCAGCTGGGCACCCCCTTGGGGTAGTGGGGCTGGGCTTGGCGCTGTGGGTTCTTGAGGGCTGGGCTGGGTGTTTGACTTCTGCTGCCCAGGGCTCCGGGCAGCCAGTAGCACCACCATACAACCCCCCTTCGCATGGCCTGAGAGGAACAGTGAGGCTCCTCCAGCGGACCATGCCTTCGCACTTGCCCCGGTCCCACCCCCTTCTGCCAGAGACCCTCAGATCTGTCCCACTCCTGCCCAGGTCCCCACAGGCAGCCTTGATGCAAATGATGTAGAGCTGGCCATGCCCACCCAGTAGGCCACACCCACTCCAGCCACGTCCACCCAGTAGGCCACGCCCACCCAGGCCCCCGAGGGCAACCGCAATGCTGATACGGCCCTCAGTGAAATTGAGTTTTACACCCCTGACCTAATACATTGGTGGCATGCTGTTATAGCATCACAGATTGTGATTTACATTAACTCTTCCAAAGAATTCACTGGAGACTAAAGTAATTTCTTCCTTTCCCCAATTCTATTATATAGCCACAATTAAAAAATAATAATCTGCAGCCAATTACAATGAAACTGCATCAATAAATAATCTATAAATCAAGATCAACGAAGACTATCCAGGCTAGATTTTCAATAAAGATGGTGATGGTGCCAATGATAATTGAAGCAGAAATACAATTGAAATTATATATGCACAGACAGTAAATAACTCTCCCTTGCTGTGGTTCAAATAAAAAATAAAAATGGCAGCAATATAAGGTTTCTTCTCCACCTATCACAATCCTTCTTCCAATATTAGTGGCTATTGTTTTAAAGGGGGGAAAACCAGATTTATTAATATTATGTATGTAATAGATACAGAAGCGCACAGCTTAAAGACCCAGGGTCACATACATCCCACAAAAGCCTTGAATTGCAGCCCCCAAAGATCTCCCGAAATAGTTACCACTGACACTTCATTTTTAATAGGTCAGAGAGAGGAAATTAATTTCATGACTAGACAATACTCTAAAATTATTTAAGGCATCATACTAGAAACCAGGAGACCATGAATTCTAACCCCACCTTAAGCACAAAGCCAGCTGGAAGACCCTGGGCCAGTCACTATCTCTCAGCTCTAGAAAGGAGGCAATAGCAAACCACTTCTCAAAACCTTGCCAAGGAAACTGCAGAGATTTTCCCAGTCTCCAATAATTCAGACATGATTAAATGGAAGAAAACTAAACTAAACAAAACAAAAAACATATGTACTTCTTGTCTTGTTCTATCCAGTATTGGGAGTAGCCATTTTTCCCTCCCTGAAAATTATTCAATAATTAAATGCACCCCTAAACTGTGAATTCTGTTATTGTGAATGAATGACTCCATCTCTCCCATAAGCAAATATCTGCATTTCAAACAAAAAATAAACACTCACAAAGAGCTAAGAAGAACAAAACAGTTTTCCTCTCAAAACTCTTCCAGATAACCACCCTCAAAATTCCAGACATCCAAACTGACATTGAAAGGAAATTCAATTCAATTCTACTTCTACAATTTAAGATATTAAGACAATGTGGGATTCAAAGGAGGTGCATTAACAGGGCTGAGCCAAAACTAAACAAATTATATTGTGGCTTAGTGCAATACTTGAATCCAATTAATATCCTATAGATGTTGATTTCAAGTATTATTTCTCCCTCCTTTCCTCTGCCCTCCTTGACCCATCACACTATTAGCAAGTTGGAGGTCAAACTGGTTTATTCTGATCTTACTTTAGACGTTACTAGAAACTTTTCCATTCTTCCTAAAGTGTTTCAAGTTGAGTACTAAGCAAGAATGAGATCATTCAAGGTTGGAACTTTGTCAAAATGATTAAAACAGCACCATAATGCTATTCATATTCTGAACTCAGAACAAAGCATGTTAAACTTGAAAAGGAGAACATTAATAAACAATTTAATTATATTTTCTCCACCAAAACACATTTCATGTCTGTACACATTAGATTACCATATGGCACTAGGGCAGTGATGGCGAACCTTTTAGAGACCGAGTGCCCAAACTGCAACCTAAAAACCACTTATGTATTATCGGGTGCCAGGTGGGTGTGGCCATTGGGTGGGCATGGTCCATTGGGTGGACGTGGCTGCAGTGGTAACAGCAGACTGGGTGGGACTAAAAAGTTCAATCAATCAATTCCAACTTTGGAAGTTCTTTTTTTTTCCACAAGAAGTTGAAATTGATTGATTGATTGAACTTTTTTTTTTGCACATGGCGGCAGAGGCCTAAAGCGAAAAGGTTTTATAAAACCCAGCTGAAGGCCTAGGACTGGGGCAACGCCGCGCGTGCACACAGAGAGGGCTTTGAGTGCTGCCTCTGGCACCCGTGCCATAGGTTCACCACCACTGCACTAGGGCATGGTTTGTTTTAAATATAATTGATTGAACACATGATAGTACCTAGTTTACAAAAAGTGGGTTCATGGATTACATTAAATCAAAATTACACAAACCACATTGTTTTAATGCAGTGTATGACTTTGGGCCAGTAACTCTGTGTCGATCCACTTCACAGGGTTGTTATTGTGGGGAAAACAGGAGGAAGAAGTAATATTAAGTGTGTTCACCGCCTTGAGTTATTCACAAAAATAATATACGATATAGCATGGGAGAAGTTGCAAGAAGTTATGTATGGAAAAGCCAAAACATGAATAGAAAGCTGTAACAAAATGAGACTTAGAGCTGAGCAAAATGTGGGGCTATGAACTACTGTGTGACTGTGCAGAAGAGAAAGCATTGAAGGCAAAGGATTGTGATCTACAGATGAAAACCTGAATATGATTGTTACATCTAAGTCTGTTTTCAACTGATAATGACCTCTGACTGCTGTGTTGTGACATGGACAATTTCACTGCAGTGATCTAAATTAAGGGGTTGTTGTTGTTTTTTGCAGATGGGGTTGCAGGTTTCTGAGTAAAAGTTTAGGCACAACTGATTTTTTTTTCTTCTTACGGTAGGAATGAAAGAGAGATGGGTTGGCTTCTTTTCCTGATTTTGTCACTACTCACTGGAATTGGAGCTGGTTATATGGAGGAGGAAAAAATACTGTTGTGTTGCAGACCCATTTGACTAACCTTTGCTCCTCCTTTTATGTGTTAGAAGACACCATCATGAACACATGCAAGCTCATCTTTTAAGACTCTGACATAATAAAGTAGAATTCCATCTAGGTGAATTTGGGAAGTTCGTATGACTAATCCTGTTTAGCATAAACACACAAACCTTAAATGATATTACCTTTGAGAACAGAAATGTGCTGTCGGCTCTCCCCATCTGTAGAGTAATTCCTGAATTCAATATCTTCTCCATCTTTTAATTCAACCTTATCATAACCATACCAGCCAAGGAGCTCATTCATAGTGTTTTCTGCAAAATTCTGTAAGAGAAGAATTACCTACTTATTTATGCAATCAATAATCATTTAGAACCAAAAGATGAATACATAAATCAAAATCTATTTGCACTGTACCGTGAAATAGCAGCTTTATCCCACCTACTCTAGACTAATGTTCATTTATCAACTCACATACATAGAATGTAAAGCATTTAAATCTTTGAATGACATATGTAATTATGACAGGTCTGCATGAATTTGTAATTTAAAGAAAAATATGAGAGGGTAGAGAACTATTTATCATTCTTTGCACTTGAATTGATAGTCGGCAATATATTTAACACATATTTTTCATAAAACTTTATATTCTGTGCTTCTATAAAGTGTTTAAAGCACACCAGGAAAGCAATAGAAGAACTGGAATTGTTTCTCAGGCACTAGTCAATCAATCTTACTAAATTACAGCAATTCAAATTAATATACAGGCCACCACTTCAAGCAAAGATTCATTTAAACCAGATCTGATAAAATAAGAAATGCAGATAATTATAGAAAATAATGCATATATATTTCAGATTGTGTTAGAAACCATTATTCCCGTTCTCATATATTGTTCTTCCTGAGTAGTCTCAGCTATTTCTTTTCTATTTGGTAAACATTATGGGGCTCTGTGCT
This sequence comes from Bothrops alternatus, assembly GCA_034064705.1. Lineage (NCBI taxonomy): Eukaryota > Metazoa > Chordata > Lepidosauria > Squamata > Viperidae > Bothrops > Bothrops alternatus. Next base: position 462,573 of record JARGCV010000143.1, read on the forward strand.
GCCAGCTTGTCTTGCTTTTTTACAAAACTTTTTTTTATCTTTCCCACTTCCACCCTAACTATAGAAATTTGATAAAATAAATAAATAAATAAATATAAATAGTTTCTTTATTTCTTTATTCAGTAAACTAATATACTGTTTTCTTTCCACTTGGACAAAGGCACTTTCCCACTTTCTTCCCACCTGCAATTGGCAATTAACACAGATCTTTCAACACTGAAATGGTACGATTATGAAATCATGGCCTAATTAGTAATTAGAAAGTTGAGCCCTGTAGCACCCCAGAAAGCAGGAGCCTTGGGCTGAACCTCTCCCTCTTCTACCAACACTAAATCAAAGAAAAGAAAAGCCATACTTTTCTGCTGAAATATATTATCAATCAACAACTTGGTAGTTTCTGGTGCAGATTGAAGATCCTTACCAGAAATAAAGTGAATAATTTTTGCAAACAAATCTACCACTACCAAAATATCAATCAAACTCTCAATACCCAGTAATAACATTCAAAGAGACTGCTACTCCCAAGATCTTTTCAAAGAGGAAATTCAGTGTAAAAAGTCAGTTGGCTTAGGTAAAAATCTGGCACGATGGCAGATATGACAAAAGGAAACATGTTTTTATATTTTCTTTGATGTGAGTGAGACTACCAAAAATACCAAAAGTAAAACGTATTTAGTTTTGAACTGCCAGGATGTCCTACACTTTATTTTTTAAGATAAGATAAGATAACCTTTATTGTCATTTTTATACTGTGGGCCCAATGGGACACATCAAAAATGAAATTTAGTTGCCCGCTCTCAAAGTGAAACACATACATGACACACACCTAAACATACTATGAACAACATATATATAGACCCACATAAATATTAAATACTGTCCATCTTGAACATATAAGGGAAGGAGGAAGCTTGAGAGTTCGCAAGGCTAATGCTGTATGGAACGAAACTCTGGCTGAATCTGGATGTTCTGCTTCGGATACCACAAAGCCTCCTCCCAGAAGGTAACAAGGAAAACAGACCGTGAAGAGGATGTGTAGTGTCCCAGATAATCTTACGGACCCTGCTCAAAGCAGCGCTTCTGTGCTATGTCAAGAAAGTACAGATACTGCACAGAGGAGTGATTCCTTATTTCAAGAATAGGCGAAGGAATTAACAGGAGTTATCCTAATATTTATTTAGCTGAGCCCATATGGGTTTTTCCTTCTGCAAGTACACTTATTCATTAAGGTCAGGAAAGTGCCCCCCACTCCCAAGGTCTTAGTAATCAAAATTAGTTTGTGTTTGCATGAGAGAAGCAAAACTGTTCAAATTTAAGATTCTGACTATTCCAAATTCTAATCTATAGCTATTCCAAATTCCAAAAATGTCTTCAATGCTGGAAGCATCCTTTTTTGGCCAAGAGCTCCTTTTTAAAAAAATACCATAGTTCCATTCAGCAAGTAAAAAAATTCTGAAATAAAAGACATAAGTGTCCTAGATCTTTCCCTCTACCAATAGTACCCTGTAGAACAAATGCTTGTAATGCAAAGTCCAAGGTATTTGTTTGCATCATAGAAGGACAATTGAAGACTACACTGCACAGCAGGATCTGGGAGGTGAAAGCTACAGTATTTCAGATCCTGGAGTCTGAAGTGTCTATGTAAATTGAATCCATTTCTTTATAAGCTGATTTAAGAAATCTGGTGTGTTCTGCACAATCAAATATAAATTGCTTGTAAAAGCTATAAATTCCCCCAAAACATGTCTATAGAGATTCTTAGTCATCCAGATCATGGCTGTCATAATGGTGCTTTTCAAAAGGCAACTGAATTTTCTTTGTTTTTCCTTCACTTCTCATCCAAGAATCTTCTTTAGTTCTTCAGTTCTGAACTGAAGAAGCTTCTTGGGTGAGAATCAAAATGTCTTTAAGGAAAAATAAAGGTGCCTTTTGAAAAAGTACCTTTGGAACTCCCAAAACATGGCAGATTTTTGGCGTTCCCTGTGCCTTGCCAGGACAAGGTAGAAAACACTTTCATATGGCCCATTTAAATGCTTTCTGAAGGAATTCTATAGCCCAACTAGTCCAATGTAAGGAGAACAAAAGCACATTTTTCCAATTTGATATATAGCTTGCATATGCAAAGTAATTCAGAACATTCCTACATGTTCAGTATGGGCCACCAAAATGTCTGAAAAAAATTAAAATAAGATATAAAATATAAAATTTAGATGTCTGAAAATACTTCAGTCAATGAATGTCATAAAATTAAAGGACAATTCAAAAGGTCAAAAGACATCACTATGTACTTAAACCTTTTATAATGCATATCAAAATCAAACCATAAATCTCTCTCCACACCAGTTTAATTAAAAATGCTCACCTACTGTAATAGTTCCAGGAAACCAGATACAAATGGAAGCTGGCACTGATCTGTAACAATTACAGAGTTCAAAAAACTCTGATACATTCAGAGTGCTATCTTTTTTCTCGAGGAAAAAAAAACTAAGAAAAGGAAGTAGAGGAGGAAGATTTCTGAATTCTTTTTACAAATTGTCATTAATACTTCCCTTTAAACAAATCAACTCTATTTTACAGGAATCTAACCTCTAGGAACCAAGGAATAGTATAATCACAGTAATAATGAGGAAGCAATATATGTGTCACTTTCTTTCAAAAAACACCAATGACGATGGAGTATTTTTCTAATAAATCAAAAGGAGTAGCTTTTGAATAGTGATAATTTGAATGACAAAATTTTAAGTCCTTGCAAATAGTGTCAAGTGTCAATAATGTCTACCCATTAGGTAGAATTGACCAAGAAATCAATTCTACAGGAAAGCTAAAAGTATTTTTATTGAAATTGGCTATAATAACAGACCCTTGCCAATTTGATTGTGAGGTCTCCCCTCATCCTTCTTACAGTTCAATTAATTAGGGAGGTATCTGTCTCTGCCACTTCCAAATACTATATTGTTGTGTACTTTAAAATGTTTCAGCCCTTTTGCCTATGTAACAGTTCCCGCATATCTCCATCAAGGTTATCTTCCTTGCTCTCTACAAATTGTGACCTTGACCCATCTGGTCCATTTCACTGGTCCACTATGATCCCAGCGAATGGATTTGTAGCTAGTCCACCCCATGCAGAGGAGATTAAACAAAATGCAGTGTTTCTAGATGATCTTCAATGATGAAATGAAGAGAAGCAGTAAAACAGAGATTGTCTTCCATCTGTGGTTTCAATGTGTACTGGTATATTGAATATTCTATTGTCTGATATTCATGGTACAACATCTTATCAATAAAATCAGTCATCTCTCCTGTTTCCAATACAGGCAGTACTCAACTTACATTTGTTTAGTGACAATTCAATATGAACTTAATATCATTTTTCATTCTTATGACCATTGCGGCATCACATGATCAGAATTCAGCCGCTTGACAATTGGCATGTATTTATGATGGTATCAGTGTCCCAGGGTCATGTCATGACCTTTTGCAACTTTCTGCCAAGCAGTGTCTATGGGGAAACCTGACTCACTTAACAACTGTGTTACCAACAATTGCAGTGATTCACTTAAGAACTGTGGCAGGAAAGATCATAAAATGGAGGCAAAACTCACTTAACAACTGTCTATCTTAGCAACAGAGATTTTGGGCTCAATGGTGGTCATAAGTCCAGGACTACCTATAATGCAAAAAGTTATATAATAGACCCAACCTGAAAGCACAGAATAATAGGTTGTATAAAACAGACTGTTGCTTTTTTGCATCTTAGGTCCTGGTAGCCTAAGGCCTCCACCTGATCTAAACTCTTGAAAGGGAAAATGTCTTTGTTTGCTGAACTCTTAGCTGGAGGCAATTTGGACTTTTATTAACAACATAATCTTTGATTCTACAGATAAAAACATCGTAGTCATTTTTTGTAATAATTTTATTAAGAGTTTACAAAGATAAAAGATTGATACAAACTAAGAAAAATATAAAAAACAAAGGAAAGAAAAAGACAAGTAAAGAGCAATGGGAAAAAATAAGGTAAAAAGATATATAAAAGATGACTGCTCCCCTCCCTCCAGGCAACAATGAATAATTTCCGTAACTTAACACCTTCTCCAATATTTTAATAAGAAAAAAGATACATTCTTCCCATACATCATCCTTTATAAAAAATTAAATTATAAAACGTTCACTTTACTTCTAATCTGCAAAGGTCTGTTAGGAGCTGGCAGAAATAGTAACATATTATAATTTTCATTGATCTAATAAATCAATTATGTATTCCAACTTATCATTTTTTTCTAAGAAATCAAACAAAAGAAATCTGTCCCCATTTATAAATATATTTGAAGCCTCATTGTTCAGCCCTGGTCAAAAAGAAATTCCATTAACAGTTATCAGAAACCAAAACATATATATTAACCCTAATCAAATAAGTCCATTTTGAATTCATTCTGTTTACTTTTCTTGATATTTAATCCCATCAAATAAAGTCCCACATGATGATTTCTTATCAATTTCTCTTTGTCCCCTCTCAGGAATAACTTAATTAACACATCCCTTTTGTAAATCCAAGATAAGGCAGCTTTCCAAGTCACTCTTCTGGTTCATTATTTGTATGTCTCCTTTAATTATTAAAACATCAGCTTGTAAATCCATTGTACTAACTTTTTCTATATTCTTATTTTCGGCATTATAGCCAATTTAGGGGGAAAATGTTTAACAAGGCCAACTGGTGCAAACGATCAGCATTTTTTTTCCAATATCATTACATGCACAAAATCTCTCAAGATCATCAGAAGTTATGAGATTTCAGTAACCACACAAGAGATTTGGATAATATTGTAAAGTATTATATCTTTTAAGTTAACGGGATGCATTTTAGTTGTTGGCTGATGCTATGTGGATGCTGTCTTGTATCCCTTGTTCCAGACTGCGGTCAAATTGGAAGCACCTGCTAAATACTCCTAAAATATTACTTAGATGTAAAATGCAACAGCGTCTGAAAAAAATGAGGTATGTTTGTGTCCTTTTTACTTTGTGCTCCTGTATTTGGCTTTAACCCTTCTAGCAACTTAGTTTGCTATAAAAATAATAATTGAAAATGACTATGTCAGTATTGAAGAAAGTCCACCCATGTCCAAAACTTGTGTTATATTTATTTAGATCAGACATGTCAAACTTGCAACGTCACATGACGTCGCACAACGTATTGGAGCTTTTTCGCCATTGCTGGCATGGGGTGGGCGTGGTTTCCTGATGACGCATCCGGCCCACGGGGTGGCAGTTTGACACCCCTGCTTTAGATGATCAACTATTTTTTTCTTTAACTGCCTCCTTGTTTAATAATGAGAAATGTATTATTATAAAATGAGTAAAGGTAACTATCAATTACAGGCTAAAATTAATTGTAGTATTTGGAAAACATTCTGCATCCTAAAGCTATATAGAATGGATTATATTAAATAAAATTAGTCTTACAACATGTCTGACTATTTAACATTATAGTTCATGTTATTTCTACTATACAATGTGTTGAAAACATTGTTCTACTGTTAACTTCAGCTTTGTTGCTGCAGAGATCTTAAATATTTGCCAAATATTAGCTCATGAGTAGTCTCATTGAATTTACTGGCAGTGTTTCGTTTCTTAATGTAAAACATATGTTTAGGAATGCTGCATGACCAAGGCTATAGTTACTGAAGGATTAAACTTACATAAACCTATAAAAAACAGATGTGTAAAATAAATACAAGTTCTTTATAACCTTTCATTATCACGTTTAGAGATAGATAGATAGATAGATAGATAGATAGATAGATAGATAGATAGATAGATAGATAGATAGATAGATTAATAGGTACTTCTTCAGTAGGTGGCATGATTATTCTTTAATGTGTGACTGTCCAGTGGAAAATCTTACCTAACATTCTTACTAGATTCAATTCTCTCCTACAGTTGTAAGGCTCTGTCCCACTCAGTTAGGAAGGCATGGCTGATGTAGCAGTTAAATGTTTTCAGCTAATAGTTGTTGCCCTTGCCTTCTTTTCTTCCCCTCAATGAGTGTTTGAGGAACAAAATTGAAAAAAAGAAAATACAACTGTTTCAAAAAGGAGAGTGAAAAAAAAGAAATGATAAGTAGTCCCATCCAAAATGGAAATTGGACTTCAGACAAAATAGTTTTGAAGGAAACTGTATGTCAACCCTCTCAGGTAAACCAGACAGAAAAAATGAACAGATGAGCTAATTTTACTTTATTGTAAGGCTACAGCAGTAGTGGCGAACCTATGGCGCGAGTGCCAGAGGCGGCACTCAGAGCCCTCTCTGTGGGCACTCACGCCGTTGCCCCAGGCCCATCTCCCCCTGTGGCTCCCTTCTCACCAGCAGCCCCCCCAGAGGAGAGTTGCCCCTGAGCACAGCCAGCGTGGAGCAGTGCAGCCAAGGACATGGCAGCTGGGCAGCAGGGACAAGACTCCGCCCTTGTGCCCCATCGCACACAGATGATGCTGCAGGGCACATGTGGAGGGCATGGCCGCCATGGCGCTGCTGGGTCACCTGGGCAATCTGCGGTGGGCGGTGGGTGACCCTGTGGGTGAGCGGGGCCTGGCTGGGGGCGGAGTGGGATGGAGCAGGGGCAGGCGGGGCCGGTTTTGGGGCACTCGGTCTCTAAAAGGTTCACCATCACTGGGCTACAGTAATAGTGCCTTATCACTGTTACACACTGCCAGAGTCATGTTTTTGAGAGATGGGTGGCCATATAAATATACAAAATCTTGTAAATCTGAAAGTATAAATCTCTCACTATCACTTTGAACTGCCTGATCAATTAGGGTGAGTCTTTCCTAAATTTCTTTCTCTGTGTGGGCTCCTCCCTCTCTTGTCTTATTGGTTCCTAGGCAGCATCTCTTCCATTTATCCCTCAACATCATTCCCTCATACCATCATATTGTATAAGCACATTCAAATCAAACTCTATCAGCACTCTGATTATTCACTGCACCTAGAAATAAATCTCTATGGGTTAAATTTCTTCCTGCATCCTGGAGTTCCATCCCATAACCTGGCAGAGAGCCCACAATTCCTTTTTTTTCCACAAGGAACTTCACAAGCCTCCAGCATACCCTGCCTTGCTATTTAGCCCTGGAGGAAGGGTTTTCTTGCTTATGGATTTCATTAACTGGCACTGATAAGGTTCCTCCACACAGCCATGTTTCTCCCATTGTCGAGATGGGAGGAAAGTAAGCCAATGTGAAAACCACTGCCTAATGGCCTACTTTTTTTGTGTGCCTTAAAATGACTCCAACAGTATTGCTGCCTTTGCAGGATATAATTTGGGCCATTTTCAGTGCAGCTGTTGGTTCCCTTTTTCCAAGCCAACACTGGAAAAAAGCAATTCCATGTATGCAGAGTCCAGGAGGTTCTCCTGCTGAAATAGAAACTCTTCTTCCAGGGGCTGGACATTACCTCATATTTCTTTAAACAGCTGATCAAATTAAGGAGTTATTTTGGCTGGGGGTAGTACAATACAATCATTTTAAAATCCTCCTCTAAACATTTTTATGTTTTAAAACATATAACTTGGGGTTTTTTTTATATGCAAGTTTAAAAGACCATCTGATTTACACTGATGGAAATCATGCTGAACTGATGTGGGCTTAGATATCATGTTAATTTCCCTCGTTCCTGTGTTTTGCTGTTGTCAGGATGTTTTTGCTTACCAGTGGATATTGACCTCCCAGTAGACCTGCATTTGGTCAATATTCCCATATCTGAACCCCAGAAGAGGAAGAATAAAATATTTGTGCTGAGAAGTATTCAGTCTCTTTGGAAGTCGTAGTATACATGGCTATGGAAGTCTATAAGCTGGAGGAGAGGGCAGTATTACAGCAGTCCTCCCAGGCAGTGGTGGGATTCAAATATGTGAACAACCGGTTCTCTGTGTGGATGCCGCTTCTGGAAGTCCATTCTGGGCCTGGGCAGCAAAAAATTAGCTGCCGGTTCTGCCGAAATGGTGCGAACTGGCTGAATCCCACCACTGCTCCCAGGCCATTTGGAGCCCAGTAAATTGCTCACTTCCAGAGGACCTTCTTCTTTTCACCACTAGAATGTCCAGATGGGAAAACTTCTGCCATAATAGCAAGGAAACCACTAATTTCCTTCCAGAACCTCTTGAACAGGTTTCAATCTACCTCAGCAGAAGCGTGGCAATGAGATGGAGATTATGTTGCCAAGACATACAGTTAAGGAAAAGCAAATAGTGTCTCTTTGTGCTACAACAAAGAGACTATGTGGATGAGTCCATGGATTTACATTATTAGAGACTGAAATAATTGGTCTTTAAGTGAAGTAACATACCAGAAATTTTGAGAAGCTTGCATTGCACTCTACCAATTGTCACGTGTCATCCTAAAGATTCTGTTTATGTTTTCCATAACTGGTAAATATCATAGTTCTATGCCACAAATGCAAAGCTTCATGGCTGTGGTAGATTTTTTATTTTTTTTCTTCAGGTATTCAGAATGTTTTTCCAGGGAGGTTGTTTAAAAAGAAACTTTATTTACATTATTGTAGTTAGTATTCTCTGTAGAGATAAGGAAAGGGGTCTAATGATGTGTGCAAACATGTTGATGTTAAGTTGCAAATTAATTTTTTTCACTTTAAAAATGCATGTTAAGAATTGCACAGTACAAAAGTGGAAGTGGAATGGCTTTTTATATGAAAAATCTATATACCTAGAAAGACATTGTTTATGAATATGGAAGATCTGTTGAAATCATCTGAATAAAAGTAAAAAGTGTAAGAAACCAAACTGAAACCATTCTGGGAATTTAGGACAGATCACCTAACCTAGCAGAGGATGGGAATAATGCCCTCCCTAAATCATTTCAAGTGTTCAAGACAGCAGACCTTAGCATCAATAATGAACTTCTGCTAATCCTGACAAAGTAAAAATGGTTGATAGAGTAAATTATTAGCATGTTGGAGAAAAGTATTATGTTCATGGAATCAAGATAACATGAGGAATAGCTGGGAAAAGTCAGTTACATATCTTGGACTGCAAATTTCAATGAACTTAGGCAAAAAATGGGCACATATCATGATCTGAAATTCTAATGGATAAACAAATTGGAGTGTAATATGAGACACCCCACCCCCTGAAAATGGGTTACTGAACACAAAGGCACAAACAATTCCCATCCAAAGGAAAAATGAGAAAAGTTTTAGCTACACTGCATGAATGAATGGTGAGCTTACTGACAAATTGAAAAGCAAAAAGGAGATTATAAAAATGGAAGCAAGGACTGATACCGTAACTAAGGTGGTATACAAATTGATAAGTCAAGCTTATAGAGATGGAGCTAGCAAGATGAAAGCTGAAAATGAGATGAGGCTGGTGAGGAATGAAAATATAATAAGAAAGATTTGAGGAAAATATCTTTCCAACACTGAAGAGCCAGGGAGGTTATTGGTCTGTTCAACAGGTAAAGTGAATAAGTAATAATGAAGAAAAGAGAGAAGGCAGAAAGCAGAATATTTTAACAGCTGCCTTCTCTCAGAACAGAGAGAGATAACAATAATAATAACAATAATAATGATGATGATGATGATGATGATGATGATGATGATAAACTTGGAAGGGACCTTGGAGGTCATCGAGTCCAACCCCCTGCTCAGGCAGGAACCCTACACCATTTCAGACAAATGGCTGTCCAGTCTCTTCTTAAAGACTTCCAGTGTTGGAGAATTCTCCGCTTCTGGAGGCAGGTTGTTCCATTGGTTAATTGTTCTAACTGTCAGGAAGTTTCTCCTTAGTTCTAGGTTGCTTCTCTCCTTGATTAGCTTCCATCTGTTGCTTCTTGTCCTGCCTTCAGGTGCCTTGGAAAATAGCTTGACTCCCTCTTCTTTGTGGCAGCCCCTGAGATATTGGAATACTGCTATCATGTCCCCCCTCGTCCTTCTCTTCATTAAACTAGACATACCCAATTCCAGAAACCGTTCCTCATATGTTTTAGCCTCCAGTCCCCTAATCACCTTTGTTGCTCTTCTCTGTACTCTTTCTAGAGTCTCAGCATCTTTTTTACATCGTGGTGACCAAAACTGGATGCAGTATTCCAAGGGTGGCCTTACCAAGGCATTGTAAAGTGGTATTAATACTTCATGTGATCTTGATTCTATCCCTCTGTTATGTATTGCAAAAGGAAGGAGCAATGTGGTTGAGTATTGAAAAAGGTATAAAAAGCCATATAGCTATCTGAAATTAATTCCAGATTGCAGGGTCAGGTAGGATAATAAAAGGATTGATGGAAGTAATATACCACTGATGATATTCAAAAACTATAAGTATTGACTACAGTCTTTGAAAATTCCTAGAAAACTGCTAAGATACTAGAAGAAAAAACATATTCCCAATATTAAAAGAGAGAGGGAAGACTTGAAAAATTATACACTAGTCATGTTAATATCTGTAGTGTGTAAGATACTTGGGAAAAAAAACACAAGCACCATGTCTGCAAGCACTTAGAAAAAAATGTTTCTATTACAAGGACCCATCATCAGTTTATCAAGAACAAATAATGTCAGACTAACTTTATGTCTTTTTATGTCAGAGTTTACTATATTGATGGGGCAAAGGAATGCTGTGGATGTATTTATATCTTGATCGAGTAAACGTATGACAAAGTCTCTCATGATATCTTCATGGACAAGATTAATAATGTGGGCAAGATAGTACTGTGGCCTGGTTGATTTGCAATTGAGCAATCATCCTCAAAGGATGTTCATAAATTGTTCTGGAAGGAAATATTAGGTGTAGTCCTTCAAGTCTCCATCTTTGGCTGTTAGTCAATATCTTCATAAATGATCTAGAACAGGGGTGTCAAACTCACAACGTCATGTGATGTGTCGCAACGTATCGTGACTTTTTTTACATTGCTGGCAATGGGGTGGGCGCAGTTTCGCCATGACGCATCCGGCCCACAGGCCGGCAGTTTAACACCCCTGATCTAGAACATGGAATGAAAAGGATGATCATCAGATTTGCAGCTGAACAATATTGGGGGGTTGATTAATATCTTAAAGAGCAAACATAGACCCTTAAACTTTTTTAAAGTAATTTAAATCTGACTTGTAGATTTGGGAATCCTAGTGGACCACCAGCTGAACATAATCAAGTAACTAAAAAGCTTAGTGTAGCCTTGGATTGGATTTACAAAGCATTGTTTCCAGGTCATAGGAAATAATAATTCCATTATACTCTGTGTTGATTGAATCCTACCTGGAATATGTACCTAGTTCTTGGCACTGCATTTTAAAGGAGACATGGAGAAGCTAGTGTGAGTTTCAAGAAGAGCATCCAGTAAAATAAGAAGCCTGAGATACCGGTAACAAGCATCTCTGAGGAACAGTTAAAACAGCTGGAATGTTTAGCTTGCATAAGAAAAGACAAATGGGACATATACTACCGGTAGTATCTACCTTTTTGATCAAAGGACTTATTTCATTGGTCACTTCAAGTGTCTGATGAACTCCATTCAGTTTTAAAAGGAACTGTTTTGTTTGCATTTTATTACACTTTTATTACCCAATTTACCGTATATAGCTGCCTATTTCATGAATGTAACTCTGAGCAGTGTACAATCAAAACAAGTTAGGGTTATACATGAGACTTTGATGTACTATTTGACTGAGGTCTTAGCTATGGCCTGAAAGGGAAAGTCTTGATGATCTTAGATCAGATCATGCCTATGTACGGTTTGTTATGTGTGTGCATATAAATTATGGAGATTCCCCTGGTTTTCAAAGGAGGATTGCTATTGGAAGAAAAAAGTCAAATCAAATTGAACATGACCAAAATTCTTTATAGATAATCATCAACTTATAGGGAACCTCAATCACTAAGCAATTGTACCCAATTTTAGAACATTTTTTTGTTGCACTTTTAAACAAATCTGATTTCCCCCATTGACTTTGTTAGGAATGTTGCAAATGGTGATCATGTGACCCCAGGAACTGCAACCATCATAAATATGTCATTGCCAAGCATCCAAATTTTGATCATGTGATGATGAAGATGCTGCAATGGTCATAAGTGCAAAAATCAGATGTAAGTCATTTTTTTCAGCACCACTGTAACTTTGAATGGTCACTAAATGAATGGTTGTAAATTGAGGACTATGTGTATTTAAATTTACCTCAGAATTCTCACTCTCCATTTTTCCTGATCTTTCTGCAATCTTTGATATCATCAGTCATAGTATCAAGGAGTTAGAAGGGCACAGTTCTATGGTAGTTCTTTTTCTTCTGTGGCTGGTTTTGTTTGGTGTTAAGAAGGAAAAGATCTAGCCCAAAACCTCTATCCTTAGTATTCTATGCTTTCTGCTCCTATTTAATATCTACATGAAATCACTGGATGAGGTCATGAGATAAAAAAATTCATCAGTATGCATAAGAAACTCATTTATAACATATGTATCTGTAGGAATATATGCAGGATAGGACTCAAAGGAGGTAAAACATTTTAAAGTCCACAAACAGATACCATGCAGAAGCAACTCAAGTAGATGCCTCCCTAATTTATTGAATTATAAGGAGGAGGTCCAGCACAATTAGTCTTGCAAGATTCTGTTAGCCAATCTCAATAAAATGAGTTTTAACCTTCCTGTGGAGTTGATTTCCTGGTCTGCTCTATCTAGTGGGCCTAATGTTAACTCTGGCAGATTGTGAAGGGATGGTACCTATGGAGGGGAAGGTGTGTGATAGACTGCAATGAAGTGGCAATTTCTCAGAAAGGAGGGAGTACATTTTGGGGGGGGAAAGGGGTGTTGTCTTACCTGAACGCCTTTTCTCAGCACGGAGATGGAGAATCCACCAATGGGTTAACTCTGCCTTCCTGCCCATTAGACCAAGTCAGCCAAATTTGCCATGCCCGTCCTTGGGTAACCACTCCCCATTCTTGACGAGGGCAAAGCGGCTGACAACAATTTGACATGTTGGCTCCCGGTTCCCTGATATGAACTAGTTATTCTTAAGGGTGGGAGTGGATTCTCCATCTCCGTGCTGAAAAAAGGCGTTCAGGTAAGACAATGCCCCTTCTCTAGCACCAGAGATGGAGAATCCACCAATGGGACATACCAAAGCCTCGCTGTCCCAGTGGGGGGGAAGCACTTCCTAGTAAGGAAGAGGGGGCGGTGCTTGCCCGGCTGCTGTTTCCGTGGCGGGAAACTTGAGGCTGAGAGGAAGAAGGCTGCCTCCTGCAGCTGCGGCGTGCTCCGGCCTCCAAAATGGCAACCGGAGCAACAAGAAGCAAAGGAGAAACGATCGCTCCACTTAATCCAGCGATCGCTTAGGGCCCCTCACAAGCCATTTTGTGTGTCACTAGGGAACCTCCCCCCCAAAGGAACGAAACGTAAGAAGAGAGAAAGGGAAATCCTGGAAGAATGGCGGCCACCGCTCCGATGGGTGAGCCCAGCCGGCTGCCGCACTGAACCTAGCGCTTAGCAGCTGATCAGATCTTTCCCAGGGCTGGCTGCTGTGAGCCCTGCTGGCTGTAGCGCTGATTCTAGCACTTAGCAAATGACCAGGGCTTTCCACAGAGCTTCCCCTTTCCTGGGCTTCTGATTCCTAGGGACTCCCTCCAATGGGAACAGCTGCTGCGCTGGTCCCAGCACAGGCAGCTGATCTGGGTCTTTTCCCCTTCTTTAAAGCTGAAGTCACAGGAGAGGCTTCAGATCTGTGGAATGAAAAGGAAGGAAACCCCTTCCCTGTCTTCTACAGCCTATTTCATCTAGCGCTGATCCCAGCGCTGTTGGAAAGGCTGTGAATGAGGAGAGAGAGAATCCACCAATCAATTAATATCTACTACCTGCCTTAGACCAGGAGCCGAATTTGTCACATCCGTCTGGGCGAAGACCAAGTCAAGAATGGGGAGTGGTTACCCAAGGACAGGTGGGGCAAATTTGGCTGACTTGGTCTAACTGGCAGGAAGGCAGAGTTAACCCATTGGTGGATTCTCCATCTCCGGTGCTGGAGAATGGGAGAGACAACACAACCCAAAGCTGAATAGGAAACAGAGAAAGAGTTAGGCTAGTCACTCCCTAGAATTTCCCAGGATAACGTAAAAAGATGAAATACTTAGGAATATGGTTACTAAAAAATCCAGAAAGAATGGCTGAGTTTAATCATAATTTAGTATGGAAAAAGATTCAAAAGCAGATCACAAAATGGAAAAATAAAAATTTGAGAAGAATGGCAAAGATTAGGGCATTAAAAATGATGATAATTCCAAAAATGTTATATATGTTACAAGTAATGCCGGGGACCCTCCCTAAAGCAAGATTAAAAGAGTGGGATAATAAATTGAATCTTTGGATTGAAGGTAATAAGAGACCAAGAATTAAAAAAAGGTGGTTGGTAGCTATGGAGAGCGAAGGGGGGTGGGGACACCCGTGTTTGGAATATTATAGGGATGCTTATCAAATAGATAGATTAATGGATTTACAACTATTTGAAGAGAGATTCTGGGTAAGATTAGAAAAAGAAATTAATGACATACAGGATGAAGAACTATTATTTAGGAAATGGAATAGGATAGATATAAAAAGCTTAATAGACCCCGCTAAGGCAGTTATAGAGAGTTGGACGAAATGGCAAAGTAAATTGAAAATGACGAATTCTAAACTAGCGACGCTGCAGGTAATAAATACAAATAAGGAAGGTAATCTCACGAAAATAATAAGGGAATTAAGGAGTAAAGGAATAATGAGAATTGAGCAATTATATGAAAAAGATGGAAAGATTATTAGAAGTAAACTAGAGCAATGTCTGGGCCAAGAAAGATGGTTACAAGTTAACGCAATATGCACATATTTAAGTAGACGTGAGAATAAAGAAACACTCCTCAGACAAGAAACAATTTTAGAAAAGATATTACAAGAAAAGAATAAGTGCACAAAAGCGCAAGCAAGTAACATATATAGGGTCTTATTGCAAGTAGAGGAGGAAGTTGTAAAAGGATTGACAAGGTATTGGCAGGACGAATTAGAAATTAATGAATGGGAAATGGAAAGCATAGTGGAAGACATCAGGAAGATTAAAAATACAAGGATAAGAGAGATGAGAAGAAAAATTTTACATAAATGGTATTATACACCATTACAATTAGCGCACTTCCATAGGGAGAAGAAAGGGAATTGTTGGCATGGATGCAATGAAAAGGGAGTATTTATGCATATGTTTTGGGAATGCGCTGAAGTTCAAAAATTTTGGAAGCAAATACAAATTGAGGTAAATAAGATGCTAAATATTAATTGGAGAATAACTAAGGAAGTGGCGCTATTAATAAAAAATAGTGAGGTAAAGGAATACAAGGAAATTAAAACTGCAGCAATAGAAAGCGCACAAGCAACTATAGTGCTTGGGTGGAAAGATGCGAAGAAATGGAATATACAAAATTGGTGTAAGTACATGGTAGATCACATTCACTATCAAATAATGGAAATTAGATTACACAATTATAATGAAGGTAAATTGGTGGCAACGATGAAGCGGTGGGAAAAGGTAAAAAATTATATGTTGAACTTAATAGGCGATGCAAAAATAAAGAATAAAATTCAGTCACTCTATAAAGTATGAATAATGTAACCCAGAGTTGAGAAGTATATATGTAATAGAAATTGAATCTTCCATATTGGTGGTGGGATTAATGTTTGTTAATGTTTGTATTTTGTCTGGTGGAGGGCACTTTTCACAGTGCACTGTTTTATGTGTTCAATTAATAAAAAATTTAAAAAAAAAAAAAAAAAAAAGAATTTCCCAGGATATCTCCACTAAGGTGAGAATAGTAAAAGTTTAGGTTCACAACCATGGCCAGGAGGACTTTCATACAAATCCATCTTATATACCATCTGTACCTGTTCGGGATCTTCAAGAAATTTTTCTCACTGTCACTCATACCTTGATCATCTCCCAGTTGAATATGAACAACACATTCTTCCTGAAGCTACCCTTGAAGACCACTAGGAGCTGTAACTGAACCAGAATGCAGTGGCATGTATAGTTTTGCCACAATACTATATGTAATACTATTACTTTCTGAGATGGAACTACCTTCTGGCTGCAATTCAAAGTTCTGACTATCATGTATAAAGAGCATGGGATTGAAATATCTTTGGCCCTATGTAAAGCCTTGAAAACCTGGCTTTTCTGCAGGATTGGACCAGGGTGATGGATGATGGATGATGGATGATTCTGTCTGTAATGGTGGGCGGTCTCAAATGTTTTTTTAAATTTATTATTTGATTTTGTTTAATTCTGTACTATTTTAATCAGGTCTTAGATACTCAGAGCTGCAATTGTGGGTTGAGCAGCCATAAAAATTGATGAAATGAATAGTGTTCCAATTGATTATGATGACTATTTGTCAGAAATGGTCTTAACAGATCCCCGCACTAATCATGAAATTGTGGTAGGTTATCTATAAAGTCCCCCCCCCAACTCATTCATTTCTTAATCGTGAATCTATGGATTGAGAAAAAAAATAGCTATGTATTTTGTAATCAAAAGAGGATTTAAGTATTAGAAATTAGAACAAATTTGACATTTATTTCCCTAAAGAACTATTTGCCATGATAAATATTGCAATGCTTATAGAAATAAGTAGAGCTAATGTCTTTAATCACAATTATGGCTAGCTGAACAAGAAACTAGACTAATGAGACATTCTGTGCCAGTGATCAGCAAATGGTTATCCTTTATGAACTCCTCTTGACTCCATTGTTTTTGAAACTATCACAGGATAAATTATATTTTAACTATGTTTAAAATAAAAGAGAAGCACATTTTTTTGATGTTCTTCTCAGAGCCAGCCAAGAGAATTTGGAAAGAGTGTGTGAACTTAAATTCACACTGGACATGAAGAATTAGGTACTTGGTTCTAAATACTGTGATCTGTATCAGAAGTATTCTTATGAGAAGTAATGTTTCATATGCTAATCTACATATTTTCACTCTCATTTCTCAGCCACCATGGACAGCATCTGCAATATCATCCCAATTTAACTTTATGGCTAAAAATGTTTCTTACCACTCAGTGGAATGGTCTGTATTCACATTCCATTTTCATTTTTCTTTAAGATAGGCTCCGTATTACAAGCCTGTTACCATTCATTAAATGCCCTTTACTGGGTGTTCTTTTTCTACTTTTTTTTATTAAAGTCCTGCCATTTTTAAAAATAATTTGGATCTCATAGTCAACACACATGTGGGACCTCTTCATTAAAACAACCCCTCTTTTTAAGCTTTCTCCAGGAGGCTCAGAAAAATGCCAATGCTTTAAGAAACTCATTAATATTAACGCAACTCTTAAAGCAATATCATCTGCAGCCGCATGATTGCAATTCAGGTACTTGATGACATGCACATTCATTTATATCCCACATTTATTATTTTTATAAATAATTCAAGGTGATGAACATACCCCTTCTCCTCCTATTTACCCCATTTATGATAGTCACATGATCATAGTTTGTGACCTTCACAGCCAGTTTCCCACATGCAAAGTCAATGGGGAAGCCAGCAGGAGATTGCAAGTCTCCATCATGTAACATCATGTTTAATAACTGTTGGTTATTCATTTAACAACTGCAACCAAAACTGATATTGTGAGCCAGTGTGGTCGCATGACATTTCACTTTATAACCAATTAAGGTTGACAAGTGACAATTACTATATTAAATGTCTTTCCAAAAACCTATGTCTGTATATGCTACCCCTGATCACATGCCTTTAACTTTTCAAAAGCTACATCATTTGTGATGCTCATGCAATAATATCATGACATATGAGATATCATTATGGCATCTACTGGGTACCTATGAATAAAATACTGAACTACAAACTAATCAACCTTCCTCCAAAGTGTTGTGTGAACCCATTCAGCATGTGCGTGTCTTGTAAATATAATTAAGTTAATGTGTTATACAAACACTACTATTTTTAACATTGCCTAGATTTCTAAATTCTTGTGAATTTTTACTGTAGCTCAAGGCAAGCTAATATTAATATTAACCATTGTTACTGCTGACCAAGTTATATGGTAGCATCTAACTACCTAACTTTGGCTGCTCCTAAAACATTAAGGAGAATTGGACCTAATTACTGTAGTATTTCTTGGATGAGAAATCATCAGGAAAAGCCAGTGAAACTATTTCTGTATTCTTGCCAAAGAAACTACATGGATCTGCCTTTGAAGTCACCAGGAGCTGAGCTCAATTTGAAGGAAATGTTATTTACTGTTGCAGCTACAACTCGCATTCAGTATTTATTTTTGTACCAATATTGTGCAGAACATATAAAGCTCCCCTTTACTTCATAATTATGAGATAATAATAGGATAATAAAAGAAGTAACTTTCACAGAATACCTAACTCTGAATTAAAGGTGAGACGAACTTGACAAATGGAGTTGTTCAGTCAGGCCAAAACACTTTTACGCCTAACATTAAGGGGGGGAAATGGCAATTTTTTCATCTCAATAAAGTGCTAAAATTCTTCACCATTATGATAGGGCCTAGATAGCCTAGAGATAGCATAATTAGCAATCGTAGCAGGAAATTCTGTCTTACAACATTGGAGAATGTCTAGAGACCTAACAGGACACAGCTAACAGAATCCTGATGAAAGGAGATGCCTCATTTGCCATATCCACACTAGTGATTTTATGGCATCCTACTGCACCATTCAACAGTTGCTATGATATTATATGAACAATAAAGTCTGGTTTTACAGTATTGCAGTAATGACTGGATGAATCTGTAAGATGCTATAAATGACTAGTTTGAAAATGTCTCCTAGTTAATGCTAAAGTCAATCCTAGTGAAGAGAAAGTAGGTTGGACTCATAAAAAGTAATTTGGCAGAAAGGAGATATGGGAAAAAACAAAGGAACTGGCTATAGGTCAGGGGTTCTCAACCTTGGCAACTTTAAGACTTGTGGACTTCAACTCCTAGAATTCCTCAGCCAGCTTTGCTGGCTGAGGAATTCTGGGAGTTGAAGTCAACAAGTCTTAAAGTTGCAAAGGTTGAGAACCCCTGCTATAGGTCAGCGGTTCTCAACCTTTTTCAGGCCGCGACCCTGACCTGCGCCACGCATGCGCGGCGCGACCCTGACCTGCACCGCACATGCGCGGCGCGCGATGGCCCGCACCGTGCATGCGCGGCGCGCAACGGCCCGCACCGTGCATGCGCGGCACGCATCGCGCATGTGCGGCGCGCGACGGCCCACATCGCACATGCACAGCGCGTGATGGCCCGCAGTGCGCATGCGCAGTGTGCGACAGCCTGCATCGTGCATGCGCGGCGCGACGGCTCGCATTGCGCATGTGCAGTGCTACCCCTTGCGCCGGCCAAGGGGAAAAGGGGGAAAAAATGGCGGACTGCATTGTTTGGCGACCCCTGTGAAATGGTCGTTCGACCCCAAATGGGGTCGCGACCCACAGGTTGAGAACCGCTGCTATAGGTGGTCTAATAAATACATGCAAGAGTAAAATGGAATGGAGTGAAAGAAGAAGAAAGGGCTTTTCCCATTCTGAAATTACTATGAGTGCATGCGAGCCACTGTATTGAACTTCCTTTTTTTTTTTTTTTTTTGCAATAGTATCAAACACAAGCCCAGCAATTCAAATACAGCAAACTGGTCCTTGCTATATTTCTTCTGCTATTTGTGTTCCAATTTCTGGAAAGAGAGATGCTGAGAGGAAGCAGAGCTGCTATGTTGCAGCCCAATAATAACATCTCTAATGGTAGAAAAGTCCTACCAAAACAAGGAAGATTCAAGAGAAAGTGGATAAAGTTAAAAAAGCAGGTAGGCAGAACAACAACAGGGACAAGTTTTTCCTCTTAACATGTGAAGAGAGTAAACATAAACAACATTTTCTTATGAAACACATAAGTAACATAAATACAAAATGAAACTGATTTCTGAATAACAGGGTTGGTTTCAGATGAACAATGAGAACAAACACAAAAAGTTACGGTACCTCTTGGACACAACCATTCCAATGGAATAAAACAACTGGAAAATACATTTAATTGACCCAAAAGAAACTGGGAGAAGCAAGGGAAAGAAAACAGTGGGAAGCATAGAAAGAAGACCAAGGAATGAGAAAAAAAGATGAAGGTCAACATTGCATTTCAGAAGAGTATGCAATCAAGAGTTAATAGTCAACGAGTTATTATGCCCAGACTGCAGAGGGAGGGAGCTCAAGTGATGGTTAGGACTGACTTCAAATAAAAACAAAAAATGCAAAACAAAAAAAAAGATATGTTATATTTGTTAATGCTATGACACCACATGTCTGCTTTCAAAACTCTGGTGCCAAGATTCATATATAATCAAATAGTCAAAGCCAAGAAATAATTAAAAGCCAGGTTCTCTGGAACACCTGGACTGACAAAGCAAATGATTGCTTGGATGCTATCTAGTGCTGCACAGTTAATTATTTTTTTTACCAAAGGAACTGACATGAAAATACTTTTTATTCACTTTGTATCAGCAAATAAATAAAATGCTTTTCTGTGTGGTTGCTCATTTTCACGTATACAGCCCAAACCACATTTTACAATAATTTTAATCGCATGATTTAATTGTATATTTTATTGAATTTTAGTGCATAAAAATACAATTTGGGATGTAAAAGACTATTCACATACATTTTCCTCATACAAGATAGCGGAAAGAAGTCTGATGAGACTAAAGTCTTTAAAAAGCAATGAAAATTATTTCATACACGCTCTATTTAAAATACGTTTTATTGTAGCATCATCATATAGATAATACCGGTATAACTCCTTATGTTGCATGAAAGGTAATTGGTTCTATTTCTGAATTTTCACCACATTTTTACCTTCAGCTTTTTCTCTGTCAGAAAATGGGGAATGATACCAGACAAATGCGGATGGAAATGCAAGGGAAATTCAGTCTCTTATTTTTTAAAACAGAATGCTACTAATTATTTTAAAAAAATTAAGTAGAAGCGGGAACTTTTTCTTTTTTTCTGTTTCCTTCCTTGCTATATTGATTGAAACATGGAAGATGAATCTGGAGCCACAGAACAAATGAAAAATGTATGCCTGTCATGTGATATTATATTTCTATCAAATCTTTTTGATATTATGAATAGATGTCAGTATGGCAAATACATGCACACTAGCCTGTATAGATGAATTTCCAACATTATTTTAATTTTCTTGTAGATTCTTATAAACTCTAGATAAGGATTCCCAAACTATTGTGAATATTCTTTGTCAAGATTTATAGCTTCTTATATGATGTCTGATAGTAGTTTATCAGGGGATTTGAAAATATTTACACGTTTGTTTCCTATGTAATTATTTTCCAAAGTAACTTTTAAATCTTCAAATGTCTTGTAGAGTGAAAGGTGTGACTAAGCAATCCATCAGTTTAACAGAATGTACTTGAAGCATGATTAAATTTGGATTCCACCTATTTCTTTTGTCTTTTTCAGTGAGCAGCCAGTTTTAAGCTTTTCAGTTAGGATATTTCCATGACAACAGATATTAATGACAACAGATGAAATAATCTATTTTAGATTATAAATAATCTATATAATCTATTTCAGCTATTTTAGTTAAATTACTTACTTAGAATCTGAAAAGTAATCAATTTAGGTGCATCAAATCAGCACTGAATATTATACAACAGGTCCGATTTCATTTTACAATTGTTTAAAAAAAAACCAAAAGGGTAGGTGAATTCAAAATTTTCAATACTAGCTTCTATGTGTAATCAGATCATTCAATTCAAATGAACTTTAAATTGTAAGGTGTTCGAATCATGATTCTTATATTCTTGTCATTTATAACATTATATAATATTAAGTTTTCATGTAACTATAATCCACTTAGTATAAAATAACCATTTTAAATGTTCATAGTATTTCTTTGAAATAGATGAGGATTTATGAATGGAACATACTGTACTTCTCTATGGTTTTTAAAAATCTGCATATTCACACTGCTAAGTGAATTGTTTTACTTGATATTTAGTTTGTTACATTCTTAGCAATCCTATAACCTGGTGTATTGCAATCACTATTTCTAAAATGTCCAGTCCTTGGCTGGAAATTCCGAGTTGCTAAATTTTGGAGGATGTAAATTTGGTACACAGTTGATTTATAATTTCCCCCATTTGTAATTTATCATACAACAATATTAATAAATTCTAAGAATATTGAGGGCAGATAAAAGGAAAGAATTAGATTTATACTGATGGTCACAGTAAAACAAAACATTCAGAATTCTTTAGTGAATTTTACACTGATTTTTAATGCATTTTAAGGGAAACTAAAGCAATCATGTAGTTTTTGGATGCAATGTTGTATCAAGCTGAAGTTTCTCACAACTGTCATGTACATCAGGCCAGAGATAACAAAAATGTAACCTAATATCTACCATTATGAAACAGCAAACAACATCAGTTTTCAACCTTATTAAAACTGAGCAACTGGTATTACTGATGTGACAGAGAGTGGTTGAGTTTCTTTCCATCATTATTAAGCAAATATGTGGCTCTGTCAAAGAGCAAATCTTCAAGAAAATCTGTCTGATGAGGTAATTTTATTACTCATTCATAGTGCCTTGTATTTGCTGTACTTAAAATAGACACTTGTACCCAGTGGCTTTTTATTACTGGAAGGAGGGTGGAGAGAGGGAATCACATACACTACACGCTGGTCTTTTTTTCTTTCTCCTGGCAAATGGAAGCAATTCAATCCAACATGGCTTGAAACTTGAGTAGGTCACTGTATACCGTGATAGAATTCCCTAATCCCTGAGCCAAATTTCCCGAGGGGGCCCTCCTACTAGTCCTGCACTTTCCAAGCTGACTTTTCCATTCCTTCAGCCCTCTCCTCTTCTCTCTTCCCCCCCCCCACTTCATCTCTTCATCTCCCTCTACCTTACAGCCTTGATATCCGATCTGCTGCTAGGATTCAGGTTTCAGTTTTTACAGCTTAGGCTGTCTATTGCTATATACATTCCTTTCTTTCTGCTCTGTCGTGATTACTTAGCAGAGCTTATTTTACACAAGTCCACATGAAAGCAGTTCAGATGAAGGGAAGCAGTCAAGCTGCTTGAACAGTTCAGATGTGCACCTACACAAGGGCACATTGTGTTCACCAGAAAATGTTGTCGTATACATTTCATACAATACGACTAATTTGTTAAGTTACTGTACTCTTTAACTTAGTGAAGAGGAGGAAATCTTTTTGCTATACCTTTCTTTCACTAAAGTGAAGAATTTTTGAAAGAAAGACAAGGAAATATCCAATGCACTTAGAAGGAAACAAGATGAAAACCTGCTCAGAACTTTAGTTATAAAAACACAGAATGTGCTCTCCAAGCTTAATAAGATAACTAACTCTACGATGTAGCCAAGGCTGCCTGAAAGCTTCTGCTGTTATTCACATTTCAACCACGCAATCTATAAAAGCTGTTCCCAAAACTATATCAGATCCACAGCCTTGGATTAAATTACTCATATAAATGAAACTCTGATATATTTATTTCTCTTATTGCTTTTCTTCCATTATCAGAGGGTTAGGGGAAAGAGAGGTTTACCTGCCTTAAAATTAACACTAATGCTTAATAGATTTTCATAAAAAGGAAAAAAATCTTGTGTAATTTTCCTCCTTTCACATACAGTGTTGTTTTTGTTTCTTCCTCACCATTTCAGACAAACATCTGTTCTACTGCAGAAGAACAACTATCTCCCAAACCACCAAGTGTGCCTGCAGCCAAAGTAAACAAAACAAACCCAGAGGATCCAGCATAGTCAGCCTTTATATCCAGCCAGGATAGCATTTCATATGTTTTGATTAAAATTAGCTAATTTGTAATGCTAGAACCTAAGAAACTGAAAAACTGCAGATCGAATGAAGCACTGTCTTAAACGGACAGTGCATAATGGGACAGAGTTCCATGCCCACTGTCCCCCTTCCTCTCTATCCTTACCAAAATAAAAATCCAAACAAGGTCTGACTAAGCAATTACTGTTAAATTCAAGTGTGCACAAAGCTTCCCCTAAGATAGAAAGTCTACCTACAAAGAGGCATATGTATATATGCCTAGAGATTGGATAAATGTTATAGATATGCAGGGCACTTTGTTCTTACATGTGTCACCACCACCTTTGTTCAAATGTCCATCTGCTGTTGGACAAACCTCCAATACAGAAAGAAACAATACAGACAAATAACAGATTGATTGAGTTTAAAAATTAAACATTAAAGCAAGCATCCTCTTTCAAATTGATTTGCTAAGCATAATAAGTAAAATGGTCTTGTTGATCCCTTTCGATTGCTAGCCTTGGACCACATAGGCAATGATTCCATGATGATGCATATTCAATTTCACACAACAGCTTTTTAAATTATTACATGCCAACAATGTATATTGGATATTTGAATATAAGCCGTTAACAGAATGATTATGAATGCTCCATTGCACTAAATGCAACTTCGGTGAATGAATTGTATCCTATCTCAAAACTATATTGTTTTATTATTTGAAGCAAAGCAACTTCACTTCAGACCCATAGGGAAGGTTTAAGGAAAGGAAAGATGAGAAACATAAAAATTAATGCTAACAACAATAACAGTGCTATCAGACAGTGATTTCATGTTCACCCAGGTGAATATTGTTTATTTATTTATTGGGCAACTTTTTAGATATTAGCCTCTGGAGTGCCAGCCCACAAAATTACCTCTAGAACACAGCTGGATTGGCATTATTTCCTGTGAGGATGCTGGTTTTACCTCCCCCATACACAATCACTCTAAACAGGTATAGATGATATACAGAATGTACACACACAGACATACATATTCATGCACCCTTCTAGGACAGCTTTCAATTCAACACTCTGCTTCCTTGATTAACTGTGAAGCGGAGCACAGAAAACAGACACAGAAGTAAAAGGGGGAAGAAAAAGACAAGAGATCCTGTGTCTAAGCTCAAGAATGATGTGCAGTTCAGACCATAACATTTCACTTTGACAATTTAATTACACAGTTGCAGCTGGCTACTGGAAAGGGGGGCAGAGGGAGAGGGTGCTTAAATGACTTCCCTTCTTTTCTAACTTTTAACAGCTTCTAGATTATCTGGCCAGGATGGGCACATAGAAGGGAACTGAACCCCTTTGGAGAAAATATTATAAATAATAGTAATTATAACCACCAACCTATCAGATCCACTTAGGGATCTGGCTTTATCGCCTGTGAACTCTGCAATTAGGAGGAGTTCAGGCACCTTTCGTCAACCCTATCTGAGGTTTTCTCCCCCCTCCCCAACAACAAAACAAGAGGTCTTTTATTTATAATATATTCTTCCAGGGGGGGAGGGGAGACCGGAGTACGGTGGGGGGGGTCTGCAATAAGCTTCCCTCCTCTCCATCTCTCTCCCTTTTTTCTTCCCTTTTCGCATCCGATAGTCATAAAGGGGAGCGCAGAGACGTACCTTCATCTCTTCATTGATTTCCCTTTTCACAGGGTGAGCCGGCTTCCTGCTTCTTTTATTTTCTGGAGGTCTCCCTTCTTTCTCCATTTCTGCCATTTTTTTTTGTTGTTTTGTGTGCGTGTGTGTGTGTGTGTGTGTGTGTTGTGTGTGTGCGCGCGCGCGCGTGTATCTACTTTGGTGGAAATGAAATGGCTGCTGGTATTATTTGGGAAAAGCTTTTTTTTGGAGGGGGGGGAAGGTTGTGGAGAGGAAGGGAGGGAGGACGGGGGCGGCTTTTAGCGCTGGGCGAAAGCGTCAACGGGTGTCAAAGGAGAAAGCGGCTCTGGGAGGGTTGGGGATGCGGGCGGGCCGGACCGTGGGTTGCCCCGGCGAGTCAGCCATCTTCTGTCTCCCTGTCTGTCTGCAGGACCGAGCGCGAGAGACGGGCTCTGTGCGTGCATGGGGAGGGGGCGGCGAGGGAGAAGGAGGAGAGTCGGCAAAGGAGAGAAAGAAAGAAGCCAGTCCAGTTCCTTCCAAAGAGCGGGCGTGCGCGCGGGGGGAGGGGGGGGGAGAAGCAGGACGTCCCCCTGCCCAGGCATTGGGCGGGGCTTCCAATATCATCAAACCCTCCGCCTCTTCTCCTCCTGCTGCTAGTTAGGCACAGATTCAAAGAAGCAGGGAGGGGGCTTTTTATACTTAATTGTCATCGCCTCTTCCTCCCCCCCCGCCACCCCCGCAGAAACTGTCGTCCCTTGTGGAAAATACAAGGAACTCCTCGGCTCCTTGCTTCCCCCATCTTTTTTATGGTGGTGTTTTTGGTAGTCACTGGTGGTCGCCACATATGGTCTTCGGTTACGCGCTCTTGCTCACCCACCTACTCCTTCGAAACCCAGTGACGGGACGAAATGGCAGGGATCCTTTATTCAAACGCCCTGTATTACAAAGACGCACTTAAGTAGCATGCACGGCTGGCCTCCAAACGTGCGGTGTGTGGGTGAGGGAGAGAGAGAGAGAGAGAGTGGCAGAGAGATAATTGAAAGGAAGGTCGCCTTAGGTTGCCGAAGTGGCCCATGGTAGTAGCAGCCAGTGGCAGTTTCTTAGGGCGAGTGTGTGTGTGTGTGTGTCTGTGTCTCTGTGTGTGTGTGTGTGTGTGTGTGTGTGTGTGTGTGTGTGTGTGAAAGAGAGCGCGCACCCTGGAACCCGCAGCCTGAGGATGGAGGATGCTGAGTGCTCAGGACTGGCTGGCTGGCGGCCCGCTAGCCCGCCCCTCTATGCAACTCCACCTTTAGGAGAAAGAGGGAGGAAAAAGGCGCAAATGGAGGCTGCTCTCCATGCCTGTCTGCCCACGGCGCTGAGAAGGGAACGTTTCTACAGCCGCGTTGAAACCTCTCCAGCTGAGGCGGAGCTTGACGTTTTCGTGGGTGGGCGGCAGTTTGGAGGGAGCTGGGCCGCTGAAACGGCACTAGTATTCGACAAGCAAAGATGTTACACCAACGGGGGGGGGGGGTTTGCTTTGTTTTGATTTTGGCGGGAGGATCTCTTCCAGTCCCGCGCAACTAGTCCTCAAGGAAAGCTTCGCTTAATGTGTGGCATCAGGCTTTTGTCCCAACATATTAGGTTCCATCTATGCCAATAATCAGCTAAATGATTGTGTGTGTGTGTGCCAACAATCAGCTAAATGATTGTGTGTGGCGGGGGGGCGTGTAAAGTTCGTCTCTACGAACATATTCTGAATTAATGGAAAGGACTCTTAACGTATCGTATCCCATAACCGAGTGTTATTTTTAAACATTAAAATCTGGAAACTAAACATGGTCTATCCTTCTCAAACCTTTCATTCAGTTCTTCAAGGCTGGCTGCCTTTATAGATCTGGGAGTCCGAAACGCCATTGCCCCAGAGTCATATTAGCACCCACCCTTTTATTCTGTTTGTTCTGTTCGTGAACTGACTCGAACTCTCTCTGCCTTCGAGTTTTGTTTCGGAGAGATTTGACTTCTTCATCTCTGTTGAAAGAAAATGGAAAATGAATAGTATGACAGACAATACTTGGAACTAAGTGTTGGATTAACGGTACACACGGAAGGAGAATGCACTGATTATATTAGGTCGTACACACCTACTCTTTAGTAGCTCATAATTATCTGATACTATACTATATGGAGGTGTCCATTTTCCATTAGTGAAAATCATAAAGCTCCCCTTTAAAAAAAAAGTACAATCTGTCAAAAGTTTGGTTCCAATTCTTGATCTGCATTTTATTTATTACAAACCAAAAGTTTGGTTCCAATTCTTGATCTGCATTTTATTTATTACAGTTGGCTCATTGACACTAATGGGGCCCTAATTATAGGGAAAAGAGCATGCTAAGGCAGAATTTTAAAAAAAATTTCATCCAGGTGCACATCAAATTGTCCTGCATTTATTCTGAAATTGATTTAGTTAAGAACTGAGATTTGCAGTCTGTAAAGCTCTTTTCAGATCCTGAAGTTGAAACTCAAATACTTTGGCCACCTAATGAGAAGGAAGGACTCACTGGAGAAGAGCCTAATGCTGGGAAAGATTGAGGGCAATAGAAGAAGGGGATGACAGAGAATGAGGTGGCTGGATGGAGTCACTGAAGCAGTCAGTAGGCGTGAGCTTAAATGGACTCCAGAAGATGGTAGAGGACAGAAAAGCCTGGAGGAATGTTGTCCATGGGGTCGCGATGGGTCGGACACGACTTCGCAACTAACAACAACAACAAAACTCTTTTAGAAAAAAATTCCCAGACAATTTTCAATGCAATTTATTTCCAGAATTGAAGGATATTATTGCTTGGGGTATATAGAGTTACACATATATAATGATACAGTAGAGCTTTACAGTCTTTCAATAATTACAGGAATACAAAATTGTAATGCATTCATCTATTCTGCAATATTTATGCAATATTCATTTTGAAAATATTTTATCATTATTATTGTACATATAGTGAAGAACAGAGGTTCCTAAATTTTTTGCCATCGCACCTCCCTTTAGTATAATCAATGTACATACCTCCCCTAAAACTCTAAACACCAAAATGAACATAAATGAACAATGAAAACAATACAGTGAAAGTTTGGGGAAGAAGGATTTGTTGTAACAATGTACAATTCGACAAAGGGTTCTTTACACCCCTGTGGAGTTTGTTTGCACTTCTCAAGGAAGATACACATCACAATTTGAGAAACCTTGCTATAGAGGTATGAGTTGGAATTAAAATTAGAGAACACCAATCATTTCCTCTCTAACACTTCCTTAGCATATGCTCATGATGTAGCAGTACAATGTCTTGCTAAGATATGCTGTTCTCCCATTGTGCTCTTGATTATGTTGTATTGCCATTCTTCCTAAGGGACATATATTTTAAGGGCACTGATTGATAAATAGCTAATAGCATGTATTTCCTTACTTAAAATTCAGGCATCTCTCCCAATCTCTACCAATGAGTGATGAATGTTGGTTTGTCTTTGTAAACATATCTTTCTAGAAAGAAGGGTGAAAAGTGCAACAAATTACAAACTGAAGTAGCTTACGCAGGATATATGTGTGTGTGTGTGTGTGTGTGTATGTATGTATCAATAAAATATAGAAAAAACGAACACCAGGATAAAAAGAAAACAAACCTGTTTAATACAAACAAGTTTGTAAGTAAAAGAGTTACCAAGCTTTCATCGGCCCGGCTGCCGACGTCATCAGGGTTGGAATGCTATGTGATTAGGAAGCTTGCCTATATAGCTACCTGTCTCTGCGCCCAGGACAATATATATGTATATATGTGTATGTGTGTGCGTGTATAAATACATACATACACACACACATACACACACACACACATACATACAGAAAGTTTTTCCGGGCAGAGCAGTCTGATTGATGCACCTTGGTATTTTGACTGCTATACTGCAGTTCTACTTATAATCACTTTTGCCTATATATAGACACACACACACACACACACACACACACACACACACACACACACACACACACACACACTGTTCAAGCCTTCAACTGTATGTCAAAGACCGCTATATGTTTGAGCCATGCTACTGTATTAGCCAGACTGGAACAAGTTTGGAAAAAAAATGTCTCAAAGGTGCTTTTTCAAAAGGTAAGAGGACTTTTCCCCTGAAGAAGAAGTAAAGGATATTTTGCTTCTTATCCAAGAAGCTTCATTGGTTCTGGCAGGATGGGGGGGGGTAGGTTGGAAGGATCATATTTCTTTTCAGTCATCTGGTTGTTAACACTTTCCCAAGAGCTCTTGAGGCCACTTGGGGGTTTATCTATGCCCTCAGGGTCACCTGTATCAAAGTGCAAATGGGAGTGGAATCTTCTTGGAACTTATGAAAGGACTGCTGAAAGGAGATAGTGGGGGGTCTTATCCCTGTCTCGCTGTTGAGAGAGAACTGTTCAATGTTAACAGAAATGGTCTCTTTTACTCCTCTTTCAAACCAATGGTCAATGTGGACCCTGTCTACAACTCAGTCCTTTCAGCAGTTCCGAGAAGATTCCATCCTCATTTGCATTCTTTCAACCCCAAACCTCTGCCCCAATTCTGTCAGAACAAATCATTTCATCGCCTCCATCATCCTGTCAGAACCGATGAAGTTTCTTGGATGAGAAGTTAAATGTCTCCTCCTCCTCCTCCTCCTCCTCCTCCTCCTCCTCTGGGAAAAAACAGACTAGTTACCTTTTGAAAAAGCTCCTTTGAGACAACTATGACCCGGATGACTGAGAATCTCCACAGATATTTGTGGAAAAATAAAATCACATCATAATACAAATCAAAATGCTGAAGGTTAGAACATCTGAAATGACACCATGCAAAAGAGTTTGAGCAAAGGGGAGATTGGATTTGTAAGGATATTCCAATGTCTGTGTAAACTACAAGTGATGAAAGGACCCAAGTCATGGCTACTGCCACCTAATCAAATAGAGGTAGAGCAGAAATGTGGATAAAAAAAATTCTGACTCAAATCCCTTACTCATTGTATGAAACCCATGGTTATTTTCCCATTACACAGCTGGAAAACTGAGACTAGACAATAGTATCTTTTTCAAAATGTACACACAATAAATGTACATCAGAAATAGCATTTATGCATGGTGCATAATCAAACCTGATCCCTTCACTAGTCAATATAGTCATTGACCCATTTACCTTCTGGTTATTAAGTCCCAGATTTGGTTAATAGTGCTCTCTGGTATTTATGTTTCTTCATAATTGTCTTTAGGAACTGATGGCGGCATACTTATTATGGAAAAGCAGTAAATAATAGTAAAATGTATGTCTCTACAATGTACAGTATCTATTTTCTTTATTTAATAGAAAGCTAGAAAATTCCCATTGTGCAAGGCATTTTACGTGTCCTTAAGCCACCACTGTAATTGTTACCAGCAGCCAGTAACAGATTGTGAAACCTATTACATTTGTCTCATCAATCTGGTAATGTAGACCAGGGCTTTTCAACCTTTTCACCCACTGTACCACTTTTAGGATATGGCAATATCCGAGTACCACCAGTCGCCTAGCAAGGTGTCAAAAACTTGATGCCAAAAAAAAAAAGGAAAAAAAGTGATAAAGTACAGGTAGTCCTCTACTTACAACAGTTTGCTTAGTGACTGTTTGAAGTTACAATGGCACTGAAAAAAGTGCCCCCCAAGCTACAGCTGAGCAAGACACCTGCCTGCCCACCCGGCGGTGCTCTTCCTCCTGTCTGAGGTTTTCATTGTTATGAGCATTTCTGTGGAGAATTGGCAGTGGGGGTGGGGTTTTTATCCCCCTCCCCATCTGCTGGGTGGTTGCAGCAGGTTTTGGTCACTTCACATGACCCTGGGACACTGTGACCGTCATAAATATGAATCAGTTGCCAAGCATCTGAATGTAAATCACAAGACCCCGGAGATGCTGCAACATTCCAGCTGATCGGCGCTTCTTCAGGGCTCAGCAGAAGTGCCAGGATCAGCGCCAAGCTCCAGCTGAAGCCTGGCACTGATCCTGGCGCTTCCGCTGAGCCCTGACAGCCCCGAACAAGTGCCGATCAGCTAGAAAGTGGTACTGATCCTGGCGCTTCTGCTGAGCCCTGACAGCCCTGCAGCTCCAGCCATCTCTCGCTCAGGCTTGTGCGGTGCTGCCACCGGTTCAGCTCATTCCCCTCCCCTTCTACCACTTTTCCAGGATGGTCGCATACCACCTGCCAGGTGCCAATGTACCACAGGTGGTACCCGTACCACTGTTTGAAAAGCCCTGATCTATTTCCTGCTCAGGCAGGAAACCCTATATCATTTTAGACAAATGTCTGTCCAGTCTTTTCTTTAAAACTTCCAGTGTTGGAGCATTCACAGCTTCTGGAGGCATGTTGTTCCACTGATTAATTGTTCTGTCAGAAAATTTCTCCTTGTTCTAGGTTGTTTCTCTCTTTGGTTAGTTTCCACCCGTTGCTTCTTGTCCTGCCTTCAGGTGCTTTGGAGAATAGCTTTACTCTCTCTTCTTTGTGGCAGCCCCTGAGATATTGGAACACTGCTATCATGTCCCCTCATCCTTCTCTTCATTAGACTAGACATACCCAATTCCAGCAACCGTTCCTTATATGTTTTAGCCTCCAGTCCCCTGATCATCTTTGTTGCTCTTCTCTGTACTCTTTCTAGAGTCTCAACATCTTTTTTACATTGTGGTGACCAGAATAGAATAGAATAGAATAGAATAGAATAGAATAGAATAGAATAGAATAGAATAGAATAGAATAGAATAGAATAGAATAGAATAGAATAGAAGCTGGAAGGGACCTTGGAAGTTTTCTAGTCCAGCCCCCTGCTCAAGCAGGAGAACCTATATCACTTCAGACACATGCCTGCCTAGTCTTTTCTTAAAAATCTTCAGTGATGGAGCTCCCATGATTTCTGGAGGCAAGCTGTTCCACTGGTTAATTGTCCTTACTGTTAGGAAGTTTCTCCTTAATTCCAGGTTGCTTCTCTCTTTGATCAGTTTCCAGCCAATATTTCTTGTCCTGCCTTTTGGTGCTTTGGAAAATAATTTGACCCTGTCTTCTTTGTAGCAGCCCCTCAAATACTGGAATATTGCTATCATGTCACCCCTATTCTTTTTTTTAGACTCACTAGCCAAACCCAAGTCCTGCAGCCGTTCTTCATATGTTTTAGTCTCCAGGCCTTTGATCATCTTAATTGCTCTTCTCTGAATTTTTTCCAAAGTCTCAACATCTTTTTTGTAGTATGGTGACCAAAATTGGTTGCAGTATTCCAGGTATGGTCTTACTAGGGTTTTATAAAGTGGTACTAATACTTCATGTGATCTTGATTCTATGCCTCTGTTTATACAACCCAGGATTGTATTAGCTTTTTTGGCTGCTGCTGCACATTGCTGGCTCATATTCAAGTGATCATCCACTAGAACTACAAGGTCCCTCTCACAGTTACTGTTTTTAAGCCAGGTCTCGCCTAATCTGTGTTTATACCTTTGATTTTTCCTGCCTAAATGTAAAACTTTGCTTTTCTCCACATTAAAGTTCATTTTGCTGGATAGGGCCCATTGTTCCAAGTTTGTCAAGATCTTTTTGGAGCCTGAGCTTGTCTTCTGGGGTGTTGGCTATTCCTGCCAGTTTAGTGTCATCTGCATTTGTTTGTTTTGAGCTTATAGTTGTACTCAAGGTTTATTAAAATCAATGGATATTTTGCAGTTGGGTTTAATGGGGTGTGAATTGAATGTTAAACATTAACTTTCTTTGTTTTAGAAAAAGGTTTGCTTCATCAAAAAGCAATACATTCTAATCTAGACAAGCTTCGTCCTTTAACCGTAGCTGTCAATACACAAATACAACCGTGGGTAGGGTAAACTCTTAAATAATAATAATAAATTGAATTGTAAAGTACTTGGTGTTCTCTGGGCTTGATTATTTGCTTGCAGACATTTCATCTGTCTCTTTCACCTCCTCTATTTATTCTTGCTTTTCTTGAGTGGTCTTGCAGAATCTGCAGGAATTGTCACTGGAATCTCTAGTTCAATGAAATCTATCTCTTGAAGCAACCATTCAAGACTTCTTCAAACGGCATTCCTTGGCATCTGCTAGACATGTTGAGCAGTTAGAGGTTAATGGTCTATGACTGGGAATGCGGCATCCTATGGTTTAATTTTTTTATACAAATAAAAATCAGCAGGACATTTTTGCAGCAATCCCATGAAGGCAACTAGTCCACAGTATAAGATGATGGACACAGCTTGTGATGTGGAGCCACAGGTAATCATTTTGTTTCCTACATTTGAACAGACTATCACTTCAAAAAACAGTTCAATATAATACGATTGGGCTGCATTATTTGGACCTCTTATTGTGATTTGGACTTACTCACTTTAACATCTCTAAGCCTAAATAATATTTGGGCAATTAGTGAAATAATATTTGAAATATAAGTAATTACCTAATTTTTCACTAGTTAAAATATTTTCTTCAGTGAAAGGGTATAGTTGATATATCTAGAAATTGTAGCTGACATTTTATATAAATTTCACAATCCATTTGCAAGTTTATTGATGTATTCTTAGCAACGGGAATTCTGAAAATTTAAGTCTATACACCTGGAGTGTAATCAGATTAGTGAAGAGTGTTTCAGATTATGGACTCCTATATCATATTAGGCAAACTTTGATGGAAGAAAACCATTCCTCCTGAGGAAGGCAAAAGAAAAAAAATCTTTCTTTAGATTTAAAGAGGTCCTCCCCATGTTCATTTCTGTTAGTATTTGTATTTCGCTGATCATTAAATCTCATGGCCAATCAGAGATGGTTGATTCATTGGGGGAATCAATTTTAACTGATTTTCTCAGTTAAATTTTTAATCAATCGATTAGTTAATGAAATGTTCTGCTCCTGGTATATCACAACATAGGAAATGATACAGCGATAATGTTGCTTGACCACTTGAAACATGAATTTGAATATTCCGTTTAAAGTTTCTATGAAGAAGCTAATTTCTAAAATGTAGCAGACTTTCAAGGCAGCAATAGCAGATTGAGAGCTATGAATCTGCTCTTTGCAGAGCTGACAAACGTGGCCAAAATAGAAACTGGTGAATACAGAAATCTAAAATAAAGCCACACTGTGTGCAACAACACATTAGGGATTTTTTTTGTATATGCTATTGGGTATTGTTTGCTATAGCACATTTTTTCATATATTTGACAACTTTTCATAATTTATCAGCTAAGGTCACATAATTCATGTATATAAAGATTCCTAGCCCCAGTCTTCTTTTATGAAATAGCAATGGATTTTATTTACAGACATTGGCCAGGTAAAATTCTAAAACATTAAGAAACATAGAAAAATTGGTCATATAAAATACTGTTAAGATATTAGAAACTCAAAGCCACATCAAAAGTCTGGATTTCTAACTTTCCATCAGGGAGCTTTCAAAAAAAAAAACAACCCCTCCTAGGATATTTCTTCTTCAGACAATATTTAATTAGATGTTTAATATTTATTTATTTATTAGGGTTTTTTTAATGCTTGGCCGGAGACACATTATTAATTGGCTTAAAACCATCAAAATGCATTACAGAATGAGCAGAATTTGTTTTATACTAGAGCCTATCTCCCTTTTTTAAAATGAAAATTTGGAAGTTTGATTCTTTGGGAAGAGGGGTGTCATGAACTACTGTGGCTAATGTATCTCTGTCTAAAAAAGGGTATTGTTGATAAAGAGGTCAACAGCAAATTGTACTGAAGCTAAAATGATGCTTATATAATGTCATAATCATATAAGTGCCACAAGAATGTGTTATTGTTTGCCCCCTTCCTGTGGATACCCATAGTAGTTTATCTTATATGTCCCTACAAAGAGGTCACTTGGGCCTCTAGTATCACTGTTGATATTAGGGATGTGTTCATTTGATTCAGGTGTTGGGGGAAAATAAACTTGACTCTTATTTGCATATTGATGATTCCTCAGCATACAAGCTGAATGACTGCTCTTAGATGTTAAAAGGCATTGACGTCAAGAGAGTGCCATGACATCCCTCAGAATAATATCACATTGCAAAGATACACTTGATTAACATAATTCTATTAAATCATCCCTGCATGGAATGGTAGAACCCCTGTAACGTAGTGCCCCAGCCACCACAGTCAAACCAGGAGTATATTGTGGTCAATGGTATTAAAAGCTGCTAAAAAGTCAAGCAGTGTCAATGATACATTTGCTCTGTCTCTTGAAATGAATTTATTTGACAAGATGACAAAGGGAGAATATGTTTGCTGGCCTAAACCCAAGCTGGAAAGGGTCAAAATAGCTGGTATTCTGTCTTTCAAGAATGTTTGCAGCTGCACAAACATTGATACACTCAGGCACATGGTCCCAAAGTTGTTAGCTTACAACTTAGGCTATGGGAAAAGCTTCTTCAAGAATTCTCTAGAAAAATAATTGCCTCCTGTTGAAGAGAAGTAGTGTCACAATTATTTAATATAGAGTAGAATTAATAGAAATTCTTGTTTTTCTTAAAATCTAATATAGAAACATGAAACTTTCTGAATGTAGCCTTTGATACTTGATAGGTATCCTGTGTTTGTCTAATGCTAGACAAGGTCAAAAATCCAAATTCAGTTGGATAATTTGTGGTTCAGCACTTTGTGAAGACCCAGTCATGTCTCAATATGTTGTGTGAACCATGCCATCATGACAAGCTGTTTTGTGTTGCTTATGGAAGTAGAACATATTTTCTGAATGCAGGAATTGAACTTAATTAACCTGGTTTTACTTCTTTCACGATTCAAGCACTTTGGCTTGCTGGCTGCTAACAATGATCTAATATCTTCTAGAGTTTCAAGAGAGGTGAGCTTTGTTGAAAATTTGGCTCTTTACTCATTCTTTTTCCAAATAGTATTCTTTTACCTCTTTCATTTGGGTTCCCTTGACCTTGGGAATCAAAATCTGTGGCAAGTGAGAGATCCACTGGGTTCTCGACAGGCCTTTCCAACAACTTCTGATGGAGGAAGGAACTAGGGGGATCAGCTACATCAGGGGTGTCAAACTTGCAACATAATGTGATGTGTCGTGACATATCGTGACTTTTTTTGCCATTGCCGGCTATGGAGTGGGTGCGGTTTTGCTATGATTCATCCAGCCTGTGGGCCAGCAGTTTGACACCCCTGAGCTACGCTGAACTTAATACTAACAGGGAAGAAATAGTTGAAGTAGTGGGGGCTATAGCAGTGGTGGCGAACCTATGGCATGAGTGCCAGAGGCGGCACGCAGATCCCTCTCTGTGGGCACGTGCACTGTCGCCCCAGTCCTAGGCCTTCAGCTGGGTTTTATAAAACCTTTTCGTTTTAGGCCTCCGCCGCCATGTACAAAAAAAAAAGGTTCAATCAATCAGTCAATTTCAACTTCTCGCAGGAAAAAAAAAGACCTTGCAAAGTTGGAATTGATTGATTGAACTTTTTAGTCCCACCCAGTCTGCTGTTTCCACCGCAGCCATGCCACCCAATGGGCCACACCCACTCAGCACCCGACGATGCATAAGTGGATTTTGGGTTACAGTTTGGGCACTCAGTCTCTAAAAGGTTCGCCATCACTGGGCTATAGGAACCATGTCAGAGAGTGACCATGTGATCCTGGAATAGACCATACTGCAGGCAAGGAGAACTGAAGGCACTCAGATTAATGTTTTAAATGGAAACTTGGAAAAGGATATGGGTGAAAAATGTAAAATTTACACAAGCTCAGCATTTAAGAGAAAATTTTTATAAAATGTTTTATAGATGGCATTTAGACCCAAAAAAATTATCACTTATGTATTCAAATATGCAACCCAAATGTTGGAGATGTGATTCCATGGACGCTACTTATTTTCACATTTGGTGGACTTGTAAAAAAATTAAGGCTTTTTGGATAAAAATATGGTGGATTCTTCAAAATATATTGAAAAAGCGTATTGAATTTTCACCACAGTTATTTTTGTTAGGTATTATAAAAGACTGTACCACCATAGAGACTAAGTTGATTTTGAATTTGATTATGGCGGCAAGACTGTTGGTGGGACAATATTGGAAGACATCTGAAATACCATCTATTGAAGAATGGACGTTAAAAGTTGTGAACTTGGCGGAAATGGCTAAGATATCTGCATATTTGAAGAACCACTCAAATGAACAATTTTTGATGGAGTGGAAAAAATGGATAGATTATACACAGAAGAAATATCAATTGAAGGAATTATATTTGTTTTATAGTTAAATAATTATGTATAAGTAGTTTAGCGGGGTTTCTTGCGTTTTTACCCTGTATTCACTCTGGGAAGCCTGGGGGGGGGAAGGTGGGAGGGTTTTAATAATTGTTATCTTATGTTTTTTCAACTGTTTTGGGGATGGATATTTTCTTTTTTCTTTTTAGGTAGCAAGGGGTTGCTCGGGTGGCCTCTGGGCACCACATTGGTTGGAAGAAGAAGGAGGAGTGAAGGCTAGGCAAGTAGGAAGAGGGTATGAGGGAGAGGTCAGGATGGAGGTGGGAGGAGGGGATGGAAGTAGAGAAAGGTGTAAGTAGGTTGTTAGAGGGGAAGAAGAGGGGGTTAGTTTGGTTTTAGGAGGATGTGGTGGGGAGGGGGTACCGAGCAGTTTTGTTTGATTGTTTGGTAATTGTATATGTACATGATTGTTTACAGTTGAATTATTATTTTATCTTTTGTTAAAAATTTTGTAAAAATTAATAAAAATACTTTAAAAAAAAGATTAATGTTTTAATATGTTCTAGATTTCTAGGAACTGATGTTTGTTTCTGCTTACTAAGCTTTCTTTCCTACTGCTGCTTTGCATGCCAGATTCCCTTTCCCATCCTTTAATTCACAGACTCTCTACACAACTACAGAGTTGGCATCTTAACACTTGGAACACCTTAAAAATATTCTGTGCGCTTTTCATTAGTTGATATCATAAGATTCAGGCTTCATTATCTTTATGTTAAAGTTCCAGGGGCCTCTCATGTTTCCCACAGATTCTCCTCTTTCTTTGTCTGCCCTAATCTCTGCATTTCTTGGCTATTTCTATAAAATTAGCTAGCTGTAGATTCAGTAAACAAACATTCTTTTTGCTGGACAGTTTCTCTGCTCTGAAAGCAGGAGGCTGCTGTGCTGGACCTCCTTCAGCACTTGGATAGGCTGCCTTTGCAAGGATTGTGCCCACACTCTGCAATAGTTGCGTATTGGAGCATTACAGGAAAATAGGACAAGAAATTTGACCCTACAGAACCTGGATAAGGCTCCCAATAATCATGGCTGCCTTAAGACTAATAGAGGTCCAGTAGGTATATTTTTACTGTTTTAGTGACTTGATATCTCCCTTTCTGGAATGAGTCACTCTTTCAAAATATTGGTGTGGAAACCTGGAGCAAGTTGAGAAGTCTCCTCTTTTGTTTTTAAATGAAAAGAAGAGACATAATTATTGGCTCTTTTAGGAAAAAAAATCTTCCATGTAAAAGTTGGACCTATTCAAGCTTTTGTTTTCTTATTCCATCTCCAGGTTAATTGGAAAGGCCGTGAATAGTATGGAGCATCTGCTTCCATGAAAGCTCCCCCTACTCTGCACTCCCCACTCTGCCAGCCTTGAGTGTGAGCAGCATTTTTGCCAAAATAGGCAGCATCTCACTTCTCCCCTCCAGATTGACAAAATGCCTTTGACAAAAACAGGCAGAAATTCCTCATTTGGGAAACATTGCTTCTAATAAGGAGTACGATATGTTTTATCAAATCATGTTATGTACATTGTGGAAAAAGAATTGACAGATGTTTTGCTTGGAGTATCACAGCACCTGTATTGTCACTGAAGTTTTAAGGAAGAAGCAAGATGCTATACACCAAGGGAAAAATGATGATCACTGTGGGCAAGCTGCAGCTCCATGGCAGTCTGACCTCAATAATGAATAGAAAGAGTTAAATCTCTTGACTCATGTCACTTCTAGTAAATATTTAGTTTCAACCTATAAAAAAGAACATTAAATAAAATTTAAAATTAAGAATGGAAAAGAAGCCCTTCAGAAATGTAGTAGTTAAACTAAGAGCCACAGAAAATAGACATGTAGTATATAGTAAGAGTGGGGTTTTTTGGGGGAGGCAGGGAAGTATTTGTTGTTGGATAATCATTAGGAAGAAAAGGGCATCATATTTTTTTTTCAAGTTGAGTAGATAAAATCCCCGTGTTAGGAAAGGTCTAATCAAGAGTCAGTGCTGTGTTGAAAGACTGAACATAAATTTCAGTCTTTATCAGAATTGCTGACATAAGATAAAACCTCATATAATATATGAGAGCTGGTGGTTTTTCTTAACTGAGAAATTGTAAATGAAATCAGATTTCATCAAGAAAACAAATAGTATAGGTAGTCTTCAATTTATGACTAGTCAGTGACTGTTCAAAGTTATGATGGTCCTCCTTAAAAGGTATTTACGACCCACTTCTGAAGTTTGATGGCCACCCCCCACTGCTCACGGTCACGTGACAGCATTTTGGCCACTCAGCAACCATTTATAGCTGTCTGCAACATTCTGTGTGCAATTTATAGCATTATTTCTGAAAAATCTGCATTTATTTTTGGTTTTTGGCAAAAGCGCCCCATAGTTAAGTGGCAAAAATGCCACTTAACAGCCATGCATTCACTTGAATACCACTGCAAAAAAAGGTACCGTAATAGAATCTGATTGGTCATGTGAGATGACCCACTTTACGATCATCATAGTTTATAACCATAATAGGCAGGTTCCATTATAGTTACAAGTCAAGGATTACCTTCAAGGAAATAACACCTTTACCATGTCTTAGGGAGTGGCTGCCAGGTTCCTGCACTTCATTCCCTTTCAGTGCATTGTCACTATTTGTGATGACGTACGATAATATACAACAATATTAAGGAAGCCCATTTGGATGTTTTGTGTATATTTACAACCATTCAAACAACAAACCTAACTCTCAACCCACCTAAATGCTATATGGGAAAGGACCAAATACAATATTTAAAGTCTCTAGTTGGAGGTGTTGTGGCCAAAACCTGGCTCACCTAAAGCATCAAAATCACTTTGTAGATAAAACATAATTATATTGGCATACAATCAATAAATGTTGTAACTGAGCAGCCCTGATCAAAAGTGGACTGAGAACTTATATATCCTGGGCCCATAACTGCAAAGACAGACTTTTCTGAGGTCAGGGAATCATCCCCCTGAAAACTGCCAGCTGGTCCCATATGTAGAACAGTTCTGGGATTCATCTTTATTTATTCATTCTTATTGTGAGCAATGTACAGGAAGTTATCCAGTGTATTGAAAAATGTACTCAGCAGTACAGAACTAAAGAAAGAAAAAAAGGCAGAATAAGAATGAATGATGCTCTTTTCCATAGTTCTGCACTGCTGGATAAGATTTTGACTGCCATACTGTCCAGCACTGGAGTTTTCTTAAACAGTCCAACAGAATTGCTCTGCCTGAAAGAAACTATTAAGACCAAATCCCACTGAATTTCAGTGGGAGTTATTTTGAAGTACACAGGGATTAGATTTTAGGCCATATTTCAGAATGTGTGGAAGCTATGTGTGGTGGATCCATCTCTGAATCTTTAAAGTAGTTGCTCCTTATTCCAGACTACTATGGGGGCTTCTGGTTTGTTGCGAAAGTGTGTCCCTGACGTCCCGGCAACCATGATTAATGACAGAGACCTTGCTTGTCTCGGGATGGAAAGCCCCGGCCGAAGCCAGCCATTCCCTTTTATTCCACATCAAAGGTCTCTTCCCACAAATTGTCACCTTACTGATTTACAGCCAATTACATTACACAGATAGTTAAAACATACACTTTGAAAGCATGACATATTTTTCAAGAAACGAAACTTTTCCCTGCTTTCTCCTCCACCCCCCTAGTGCAGCTATCAGCTGACAGCCTGTAAGGGGGGGAGAAGGGAAGCCCATCCAGGCAGAGAAGGAGAAAGGATTTCTTAAAGGAGAAATGGACATTTATCACAACATCTCATCCTTTTTTTTTTGTTTAGAAGCAAAGGCTGTTTGTATTCGATTTCATCCAACTGAGGTGGCTGTTTATCCATTGGCATCCGCTCGAATCCTTGTTGACTAATGTTCACTTGTGGAGACAATTTTTTCTTTGGTATAAAAGATTTCATCATAGTAAAAATATCAGGCAAACATTGTATATAAAAGCATCCACAATGGAATAATATAACAATACAAAATAATACTTATCAAATTTTTTAACCATTGAAAATTTTTGGTAACCAAAACCAGAATGCATTCCAAATATCCCCAATGCTTATGATCTCCGGATATTGGTGGAGGGATTTGTCCTTTTTCTTCATTAAGCATTTCAACAGCCGTCATTGTCATTGGCTGCAGTCCAATTCCGTGCGCCATTCAAATAGCTACAAACCCAATACACTTGCATTGTACTCTCTATCATCACATTTTTCATACACTTTGTTATTACTTTGATCACAATGATCAGGCATATTAAAGGTGATATTACAAGAGAGATATATACTTAAAAGAATAATTCCCTTAGAAAAATTAAAACACACTAATACAAAATCTACATAATAAACCCTAAGTGGCAGCGTATAATGTCCTGCCTCATTAATATGTACAAAACTTTCACTGGCTCCAGTGTTGTTCAAAGGAAGTCCAACTAAAGAATGTCCTTGACTGGCATCCGATGGTGACATCATACACATCCAGCAGTCAGTATGGTTTGTTAAAGCACTAACTTTTTATTGTCCTTCCAAAATTATTGTCCATCCACTTTGGGCTCACCAGAGTTTTTGCAATCTTTTGGCTGTACACTGTAAGGGCGAATATTGCAGCCAGGAACCCATATCGTATTGCCTTCATGTTGCACCGCAGCATATCCACGACCCCAGGTAATAAGTTCAGCTAGTCCTTTCTATTGGGGGTCTGGTAGTTTATGATACCAAACTAGTGGTCGAACCATGGTTGCTGCATCTGGAAGGGGAGAAAAATGCCTGCTCGCAGCTGTATTAGGTGTTGTGCCAGGTGGTTTAGAAAATTGAGAGTATATAAAGCTAAATTAAGATGATTTTGCACTCCAGGTAGTCCGGGGGTATTTTCCCCATTTTTTTGTTTTTAATTTGTTAAGCATGTGCTTAAGAGTGGAATTGGCCCGTTCCACTACTGTTTGCCCCTGTGAATTGTAAGGAATGCCGAATTTATGAATAATGTCCCACCGATTGCAGAACTGAGCAAAGCCATGACTACAATATGCGGATCCATTATCAGTTTTTAATTCTTTAGGAGTACCCAGAGTGCTAAAAGTTCGAATACAATGATTGATGACATGTTTAGTTGCCTCTCCACGCTGTGGAGTAGCAAGGATGAACCCAGAATATGTATCAATAGTCACATGTATATATTTCCACGGACTAAAAGATGCATATTGGGTAACGTCCATTTGCCAAATTTGACATGCCTCAAGTCCACGGGGATTCACACC
Source organism: Bothrops alternatus (assembly GCA_034064705.1). Classification (NCBI taxonomy): domain Eukaryota; kingdom Metazoa; phylum Chordata; class Lepidosauria; order Squamata; family Viperidae; genus Bothrops; species Bothrops alternatus. The sequence goes on from JARGCV010000143.1 coordinate 505,583, forward strand.
CATTGGAATAGACAGTCCTTGTTGTGAGCAACTGGGGCACTGTTGAATGATAGCTGTTGCCTCCCCGGGGGTTATGCCAAATTGTTTAGCCAAAGTTTTGATGAAAATAGCTATGACTATCCCAGGGAGTAAGTTGTTGCATAGTCATAACTTGCGTGTTGCCATATCCGCCTGGGAATTCCCTTCACTGAGAATTCCTGGAAAATTTTGATGACTTTGGATATGTGCAATAAAATAAGGACAATATCTTGTCTCAATAAATTTTTGCAATGTCAAAAATAGTGTCAACAAAGTCTCATCCAAACTAGGAGAGATATAAGCAAAAAGTAAATTTTTTATGGCCAAAAATCATGGATCTGCTGAAAAATGACAAAAAAAACTGACCAGGCCAATCACCAATCAATAATTGCAAAACCAAATTATTTTGAATCAAAGTTTCCCACAATTTTAAGGAAAATAGGATAAAAATAATTGCAAATTCAATTTCAAAAATCTGGCGCCATCGTGTGGCCACAATGTGTAATTTCAGCCAAAGTCATAGCTGGAGTGAAAACAATTTTCTGTAGGCTCATTAGATTGAGTAATTGCCACTGTGGGTGGTCGATCAAAAAACCCATTCAAATGCACAGGATGATAAAACACACCGATCAGTCCACTGGGTGTTGAGGGCTGTTTGGACTTTCTCAACGACCAATAGCTGGTCGGAGGTCAATGTCACAACATCTGTGGGATTTCTCAGGCCTTTTAATGCCATGAACAAAGAAGGAAGAGTCGAGGTAGAAAGACCTATATATGGCCTTAACCAATTAATATTTCCTAAATATTGTTGTAGTTGAACCAATGTAGGTGCAAGTGTCTTTTGACCAGTGCCAATTAAGGGTTGCAGAACTCTTTTGCAGTCTGCATTAGCATTCTCAACAGCCAATTTCATCAAAATCTCTTTTGTAGCTAATTCATTAGCAATTTCTTTATCAATACTATCTTTTAGTCTATTTATAAATTCATCATAGGGCTCAGTAGTTCCCTGTTTAATTTGAGTAAAACTTTTGCCAAATTTTCCACTTTCATCTACTACCTTTAAAGCAGCAAAAACAGCCTGTAAAATTACACCATGTATAGCTGCATCTGGAATAGCATCTCGCTGTTGTTCAACAGCAGTGAACTGTCCAGAGCCATAAATTTGGTCTGGCACTAATTGATCAGTGCCTCTCTGAATAGCTTGAATACGATACTGGGAGTCCCAAACTGCATACTGCGCAGGTGTTAAAATCATTTGCATTAATGCCTTCCAATCTGCTGGAATCATTTTGTGAGCAAATCCATTATCAATTTCTGCATCCATGTCCACAGTTACAGGGTATAAACTTGTCATTTCCTCAGCATTCAATTCACCTATTTCATAATCATTCTGTAACGTTTCCTGAATAAAATTACTTGTTTTGGTCAGAGCTGGAGGATCACACAACTCAACATTGCTAGGAAAAACCTTGCTGTGATTTTTAATTGTTACTGGAGTTTCACTGGCAGGGGGAAGAAGTTGAACTTCATTATAATTCAATGGATTCAGTAATATTTTTAGTAGGAGCTGCTCCTGTGTCTCCAAAGCTTTTAACACTACTCTGCAAGATGTTAAAATAGAAGGGGGGGCCTAGAATTTGCATGTAACAACTCCCCCACTCTCCTCCAGGTTTCAACTTTAAGGCAGCCTGATTCAGGATAGAAAGGAATGTGTTTCCAAATAAATTCAAGGAGAGATCTTAAATCTCCTTCTGTCAGCTTCTGAGCTGTAAAATAAACATAATTCTTCCTGGTTATCTCTGTAAGTTCACTGAAATGCATTTCTTGCACCTTTGAGAGATCCCCACCCATACTTACGAGGGATCAGTCCTCGTCCAGCGATGAACTGATGAAGCGTGCTTGGCCACGTCCGGGCGGTAAATATGAGGGTCCAGGGACGTATAACCTCTCAGGGTTATCACGTCGGGGGTCACCACTTGTTGCGAAAGTGTGTCCGTGGCGTCCCGGCAACCATGATTAATGACAGAGACCTTGCTTGTCTCTCTCGGGATGGAAAGCCCCGGCCGAAGCCAGCCATTCCCTTTTATTCCACATCAAAGGTCTCTTCCCACAAATTGTCACCTTACTGATTTACAGCCAATTACATTACACAGATAGTTAAAACATACACTTTGAAAGCATGACGTATTTTTCAAGAAACGAAACTTTTCCCTGCTTTCTCCTCCACCCCCCTAGTGCAGCTATCAGCTGACAGCCTGTAAGGGGGGGAGAAGGGAAGCCCATCCACGCAGAGAAGGAGAAAGGATTTCTTAAAGGAGAAATGGACATTTATCACAACACTGGTTCCCCACTGTCTTAACACGCATGTGAGTATTAGTTTCTGAAAATAATAGGTTCAACCTCTAGTAGCTACTAGCTTCTGAAGGAACAGTGTGAGCCTAGCAAAGTAGCAGCTTAGTTTTTAAAGGGATTATGTTTTGTACCCTCTCTCCCCTATATGATGAAACACCTCTTTTTAAGTATTTCCACAGATCTTTATACTGCACTATAAGTGGCAAAAGGGAAACAATCATACATTTATTTTTCTAGCTCTAATTTACAATTCACATATTTAAATAAAGGGCACTTGTTTGTAAAAATTATACTCTTCAAGAATTCATGCAACAATAACCATATAAGGTACTAATACTTTAAGCCTCCAGTGATTTTATCCCTAGCCCTCATAATGAATAAAAACTTGGATCAACTGGAATCTCCTATATCTTTAAATTAAACTACTGATTCCCTTTTTCAGTTTATTTCATTATAAAAGAGTCTACCCTACAGGATATGTACATTTCCAGCAAGTAGACCAATACTTTATAGGTATCTTATTTAAATTTTTCTTACATAGTACACAAGGATACTTTATAACCAGAGACTATGCTGGCATACAAAGTGTTCTTGTCAGAATTTCACATAGCACTCCCCACTTTTTAATGTTAAAAACTGATAAAATATAATTACTGAACAAAAAACTTGTGGGTTATGGTTATAGGTTCAGTCACAAATTTTGGTGGTTTTCTTATAAATATTAGGATTTTATAAATCCACTCACTTTTTCCTCCCGTTAAATGAAAAGGCAGCCTAGCTTGGTCCGTTTAAAAACAGCAGAATTGATCTCATTGTCCATGAACTCCCATTGAGTGACCAAATAAAGGAGGGCAGCTTTCTTCCTCCACCTGATTAGAGATAGTAGAGTCATACATTGCACATTTAATTAAGAAACATTAACCTAAGCGGCACAAGAGCAGACCTATTAATGGAGCAATCCAGAACCTGAAGGGTAAGCAGTCAAATGATGAAGTATTAGCTTAGGTCAACATTCAAAGCAACATAAATACCAGAGGCCATTTTAGAATCGCAAAAACCTTCTCAATAACCCTCTTTCACTCTTAGCCTTTTGTTAAGGTGACCAACCGTTCTCCTTTAGGGAGGACAGTCCTCCTTTTGTGAGTTCTGTCCTCCCTCGGAAAATGTCCTCATACATGTCCTCCTTTCCGATATTTGAAGACTAATCTGCAGGGCTTTTTTTCTCATAGAATGCTTAGAACGGCGTTCCGGCACCTTTTTTGGTGGTTTTTTTTTCAACTTTTGCATGAGCTGTGCTACTCCCCCTATTGCAGCAGTTCTCAACCTATGGGTCGCGACCCCATTTGGGGTTGAACGACCATTTCACGGGGGTCGCCAAATGCCGCCGTCCACCATTTTTTTTATTTTTTTCAATTTTTTTTCATTTTTTTCAAATTTTTTTAAATTTTTTCAGCCGGCGCATGCGTAGTTTGGCCTGTCGCGTGCACGTGGCGGGCTGAACCATGCATGTGCGGCACGCACGACGACCCGGTCTGCGCATGCGTAGCACAATGGGCCAAACTGCACATGCACAGCGCAACCGGGCCGCTCGCCTCCCACCGCTGCCTCAGAGACTCCGGCAGGCACACCGAGGAGCGGTCCGGAGCAGGCGGGCGCAAAGCTTCCTCCTTCCCGCTCCGCTCCGCCACGTCCCAGGCCCAGCCTCCAACTCGCCCTCTGGCAGCCGGCCAAGCGGTCGGGGCAGCCAGACCTCAAGGCGGGCCCACACTTCACCGAGACCGGCTCAGCTGTGGCGAGAGGCGCCCGGCGGCCTGAGAGAAGCGAAAGGCACCCGGCGGCCGCCTCCGGCCCCCAAGTCCGCGCTCCTCTCCTCGCCCTCCTCCCCGGCCGGCCCTCGCCACGCCACCCCCTTTTCTCTGCGGCGGCCAATGGGGGCGGTGGGGCTCCCGGGGACTGCCTGCCTGCCTGCCTGTTTGATTGGCTCTGGCTCGGTCCTACTCGCTCCCTCCCTCCCTCCCTCGCTGGCGGCGGCCGAAGCAGGCGGTAAGGCGCCCAGCCAGCGGATCGGCAAGATGAACTACCCTGGTGAGTCTCTGCCGGGCGTGGGGGGAGGGAGCCGGGCATGGGGGAGGCCAAGCCGGGGAAGGAGCCGGGCGTGGGGTGGAGGCCGAGCCGGGGAGGGAGCCGGGCGTGGGGGGAGGCCGAGCCAGGGAGGGAGACGGGCGTGTGGGGAGGCCGAGCCGGGGAGGGAGATGGGCGTGGGGGGAGGCCGAGCCGGGGAGGGAGCTGGGGAGCCTGGCCAGACACCCCCCGCCCGGCTGGCCGGCCCGACCCGAGCGGGACTGGCACCGAGAGCGAGCTGGCCCGGGCAGGCTCCCCAGTCCTGCCGCCCGCCTACCTACCTGCGGCCGCTGCCGGCCCTGCGGAAGGCGCGGGAGTCCCGGACAAGCCTTGCAGGCGGAGTGCTGTTAGTGTGTCGGTGTGGCTGCCGGAGTCTCTGAGGCAGCGGTGGGAGGCAAGGCCGGCCTAGTCTGGAGCCGGCCGGCCCGCCGGTTCTGCGCACATGCAGATCGGCCCGTCGCACAAGCAGATCGGCCCATCGCATGCGCACGCGCAGATCGGCCGTCGCACGCGCATGCGCAGATCGGGCTGGCACTGTCCGCCATTTTGTTTTTTAAAATTTATTTATTTATTTATTTTTTTGGCGTGCGCGTGTGCGCGCGCGCCCAAGTCGGGGTCGCGGCGCGCATGGACGGCGCAAGTGGGGTCTCAACCTGAAAAGGGTTGAGAACCACTGCCTTAGCTGTTGCGCTTTCGTAAATTCTACATTTCTCACCCAGATTTCCTCCCACGTTTCCATCGCGATAGGATGTCCAAAGTCTTGTTCCCACTTTACCATACAGTTCTTGACTAGCACCGTTTCAGAGTCAATTTCTATTAATACACTGTACACTCGTTTGATATGCATGATCCCCTGCTCTCTAATCTGTTCAATTAAAGTCTCATCAGTCCGTGATAAGCCCTTCTTCTTGTCTTTATGCCACCTTGACTGCAGTTGTAGGTATGATAGCCAGGTACCTCCTATTCCTTCATCTGCTAGCGTTGTTTGTGGCTTTAAGGAGAACCCATTTTCTTCTTCCAGTAACAGTTTACTGTAGGGCACCACTCCCTGCTCTTGGGATATGTGTACGTCCCCTATTGTATGTCCGGGGATCGTCCAGATGGGGATCTTATTGTGTAGAAGGTATTTATATTTCCTCCAGACCCACAACAACGGTATTCGTAGTGGGTTCTCCTTGAAGTTCCTGTCTGCCTTTTTGTCGTACACCAAGTATGTGTGCCAGCCGAGTAGTAGACCATGCCCTTCAACATTCAGTATTCTATCATTCGTCATATTGATCCAGTCACTCAACGCCACCAACATCGCTGCATAGTAGTATAGCTTTAGATTAGGCATTTTTAGTCCCCCTCTCTTCCTTGTGTCCTGGATGATTTTTAGTTTCACCCTCGGTCTCTTGCCATCCCAAATAAATTTGTTGATGCCCTTCTGCCAGTTGTCCAAGTCCACATCCTTTTTGAGTATGGGTAGCATTTGAAAGAGAAATAGAAATCCTGGCAAGACGTTCATCTTTACTGCTGCTATCCTGCCCAGCAGGGACAGTCGTAGTGTTTTCCACCCTTCCAGATCTGCTTGTATCTTGTTCCACAGCACCCTTCTTGTATAATTTCGCATTCGTTGTTTCTATGTCCACTCCTAAGTATTTAACTTTCTTGACTATTTCACAACCCGTTATTCTTTCCAAGTCCTGTTTTGCTTTGTTGTCTAGATTTTTAACTAGCATCTTCGTTTTTGATATATTTACTTTGAAGCCTGACACCCTACCATAGTCTTCCATTATCTCCATCAATCTCCTTGCTGACTGTACTGGTTGCGACACTGTCACCAGCAAGTCATCTGCAAAGGCACATAGTCTGTAATCTTGTTGTCTAATCTGTATGCCCGTTATGTCCTCTGCCGCTCTTATCTTGTTCAGTAGAATCTCCAGCGTTAGGACAAATAGCAGGGGTGACAACGGGCAGCCCTGTCTCGTGCCTCTTTCTATGTTGAATGAGTCCGTTAGGTCTCCATTAACGATGATCTGGCCTGTTTGTTTCTGGTAAATTGCCAGTATGGAGTTGAGAAACTGTGCTCCCATTTTCATCTTCCGGACCAAGTTCGTCAGAAACGGCCAATTCAGTCTGTCGAAGGCTTTTTCTGCATCCACAAACATAAGAGTGGCTGGTACCTGGTTGTGGCTTTCCAAGTACTCTATTATGTTCAACAGCTGTCTCACGTTGGTTTTCATCTGGCGCCCTTGTATAAATCCCCTTTGGTCCGGGTGTATTGTTTTTTGTAGTACAGTCATTAATCTATTAACCAAAAGTTTTGCGAAGATTTTGTAGTCTGTGTTTAGTAGTGAGATGGGTCTGTAGTTTGCAGGTTGTGCGTTATCTTTCCCCTCCTTGAGGATTAACGAAATGTAGGCTGTTTTCCAGGACGGTGGGACTTTGCCTCCTTCTTGTATGTTGATAAATAGCTTTCTGAGGGGTTCTAACATCTCTTCCTGGAGATGCTTGTAGTAGGTCGCTGTTATCCCATCCGTCCCGGGCGATTTTCCTTTTTTCAGTTGTTTGATCACTGAGTGTATTTCCTCCTTTGTGATTAAGGCATTCAGGACATCTCTTTGTGCATTGGTGATTGCCAGTATCTTTTCGTCTTGCAGAAACTTATCTATCTCTTTGTCTTGTGTCTTCTCCTCGGCGTATAGTTTTGAGTAGAACTCTGTAAAGGCTTTCTTGATGGTTTCCTGTCGAAATTCTTCCTTGCCTTTGTACTCTATCTTTTCAATTATGCGGGATTTCTGCTTCTTTCTTATGATATAAGCCAGCCATCGACCCGGTTTGTTGGCATTGCAGAATGTCTTATGTTTTGCATATTGTATATTCCTTGCAACTTGTCTGCCATCAACATGTCAAATTGCTTTCTTAGAATCTTGATTCCTTCTTTGGTGACTTTGTCCTCTGGTCTTTTTATTAATAGCCGCTCCTTCTTACTTATCTCGTCTTCTAACTCTTTTCTTTTTTGTTCTTGCTTGCGACGGTGTCTGTTATTCATGTCCATAAGAATCCCGCGCATATACGCCTTGCTGGCGTCCCAAATCATTTCTATAGGTGTTTCGTTGTTCATATTTATGTTGAAGAATTCCTTCATAGCATTTTTGCATTCAGCCACCTTTTCTTCATGTCGAAACAGGTTTTCATTAATTCTCCAGGATATCCTCTGTTTCAAGCCATGTCTTAATTCCATCTTCACAGGGTTGTGATCTGTTAGTACTTTGGGTAGGATTTTCACCGCGTTTAGACAAACTAGCAAGTCGCTAGATGTTAATACCGGTATAAAGTCAATTCTGGAGAATGATTGATGTCTGTCGGAGAAAAAAGTGAATTCTTGTTCTTTGCCGTGCCTTTCCCTCCATACGTCCGTCAGTTCGAGGTCCTCCGTCATGTCAAAGAAGGATTTAGGCAACTTGGAGTGCTTTTGCGGGTTAGGTGCAGTCCTTTTTTTGTCCAGGGCAGTCTCTATGACCCCGTTCCAGTCACCCAGTATAATGCAAGATCTGTAGTTGAGTTGTGCTAACTTCTTGTGTGTCTTTTTGTAGAATTTGCCTTGTTGCTGATTTGGTGCATATATGCCCATCACCAGAATCTTCTTGTCATCTTGTGTTATTTCGATTGCCAGGTATCTACCTTGGGGGTCTGACTCTATTAGCTTAGCTATTACATGTTTCTTTACATATATAACAATCCCATTCTTTTTTCCTGGTGCCGCTGCCACAAAGTGCGTACCTAGTTTGTAGTTGGTTAGATATTTCTGGTCTGCCGCTCTGATGTGTGTTTCTTGTAGGCAGATTATATTGCTTTTAGCTTGGTTCAGGTAGTGGAATATTTTTCTCCTTTTCTGGGGGGGAGTTTAATCCGTTAACATTCCAAGTCAGATATTTAGTTGTCATCATCGGTTTCAGGATATTCTTGCAAGACCGCTTCTGTTCTTTCTCCTGCTTTCTTCTTTGGTCTCGTTCCCATGATATCCGGATTGGTGCTCATATTAAGTTGTGGGGTCTTGTCTTGCTGGTCTGTGCGTTTGGTCGTGGATCTTAGTAGCCTGCCCTCCGCAGACTGCCCTGTTTCCTTGTTTTTGTTGCCCTCTGTTCTCTGTGCCGTCGTATCTCGAGGTGGTCCATTCCTTTCTTCTGCTACTGCGCCAGTCTGTGCTTCTGAATGGTTTGCTCGTTGATCTCGATCCCTTCCGCGTTCCAGTGGTCCTTCTGCATCTTCCCTCGTAGTAGGTTGAGGACCGTCCGACTTCAGTTCCTTTTCAAGGAAGTCTTTGGCTTTTTGGACCGAGTTCAAGTAGTATCTTTTATTTCTATAGAGAAGTGACATCCCTGTTGGGGTTTCCCAACGATATTGCAGAGCGTGTGGTCTCAGTTCGTTGACCAGGAATTTGTAGTCCTTTCTGTCTCTCAGCATCGCCGGGGGGATCTCTTTCAGTACCTTCACCTCCTGCTCCTCTATGTAAAATCTCTTATTGTAGGAAGTGATGGAGATGAGGTTCTGGAATCCCTGTGTTGCAAAGTGGATGACCACGTCTCTTGGTTGATACCTGTTTGCTGACTTCCATGAGCCAACTCTGTAGATTCTATCGAATTGCCACGCAATCTCTCCAGTTTTCTTACCCAGAAATGTTGCTAGGGCCCCTACAAAGGTTCCGAGCAGGCCCCCTTGGGTTTCGTTTGTTGTCTCTTTCCACCCTCTAAACCTGATTGCAGACGCCATTTGCCAGTATTGCATCATGGTGGACTGGTCTTGGGCCACTCCTTTCATCTCTGCTATCTGTCCCTCTATGCGGTTCTCCACTTTTTCCATCCTCTTTTCCGTATTCTCCCTGATTTCCTGGAGGTTCTTCTCCATTTCATCCTCTATTCTCTTGTAGTGTGCTTGCATTGCCTCCTTCATTCGGTCCAGGTCTGTGGCCATCGCTCTGCGTTGTTCTTCCCACTTTCTCTCTAGGTCTCTACCTTGGTCCGCCAGCATCTGTTTTATGTCTTTGCATCTTTCCTCCATCTTCTGTTCTGCTTCTATGCACCTTTTTTCCATCCTTGTGCCCATTGCATCCAATTTTCTATCCATTCCATCCATCCTTATTACCAGCGTCTCTATCGTCTCTTTTAATTCCTGCATCATGTGTGCTGTTGGGCAGGCATGGGTTAGCAGATGGGTCTGAGGGCTTATAGTTGGATGGTGGGGTGTGGGGATGGGTGGGGTGCTTCCTGGCGGAGTAGAGAGCTGAGCTGGGGAGGGTGCAGCTCCCTTTGTGTGTGTCAGTTTGGTTTGTTTGGTCTGTTTGGAGGCCATCTTGAGCTTATCCTCCTGTTGGCCTGGCACTGTGTTGATTTTCAACTTAGACCAGATTGGTCTTTAGTCTGTGTTCTGGTAGTGATCCAGTGCTTTAACCTTTCGAGGGGGGGGCCCTCAGGGTTCAGGCAGTGCAGGGCTAAGAGCCTATATTCAGGCAGTTCTGTGTGCAGGGAGCCTGTTCAGTGCCTCTGCCTTGGCTTCCTCCTCTCTCACCTCTGCCAACCTGTCTCTTCCCCTTGCACTTTTTTGGGGGGCTCCCTCTTGCCCCTCTTTCTTTGCTTTCTTTCCCAGATCACTTTCTGCTGTCTTCTGCTTGTTTGTGTTTACAGGTCCCTTCTGTCTTCCCTTTGCCGCGGCCCAGGTTGCTTTCCAATCTTCCTCTTACTCCCACCTTCCTCCCTGGTAGATTTTGGCCTCTTCAGAACCCCTGGGGCTCTCGTTCTGGGGGGTCTGGGGCACAGCGCGTGGGGTATCACTCACCAGTCCCTCTGCCGTCCAGGGTGATTCCATTCTTGATACAGATGAATTCACAAGCTTCTTAACTTACACATTGAAAAGTATGTAATGAAGATTGTTCAATGCATAAGCACTGTAATTAACTTTGAGATAATAGTTTTAATGATTAAACAAGGGTCAGTTCAACACTGCTACCTAAGTTCTACAGCTAACTGTGATGATTGTTGGTCACTTGCATATCTATTTAGCCAAAACATTCTCGTTTGTAAAAGATTTAGTTATAAGCGTAAGTTTTCAGAGAGTAGTTTTAAAGCAATAAACCTTTCCACCCTCTGTCAGCAATCAAGAAGCAAATTATTTCTGTATTTTGTATTTTCTTTCACAGGTAATTATTATAGAAAATAAGGAACAGACACAGGTTAAATACCAGTCTAATTGTTCTGTGCATAGTACATGTGTTGGGAAACAAATGCAATGTAAGATTTTCTTTTTACTGTGTTATTATGTAAACATATTTCAGTGTCTTGCTACAGTTGACAGATTTTAAGTTTGAAATGAAGTACAACTCTGTGATAATTATAAAGTTACCTCATTTTATTAGAAATCTCTTATATATATAATGTAAATTGTATAAATTTACTTATATGTGAGGATGTAGGTCTATATATATGTTGTACATAGTATGTTTAAATGTGTGTTATGCATGTGTACAGTTTGAGAGCAAGCAACGAAATTTCATTTTTTAATGTGTGCCATTTTACCCTTGGTAAAGAATGACAATAAAGGTTGTGTCTGTCTGTCTGTCTGTCTATCTATCTATCTACATTTCACCAGTATATTTTCTTTTCTCAATCAAGCTTCCCTGTATCTTTGTAAATGGTGTTTTATTTATTGTACAGGTAGCCTTCGATATAGAACAGTTCATTTAGTGACCATTCAAAGTTACAATGGCACTGAAAAAAGGGACTTATAACCATTGCAGACCCTTCTATCTGCCTAGAGCAGTGTTTCTCAACCTTGGAAACGTTAAGACTTGTGGACTTCAACTTCCAGAATTCCACAGCCAGCAACGCTGGCTGTGGAATTCTGGGAGTTGAAGTCCACATGCCTTAAAATTGTCAAGGTTGAGAAACACTGGCCTAGAGAATTCTCTGTTACCATTATCACAGCTGTGTATATCCCCCCTGATGCAAATAGAGAAGAAGCCCTGAAGGTTCTCTGTCATACCATCAGTGGCTTACAAGCTACTCACCCAGAGGGTGCATTTATTGCAGTGGGTGACATTAACCAAGTGGATTTGAAAGCTACCCTGCCATATTTCCATCAATATGTGGACTTTGCAACCAGAGGGGACAATACACTGGATCTTGCTTATTCCAACATCAAGAAGGCTTTCAAAGCTATCCCCCGCCCTCACCTGGGCTCCTCTGACCATCTCTCAGTGCTGCTTATTCCAGCATAGAAGCCCTTATTAATCAGGGTGAAACCTACAGTAAAGCAGGTGAGGGTTTGGACAGAGGGAGCTACAGAAGGACTACAAGACTGCTTTGAGTGCACAGATTGGGGCATGTTTAAGGAAGCAGCTACTGATAACCAACATACAAATGTTGAGAAGTATGATACCACGGTGTCTGCATATATCCAAAAGTGCATAGATGTCTGCATCTTGAAAAGCATTGTTGTGAGGGCGAATGAAAAACTGGCTGACTTATGAGATCCGCAAGATGCTGAAAGCATGGAACGTGGCTTTTAAATCTGGTGACTTGCTGGCACTTAGAACAGCCAGAGCAAATCTGAAAAGTGCCATAAAAGGTGCAAAGCAAGCCCATTGCCAGAAAATTCAGAACTTTTTTCAGGACCCAACAAATGTGGGGCGAATGTGGCAAGGGATCCAAGCCATTACTGATTACAAGGTGGCTCCATTCAGATGCAAGGATGACACAGACTTCCTAAACAAACTGAATGCATTTTTTGGTAGATTTGAGGCATCAAATAGCACTCCTGCTAGGAAAGCAGTGCCTCATCCTGATGAGCAAGTGCCAAGCTTTGATGTCACCTCTGTCTGGAAAACACTGCAGACAGTTAACATTCGGAAAGCAGCAGGCCCAGATAACATCCATGGACGTGTCCTCAGAGAATGTGCAGGGGAGCGGCTTGTGTTCTCACAGATATTTTCAACCTCTCATTGCAGCAGGCAGTGGTCCCATCATGTTTTAAGACGACCATCATCTTGCCAGTGCCAAAAAAGTCCACAATTACAGGCCTCAATGATTACTGTCCGGTTGCACTGACATCCACCGTTATAAAATGCTTTGAGAAGCTGATAAAGGACACTACTGTATGTAGCCTCCCGCCAGCTTTTGACCCGCTTCAGTTTGCCTACCGACCAAATCGCTCTACGGAGGATGCTATTTCTTCCATTTTCCATCTGAGCCTGAAGCACTTAGAACAGCGGTTCTCAACCTGTGGGTCACGACCCCATTTGGGATCGAATGACCATTTCACGGGGGTCGCCAAACAACGCAGTCCGCCATTTCCCCCCCTTTTCCTTAGCTGTGCTACTCCCTCTTATTCTATTGGCTTTTGAACGCCAATAGAATAGACTCTCTTGAATAGAGTCTAATTCTATTGGCTTTCAAAAGCCAATAGGAATTGTCCAGGCTGAGCCCGCCAAAAGTCCCAGTCTGCAAACGGTGCTGCAAGTTGTCTGCAGCGAAGGCGAGCTCTCCCATGGTCACCCTGCGCCGTCGCTGCTGCGGCCGCCCAGGAGCGCCTGGGCCTGCCTGCCGCCACCCCGAACGGGCAGCAGCGAAGGTAAGGCTAGCAGGGCAGCAGCAGGCACAGGAAAGGTTTTCGGCGTGTGTGGGGCCCGGCGGGTTTTTTACCTCCCTTGGGCTGGGCCAGCTGGTGGCTCAGCCCGTGGTCGCCCTACACCGTCGCCGCCGCGGCCGCCCAGGAGCACCTGAGCATCTGGGCCTGCCTGCCGCCGCCCTGAACAGGCGGCGGCCTATGCCTCGGCCGGCGCAGGGGGCAGCACCACGCATGTGCGGCGCAGGGGGTAGCACCACGCATGCGCGGCGCAGGTTGGGGTCGCGGCCTGAAAAAGGTTGAGAACCGCTGACTTAGAAGAAATACTCATGTGCGTTTGCTGTTTGTCGACTTCAGTTCAGTGTTTAACACAATCATTCCCAAGCATCTAGTAGACAAACTGGGCCTTTTAGGCTTAAACATTCCTTTGTGCAACTGGATTCTTGATTTTCTTACCAACAGGCCCCAATATGTGCGAGTTGGAACAAATACCTCTAATACCATTTTCTTGAGCACAGGTTCTCCTCAGGGCTGTGTCTTAAGTCTGCTGCTGTTCACCCTGCTGACCCATGACTGTTGTGCTAGGTTTGCCACCAACCATATTGTGAAGTTTACAGATGATACAACAGTAATGGGCCTTATTCAGGATGAATAAGGTGGAAGCTTACTGCAAGGAGGTTAAAGGGTTGGTGAACTGGTATAAGGAAAACAGCCTAGTTTTAAATACCAGAAAAACTAAAGAGATCATTGTTGATTTCAGAAAAGGCAGGCACAGCCACACTTCTCTGTGCATAAATGATTCACCTGTGGAAATGGTTACCAGCATCAAATTCCTGGGTGTGCAGCTAATGAGTAGGCTGACTTGTTCGCTCAACAGTGAGAAACTGGTGAAGCGGGCACAGCAGCGCCTTCAGTTTCTACGCCGCATGAGAAAGGCACATCTTCCTTCCCCTGTCCTGACCACTTTCTACAGGGGGACAATCGAGAACATCCTGTCATACAGCATCACAGTCTGGTTTGGAGGCATCACTGCTTCAGACAGGAAGGCGGTGCAGAGAGTGGTGAGAATGGCCGAAAAGATCATTGGCAGTTCCCTCCCTCCCATCCAGGACATAGCACAGATGTGCTGCTTGAGCAGGGTCCGCAAGATTATCTGGGACACTACACATCCTCTTCACGACCTGTTTTCCTTGTTACCTTCTGGGAGGAGGCTTCGTGGTATCCGAAGCAGAACATCCAGATTCAGCCAGAGTTTCATTCCATACAGCATTAACCTTGCAAACTCTCAAGCTTCCTCCTTCTGTTATATATTCAAGATGGACAGTATTTAATATTTATTTGCTACGTATATGTAGGGATGTGGGTCTATACATACATTGTTCATAGTATATTTAGGTGTGTGTCATGTATGCGTTTCACTTTGAGAGCGGGCAACTAAATTTCATTTTTGATGTGTGCCATTGTGCCCACAGTATAAAAATGACAATAAAGCTTATATTATCTTTTCACACTTACAATTGTTGCAGCCTCTCCATGGTCACATGATCAAAATTTAGACACTTGGCAACTGACTCACATTTATTTTGCAGTCTCCTGAGCACATGTGATCCCCTTTTGCGACCTTCTGACAAGCAAAGTCAATGGAGAAGCCAGATTCACTTAACAGGGTTACTAACAACAACTGCTATGATTCACTTGACAACTGTGGCAAGAAAAGTAATAAAATAGGGCAAAACTCACCTAGCAATATAAATTTTGGGCTCAATTGTGGTCGCAAGTCGAGGACTACCTGTACTTTAGAATGTCTAAAATCAGTGCTTTAAAAAAAAAAAAAAAAGGTACCGGAACTCACACACGTCATACAACCCGCCTTGCCTACCCTACAAGGTTCTATCCAAAATAGGTGCCGGAACTCCGTTCTGGGCGTTCTATGAGAAAAAAAGCCCTGTCTAAAATAAAATATAAAACTGTTTCTTCAATATTTCATTTTGGGGTAATTTCACAACTCTCTTTTCCTTCTCTTATTCTTTTGCTTTCTTAAGATATTTAGAATTAATATTCTGGTCCATGTGCCAAAAATGGGCCAGCTAACCAACTTACTTCTATTTTATAAATTAAATGTTATATAAGCATGTTGTGTAAACTACATGCTTGTTGCTTAGGTATATGTAAAATAAACACATTAATCTGTGTGAATGTCAATACTTAGTTTTTCCTACATATAGGAATGTAGGTATACTCAGTGAACTAATTCTATTTTCCATTGAGATTCTTGTGAGTTAATAATCTGGTTAATTTACCTAGGCTAGAGGGTTTTTATTAAACATATTAATTTACAATTTGTGGTGGCTTCAGCATAAATCTGGAGATCAAGTATAGTATCATTATTGTGTGGGACTTTTTAGGAATAGGAGAAAAAAACTTAACATTACTGAATATATAAATACTTTTAATAAAGATGTCATGAAGTAAAAACTAAAACAATTAAACCATTATTTAGCAGAAGTATGACTACATACCTCACTGCAATCTATAGTGCTCATTTACAAATTGCATCCTATAAAATAACTAAATATCTTTTGTTTAACAGGTATGATTTACATGTTAGTTGGGTTTACAACTTGTTCTTTGGGAATTCTAGTAGTTTGGAGGGTGTTTAGGTGCTCAGATTGGGATATGATGTATTACTTTGGCCATCATAGTCTTTAACCTAGGTTTCTCTTTCCAGTAACTCCTTCAGTGGGTTCAGCTGCTGTTCCCATAATTCTCAGTCAGTATGGGGCTGAGTGGGAAGTATCCAGTGCAAATTCCTAGTATAATTATTTAAAAGATTCATAAAAAAACCATAGGAGATGTTAAACTCTAAAATGTTTCAGAAAATGAATGAAACCTAGCAATTGTTTTGCTCTTAAAAGTAGTTGCATTACTCTTCAGGGCTGATTTTCCCCACTATGAGGTTACACTTTGAAAGACTATGTCAATTAGTGGACTAACTAGAAAATATTACTGTAAGATATTAATGCATCCTTTAACCATGAATTGTGTTGAATATATGTTCTCTATATAATTATACTGTTCAGATGTGTATTATATGCTTCATTAAACTTTGTAGTATTTCAGTTTGCTTAAAGGAAACAAAGTCAATAAACATAAGGTAAATAGATATACTGATGCTGATGACACTTATTGAACAGCATAAAAGTGCATTACATAAATAATAAAGCTTACTTATTTTCAATCCACACTTGAAAAGTGCCTGTGCTTTAAAAAAAAGTGTTCATCATTTGTCGTGAACATCAATTCAAACTTTTATTGGGATATGTGCTTCTGCATAGCACTGCTCAGTGTGGTTTAGCAATATGGTGATATACAGTAGTGGCCAAAATTGTGGAAACCTTTTGGGAAAAGTATACAATAGAAATGCTACCTTTGGTTAAGTTTTCACCAATTTTTCTTCTAATTTCTTTATAACAGTAGCCTTGTTCACTTAATAATACTATTTTACATCGCTTTCTGGGCGACCAGTCAACTCTCTGCACCATTACTTTAATTTTATTACATTTTACAAGCTCACTAAATGAAAGAGAAAAAAACCTCCAACTTGATAGTGATCACATAACACACTGACAAATGTCCTCCTCACAGTTTCAATACATGACATCAATAATGGAATCCTACTGTGATCTGATTGGCTCACTGCCAAAACAAGATGACACCTGATTGGCTCTCTAAACACTCATGCTCATTGGCTACAATCAGATGTAGGAAAGCTACCTGATATCAACCTAAGCAAGTTGTGCTTCCTTTTTCTGGTTATTTGGCTATAGCTTTTCATAGAATACAGTACAGATAATTGAAAAAACTTGGTTGCATTACATTCTTGATTAAATTATTTTTCCACTGATATATAATTTTATGGTACTACTCAAAAAAAAGTGGTGTTATTAGTCATCAAACCTCAAAAATACACTTTTCCCAAAAGGTTTCCACAATTTTGGCCACTACTGTATAATGACATGGAAACCTACAAACCTATTTGATGGGGATCATAATTCCAATTCTTTTTATATAACTTCAAAAGATTTCTGATTTGCTCAAATTTTACGACTATTTAATATATATATACTTTAACTGTATAGGAGATTCTACAAATGATTCCATATATACATACATACATACATTCCTCCCATATTTGGGCCAACAGGGTGCATCAAAAAACACTCAAGACATATATATATATATATATATATATATATATATATATATATATATATATATATATATATATATATATATATATATATATATATATATATATATATATATATATATATATATATATGTATGTATGTATGTCCTGGGTAAATCCATATAATAGAAATGAAATAGTCTGAGCGAAAGCAACTTGTGTATGCTAGCAGAAAAAAAGTGATCGAGCAAAGAAAAGGAAAATAGCAACCTCGGAAGATACCAACACAGTAAGAGACGGGTGCCCTTTAAGAACAAACCAAATAGAGAAAATGGACGGACTGATAACTAGATCGAGAAGCCAGGCGCAGAGCTTCTATATATATCAGAAATCGTTTGAAGTTATATAAAAAGAATTGAAATGACTAGTAGAATCTCCTCCACAGATAAAGTATATATGCTATAAATGAGTCACATATTTTTCTTTGAACAGTTTTACTCCTGGGATTGTTATATACTTTCACTAAAGAATACTTTTTAATAAGGCAGCATTCTCCATTTTATTAGCAACTAGTGCACAATAGTGTGCCACTGTCACTTCCTGAACAAAACATATCCAGCTGTTTGCATAATACATTTATTTATGATGGATATAATTAGCAAATGTTGAGGGTTATGTGATACACATAACCATAAATTAAGTATGTAGAATGGATTCACATAACATGCTATGTAAAATAAGGATGCCTAGTTTATGGGTTAGGTAGGGTTCATGCAAATACAGCGTAGCAGCCATCTTAATTCTTTAAGAGCAGAGCCAGCTCTGGGAATACCTGTTACCATTCATTTGTAGAAATATGAACACAAGTGCAATCTATCTTCTCTTATAAAGAACGAAGGACATTTGAACTGATAGCATCTTATGCATAGGTAGACAGCTTATTCATATAATACACCATGGATATGTGTAAGTTTTTTACAAAAAGTTTTCATAGTTAAAGACAATAGCTCATAATTCTGAGCTGGAAAAACTGTTCATGAGGAAATTTGTAACTTTAACTTTACTCTGAGTAAGTGCAATTGATTTCACTAGTATTTGCTGAAATGTAATTAACCCAAGAGTGACTGACTCCTGTCATTGAAAGTCAGATGTCATAAAATTTAATAATAATATGCTTCAAGAGAATAATTTTAAGTATGGAGACGTTTCACTGAAGAAAGATTTACTTTAATCTAAACGCGCGCATAACTGCACTATTCTAAATTCAGATTCCTCGAGCTGGGACTGTTATTTAACAAATTATTCAGCGAGTCAATGAAACTAAAAACTCCGCGAACTGGATGGGTTCAAAAATACCAGCGATCTAACGATGATTTCTCATGTTATCTTTCTTCTATGAAGATCCTACAAGAAGAGACGGTGATTCTTAGTAGAACTCAAGGAATAGTTTCAGAATATTTACTATGTAGCCGGATTGCAGATTGTATTTCAGGAATCACGAATTTTGCGCTCCGCTTTACGGTGAGCCTGGAGGACCACACCTACGACAACTTGGAACTCAGAGCTCGACACTTAGGAGCCGTACTAACTACTCGTCTTTCCTCCAGAGATTACTGTGCTCCCAGGCAATACCGTAAGGTAAAGAAACGGTGCAAAAAGTGTAACTTCCCTGAGTTCCCTGTCTGTCATTTTGCGACACTTAAGATGGCTGCCTCCATGACATTAGTGTGTGCCGCTTCGGTACCGGGAAGGCTACTTAGAGCAGAGTTTCCACCCCGCCCCCCGACTTTAAGGCGTTTATAAAGCGGTAGTAGTGCTAATTCTTCTCTCTGGTAGGACGAAGAAGATTCCCAAGAAGGAGCAGAGCAGAAGCGTAAGGCGCGCATACATACGAGCGGAGAGAAGCAAAACTATTAAGAGGTTGGAGGACCGGAGTTAAGACTTGATACTGATGATCAGACCTGTAGCGGGTCCTTGCTTGTTTGTTGTACAGATACAATTTGGGGACACACAAGTAGCAGCAAGAGCCACGTGGGTGACTTTGGCTTTCTAGAAGTAATGATGCGCCCCGTGTTGCTGTCACCTTGTGTTAAAAGTTGCTCCCGGATACTTGCCCAGTTCTGGGCTGAAGGAGGTGGAAAGCCCAGGCAGCGGCGATGCCTCTTCTCGAGTTCTCCGTCGCGTTCTTCGGCTTCCTATTGGAGCAAAGTGGTTTCGGAGGCCGAGAAAATTGTGGGCTACCCGACCTCTTTCATGAGCCTTCGGTGCCTCCTGAGCGACGAGCTGAGCAACATCGCTATGCAGATGCGCAAATTGGTGGGAACCAACCACCCCTTGCTTAACACGGCCAGGTAAACGTTCAGCTGGTCTTTGTTGGCCAATATATTTCTAGTAAGCTTTTGAAGGAGTTCTTATTACATCCAAATGCTCCTATTCCCCTCCTCCGACTTCTATTAACATTCTAACTATTAACACTGCCTGCCATAATTAGAACTCTTATGCTGTCTCAAACTCCTTGTATTTCTTTCACTGAATATATAATACTTCCTTATTTAGAGTCTGATTATTGGTCTACCTGTTTTGACTGACTTGGCTGTCTGAAGTAGTTTTAAATTAGAGTTGCATGAAATTAACTCTAGAGCAGATGTTATGTTGCTTCTGAATGTCATGCATGTTTTAGAGTAAAGAGCATTAAGATATGCTAAGTTCCTGATAAGATTACAGTCTGGTACAGAGGTTCATAGGGAATTAATTTTATCGAGACTTTTCTGCTGGAGATTTATAATTTTGTTGCCTCTCTCTTTGAAAAAAATAAAAAAAATGTTCACGTGATGTGGAGAGTTGGCACCATGTGATTTTTTTTGACCATTGAAACTGCATTATGATACTGTTAATTTGCACGCATTATATTATTTACACCGACTCATCATTTCTATCTATCTGTTTATTCTTTTATGAAATAGATGGGATCATGCTTTCATTTACATAGAATGGATTTCTAAAATGCTGATATAAATAGTTTGGGACAACTTCAGGTAGTCCTCAGTTTACAACCACAATTGAGCCAACAATTTATGTTGCTAAGTGAGACAGCTGTTAAATTGCCCTATTTTATCACCTTTCTTGGTAGAGTTGTTAAGTTAGTCACATGATGATTAAGTGAAACTGGCTTCCCCATTGACTTGTTAGAAGGTCACAAAAAGGGATCACATGATCTTGGGACTCTGCACTCATCTTAAATATGAGCCAGTTGTCAAGTGTTCAAATTTTGATCACATGGCCATAGGGAAACTGCAAGTGTTGTGTGATAAATGGTCATAAATCACTTTTTTTCCACTGCTGTTGAAATTTGAATGGTCACTAAATGAATGGTTGTAAGTCAAGAACTACCTGTATTTTCCAAAGATAGGTATGATAATAGTGTTACTGCATCATAAAGGAATTTATCAAAAGTACCTTTAATGCAGGGGTGTCAAACTGCTGGTCTGTGGGCCGGTTTCATCATACCGGAGCCGCGCCCACCCCATTGCCGGCAATGGTGAAAAAGCTCTGATACATTGCGCGATGTCATATGATGTCGCGAGTTTGACATGGCTGCTTTAATGTATAATATAAAGAATCAATAAAAATATAGGAACTAAGTACAGTGATTTCAAAAAAATGGAGAAAAGTACTATTTCATTATCTAGCTTACATAGGTAAAATCATTTTATAAGGCTTTTTTGAAATTATTAGTGTACCAAATATATTTTGACTTTTTATAGGCTTCAGTGGCATTTCTACATATTTGGATTAATTTCTCAGGAAGAACCATGAAATATAATATCGAGACTACTAGTACATTCTAAGGCAGTGGCCCCCAATCTTTTGGGCACCAGGGATCGGTTCCTTGGAGAGAGGTTTTTCCATGGACCGGAAGGGGCATTTCATGTGCTGCCTGCATCCCGTAGATGGGTTTTCGCTTGTATGTGTAGACCGGTTTTTGGCATGCCAAGACCGGTGCTGGTCCATGGACTAGGGGTTGGGGACCCCTGTTCTAAGGAAATTGATTTAAAGATAAATCACTGAAAAGTAAAAATATTTGATGATGCTCAGTAATTTGTTAATATAACCATTTTGGGAAAAAATGTTTTATTTGATTCAGTATAAATGATTAAAAGCAGTGGTGGCATTCAAATTTGTGAACAACCGGTTCTCTATGTGGATGCCGTTTCCAGAAGTCCATTCTGGGCCTGGGCAACAAAAAATTAGCTACCGGTTCTGCCGAACTGGTGCGAACTGGCTGAATCCCACCACTGATTAAAAGATAGCTGATGACCCAATGAATTTTTCTATTCTTTAGCATATATTTCCTTTTGTCAGTTAAAATGGGTAGGTATGTAAGCACCACAGAATTCATGTTGGTCGTTTCTTTTTTCCATTGTAATATCTTATGTGGAGAAGTATAGAGTTCTCAGACAAGTAATGACCAAAAGTTAGCCATAGAGATATTTTCAGGATCTAATAAAATAAAGCAAAAAAGTTGATAAAATTAAGAGAATGTAAGCAGTTATTGGAGGGCACTAATTGTAAAGTGATTGCTCCTCCCCAATGGATATTAATGAATGTGTTAGTATTGTTTTATATTCTGACTCATTGTATTTTCTTCATTGGTTTGCAGTTTTGCCATGTTCTTTAGCAGGAGATGTTGAATGTGCTAGTATGGTTTACATATCTCTACCTCTTAACTGTGGAATATTATAATTCAGTCATTAATAGATTAGAAATCTTAAAATTCTTACTAAAATAACTAGCTTTCATTTTATAAAAACTGTTATTGAGGCCTTACACTTTTTTTAACATTTAATTTAGAATGCTAAGTTGTATAAGGTAATTAGTATGAATCGCCTTCAGTTCTTTAAATGTTTCCTCTAAGTATCTGTATACTATTATAATCAGACCAGAGCAGAACTGTTATTAATGTTCTATCTTTAAAGGTTAACTCCAATTTTTCTATGGTGAAGGGTGGCTGTGCTAAATTATTTGTAATGTATTTTGATATATATATTTAATCTTACTGTGGAATTTTAACCCTCTTACCTTGTTTTTGTTTGCTATCATTATTGTAAATGGCCAAGAATCTGGTGATTGTGGCAGGTGTAAATACTGTCAATTAGCAGGAGGTGTGACAAAAGTGCCAATATTGGACTCGCCAATTTTGATGAACTACTTGTTGGAACCTTGTTGGAAGATATAATAATGTTTAGGAATACTTGTGGAATTCAAATGTAGCCTGGCCAACTAGAATTAGGTAGGTATGCATGGACATACAATTTTTGGTTTAGAATATAAAAAAAAAATACCTGTAGTTATTATATATATGAATCACTGGATGAAAAGAATAGGAAGCCTAGGAAATGCTTTCTGAATATAGCACTGTTTGTATCTTTCCAGGTAGCTTCTCCTGATCTTTTTGTTGCTTAGCAAAAGTATGTCTCACTGTGGGTGGCTCTTATACACTTGTTTCAGATTTCTGTGTGGGATTTCAGCAGAGTTCTATATAGGTGCTCTACAGTGTTGGTCCTCTTTCATTCTCTCTCTACGACTGTATTCTAAAACAGCAAATATGGCTAGCAGAAGATTTGTAACTCAGCCTACCAAGACACTTTGAATGGATTGTACTGGGTTTGTTTATAGGACTGTGTTATTCACCAAAGAATTTGGCAGCTACTATATCAATATATAGCAACATAATTCTTTACCAGCCCAATTTATATATAGGATTACATAGCCACCAGAGAGAATATTTGAGTATATTGTAATACAGTATTTGTCTCAAATCCATATCAAGACGATGCTCAGATAACATAACTCATTTGCCCTGAAGATTTGTCTACATTCTGAGCATGATTTAGTTGGATTTCATTTTAATGCACAAATATATTTTGGTTCATGTGGCAACTGTGAATTTATATATTGACACTATATTAACATTTAATGATCCTAATTTTCAGAGTCTTGCAACACTTTGTTTCAGAACATGATTTTCTAGAGTCACAACATTTCATTGGGTAACCATACTGATTCAGCCATTAGCTGCACCAGCTTAGATTTAACTTGGTATTTAGATATATGAATAGTTAAACTTAGAGAATTCTAGAGCTTTAAGTTTATTTGAATAACATATGTCATCTAATTTTGCCTTGCATTCCATTCTTATCCTAGAGATTTTTCAGATTTAACAAAGTTGCTTGAGGTTTTGCAGTTCTTTTCTTATGATAGCTGGGTATGGTTTTTCAGGCAAATAGCTCAAGACTGCTGGCAGATACTAGATTTTTGTAATAAAGTGGTTTTTATATTTTCAACTTTTCCCTAACATTTATAATAAACTTAAATTTTGCTTTTCTTTGTGGTGCCTCCTCAAACTGATACCCTTGGCTAGTTCAGTCTGTTTCCAAAGATCTTATATTTACACAGAGATTTGGTGAATTCAATGATTCACATAGGATTTATACAGTAATAACATACTGGTATCCTTGAGAAAATCTATTAAAATTGCTTTTGTCAAAGTAAGATGACCAAGATGCAATGCCAAGTGAAGAATAGAAGAGGAAGAATGGGAATGTTGAAGGGAACAAAGTCAGCAAAATATTTGCAAAGAATATAGCCATTCCTCAGCTAGCAATTTTGTTTTAACAAATATGGTAATAATAACATTTCCAGCTAATGTGTGCTCTTACAACTAAATTTCTCTTGGAGTGAAAGTAATGCTGGCATAACTATGTAAGAGAACTTTATCTGAAAGCGATATCAGGAACCAGCAATCTTTTCTGCATCTCTCTCTGTCTTCAGTTATGTGGTTTGCTTAATAAATATTTCACTTAGTGACCATTTTACTTCTGTTTTAAGAGGATATATACCACTTTTTCTGAGGATTCCTAAAAAATTAGATAAAACAATTATGAAAAAAATAGAAAAATCTATAATGTGATGGTGGGAAATAAAGGGCAAATCAGAATAGCCAGAACCAAAATTCTAGAAGATTTTAACTCAAAATGAATATTTAGTCTCAGTGTATTAAAGGAAAACTATAGGATTTCAAAACTATTAATCAGATTAACACAGTTACATACATGCAACCAACCTAAGGATATATGCAAGGTATTTGAACCAGTAATATTTCCAAATTATTATATAATATATATCCATACTTAGAATGGCAGAGAGGTTGAGTTCAATCCTAGGCAGCAGCAGATGTTTCTCTGTCAGAGTGTCAAAAGACAATATCTGTGCGAACTCCAATTAGGCATCAGGAAGGGCATTTGGCTAGTAATTTCATTCAGTTGCCCCAACTCCACCTCAGATAAAGGGATTAAAGAGTCATAAAAAGAAGAAAATACCTCCATACTTAGAGCTGCATTGGCTGCCAATTGGTCTCCGAACCCAATTCAAAGTGTTGGTTATGACCTATAAAGCCCTACATGGCATCGGACCAGGTTATTTATGGGACCGTCTGCTGCCTCATGAATCCCAGCGGCCGGTTAGGGCCCACAGAGTGGGCCTTCTCCAGGTCCCGTCAGCCAGACAGTGTCGCCTGGCGGGGCCTAGGGGAAGAGCCTTCTCTGTTGCGGCCCCGGCCCTCTGGAACCAACTTCCCCCGGAGATCCGTGTCACCCCCACCCTCTCCACCTTTCGTAAATTGCTTAAAACACACTTTTGCCGGCAGGCCTGGGGCAGCTAACACCTTGCCCCTAGCCAGTGTATGTTTGTGGAATGATTGGTTTCTTTTTTAATTAAGGGTTTTTATATTTATGTATATAATGTAATTTCTATCATGTTGTGAGCCACCCTGAGTTCTCCGGAATAGGGCGGCATAGAAATTAAATAAATAAATAAAATAAATAAAAAATAAATAAAATGTTACAAATGGATGGAGAAATCTCATGTTGCTGCTACCTTTTCTTGAGTCCTTCCTTATATTCATATGCCTTTCTTTGAAGCCATATATAAATCTTGACTGGGTATCCTTCTCTACTCAAGTAGACTTTCTGTATGGCCAGGTTTTTAAACCTTGAACTACTGATTTCTTCTATATGCTGCAGTCCTATTGTAGATTCATAATTTTATTAAAGATTTTTAAAAATATAAAAACTAATAATTATATAAACTAAAGTTTCTGATTTTCTGTACAGCAGTTATGAGTACAAGTGTAAGTTTACCTATTACTCTTAGGTTCTACATGTCAAACTCGCGACGTCACATGACGTCGCACAACATATCGGGACGGTTTTGCCATTGCCGGCAATGGGGTGGGCGCAGCTTCCAGATGAGGTGTCCAGCCCGCGGGCCAGCAGTTTGACATCCCTGCTCTAAGGTTACAATTTACCTCTTTTCTTTCTATAATCTATTTGGTTTAATCATCAAAACAGCGGTTCTCAACCTGTGGATCGCGACCCCTTTTGGGGTCGAACAACCATTTCACAGGGGTCGCCAAAGTCCTGGAGTTTTTCCTCATAGAATCCTATGTGCAATGTCCAAACAGTGGGCTGCAATTTTAAGATTAATGGAAAAGAGCATTTCAAGAGTCTCAGTCTTCCTGAAGTCAAATTGGTAGGTTTCTTAGCTTTACATCTTGGGGGCTAAATTCTTACTCTTTAGCCACAGTAACCATTTCAGTCGCTAGTATCTCATTGATTATTCTAAATCCAGAGATGGCAGGAGTAACGTTTGAATGACAGATGCATGGGGATGAAAGAAAGAATATCAGCTCTAGCCCCCATTTTAAAAATTGTTTTCATATTTAAAAAGAGGACTTCTCTCTTTCCACCCCCTTTGTTCTTCTCTTCTCTGCTTCAAAGCTCGAGCAAAATGTTGTGGGTTGTTTTTTGTTTTTTTTACAAAACGTAGCAAACATAGAAAACACAAAAGTTTTAAAACTAACATTCACAGGAGATGTTGAAAAAACAGTTAGAAATCTAGCATACGCCAAAGTATAACTACATCAATAATAATACTGCAATGTGCTTTCCCAATCAGGTTTCCAAGGGAGAATGTTTTTTTTTTAAGATGACAACTAAAACACGGATTTCAGTATATTTAGCTTTTTCAGATTCCAACATGTATGTTTTCTTAGAAGTGCTAAGAAAGTTTGGTGAATTTTGTGCACTAAAATTGAAGAATCACATTGCTTTTTAAGCAATGCTATACCTAACACCGAACGGGCGTCTTGCTCCGCAATTCTCTATCACACAATACCAGGACAAGGGGGCACTCCCTAAAGCTCATAGCTAAGAAAGTGAGGACAAATAAAGGGAAATATTTCATCACCCAGAGGGTCGTTGATTTATGGAATTCACTTCCTGAAGGGGTCGTGACAGCTGTCAGCCTTGACAGCTTCAAGGCAGGGCTAGATAGATTCATGGATGCAAAGTGTATCGGTGGTTGTTAAAACGGATGTCCATGTGCCGCCTCTATGTTGGTTGAGGCAGGCAGGATTCCCTTGGGTACCATTTGTTGGGGGTCAAGGGAAAGGGAGGGTTTTGCCTTCTCTTTCTGCTCAAGATCCCCATGTACAATTGGTGGGCCACTGTGTGACACAGAATGCTGGACTCGATGGGCTTTGGCCTGATTCAGCATGGCTCTTCTTATGTTCTTAATTGCTGGTTCCGTGCAGGAAGTAGAGTTTTCTTTCTTCTACTCCCCTTTCTCCCCCCTCTCCCATTCTTTTCTCTCCTCTCCTCCCCTCCCCTCCCCTCCCCTCTCCCCTCCTTTCTTTTTTTTCTTTCCTTTTTTCTTTTTCTCCTCTCCTCCCCCTCCCCTTTCCTCCTCTCTTGTTCCTTGTCCTGTCCTGTCCTCTTGTCCCCCTTCCTTTTCTTTTCTTTTTCTTTTCTTTTGTTTAATTTTCTTTTCTTTCCTTATATGGTGCAACTTCTTAATTGATTGCCTACTCAAATAATGGAGTAATTTGTTGAAGTGCTTAATTACATGTTATGACTTCCAGGGTTTGGAAATGGGGAATAAAAATTGATTTCTTCTCCTCTTTTCCTTTTTAATATTTCATTCCCAGAATGAAATCTGAGTGCAATGTATTTCAGCAAATATTGGGCAGATTCTGCCTACACTTCCTGAGGTTGGGTGGGCTCCCAAATCATGATGAATACTCGGTTATGTGGCCACCTAAATATGAACTTGTGGTTTCTCATGGTCTCAGATCTCTGGCTAAAAATCTGAACTGCATGAGCCTGGTTTCTTTCCCAGGATAGTAGAGTTGATTTTCCAACAAACGAGTAAGACTCCTCCCATGGAGTTGGCGATTGCTGGCTGTGAAGTTCTGGGAGTTGAAGTCCACATGCCATAACATTGTCAAGGTTGAGAAACACTGGGTTTGTAAATAGAACAACACAGAGAATGGTAAATCATAGGAAACTTTAATGAACTGTTTTGACTGAACTATGCCATGTGTCATGTTTTGTATTATTGAAGCTATTGTTACATATTTTCACTAGCAAACCATTCAATGACAATGGATCCGAAGAACATCAGGAAAAGGAAATATAGTGAGGATTTCTTGCAATGTGGGTTTATCTCAACATTTACAGCGGGAATCGAGAAACTGCAATGTGTAATTTGTTGCGAAGTTCTGTCAGTCAAATCGATGAAGCCAAACAAACTGAAATGGCATTTTGAGACCAAGCATCTGACCTATGCTGGCAAGGATACAAACTATTTTAGAACCAAAGCTGATGGACTCAAGAAAGCCAGACTTGACACTGGTGGCAAGTACCACAAACAAAACAAAGCAGCCGTTGAAGCTTCATATCTGGTGGCACTCAGAATCACCAGAGCTATGAAACCTCACACCATTGCTGAGGAGTTACTGTTACCAGCGGCCAAAGACATTGTTCGACTTATGATCAGAGACGAATTTGTGACAAAATTGAGTGCAGTTTCCTTGTCCAATGACACTGTCCGCAGAAGAATAGATGACATGTCTGCTGATATTCTTGATCAGGTAATCCAAGAAATTAAATCTGCTCCACTTCCAATATTTAGTATCCAGCTTGATGAATCTACAGACGTTGCAAGCTGTTCCCAGTTACTGGTTTACGTGAGGTATATTAACGATGGCGACTTTAAAGATGAGTTTCTGTTTTGCAAATCTCTTGAAATGATAACTACTGCACGTGATGTATTTGACATAGTTGGTTCATTTCTGAAAGAGCATAAGATATCTTGGGAAAAGGTTTGTGGTGTTTGCACAGATGGTGCTCCAGCTATGCTAGGATGTAGATCTGGATTTCAACATTTGGTATTGAATGAGTCACCAAAAGTCATCGGAACTCACTGTATGATTCATCGGCAAATATTAGCAACAAAGACGCTGCCACAAGAGTTACGAGAAGTAATGAAAAGCGTCATAAATTCTGTCAACTTTGTAAAGGAAAGCAGTTTAAACACACGACTGTTTTCACAACTGTGCAACGAGTTGGATGCACCAACTCTGCTATTTCACACTGAAGTGAGATGGCTGTTGAAAGGAAAAGTTTTAAAACGTGTTTTTGAGCTTCGTGATGAACTCAAAACGTTTTTTAGTCAGAAAGCAAGACCGCAGTTTGAAGCTCTTTTCAGCGATAACAGTGAACTGCAGAAAATAGCTTACTTGGTTGACATCTTTGCTATCTTGAATGAGTTAAATTTATCACTGCAAGGACCAAATGCAACGTGCCTCAATTTGTCTGAAAAGATCCGATCATTCCAAATGAAACTGCAGCTTTGGCAAAAAAAATTGGATGAAAATAAAATTTACATGTTGCCTACCTTATCTGCTTTCTTTGAGGAACATGACATTGAACCAGACAACAGGATTACGATGATAAGTTCTGTTAAAGAACACCTGCACATGTTTGCAGATGAAACCTCATCGTACTTTCCAAATCTACCTGACATCCCATTTGCACTTGCCAGAAGCCCATTCACAGTCAACAATGAAAATGTTCCTGAGACAGCACAAGAGGAGTTCATTGATAAATAGCGATGCAGCGAGAACTGATTTCTCCACAATGCCAGTTACAAAATTCTGGATCAAATGTTTGCAGTCATATCCTGTTCTGTCTGAGACTGTGTTGCACCTTCTTCTTCCATTTCCAACAACATATCTTTGTGAAACAGGGGTTTCCAGCTTGTTGATTGATTATCAAGTCTAAATACAGAAGTAGACTTGTTGTGGAAGATGATCTTCGTTGTGCTCTTGCAAAGACTGTCCCGAGAATTTCTGATCTGGTGAAAAAGAAGCAATCTCAACCTTCGCACTGATGTTGGATTTTTATGCATAGTGTTGAAAAATGTAGCAATGTAGTTTACTGTTGTTATATTAAGACTGTTACCCATGCTACACCGTGCTTTAAGACAAAATTTCATTTTTTGTAATTAAAAATAAATATTTAACAATATATAATTACATATTGTTTTTGTGATTAATCACTATGCTTTAATTATGTTCAATGCAAATATATCCTGCATATCAGTTATTTACATTGCGATTCATAACAGTAGCAAAATTACAGTTATGAAATGGCAATGAAAATAATTTTATGGTTGGGGGTCACCAAACATGAGGAACTGTATTAAGGGGTCGCGGCATTAGAAAGGTTGAGAACCACTGTTCTAGACAATTCCTTTGATGACAAATACCAATGTACATCATCTTATAAAAATTCTTTTTAAGATTATAACATAATGTACCTTTCAATCCTTTCAACCACATATTTGCCCATTGTTCCATATGTGCATTATAACCAAAATTTTAGTCCAGTTTATCATATAGCTTTTCAATAAAGGTATATACATTTTAGCAATTACATGTTCATCATTTGTGTACAATTCTGTTTCATGTTCAGAATGTTTACAATCATAAATTCTTTTGTCTATTTTACATCTTTCTAATAATTGCATATGAGAACCATTGATAATTATTGTATATCTCTCTACCACCAGTTCTCATGATTTTATTTTACATACTCTTTGACAAAATTCTGATATCTCATAATATTTGTGTTTTCTTATTATTTGCTTTTCGTGCTGAGAAGCATGAGGGTATTTAGGAGAACAATCTGGGTTTGAATCTATTTTATATTCTCAACAGGGCGCATCTAACATAATGGTTTTTAAAATCCAAATTAACCTTAATCACAGATATCCACGCTACCCAAATCTCAGGTCATGTCCTTTTACGTTCAAAGTCTTGTTTTTCAGAGTAAAACCAGTCCTATTCTTTCCTTTGTATCTTGTAGCACCTTATATTTAACTCAGGTTTTTTTCCTATGCCACATACATTTAGAGATATTCTTCTGCTACCATTTTAATGGTGCATCAGTTGTCAAAACAATTATTGTCTGAAATGAAAATATCATTCAAGAAGACATTTTTATCACAGGAATTCTCCCAAACAATGACAATTGTAATTACACCCATCTTAACATATCTTCATTCCATATCTTAACGCAATTATTTTGAAATAACATACGGTTCATATTTGTCATAATGATACCCAAATACTTTACCTTTTCAATATTAATCCTGTTTTATTTATCAGTTCTGTTTGATTTTCTGTTTTCATATTTTTGTTAACATCTTTATCTTCTGTTTATTAATTTTAAAACCTGCTAATGTACCATTTTTAAAATTTCCCATTAATATTTCAATCCTCTTTAAAGGATCTTCCAGAACCAGCACCGAATCATCTGCAAAAACCGTTAATTCATAAGTTTATTTTGTAATCTTTACTCCCACGATCCTCTTATATTGTCTTTTCCCTTTTCAATATTTCCAGAACTAAAATAAACAATAGCATTACAATGTCTTTATAAAGCTGCATTGCCTTCAGAAAGCCTTTGGAAAGATAGCAGTGGGAGACTAGGCTGAAGCAGCCATATTGAAAGATGAAGCCAATATGTAAGCAGGGTGGACAAAAGCCAGGAATCTTGTCTAAAAGATCCCTTTGGGAAGGTAGTTAAGAAGAAATCAAGTTGTTAAGGAAACAAAGGAAAAAATATCACCTGAACCAGGCCAAAAAAGTTGGGCTTGAGTACATGGAAAGTCCCCCCCCCAAATCCCATCAACAGCTACCAAGCTTGTAAGTTAATAAAGCAAATGTAGCAGTCGGTCCTGTAATGTAGCAAGGATCTTTGAGGTAAATGGGCTCCTGAAGCCTCCTCACTCTTTGAGTCATTTTTGAACCCAGACTTGGTGGCTTCCATCCCTCTAGCTCAGAGGTGGGCAACTATGGCCCTTTTATGACCTGTGGATTTCAACTCCCAGAATTCCTGAGTCAGCTATGGTGGCTCAGGAATTCTGGGAGTTGTACTTTACAAATTGTAAAGGAGGTGTCCACCTCTGCTCTAGCTAGACCGTTGAGCAGGACATGGGTAAGTGTGGATGAATGTGTGTGTGTAAGAAAGAGGAAATGTACATTATAACCAGTAAAGTTTTGTTGTTACTTTAAGTTCACTTAGTCTCCGTGTATTCCAAATGTAGTGGGGAGAGGCCCGGAATCCTGGAGCTTCGAGGAAGAGGTGGAGAAAGGAAAGAAGGATTCTGTCAGGTTTTTGGCAGGAAGACTTTTGAGGGGAGAATCATGGAAGGGGAAAGGAGATGGGGGAGGCAAGCTGACCCAGATGAATGGCTGAGCAAGTGACCACAGGGAGCTCCAAGCATAACAGAGGCAAACTGACTGAGGTGAGTGGGCAAGCCAGTGACCAAAGGGGGGCACCAGATGTACCAGCAGATGGCGGAGGCGAGCTGACCCAGATGAGTGGGGAAGCCAGTGACAGAGAGATACCAGACACCCAAGTAGACAGTGGAGCTGAGTGAGTGAGCTGGGTGAGTGGAGGTGCCTGGGGGAGAGATCATAGTGGAGTGACATCCAGAATGTTGGACCCGGTGAGTGACTGAGTAGCAGGGAAGAGCCTGGGTAGCTGTAGAAAGGAGATAGAGGAATCTGAGCTCGAACACCCCTTTCAAGGGTGGTGCTTCATAAAGAATCTGTTGTGCCTCACTGTTTGGTTGAAAGTGATTTGAATGTGTCCTTAATTATTTCCCTGGCTGTTGATCAAAGCTGTGTGCCTAATATGCTCTAACTGCACCTAAGGAAAATCCAGGTAGAAAGTTAGTGGGGGGCTTACAAGATCTGCTTGCTTCAATAGGCTGAAAGTGTGACTATAAGTCGAACATAGAAGCCTGTGTGACAGCTCAGCTTTATGAAGACAGCATAGCATTTTAAAGGTTCAGGGAGTCACATGTAGGAAAGCTGGAGGAGAAAACAAAGGCAGTGAGCACTTCTGCTTTGGCTGCAGTGACTAGGCACAAAAGATGAGAGATTGGTGTGGGGAATTGGGACGAACAAATACTTGCTGGCATTTCATGGGGCTGTAGCTTGGCGCCGTGGTGCTGGGGTGGGCTGGGGAGTCATGTGACAAAGAAGCTGAATATTGGGTAGTATGGTGGTTGAAAATCTGAAAAACAGACAGCAGTGAGGCATTTCTGCTTCAGTCATGGCGGGGTTCAAAAGATCATTGTAGGGAACTGGGAGAGAAGGTACCTGGGCAAATGAATACTTGCTGTGGTAGACTGGATTGACTGAGATTTTCTGGGGCATTGTAAACAGCCCCAAAGCTGCATGATTCTGGAGCTGTTTGCTGCCCCAGAAGGTAGAGTGCAGAGCAGTCAAAGAGCAGAGTTAAAGGCACTCCTAGCTGGAAGGGATCAAGCCCAGAATGGCTTGGATGGGGCTGAAAATTGCTTAACAACTTGTGATTCCTGGTTCTTGACTGCAACTGGGGTGGTGTGCGTGTGTGTGTGTGTGTGTGTGTGTGTGTGTGTGTGTGTGTGTACGCGCACCAGGATTGCCACTAAGTCACTGCAGTTACATGACATCTCAGCTCACTGAGTTTCGACAGCCTTCCCCAGTCCCAATTGTGATGTAAATCCACTACTTGTAGCTTCACATCATATCTAGCTAGAACATCAAAATAGTTTGAGTTTGTAGATGGTAGATGAGCAGAGTGTGATTGTGAACAGTTTAGTTTCGTGTTCACATGAAAATTTTTCTTTTATGATTTTCTTTAGGAGAATGAAGCCTCCAAGGGAAGAGTAGAGAAAAAGAAGTGGTGCTGCAATTTTGAGGGCCTTTGCATTGTTCATGTAACTGTGATCCTGATTTGGTATTAAGTCTGAGAGGGACTCATTTCATTAAGTGTTCCATTCAGGTTTTTATAGGTCTCCTGACATAGATTCATTCTTTTGTCTTAAAACACTTTATTGTGAAAATGTGGGTGTCAGAAGAAATTTAAGAAAAGATAGCTAATTAACAAAAGATACCTAAGAAACAAAATATTGAGAGAATAAAAATTTAATAACATTTGACTACAACGGTAAGTTCTGTGGGTAGTATACCTGGATTGTTAAATAATTCAAATATACAGTACTAGAGTACTAAAGTTTTTATTGACATGCTGGCAAAGAAACACAGGCATTCTTTTTGCCATCTGTTTATAATGCTATATAAAGAAAATGATGCTGGTTGCTGTGGAAACGAACATTTCCAAAACCACAAGTTGCTTAAATGTCTCACCTTTTGAAATCTTGAGCTCTCTCAGGGATGAACACATCTATGGGAAATGTATCAGAATTTTCAAGTTACTTTTCCACAAATTATTAAGTATAAAGGGTTCAATATCTACACTGTGTGAAAAATGTAATCTTCCTTCACAGTTAATAAATTGCTTGATATTGTGGAAACAATACTTTCGTTACTGAAACTGTCATCTGCTTTTGTACACAATAATATATGGATGATGGGATGATGCAACAGACTAAAAGTATAATATAGTTTTTTGTATAGGTGCTTTTTTTGTACACCTTTCCTTTTTTTTATATCTTTGACCTTCTTCAGTAAGCATCATGTATGCTTGTGCTCCTGACTGCTTCATATTATAATCTGACTCAAATAAGAGGTGAAAATGGTTGAAAATGTTTACATTTTGGAAACTACCACATGTAACTCAGCTATAGTAGAGACTCACAGCTCAGTATATCTTAAATGACAGATAGATTAACTGAGCAATTTCTAAGCCACCACTTAAAATTTCTGAAAGTCACAACTGCTTTAACAGTGCAAAAAGAGATGCTTTTTAAATGTGCTAGTACAATTTGTAGAGCACTCTTTCAAATGCTTTGCACAGCTCTGATACCTACCAGAGAGCTGTCCAGAAATCCAAGTTCAGAAGGTAATTGTAGGAAACATGTTCACGTAGCTGCATTGTTTACTAGGCTTATGCAGCTTCTCTCCACAGTTAATGTACAATCATTGTGAAAATATGTTTTGGATAAGAGGTTCCTGATAGTTCCTGTGTGTGCATTTATATCTGGTACAAATAATCTCAACCCAACCATGATTTCTCAATCTTTCCTTTCCCTTTAATTCATTTGCTTTTCCATCATATATTCGTTTTGCAACTTCTAGTTTATTCTTTCTACATAATCAATTTATATCTGTGTATTTCTTTCATACTGTTCACTCCCTGTTGTTATCAGTCCACAGTCATTCAGCATCCATTAATTCTTGATCCTTTCTTCTCATGTTTTTTCAATACACTTAAGTATTTAGTTCCCATGTTCAATTTATTTTTGTGTTTCTACTGACTCTTGACTCTGTATTACCCTCTTTGTTAGTTATGAGACAATCTATACAGAGCTATTTTCACATTTTTAAATATTTATTCTTTATAAAATATTATGTGCTTACTGAGTATTATTCTACTACCGGTAGCATTTGTGTGTCTTAAAATTTCTTAATGTTTAATGAACATTCCACCAAGGCATAGAAATTCATTTATACCTTCTGTATTTTTAGGCATATGTTGCATGTAATTTGCAATGATTCACTTTATTTTCCTTGTCACATGCAACACAAATTTAATGTATTCTGTAATTGCTGCCATTAAAGTTACGTTGTATTTTTTAAATGTGGATGTGAATTGTTAATCATATTTCAATTTCTTCCTTGAATTCTTCTAAAAAATTTAAAAAGTATGTGTTTAGTCTTTACACTGTACCCTGATTTGTCTGCTGATCTGTAGATATGATCGCTAAAATGTAATTGTTGAATGGCCTTTATAAAAATTGTCCTCCAAATCCTAAATGTTTGCCCCTCTTTTTGCCAAAAATGTTTCAATGAGTAGAAACCACTGGAATTACAAGCTTATGTCTTATCTCTGCTGAGAAGAGAAATAGCTGAACATTGGAAGTTGAAGTACTGTATGCAGAGCTTTCATAAGAATGCTTATGTTTGGTTGATTTATTCTCTTAAACAGATGGACAGTAGTAGGAGGTGTAATTCTTTTAGCATAAAAAATATTATCCAGTGTTACTGCATGTGTGGGTGGTGCGAGTCTTTGTATCAGCACACTTCAGTAGTGTGCTTGTTTCTAAGCTAGGCTTTCCCTCTTCATAGCAAATCAAGAACTTAAAAGAGTTCTGCATTTACATAGCAATTTGTTAATTTTAAAAAGTTATTTTTGTCACAATAGCATTGAGAATAATTGTGGTTTTCCTCCTGTTGTTTAATTGCTCTGTAAACCTGGATTTGCAGTGGATAGTTGTGCAGGTCTAATTCAATTTAGCCTGAAGGCATAGTGTTTAATAATAATAAGATGGATAAACTAGAATAAGCTAGCTACATTATACCTTGTGAGTTTATATTTACACTTGTGGTAATATTTTGCCCAAGGTTTTAGGAAAGAATCTGATTCTGATGTTAAGTTGTGCGTGTGTGCCCAGTTCCATTTGTGCTACTTCCAGCTGCTTTTTCCCCTAGAGAAACCTGTCTTCTGCTACATACCCGTCAAGAATAATTGCACCATCTTGAAGACTTTTATGTACCTGTGACATGGGTTGAATATCTCTAGGGACATGGATTCAGGTAGAATGTGAATATGACCCCTGAAGCCATTTCAAGTGATTGCCATAGCTTCTGATTACTAAAGGAGGATTACCGTAGGGTTTATTTGTTTCAAATCTCTTGCAATTAACTTTAGCGAAGACTGAGTTGGTGTCTTTAATATAAGTCTGTTTATAACTTTGGAGGGCTAGAAAAGAAGTTTAATTCTTAGCTCCAATTTGGAAAGGAAGCATAAATAATCATAGGGAACACTAGATGGTTTAGATCAGCGGTTCTCAACCTGTGGGTCGCGACCCCATTTGGGGTCGAACGACCATTTCACAGGGGTCGCCAACCACTGCAGTCCACCATATTTTTCCCCCCATTTCCCCTCGGCCGTCGCACACGCGCTGCGCATGCACGATTCGGCCCGTCGTGCCGCGCATGCGTGGTTAGGGTGCCGCGCATGTGCGATTCACCCTGCCGCGCACACACAGCGCATGCGCGGTTCAGCCCGTTGCACCGCTCATGCACGGTTTGGCCCGTCGCATTGCGCATGCGCGGTTCGGCAGGTCAGGGTCGCGCCGCGCATGGGCGGCGCAGGTGGGGTCTCGGCCTGAAAAAGGTTGAGAACTGCTGGTTTAGATCATATACATGGATATTATATGAATTTGTGCCTATGTTCTTGCTTAGTAGTATCCACTATTTCTCTGCATGGAGTTGCTATAATTAGCTATTTTCTCACAAAAATGAAATATTTCAGAGATTGGTGCTTCACTATCTCTATATTCTATTTTTATGTATTTTCTGTCATATGGTAATTGACTTCATTTACATTTTCATTCAATCTCAGTGAAGATGGATGTGTAGACAGAACTTTTCTTCTAACTTTAGAATTTTGAGCACCTAGTTTGAATACTGATTTCATTTAAATCAGTTACAACTTGCAAAATACCTTCAGGGCTAACTGCTTAACTGTACTGACTCTAATGCCATAGTATATTAATTTTATTTGCATTTTTACACCCTTCTGTATATGCTATATAAAACGAACCTTTTGAATATAATGCCTCTAATACACAAACTGTTGCTTTAGTAGTTTTGTAACAATAAGAAACATTAAATACAGGTACAATGAGTCAAAGATCAAATATATATCAAGAAGTTCTAATAAACAGTCAAATAGGGGAAATATGGGAGAACCACATTTTATTCAGTTTTCTTTTTTCTGTTTAAAGACAACAAAGTCTGCTGCATTTGGCTAGTTTAACATGGTTATTTCAAAACATAAAAGATTTCCAAAGTTTATATAGTGTTCTTGGCAATAATTAAAATAATTTGTCGTTGCTTTTTTGAATTTTTGTTTAATTTTTCAATCTAGCTCACAGCCCTGAGACTTCCTGTTATTCTCCATGACTGATCCTGGTTAGCTTTTTTGGAACCAACCAGTTAGCTAGGTTATGCTACTTTTATTGTACTATTGTAGCGTTGTAATGAACCCTAATATTATCTGTAGCTCTCAGAAAGAAATTGGTTTTGCATAGCTAAATAACTAATCAAGGAGAGAAGCAACCTAGAACTAAGGAGAAACTTCCTGACAGTGAGAACAATTAACCAGTGGAACAACCTGCCTCCAGAAGTGGTGAATGCTCCAACACTGGAAGTTTTTAAGAAGAGACTGGACAGCCATCTGTCTGAAATGGTATAGGGTTTCCTGCTTGAGCAGGGAGTTGGACTAGATGACTTCCAAGGTCCCTTCCAACTTTATTATTATTATTATTATTATTATTATTATTATTATTATTATTATTATTATTATTATTATTATTATTATTATTATTATTATTATTATTATCTCCTTCAGAATTCAACCCCAAATGCTTAGTGCTCTCTGAATATATACTTACCGGTAGGTGTAGTTCCAATAAAATCCTGAGATTCAGTCTTGGGCCATTTTGACTTTCTACAAAGGCCTCTGGTGTACATGGAGGGACAAGAAGCATTCTTGGAAGTAACAGTTCAGCTTGAGGCTGGCACTTAGCTTTGGCACACTAATTTTCAATTTAGTTTTTTTTAATTGAAAGAAACTTTAAAAATTAAAGCGTAACTTGTTTCTGTTGGCACATTGTTGGCCAAGTTTTAAAGCTCTGAATTCCAGAATGCTCAACTACAGTGGCCAATAGTCAAAGTAATTGGGAATTCTAGGAGTAGTAGTCCTGGCAAGCTAGAGCTCTCAGAATGGGAAAGATTGAGAAAGTGGCCTGAATCATCGTTTAAAGTATCTTTAAATGATCGAAAAATGACCATCATTCAGCATGTTCAAAATAATCTGCTCAGTATTCAAATGGTTATTCAAATTCAGGTAGTCCTCAACTTACAGTGACAATGGAGCCCAAAATTTCCATTGCTAAGCAAGACAGTTGTTAAGTGACTTATGCCATTTTACAACATTTTTGCCACAGTTGTTAAGTGAATCTTATGACTGTTAAGTGAATTTAGCTTTCTCTATTACCTTTGCTTGTCATGAGCCAGCTGAGAAGGTTTCAAATGATGATCACATGACCCCGGGACGGTGCAGCTGTCATAAATACATGCCAGTTATCAAGGACCCAAATTTTGACGTGACCAAGGGGATTTTGCAACAGTTGTAAGTGTGAAAAAAGCACTTTTTTCCAGTGCTGTTGAACAGTCACTAATGGAATGGTTGTAAATCTGGGATTACCTTTAAGAGCCTTGCCATCTTTTTCCCCCAATATCATTTACTGCAAAAGTAAGCAATTTGCAGCTTACTGGCCCCAGAGCCTTTCAACCCCCAGAATTCCCTGGAATTGGTGGGGTTGAAAATAACTGTGCTGTTGTAACTTTGAATGGGCACTAAATAAATAGATGTAAGTTGAGGACTACCTGTATAATTCATTGAAGCCCCCATTTGGGAATATTATATGAACAATGTAATGGTTAATGTTCTAGGACGCTAACACATTTGACAAAAAGTAAATTTAGGAGAATTCTACAGACTATTTAGACTTATTTTATTTAATTTTTTATTTTTTTTCTCTTTTCTAGAGGCTTTGTGTCTGACACCAGGAACAATTTGCAGATGAGAGGCCTAGTGGTTTTACTTGTGTCTAAGGCTGCTGGCCCCAACTTGTCAACAGAAGAGTCCATTCAGAATGACATTGTCAGTGGGATATATTCCAGGCAAGTATTTGGATAATCCAAAGGAACATATAAATTATCATCTTTCTGTCAATGTATATTTACTTTAGATGGAAGGATGGATCAATTGATGGAGGGATGGATGGATGGATTGATTGATTGATAAATTGATAGAGTGGTGAATAAGAATCAGCAGTGTTCTATTTTAAACATTTCTATAGCATGGAAAAATTATTTTCAGTGTTTATCTAAATTATATATTGTTTGTGCTTTATATTGCACTCTTAAAAAGCATATTTAGTTGCAATGAGAAATATCTTCACAGAACTATTCCTGAGGTTGCAGGAAATATTTTTTAAAATGTGTTATTAACCTTATCTTGTTTCATCCCAACAACCTTGTGAAATAGATTGAACTAATAAGTTTCTCGGGCTAACCATTGTGGTACCGTTGCCGTATCTTAATTACCTATGCAACTAGGCAATTACTTAATGTGTCTATTTGGCTATATGTGGCCGAGCTATGACAACTTTCTTTAAAAGTCAGTGATGATACATGGAAACTAAATGCCTTTCTCATATATCCTGAAACCAGGCAAGCCTATTATATTTCATGTTTACCATGAAGCTATTTTTTAACATTCTGAGTAGCCTCAAAAAATTTTTATTGTAAATGCTGGAAAGCAAGAAAAAGCTTAGCTGTTAAAAATTCCCATCATTCTTTTGAAATGGAAGTTAAATTCAAGCAACAATAGATTTTGCTTTTCATTTTTATTATTTCTCTCATAAAAGAGGGGAGAGGTACGTCAGGAAAAGGTCTGAACTTCCCAATAATTTGAAGGAAATCGTGTAAATGTTTGCTTGTCTAAATTTTGCTACATTTTTATCACATTACTTTTGTTCTAAATACTTAATTCATGAACATTCCAAGAGAAATGTTGGGTGGATTATTGGCCAGTTGTTGGGTGTTTGAAGTTGACTACCTTTTCAAAATCCATGAACTGTCTCTAATACCCTTTATTGCTATTTACCAAAGTAATGAGTGTGAAATCTCATGTGGCTGTTTCAGTGATTAGTAAGCTAGGGGTCATCATTCAGGGCAATCACACATTACTTTCCCTGATTTTCGTTAATGAAAGCAGCAATAGGATGATGCTGTCTAAATAAAAAAGATCATGGGGAATGGACAGAGACTCTTTCACTTGACTAATTTTTCTATTTAAAATGTATTCCCCATTGCCTTTCTTTTAGAACAAAAATAAAGTTGTAGAAAAGTATTAGCTTTATTTTATTTATTTTTTTGCTTTACTTAAATGTTCATGATATTTTCAGTTTAAAAGTAAGCTGAAATCTTAGACTATTGCTATCCAAAAGATCTTCATTAGTCTAGATCAGGGGTCCGAAACCCGCAGTCCGTGGACCGGTACTGGGCCACCAGATGCCATTTTTCACAGTTACAACTTTTGCAGCATCCCCATGTAATCATGTGATCAAAATTCAGACACGTAGCAACTGGTTCATACTTATGACCATTGCAGTGTCCCAGGGTCATGTGA
Organism: Bothrops alternatus; assembly: GCA_034064705.1. Taxonomy (NCBI): domain Eukaryota; kingdom Metazoa; phylum Chordata; class Lepidosauria; order Squamata; family Viperidae; genus Bothrops; species Bothrops alternatus. The sequence continues at coordinate 546,491 of JARGCV010000143.1, forward strand.
TCACTTTTTGCAATCTTCTAACAAGCAAAGACAATGGGCAAGTCAGATTCACTTAACAACCAGATTATTAACTTATCAACTGTAGTGATTCACTTAACAACTGTGGCCAGATATGTGGTAAAATGGGACAAAACTCATTTAACAAATTCTCACTTAACAACATAAATTTTGGGCTCAATTGGGTTGTAAGTCAAGGATTACTTGTTCCCCACTTCTAACTCTATCTAGTAAAGGCTCTTTCAGTCTGAAATTAATTTCAGAAATAAGTATCTATAATGGCTTCATGAAGTCTTCTTAACCACTGTCCTTATCCGTGCATATTTCTGACGGAGCATTTAATGTATAAATAATACATGCACCTTATTAATTTTAATACATACAAAATTCTGCAACAGCCAAATAACATTTTACATGGTTCAATTTAATAATTTTATGAAACTGGGCCAAAGTAGTACATTAACATTTAACTACGAACTTCTGAATTAATAGTATCTCTTCTAGTAAAATTCTAATTCCTTCGTCCTTGTTCATATCATAGTGCTAACGTTGAAGAGTAATTTCTGTATTTTTATCAGTTGGTATTACAAAACTGTCTTTCTTCTCATTATTAGATGCTACAATTTTAGGAACACTAAAATAGTCAACTGAGATTCAATGGTTTGGTAGAGGGGCAGGAATAAGTGGTTAAAATCTCATGGTTAGGTAACTTTAAAATTAAAGCCAAAGAAATTTCCATTCTGAGTTTATACAAGTAGTCCTCGATTTATGACCACAACTGAACTCAAAATTTCTGTTGCTAAGCAAGACAGTTAATTGAATTTTGTTCCATTTACAACCTTTCTTGCCACAGTAGTGGCCAAAATTGTGGAAACCTTTTGGGAAAAGTGTATTTTTGAGGTTTGATGGATAATAACATCACTTTTTTTTGGAGTAGTACCATAAAATTATATATCAATGGAAAGATAATTTAATCAAGAATGTAATGCAACATAGTTTGTTCAATTATCTGTACTGTATTCTATGAAAAGTTATACTCAAATAACCAGAAAAAGGTTGATATCAGTAGCTTAGGTTGATATCAGTAGCTTTCCTTCATCTGATTGTAGGCAAAGAGCGTGAGTGTTTAGAGAGCCAATCAGGTGTCATCTTGTTTTGGCAATGAGCCAATCAGATCACAGTAGGATTCCATTATTTTTTTTATTATTATAAAAAATTATTTTATTAAAACAATCAACATTGAACATAAAATCATAGTATGCATCAATCATCATAGCACCTGATATACAACACTAAGTATTAATCTTTGTAAACGTCTGGTTTGGTAAACATTTTTCACTCCTCACATCAAGCCTCAACTATACGCCTGTTACACTTTATTTGATTGGTGTTTCTCTTTTCTATAGTCTATCCACTGTTTCTAGTCTATCACATATTATTCATCTCAGTATTAGTACAATCTTTTATGATCCCTAACCAAAAATCCTGAGGTAGAAGTTTAATAACCTGAGGTAAATCTTATATATGGTCTATCTACTATATCTAGTCTATCACATATTGTTCATTCGCGCTTCTGAGTTAACTTCGTCTCAGTAATAGTGCTATCTTTTATAGTCCCTAACCAGAGATAGGATTCCATTATTGATGTCATGTATTGAAACTGTGAGGAGGACATTTGTCAGTGTGTTATGTGATCGCTATCAAGTTGTTCGGGTTTTTTTGTGTTCTTTCATTTAGTGAGCTTGTAAAATGTAACAAAATTAAAGTAATAGTGCAAAGAGTTGATTGGTCGCCCAGAAAGCGATGTAAAATAGTATTATTAAGTGAACAAGGCTACTGTTATAAAGAAATTAGAAGAAAAAATTGGTGAAAACTTAACCAAAGGTGGCATTTCTACTGTAGGCTTTTCCCAAAAGGTTTCCACAATTTTGGCCACTACTGTAGAAGTTGTTAAGTGGATCTCTGCAGTTCTTAAGTTAGTAATACAGTTGTTAAATGAATCTGGCTTCCCTAATGACGTTGCTTGTCAGAAGGTTGCAAAAGGTGATCACATGACCCTGGGACACTGCAACTGTCATAAATACAAGACAGGGTTGCTGCAGCGCCCGTCAGTATGAAAAAGAGTCATAAGTCACTTTTTTTTAGTGCCGTTGTAACTTTAAATGGTCACTAAACCACGGTTGTAAGTCAAGAACTCCCTGCATTCACTGTGTGGCAAATTTACAAAAACTTACTTGATTTGGTGCAGTGTTTAGTAAATTTGTAGACTTTTATCTTTATAATTTAAAAGACTTAACTAAGAACTAGGGTTGTATGAAAGAGATGTAACTTTCAGCTGTACATACAAAACTTGAAAAATGTAGAGATAATTTTTTTAAAACTTAAATATCCTGCTGCATATACTCTTTTATTTTTACTTTGTTTTCTGAAATGTCATGAGCTATTATTACTCATTTTCCCCAGAAATGCTCTGTAGCTAGGATTCAACTTGGATGAAGAGCGGTATTTCTATCACCAGCTTTTAATAGAATTTCATATAATTTTTGGTTATGTATTTCAAGCCTGAGTGTAGTGCCATAATAGCTGTTAGTTGACATTCGTTCAATTTGTATGTTAGGAATTCATATTTTTGGCTCATTTAATAGTTCTGGGGTTTGGAAAATGAGGGCTCCATGCAGTTTGTAAAAGCATGCATGATTTTCAGTAGAACTGAAGCAATTATGAAGATACTGCTGCAGTTCTGAAGAACAAGATTTTAGAGAAAGTTGAATTGTAAGACTCAGCTGCATATATTAGAGTAATATATCATGTTTCTAGGGTTGTTAATTGTTCTTTGACTTCTAGATTTGTTAATGAAAGGCTATAACAGTGGATTCCAACCTCTGCTGCTGTATATTAGGACTCCGTTCACACACACACACTGTTTTGTGCAGTTTTGTTGGCCTAATCTATCTTCTCAGCAATGTTGTCTTTTAATTAAGATATATCTTGTCAGTGACAAGAATCTTGAGACACAATTACTAAGTGCAGAAATGTTTAAACTGTTCAGCAATTTTTGGCACTAACCATTCCTCACAAAATAGATTAATTGAAAGACCTAAGTGAAAATGTTATTTGTACAGTACATACCTTCTAGAAAATTATTGAGGTAAGATTGGAACAATTTTAGAACAATAGATCAGGGTCTATTCTTTCCAGAATTGCAAAACTGATAAAGATTGACTCCCTTTGGCAAGAACAGTTATTGTGATCGTGATCAGGGACTCATGGAAATGTCATTTTTTTAGATAAAGATCAGGTTATTGCAAAATTACACAGAGATTTAAAAAATTCTCAAACTGTTGCTCACTATGATAAGTATATACTGTACATGTAAGTGTAGGCTCATATGGACACTGCAACAAGAATACCGTACTGAAATAAATTAGCTAAGTATGAGGTTATTTTATTTATGAAAGTTGCCCAATTCCAGAAGATTCTGGATCAAATACTACATCAAAAGCAATAAAAACCAATACAACAAAAGAAATGAATCAAAAGGGGGGGGAAAAAGAGCAGCGCACCTTTTGGTAGAAAACCGTCAACTAACATATAACATTCTAAAATCACAAAGGTCTGTGGATAAAGCCAGATTTTTAAAAAGATTTTAAAGGTGGGGAGTATACAGGTAGTCCTCGCTTCTTGACCATTCATTCAGTGACCGTTTGAAGTTACAGTGATGCTGAAAAAAGGAGACTTGCAAAGTTGTGGTCTTCACAGCACCCTCATGATCATGTGATCATGATTTGGGTGTTTGGCAACTGGCTTGCACTTAACAATACTTGCAGCCGACTGCAGTCATGTATTGCCATTTGCCAATTTCCCTGCCAGCGTCCCACAAGCAAAATCAATGGGGAAGCTGATAGGAAAGGTTGTAAGCCATTTTGGTAAGTCACTCACACCCTCCCACATCTGGCAGCTGCCATTTTTGCCCCTACCACACTCGCACTGTGCTTTACGTTCGGGCTTGCTTGCAACCCATCTGGGACTCGCTTAGTGACCCACAATCCTCGCTTAACAGTGGCAATGGGGAATATCAGAATTGCCATCACTAAGTGATGTGGTCAGGAGATGTGCTTTGTAACCACCTTGTTTATTGATGGAAATTCTGGCTCCAGTTTCCATGTTTAATTCAGAACTACCTGTTGGTGTCTCCAGGGTACACTGTTCCAAAGCGCAGATACCATGATAGAAAAGGCCTCCTTCCTAGATTCTGTCATTGTAGGGAACCATATCATGCACACTGTATCTGATTGTTCATGGTGGACAGAAATTATCAGAAATAAGCAGTCCCTCAAATAACCAGGCCCTATGCCATGAAAGCTTTATAGCTGAGAACCATCCCCTTGAATTGCACTTGAAAGCTAATTGGCAAGCAGTGCCACTTAGAGTAGTGGCCAAAATTGTGAAAATCTTTTGGGAAAAGTGTACAGTAGACATGCCACCTTTGGTTAAGTTTCCACCAATTTTTCTTCTAATTTCTTTATAACTGTAGCCTTGTTCACTTAATAATACTATTTTACATTGCTTTCTGAGTGACCAGTCAACTCTTTGCACCATTACTTTAATTTTGTTACATTTTACAAGCTCACTAAATGAAAGAACAACAAAAAAAACCAACCAACTTGATAGCGATCACATAACACACTGACAAATATCCTCCTCTCAGCTTCAATACATGACATCAATAACTGAATCCTACTGTGATCTGATTGGCTTATTGCCAAAACAAGATGACACCTGATTGGCTCTCTAAACACTCATGCTCATTGGCTACAATCAGATGAAGGAAAGCTACCTGATACCAACCTAAGCAAGTTGTGCTTCCTTTTTCTGGTTATTTGGCTATAACTCTTCATAGAATACAGTACAGATAATTGAACAAACTATGTTGCATTACATTTTTGATTAAATTATCTTTCCATTGATATATAATTTTATGGTACTACTCCAAAAAAAGTGTTATTAGCCATCAAACCTCAAAAATACACTTTTCCTAAAAGGTTTCCACAATTTTGGCTACTACTGTACAGTTCAGTAGCGTTAGACTGTGTGCCACCACGTTCTGGATTAGCTGCAGTTTCTGTAGAGTGCACTGCAGTGGTCCATTAATGGGGTGACTAGGGCATGGCTATTTGGAGGGCACACTAGATGGATCATGGCAAAGATCCTCCTGGATACATCTGTCACCTGCTCTTTGAATTGGAGGTTCAAGAAAACCCTCAAATTGTATAACAGTCATGAATGGGGAATTGCTACACTCTCTGATGCTAATGCCTGGATGAGCCTCTGCAGTTTTCTTGACAAGGTTTTTCCCTTCCTAGGATGTGGGCATGGCCCATTGGGTGGACGTGGCCCATTGAGTAGGCGTGGCTGTGGTGGTAACGGCAGACTGGGTGGGACTAAAAAGTTCAATCAATCAATTCCAACTTTGAGAGATCTTTTTTTGTGTGAGAAGTTGAAATTGATTGATTGAACCTTTTTTTTTGCACACGGCGGCAGAGGCCGAAAGCAAAAAGGTTTTATAAAACCCAGCTGAAAGCCTAGGACTGGGGCGATGGTGTGCATGCCCACAGAGAGGGCTCTGCGTGCCACAGGTTTGCCACCATGGCACTAGACCAAAAGGGCTCTTGATAGAAGATAGTTGCTTTGAATATTGCAAGATGCATCTGATTAATATGACCTTGTTCTGAAGGCAGCAGCAGTTTCATGGCTCAGAAAGAGTTCTTATCCTTCCCTGGTGCTGATTAGAATGGTGCACAGTTGATGGGGAAAGGAGCTCGAAGGCTATTTACTGGCTTCCTTAACTATTTACTATCAAAGCATTTATATTATAAGATCCATCTGCTTCAGGACTACATTTTCCAAAGAGCACAGAAAACTATCTTTTGGTAAGGTAAAACCCCATATCTAAGGGCCTAGAAGACAACAAACAGCTAAATGTTGTGAAGAAAATGTGGGGCAATCTTGATATTTTTGTAGTTCATAATTTATGGCATACTTTCAAGATTTGCCCTTTAATGAATGCTTGTTCTCAAACCTATAACCACCGAAGTGTTTTTTCGCTGATAAAACACTCCTGTTGGTGCTCAGAACTGGCGAGGATCCATCATGTCTGTCTGAGATATTAAAATTTACAGGTTTAAGAGAAAATTAACATTGTGGATAGGCTTAAACGCTTGAAAAATAATCATCTGAGCTAAGTGGTTTTTTTTTCCTTTTTGTGGTTGGAAGAATGGTCAATTAACATTTTAAGCATTTGTATTGCTACATTTATCTCTTAGTAATGGAGTGAAAGATCTCTCTAAACAATTGAAATAAAAGAGGTTGTTTGACACTTGTTAGAAAGTGACCAGTGTAATTGGGCAATTCACTCAGGAAACATGTTTTTTTAAAAAGTTTACCCTGCAGCATGGAGTTTACCTGTACACGCATATTTAAGAAAGAAATGTGTTAATAACTAGACCATTATCATTTGTGATTCAGTATTTTCTCCCTCTGACCAGTTGTTTCATAGTTTGGAAATCAAGCAGTATTGACCGAACTTGTGCTAGCATGTTCCAGTAATACATTTTTCCCCTCATGTGAATAAGAGACATTTTTATTACACTGTTTTTATTATGTGTTTGACTCATGGGATGCTTAGCTGTTTCAATTTGCTTGATTTGAAGAATGAAACAAATATTTTGAAACAACTGCCACTTAAATCCAGAAATGTATTTCTGCTCATGCATTGTTAGAACTAAATCCATTGGTCTTATCCCTTTTCAGTTACATTGATGTAGTTATGTATTTTAAAAAGCTGTGTGGAAATATTTCGGGGAAACACTTGGACAGATGAGCATCTGTTCACAGGCTTGGTTGTGTCTGTACATAATTGGCAATGCATATTAATGGGAATCTGTTTACTTTCATTCAGTTTGTCTGAGGCAGTCGTTGCATATAAACTTAACTGAGTTGTTTAAAATTGAGCCTAAAGCAGAATGCCCTCCCTCCAAAGAAAAGATATAAACAAGTATCACACACAAAAATAATAAACGACCTGATTTCCAAATACTAACAAATGTAGTTGCTACGTGTTTCCCCGAAAGTAAGACAGCGTCTTACTTTCTTTTTATCCCCACCCCCCCCCACTATGTCTTACTTTCGGGGTACGGCTTATTTTGGAGCCGGCTTTGGCACACACGCGCGGAGTCCGCCACAGTCCCCTCTCGAATTATACCTCCAACTATACGGAGGTGGCCGCTGCCGCCTAAAATCCGCCCGCAGAGCGCGCGGGACCGGCGCAGGTCTGGGGCGGCGCGCAGGCATGCTCTGGGCTGGCGGCGGCGGGGAAGGGAGGGGAGGGGAGCGCCGGCCGCTCTTGCAGCGCCTTTTCGGCTAAGCGGCGGGGCAAGCGAGGCAACTCTTTCCAAAGGCTCGCATCGGCGCAATGTACCTGTGGCGATTCCCCGGCGGGCCCTGGGCTAACGGGGCTGGCGGCCACGTGAGCTCTTTGCTCCGGCCTTTTCGCGGGGCAGGAAAGCGGGGCGAGCGCACTTTGGCGAGCGGCACCCCGGAAGAAGGTCGGCCGAGGGAGTCGGGAAGGAGGCGGGGAAGAGATGCCGAGGGGGGCAGCCGGACCTCCCCGCGCAAGCCGAGCCCCGAGCCTCTCCAGCCACGCGCTGGGCCAGCAGGCTGCGCAGGGAGAGCCGCCGCCGCCCCAGCCGCCGCGGGCGAGGCTGGCTCACCAAGCTCGGAGGGAAGGAGGCTCCCTCACTTGCTCCGCACAGCCCCGCCGCCCTCTCGGCCCAGCGCGATGGGAAGCGGCGGGGCGAAGTAGCGGGCGTCGCTGCCGCGGGGGAAGGAACCGGTGGAGGCGATGGGGCTGGCGTGGCGGGGGGGAGCGGAATCCAGAGCTTTGCGCCGCTCCCCTCCCCTCCCTTCCCCGCCCTGCCGCCACCGCCGCTCACTCACTCACCCCGCCACAGGGGGACGAGGGGAGGCGCACCGGGAACCTCTCCTTGGTGCAGGGAGCTTCCTTCTGCCTGGGGCAGCAAGAGACCGGGAAGAAAACCCGCCCCTCCAGCTCGCTCACTCACTCACCCGCCGCTTCACTCACGCGCCCTTTTCCGGCGACCAACCTCCCTTTCTTTTTTTTTCTTTTCCAATTGCAAAGTTAAAAGAAAGGGAGGTTTGTCGCCGGAAAAGGGAGCGCGAGCAAAGCGGCGGGTGAGTGAGGCGATGGGGCTGGCGTGGCGGGGGGGAGCGGAATCCAGAGCTTTGCGCCGCTCCCCTCCCCTCCCTTCCCCGCCCCGCCGCCGCCGCCGCTCACTCACTCACCCGCCGCTTCGTTCGCGCGCCCTTTTCCGGCGACCAACCTTCCTTTCTTTTTTTTTCTTTTCCAATTGCAAAGTTAAAAGAAAGGGAGGTTGGTCGCCGGAAAAGGGCGCGCGAGCGAAGCGGCGGGTGAGTGAGGCGATGGGGCTGGCGTGGCGTGGCGGGGGGGAGCGGAATCCAGAGCTTTGCGCCACTCCCCTCCCCTCCCTTCCCCGCCGCCGCCGCCGCCACTCACTCACTCACCCGCCGCTTCGCTCGCGCGCCCTTTTCCGGCGACCAACCTCCCTTTCTTTTTTTTTCTTTTCCAATTGCAAAGTTAAAAGAAAGGGAGGTTGGTCGCCGGAAAAGGGAGCGTGAGCGAAGCGGCGGGTGAGTGAGGCGATGGGGCTGGCGTGGCGGGGGGGGAGCGGAATCCAGAGCTTTGCGCCGCTCCCCTCCCCTCCCTTCCCCGCCCCGCCGCCGCCGCTCACTCACTCACCCGCCGCTTCGCTCGCGCGCCCTTTTCCGGCAACCAACCTCCCTTTCTTTTAACTTTGCAATTGGAAAAAAAAAAAAGAAAGGGAGGTTGGTCGCCGGAAAAGGGCGCGCGAGCGAAGCGGCGGGTGAGTGAGTGAGCGGCGGCGGTGGCGGGGCGGGGCGGGGCGGGGAGGGGAGCGGCGCAAAGCTCTGGATTCCGCTCCCCCCCGCCACGCCAGCCCCATCGCCTCCACTGGCTCCTTCCCCCGCGGCAACGACGCCCGCTACTTCGCCCCACCGCTTCCCATCGCGCTGGGCCGAGAGGGCGGCGGGGCTGTGCGGAGCAAGCGAGGGAGCCTCCTTCCCTCCGAGCTTGGCGAGCCAGCCTCGCCCGCGGCGGTTGGGGCGGCGGCGGCGGCGGCTCTCCCTGCGCAGCCTGCTGGCCCGGCGCGCAGCTGGAGAGGCTCGGGGCTCGGCTTGCGCGGGGAGGTCCGGCTGCCCCCCTCGGCGTCTCTTCCCCAGCCCCGCCGTTTCCACCGGGTATGCGCGTCCATCTTCCCTCCACTCCGCCCCCGTGTTTCCCCGAAAGTAAGATATACGTCTTACTTTCGGGGTACGGCTTACATTAGCCGACCCCCCTGACAACCCCGATACATCTTACAATCGGGGGTGTCTTACTATCGGGGAAACACGTAGTTGTCTAATTCTTTTTTTTTCATTATGATGAGGAGTTCACCATATACAAGCTCTGATGGCTGCTCATGTGATGAAGGCATTCACTGTTGTTTGTGTCAGCTTTGTTAAATTTGTTGAACTTGCTCTTTAGAAAAGTTGTCCCTGATGATCAAAGGAGTCCCTGACTTTTGCGGTCAATGGGCATATTTGACATGCTGGTAGCTTATCCCAGGTAGTCAAAGAAAATATTTATTTATTTATTTATTTATTTATTTATTTCGATTTCTATGCTGCCCTATTCCGAAAACTCAGGGCGGCTTATAACATAATCAGTAGCATATAGAAATCAAATACATTATAAAACCCCTAAATTAAAACCAATCATCCGAAACAAACTTACAACAAACATACACTGGCTGGGGCAAGGTGTCAACTGCCCCAGGCCTGCTGGCAAAGATGTGTCTTTAACAGTTTGCGAAAGGCAGAGAGGGTGGGGGCAATACAGACCTCTGGGGGGAGTTGATTCCAGAGGGCCGGGGCCGCAACAGAGAAGGCTCTTCCCCTAGGCCCTGCCAGGCGACACTGTCTGGCTGACGGGACCTGGAGAAGGCCGACCCTGTGGGCCCTAACCGGTCGCTGGGTTATAGCTGCCATGGAAAGGGGGGGGCTTGTCCATTCAGAAAATGGTTGCCACAGTGAGTGTGCCCATTGCAGAACTCTCATTTATCAGAATGCAGACCTGCACAATTTCTTGATACCATCTTCTAAAAAGGCCTTGCCTGGAACTCACTATCAACTCCTTTTTTTTCTGTGCAGGTTCTCCCATTTGCAACAAAGTGTTGGTCTTCAGCCGCTCACAAATTTTACTTTCTAACTATGCCTATTGGCCTCAGTATAATCTAAGAATATTTTTGAAAATAAAGCTGAGGAACATTTTTTGCTTGGGGCATGCTAGCATACTTTCTGACTTTTGCTTAAAATAAAAAAATAAAAAAATAAAAGTTAGGTGTCTTCTGGCACTGAGTTACAGATTCCCAGATTGACCTTTTGAAGTTTGCAAACTGTAGCAGTTTGCAGAATGGCAAACTGTTGCAGCAGCTATTCATATTTCTGGTAAATGGTGCCCAGGGACTATTTTCCTGTGATGTTTTATTACTATTTTCAACATTAGGGCTACCATGTCTGGACTTCAAAAATCTAAACAATCAGTAGATGGAAGCAAAGAGTTGATTTTCCTGCTATTCCTTTTCTGCTATTTAGGCAATCATAGAGGATATTGCAGTTTAGATATCGTAGCTCTTCTCACAATTATTAATATTATTATTTGATAATGTTGATATTTTTGATTATTTTATCATATTGTATGGTATGTTGTGCTATATGCCATTTATAATTAGATTGAAGCAGCAGAAAAGCATTCATAATAAAATAAATAAAAACCAAGAGCCTTTTAAGACTCCAGCTGTGGAAATACATGAGACTGATATAATAAGTTGCTCTTTAAAGATAATATTCTACTGAAAGCTTTTTTGGATACAAAGGAAGCTCTTGATTCCTAAATATGAGCATTTTCTTTCCTTTCAAGTATTTCATTGTCAAAGCTGATCCAAGAAACACAGTATCACACTGCAACACATATGTCGCACTGACTTTTTTGGTAGTTAGCAATTTTCGTGAATTACACATTATGGATGAAAGAAATTTCAAGATAGATTAAAAAAAGGAAATATTAATAGCCATACTATACATAATATCTATATGTATGGTGGCTTGAATGAAAGTTGCAATTTCATTCAGCTGAAATTGCCCACCCCTAGAGTACTGGACAATTTCAGCAAAATTAAGTATTATATTATTTGAAAGATTAAGGACAGTCTCTGAAAGAATGTGCTGTAAACATTAATTCATCTTTATGATGGCAGAGGTTTCCTTATTATGTTTGATATTTACTTACTGTGTCTTGATTCTTTGTTTAGTAGTAAAAGATAATCACATCCCTTTTGCTACCTATAATACTGAAACACCCACATAAAAGCAGGAGTGCCAAATTCAGTAGTTCTTGAAGTAAATTCTTTCATAGAAAAATATGCTCCCATCCAGAACAGGTGTACACTATGCAATCATCTCCTTCCACACCCAAAGAGTAGATAAGATAGGATACTGTCTTATCTGCATTAAATTTCTCTGTTTAGTTTTCTGTGAATGTATTCAAACAATAATACATAGCAAAAAAAGAAACATGACTTTTTTGAGGTTTTGCTAGTTTAAAATATATTTATGTAGAACAATCTGACTATTAACTCATTTTTAAAGTAACAGAAACAATCAGTATATTCCTATTGTTGTACTTAAAACTCAGTTGACTAATTCTTTCAAATGTGCTAGAGAGTTTGATCCACTATTGCTATATCATAAAAAGACAGGATAATTTTATTCCTGACCGTAATGGTTTTAACCTTGTGTACTAATTTGAATTTGCTTGTGAAAGTAGAATCTTAAATGAGATACAAATGAAGAAAAAATTGCTAATGGTGGCAGTCTATGTCTAATGAGTACTGTGTAATAAACCATAACCTCTTGAACAATGCTGTATGATTATTTTGGATGGATAGTCCTTGTATACGGCTCATTACCATCTGGCATAATATATATTGATATAGTCTGTAATTGTGAACTATTTGACATGCTGTTTTTAACAAATGTGGCTTGCCTGGTTAGGACTTGTATATAGGGAAATGTAACAAGAGAATTACAGACGGTCAGGCTTGCCACACATCATGAGAAGTAGAGTGAAGGTCTACATAAGGTTCCAGTCCAACATCCATGTATGCAGATAAAGGCCATCTATACAACTAAGAACCACCTATAGGGACCCGCCTGCACAGATCCTTACCCTCTTTCTCCTAGAACAGATGGTCTGATCTGTCAGTTCTGAAAGTGAGGATTGTATTTTGGGAATGTATGCTTGGAATAAATCTAGCCCGAACAGGTGATACTGATAGTATTTAGAGGCATCTTTGCCAACCATCTGTGCTGCATTACCTTGGCCATGTTGGATTAAGGCTTTCCCCTCTTTCCTTGTAGCCATCTGTTTGCAAGTGGCTGACTTGATGCTAGAATCATGTTTTCTCCATCAGACATGCATATTCTCCTGTCTATCATTATTCTATGCCCACAAATTTAACATTTATTTCATTTTCAATATGTTATTTTCCAGAAGGGTGTATATCTGTCAGTGCAGCAGACATCATTAAGACAGCAAGTCTGCCCATCCTTTGTAGTATTTTTTGAACCAGGTGTGGAAGTTTGCAGGCAGAAAGAAGGAATTGATAATCTTTTGAGGAAATCCCCTCAGTAGAATTTTGTTTGCAAAAGGGTTGAAGAGTTTCTGGTTAACTAGTCCAGCGTTTCTATTATTAACTTTATTTGTTAAGTTACATTATCTCATAGCAGGCGGACATTAAATATAGTAAAAAATATCTAGCAGTTTTCTTTACGGTATTAATTATAAAAGACCCTGATCTTAATGCAAATGACCAAGGTCAGCTGTTTGCACTTTGAAAAGTTTATTAAGTAACTAATTGCACTTGAATATGGGTGGCAAGGAATCTTCAATAAGCACGTCATAGAAAGTGAAGGACAGAAATCCTCCATGTAATCAGTAGTGAGACTGCACTTGGATTACTATGTATGCTTCTGGTCATTATAATTTTTTATTTATGTAGCGTATGGCATACAATGCCAAGGAAATCTAGACATGCTAGACACAACGCAGTCCTGACAGCCTAGATTGCTAGTCGATTGCTTGCGCGCTTATCCTTGATGCACTGCAGGGAGGGATGAACTAGATTTACACCAATTAGCTATCAGCGCCCGGGTTGTTGGCTCGCCTCCCCTTGTGTTGCGATGTTCCGCACCCAGCTGGGTCCAACACTCGCTTCTGCTCTCTGCACACACAAACACAGCTATGTCATAACAATGATTAAGTGGAAATAAATTTTAATAAGTATGAATTATTTTCATGTAATTTGCAATGACATCTGGCTTGAACTTGAAAACTTTTTAATAAACAAAGGAAACTTAAAACATTTTGCCAAAATGAGTTTTTGATCTCCTATTTACAATGATACATTGCTTCCACTAAGAGCTACATTATTTGATTATGTATAGATAGTCCTCCAGTTACAACCACGACTGGGACCAGAATTCCCAATGCTAAGCAAAGTGGTTGTTAAGTGAGTTACACTTGACTTTGAGAGGTCCTTGGTGCTCTCATTTCAACCCTGACCTACAAATATTCTCCTTCATTGACACTAGACTTTACAACTTCTTTGCCAGAGTTATTAAAGAAATCACCGCACTATTTAAGTGAATCACATGGTTATTGAGCAAACCTGGCTTCCCCCATTGACTGGAACAGTCGCAAATGGCAATAATATGACCCCAGGATGCTGCAACTGTCATAAAACATATGCTGGTTGCGAAGTTCCCAAATTTTGACCATGTGACCCTGGATATACTGTGATGAGTATAAGAACATAACTCAAGGAATACTTTAACCCAGGCATGTCAAACTCACAACGTCACATGACATGTTGCAACTTTCCCCCCATTGCCGGCAATGGGATGGCCGTGGTTTTGGAGTGATGCATCCGGCCCATGGGCCGGCAGTTTGACATGCCTGCTTTAACCTTTTAAATAACAAATCACAAATATTTTCTTTCTACCAGTATCTAGTATTTAGATTCACAGTAACCATCTATCAAATGAGCTGAAAAATCCTTGCCTATTCATAATAATACCACTTTACAATGTCTGTGCCACACCTGGAATATTGCATCCAGTTTTGATTGCTGTGATATAAAAAAAGATGTTGAGACTTTAGAGTGCAGAGAAGAGCAACAAAGATGATTAGGGGACTGGAGGCTAAAACATATAAAGAACGGTTGCAGGAATTAAGTATGTCTAGTCTAGTGAAAAGAAGGATTAGGGGTGACATGATAGCAGTGTTCCAATATTTGAGGGGCTGCCACAAGGAAGAGGGGGCTCAACCTATTCTCCAAAGCAGCTGAAGGCAGGATGAGAAGCAATGGATGGAAACTAAGAAATTTTCTGACAGTTAGAACAATTAATCAGTGAAACGAGTGCTTCCAGAGTTGTGGATGCTCAGATACTGGAGGTTTTTAAGAAGAGATTGGACAACCATTTGTCTGAAATAGTATATTTCTGGGGAGAGGAACAAAATGATAGTTGGTCCAAGCCTGATACAGTCTATGGAAATACTAAGTAGTTCTTTTTAAAGAAACCCACTTGAAAATGTAACTACCGGTAGTAAAAATATCCAGAATGAATTAGTACATGTGTGAAATGTTTTGTTTCCCATTTTCTCACTTGGAATAATCGGAGCTCAATGTTCCAGGAGTTGCTTGCTCATTACTGGAAGGCTATCATCCATCAAATAGTTTTTGATATCTCAGATGGCCCTCAAATAGGTCCACTGAAGGGGGAAATGAAATGTTCTGGGAGAAGAAGACATGCTTCAGAAAGCAAGTTATCTTTTTCATATACCTAAAATCCATCACATACTTATTTTAATAATAAATACATATAACAAACATTGTGGCTCTTCCACTTTCTGTAGTGTTTACATTGGTTTTAAATACTGTACTTTGAATATATATAGAATGCACAACATGCTGTGGTTGCATGTATAATTCTGCATGTACGTGTGAAGAGTTGGCAAGCAAATACATAAATATATATACACATACATACATATATACACAAAAACACACACACATACATATATTTCAATAAAATAAAAGTTTAGTTTTATGAATAGGATTACTTTCTAAAAACATAGGGATCCTATATTTGAGAATATTATAAAAGTATAAAATTGATTCAACTCACTTTTAATGTATTGTTTCATTCATATTGCTGCATTTACAGTGGTTATGCATTTTGTTATATTCTAGTGAGGTTTCTAGAATGCATGCTGATGTATACATAATGTTTGATCATTGATGTTAATCAATGCCATTGATGACTACATAACCTGGTACTGACAATAAGACAGGGCTTTTCAAATGGAAGAGAAGAATAAATATTGAGAGAATTCAAATATTGATTAGTGATAGATTATTACAGTCTGCATTTTCAAGGTTGTTCCTTTTTTTGTGTCTCAAATGAATATGTATCTAATCATAGTTTTCATGCATAAGTTTATATTTCCTTATTTAATGGTATAAGTATAAGTCACAGATTCTTTATTGTTCGAATCAATACAACAATTAATAGCACTAACAATAGCGCTTAGATTTATATACCACTTCACAGTGCTTTACAGCCCTCTCTAAACAGTTTACAGAGTCAGCCTATTGCCCCCAACACTCTGGGTCCTCATTTTACTGACCTCGGAAGGATGGAAAGCTGAGTCAGCCTTGAGCCAGTCAGGATCAAACTGCTGAACTGCTGGCAGTCGGCATTCAGCAGAATTAGCCTGCAGTCCTGCATTCTAACCACTGCACCACCATGGCTCTTAATCAAAATAAAACATATTTTTAATTGAAGCTGAATGCTCAATAGTACAGTATAGTAAAAAAAAACTTTTTCTTGAAAAGATATTCATGTGTAGCAGAAGACCTTATTAATCCATTAATTTCTCATTTTCCATCTTCCACAGCGCAAGTGAGCAAATAGGCAAGAAATTGACAATGGACCATTGTCACTCTTTCATTTTATGTTTGCTGTAGATTGTGGGCCTATAGGCTAGATGGTGACTCTAGATATTCTGGAAATGTTTAAAGTTCTTGCTTTTTCTCCAAAGATGGAAAGGCATTTTTTTTCCTCTCCATTCCAGTTTAGATATTCAAAATACAAGTACAAGTAGAATTGTCAAGAGTGTTTTATTTTTTTATCAGTGTTTCTTTGCTCAGTTGGTGAATCATAAAAACTAGTTTTAAAGTCTCATAACTTTGGCTTATCCAATCAATATGAAGGTAAAGATAGGTAATTTTTGATGCTATAGATTTCTATATGTTAATTTCAGCTTTTTAAAGCTTTTTAAATAAGCTTTAAAGCAGGGGTCCCCAACCCCCAGTCTGTGGACCAATACCAGTCCATGTCATGCCAGCAACTGGTCCATACGCAGAAGTGAAGTCCCATCCGTGGGATGCAGGCAGCACACAAAGCCATGCACTCTCCGGTCTACGGAAAAACCTTTCTCCACAGAACCGGTCCCTGGTGCCCAAAAGGTTGAGGACCTATGCTTTAAAGCTTTTTTTTTTTTTAAACAAATGATTGGTTAATTTTAAATAACAATTATAAGATAATAGAAGCTAATAATTTTAAATTTGAGAGTTAGCTATAGTTTTGTTTGTGTTTAAATTTTCTTGCCATGTTTCTTCAACATACAATTTTTGGCACATTCTGTATACAAATATTAAATCAAACTTATTGTATAGCAGGATACAAGGCAAAAGTTATTTGCCTGTGGAATTAATGTTTAGGAATAATTTGATGGAGATCAGTACGGAACTGTTCATTCTACGTTGGAGTAGACCGAAAATATTTGACACAGTTATTGAATATTTGACACAGTGCAAGAGGCAAAGGGCTGCATATCATTGAATTAGTAGTTCTGTTCTAGAAATGGATGAACAGTAGCATGACTGTTTAGTGGCAAAGAAAGGAACCTCTGCTCTCGCTCTCGCTTTTCTTCCTTTAAATATGTCCTAGGATTGAATACTGATACAGAAAGATAGGGTGATAGTCCCCACTTAGTCAGATGGCCGCTATGTAAGACTCTTGGTTTAGGCCATATTGTTTTTCTTAATGTTACTTCTTTGTGCCATGCATTAACTTCCATCTACGTACAATATTTTCTCTATGATTATCTTCATTGATTTATTTGTGGAGAGATCATTTGATAAGATTGCAATGTTATGTTTGTGTATTAATTATGAATGCCTTAATGAACTCAGCAAAGCTTGTCTTGGATTAAACATAAATAGTAGGGATTATTTTTTTTCTTCTCTTTTACAACCAATGTCCAGAGTTGTAAACCTGAAGACATTGTAGAATTTTGTAACCTGCCCAAAGTTACAATTGGGCAGCTATATAAATTTGTTTAATAAATAATAAATAAATAGAACAGAGATATAGAAGGGAGAAGAAAAGAGTCAACTCCACATAGCAGAGGTCCCCAACCTTTTGGGCACCAGGGACCAGTTCCGTGGAGAGAGAGGCTTTCCGCAGACTGGTTTTGTATGCTGCCTGCATCTCGTGGCTTTGCTTGTTTGTGTGAACCGATTGCTGACATGCCATGGACTGGTACTGGTCCACGGTACTGGTCCACGGACCAGGGGTTGGGGACCCCTGCCATATAGCATCTTACAGCTTTTCTTGGACTTCCCCTTGCTATTATGCCTTTCCAAAGAGGCAGAGCACTCTCTCTCTTTCTCTCTCTCTCTCTCTCTCTCTCTCTCTCTCTCTCTCTCTCTCTCTCTCTCTCTCTCTCTCTCTCTCTCTCTCTCTCTCTCTCTCCCTCCCTCCCTCCCTCTCCCCCTCCCTCTCCCTCTCCCTCTCCCTCCCTCCCTCTCTCTCTCTCTCTCTCTCACACACGCGCACACACACACACTGATGGGGTAAAGGGAAAAGAGCCATCATGCCTGTCATGACACAATGCAAATGATATTATCTAATTTACATCATTTGCACAATGATGTCATGACACTTGTGAAATAATTGTGTCTTGTATTGGGTGTTTTTGCTTTCAGTTGTCCAATTACTGGGCAATGTGATTGAGAAAGAGGAGTTGCTTACAATTATTTTTCTATACGTGTTCCGTAGAATTGGCTTGTAAATTATGCATTTAAAAGCTCTATAAATACCGTACACTTAGCCTTCATTGATTAAATAAATAAAATTCCCTCTCCGTCTACATATTTTGTACCATACTTTAAAACTTGTGATTTTAAAAGTAATTGTTTTATAATTAATGTGGAGGCAGATGCAGTAATTATTAATTGCTTGAATGCTCCAGGATTTATATGGAAATGTTTTCCTTTAAATATTAATCTGAATTGAATTGCTGAAAAAAAAAATATGAAATTCTCTAGATCTCCAAATCCTTGGAAATTGCCTATAGCTATTTAATAATTTCTGGCTCTACCAGAATTCTATGCTGTTTCAATTAAAAATAAAGGAACCTGAAGAGGAATTCTAATGTAGTTAACTAAATGTTATAGATGCTATTTGGTGAGTAAACAGGAAGGAAGGGTAAAATGGAAAGGGAGCGTTGGAGAATTTTTACATTCGTACATTGTTGAAGCTTTGTATGATCGGCTGAACAATGAGAATTTTATTTTCTTCATTAAAAGCTTAATAAGGAAAAAAAGAGAACAGTAGTAGTTTGGGTTCAATAGCTAAGGGTGGTGTTTCAGGTAAAAAAATAAAAGAGCCTGTTCTCCTCAGGATATTAATATGTACCTTTGGGAAAAACAAGCTATCTGTTGAGGAAGCTGCAGCTTTATGTCCTCATCACTAGAGATCTCCATATGCCCTTGGATCTTCCGAAGTCAGAAATGGCAGATCTCCGCTTGCTGAGACCGGAGGGCTCTCATTGTGATTCATGGCAGGTATTCTGCTCAATCTGCCCAGAGCAAATCTGTTTAATGTTGATCAGCTGTCCATCTGATAAGTTGAATTGATATGGACATTTTGCTGGGAGGACTGCCCTGACAATGACAGCAGGAGCATCAGGATGCCTTATTAGTCTCTGTCTTCTCCCTCTCACTCACATCAACAGTAGAATATATTAAACCTTCCTTAGACCTTATAGCAGAATGCAGTTTTCTGTTCTAGAATATAAATGGTTTGTATTTCTATTTCATTCTGGAATACAGCAAAGATTGACCATGATTAGAATGTTTCTGTCCCATGCCACCCTGTGTACCTCCATAATTTGATATATAGCAACACCAGCCTAACTATTGAATCAATACATCTACTGCTGAAATAGGATACAAAATGATGGTATGCCCATAAGACTACAATATTTTGGTCAATTTACATCCTTAACTTTTTTTTCTTAATAATTGTTGATGCATTAAAAGTTGTTAATCCACATTTGAAGAATGGAGGAAGGATTTACATTTTAAATTGTTTCAAGTTTTCCAAGAAATAAAGATTCTGCTTCAGATAGAAATTGTAATCAAAAGTGATCATTGGCCAAATAGGTCCAAACAGAGTGAATGTTACATTTGCACTAATACCCAGTTCTGCTCAAAGATTTATTTTTTTTATAATATCTGTGAATCATGCAGTGGTTGTGCAACTAATTGTATTACATCTGATCTTTACTTTAAAGTCAACGAACTCTTGCAGAGATCACAGAGTTGATCCACACAGCTTTCCTTGTGCATCGTGGAATAGTAAACATTGCTGAACTGACATCCTCAGATGGAGCATTGAAAGATATGCAATTTGGAAATAAAATGGCTGTCCTGAGTGGTGATTTTCTTCTAGCAAATGCCTGTACAAGTCTTGCTCAGCTGCAAAATACTAAGGTAATGTGATTCCTGTGGTTTTAAATGAAAACATTTTAGTATATGTTTTATTTCAAAAACTGCTCAATTGCTGCTTTTTGTGAGCTTGTTTTGTTAGAAACCGTAGTGCTTTGAAGCATTCAGTGTCACTTTACATTGTACATGCATCCCCCATCTGAAATTTTACTAGATATGAAGTGTCAGCTATGTCAGATGAACTAAATATGTAAAATGTATACTATGACATTCTTTCTCATATTGATTCCCAAAGAATCACTAGTGAGATTAGTAGGAAGATCTGTCCTTGCAGAAAGAGTAATGAATTATAGCAGTTTTGATTCATTCTTGAGCATCTTTTCAAAACATGAAAAAAGTGTAAACATGTGGAACAAGTGAACACTGATGGGCTGGCAGCAAATATTCATTAGTAGAATAGGGTTTTTATGACAAGAATGATCACAAGAATCACAGGCCATGCTACCTGTTTCACTCAATATAGCCAAGTTACAGTCTACAACAGAGGTGTCAAACTGCTGGCCTGCAGATCCGATGTGTCATGCGGAAGCCGTGCCCACCCCAGCTCCGGCAAGGGGAAAATAGTCGCGATATGTTGCAACACGTCATGTGACACGGTAGTTTGACACCCCTTTGCGTGTCTGTCAAACATATATTTTGTGAATTGGCTACTTTACCAAATCTGTTTTGGAAATTAGAAGAATAGCCATGGATTTTAATAAAGTGGAAATGCTTTATGTTATTCTGTATCAAATACTATTTCTAGGCAAAGAGATGTAATTATTTTTAGCTTGCCACAGTTCAGATTTAAAACACAGTGACCTACAGAATTATGTGACTTCTCAACTAATTAAGCTGCTTGTTCTGAAAGTTATGCCAAAACATATTATCATTTTGTTCTTACTTTAGACAAATGAAAACTTAAGGAACTTCTATATAACCTAAGTGGAATCTACTCAGTATTTATCAGCTCATTCTCTCATGTCTTAAAAATGTGATGAAATATAAACTATAAAATGCTTGATAGATTGGTTTGATATTATAAAAGATACCTTTTTATTTTTGTATTTATTATATAATTATGTTCTTACAAGCCAAAAGTTCTTCCTCTATTGTTTTTCTGCCATATAAGATATACATGCAGCTAGTATATTAACTTAATTTTATTTATTTATTTTCTTAATTAATTAGGTTTATGATACCTCGGTTGTTACCAATTATATATATCGTATAATAGTGTAAAGTGATAATAAAGTGACACAATTCAAATTATACTATCCCAAGGAATAAAAAATTGTGAAAATAGTCACAAAGTTTTACGTGTTTGGCTATATAACGTCATGATATCATGAATATACAAGTTACTCTTGTTATCTTTTAATGCTCCTCTAACATCTTTTCTGCATTATGCTTGCCTTTCCATTTGTTATTTATAATCCCTGCAGAACTTCAGTCTTAACTTGGGGGGACCTGTTAGAGATAAAAACTGTTAGAGAATTTTAATTTCTCTGTTGGTGAAAATAAATCAGAAGCTCTCACAGTTGACTGCATTTAGCTGATTCAAAATAAATTTCTTTATATTCATATCAAAATATTTACAACACCATACATTCTTCTTTACAACAACATAGCTTAATGAAGACTTGTGGGCCAGAGAGGCAGTTGCTTTTGCTTTTGCTTGGGCAGAGCTCTTTCAAATAAGGAATTAAAACAGGAAATAAAAGGGGACTAGAGAACTTGGCAGGAACCTTGGGAAGAATTACCTGCTGAGCCCTGGTAAGTTTGTGGGGTTTCTGGTTTAATTACAAACTCACCTTTTTTTCTTTTATTAGAAGCCATAAAAGAGGTTTCTCCTTCCCCTTTCTTCTAAAGTTTGCCCTCAGCACAGGTTTGGAGGGGGTGGAGCTTTCTGCTGCAGCCCCCCTGCTGGCTAATCCCTGGTAGCTGGGAACAAGCAGCTCACTCTTCCTTGTGGGGCAAGGAACCTGCTGAGCCCTGGTAAGTTTGTGGGGTTTCTTGTTTAATTACAAATTCACCTTTTTTTAGCAGCCATCGCACCCCTGACGGCACGTGATAAAATCCTAAAACAAGTAAGAAAAAAAAATCCAAAAAGTAAACTGAGACCAAAACAAAAAATTTGAACAACCCAAAAAAGCTGTGTGTTTTTTAAAATAATAACTAGTATAATAATAACAGAAAACATATAATAACAAGAAATGGAGATAGATAGCCAGCAGACGGAGGGGAGCTTCCCAGTGTTTTGTATTGAGTGTCACATGTATGACTATCTGTCTGCTGGACAGAAGTCTTGGGTGTGTGATCGGTGCAATGAGCTCCTGGCTCTCAGGGAACAGGTTCTTTCCCTTGAAGCCAAGGTAGCAGACCTGGAGAAGCAGAGAGAGATAGCGAGGCAGGAGAAGATCTTCAGGGATGCAGCAGGAGCGTCCCACTCCATGCTGAGCAGCTCTCCAGCTGCTTTGGAGAATGGAGATCTTGGGCAGGGAGGACATCAATCTATGGAAGAGGGACAGGCTCCCTTAGTTGAGACCCCTTCCCTGGAGGATGTGCCCATATCCTCTTGCACCGAGGATACTTCTCCGCGGGTGGTGGGAGGGGGGCTTCTTGTAGTGGGTGATTCAATTGTTAGAAATATAAAGAGACGGGTTTGTGATGGAAGCGTTGACCGCATGGTAAACTGCCTGCCGGGTGCAAAGGTTGCAGACATCACGAGGCATCTAGACAGGCTGATAGACAGTGCTGGGGTGGAGCCAACTGTTGTGGTACATGTCGGTACCAATGACATTGGAAAAGCTAAGCGGAAGGTCCTGGAAGCCAAATTTAGGTTGCTAGGTAGAAGATTAAAGTCCAGGACCCTCAAGGTTGCATTCTCAGAAATGCTGCCTGTTCCACGCGCAGGGCCAGCTAGACAGACAGAGCTCAGGAGCTTCAATGCCTGGATGAGGCAGTGGTGCCGGGAGGAAGGGTTTAGATTCATTAGGAACTGGGAAACATTTTGGGACAAGCCACACCTGTACAGAAGGGACGGGTTACATTTGAACCATAATGGAACCAGACTGTTGGTGATTAATATTAAAAAGGTTTCAGAGCAGCTTTTAAACTGATTCATAGGGGCAAGTCGACAGGAGCTGGGCAGCTTCCGGTTTGAAAAGGCGCACTGCCTAATATGGAGGGAGGAAGTTATGCACACATTGGTGAGTCAACAGGAAAACTAAATTGTAATAGTCAAGCAGAAGGACATGGTAGACCATCTACAAATTCTACAACCAAATTCTACAGTCAAAATCCACAGTCAAAGTTGAAAGTGCACCAGAAAATTACATATAAAGGTCTGTACACAAATGCTAGAAGCATTCGAGCAAAAATAGGGGAATTGGAATGCTTGGTGAAGGAAAATAATATTGATATTATCGGCATAACAGAAACCTGGTGGACAGATGAAAACCAATGGGACACAAGGATTCCAGGTTACAAATTGTATAGGATGGACAGGAGAGGGAGAAATGGTGGTGGCGTGGCCTTGTACATAAATGAGGAGTTAGAATCTCATGAACTCGAAATTCAAGAAAATTCAAACTCACCCACAGAAACATTGTGGATAAAAATCCCAGGACAGGAAACTAATCTGACGTTAGGGATCTGCTATCGCCCTCCCAACCAAACTCCAGAGGCAGATTGCTATTTGGAAAAAGAATTTAAGGAGGCCTCAAAAAGAAATAGGGTAGTCATAATGGGGGACTTCAACTATCCCCAAATAGATTGGGTAAATTCTTGTTCTACACATGAAAGAGAGACAAGGTTCCTCGACATGTTAGCCGATTATTCCCTTGAGCAGATGGTCATGGAACCTACCAGGGGAAAGGGGATCCTGGACTTGGTTCTAACTAATGCACAGGATTTGGTTCATGATGTCCTTGTAACCAAGCCCATAGGAACCAGCGATCACAACACAATAACCTTCAACTTAACCATGGATAGCAAATTGTCAGTGAAAACTAACACAGAGACCTTAAACTTTCACAGAGGAAATTTTGACAAAATGAGGAAAATAGTAAAGAAGAAACTAAAAGGAACAGTAAAAAAAGTCAAATCCCTCCAAAATGCTTGGAAACTGCTTAAAAATACATTACAGCAGGCTCAAATAAAATGCATTCCTAAAAGAAGAAAGAGGATTGGAAAGTCCAAGAGGATACCAGTATGGCTTACGAATGAGGTAAAGGAGGTTATTGGAATGAAGAAAAACTCATTTAAGAAATGGAAGGCTCTTCCTACCGAGGAGAACAGGAGGGATCACAAACTCTGGCAGACCAAATGCAAGGCGATAGTCATGAAAGCCAAGAGAGACTTTGAGGAGCATATAGCCAAGAATATTAAAAATAATAACAAAACCTTTTTTAAGTACATCAGAAGCAGGAACCCAACCAGAAAATCAGTTGGGCCACTTGATAACAATGGTCAGAAGGGGATAATCAGAGAAGACAAGGAGATTGCTGAGAGGCTAAATGACTTCTTTGCCTCCGTTTTCACCGAGGAGGATAGAGAACATCTGCCTGCCACTGAATTAGTTTTCCCAGGGAGGGAAATAGAAGAATTAAACCTGATAGAGATAAACAAGGAAGATGTTCTTGCATGCCTTTCTAAACTAAACGTCAACAAATCGCCGGGTCCAGATGGCATCCACCCTAGAATACTCAAGGAACTCAAGTGTGAAATTGCTGAACTTCTAGCTAAAATATACAATCTTTCTCTAAGATCAGGCACTATACCGGAGGATTGGAGGGAAGCAAATATAACCCCGATCTTCAAGAAAGGATTCAGAGGTGATCCAGGAAACTATAGACCAGTCAGTCTAACCTCAGTTCCAGGCAAACTGATGGAAACCATTATTAAAGATAAAATTACAGGGCACATAGAAAAACAGGCATTGCTGAAATAAAATCAACATGGTTTCTGCAAAGGCAAATCATGTCTTACTAACTTGTTAGAATTCTTTGAGGGTGTAAATAAATACATAGATAAAGGGGTCCCAGTTGATATTGTATATCTTGACTTTCAAAAGGCTTTTGACAAAGTTCCTCACCAAAGGCTCCTAAAAAAGCTCTCCAGCCACGGAATTAGAGGACAGGTCTTGTCCTGGATTGGTAACTGGCTAAATTGTAGGAAGCAAAGGGTGGCAATAAATGGACAATTCTCCGGATGGAAAGAAGTGAGAAGTGGTGTACCCCAAGGTTCAGTTTTTGGACCTTTTTAATTTATTCATCAATGATCTGGATGTAGAAGTTAATAGTGAGGTAGCCAAGTTTGCTGATGACACTAAATTGTTCCGGGTTGTGAAAAGTGAAACTGATTGTCGGGAGCTCCAGAAGGATCTCTCGAAATTGTGTGAGTGGGCAACAAAGTGGCAAATGCATCTTAACCTAAACAAGTGCAAAGTTATGCACATCGGGGCAAAGAACCCCAATTATACTTACCAACTGATGGGGACCAAACTTTCTGAGACAACCCAAGAAAGGGATCTTGGGGTTTTGGTGGACAGCTCGATGAAGATGTCAACCCAATGCGCAGCAGCAGTAAAAAAAGCAAATTCCATGCTTGGCATGATTAGGAAGGGAATCGAAAATAAGTCAGCAAGTGTTGTATTGCCTCTGTACAAATCGATGGTGAGACCACACTTGGAGTACTGTGTACAGTTCTGGTCACCGCACCTCAAGAAGGATATAATGGAACTGGAAAAGGTGCAAAGAAGGGCAACAAGAATGATCAAGGAAATGGAGCGCCTCCCTTATGAAACCAGATTGCAACGCCTTGGTCTCTTCAGCCTTGAAAGACGGCGTTTAAGGGGTGACTTAATCGAAGTGTATAAAATCATGCATGGGATAGAAAAGGTGGATAGAGAAAAAATCTTTTCTCTATCACACAATACCAGGACAAGGGGGCACTCCCTAAAGCTCATAGGTAAGAAAGTGAGGACAAATAAAGGGAAATATTTCTTCACCCAGAGGGTCGTTGATTTATGGAATTCACTTCCAGAAGAGGTCGTGACAGCTGTCAGCCTGTCAGCCTGGCCAGGCTCCCTGGCTCCCTCCCCGGTTCGGCCTCCCCCCACGCCTGGCAGGGACTCACCAGGTAGTTCATCTTGCCGATCCGCTGGCTGGTCGCCTTACCGCCTACTTCGGCCGCCGCCGCCGAGCGAGGGAGGGAGGGAGCGAGCAGGGCCGAGCCAGAGCCAGGCAGGCAGTCCCCGTGCGCCCGGCCGCCCCCCATGGCGCCTGGGAGGAGGAAGGGTAGCCGGAGCCCCGCCACCCCCATTGGCCGCTGCGGAGAAAAGGGGGCGGCGAGGGCCGGCCGGGGAGGAGAGCGAGGAGAGGAGCACGGACTTGGGGGCTGGAGGCGGCCGCCGGGCGCCTTTCGCTTCTCTCGGGCCGCCGGGCGCCTCTCGCCACAGCCGGGCCGGTCTCAGTGAAGTGCGGGCCCGCCTCAAGGTCCGGCTGCCCCGACCGCTTGGCCGGCTGCCGGAGGGCGAGTTGGAGGCCGGGCCTGGGACGTGGCGGAGTGGAGCGGAAAGGAGGCAGCTTTGTGCCTGCCTGCTCCGGACCGCTCCTCGGTGTGCCTGCCGGAATCTCTGAGGCAGTGGTGGGAGGCGAGTGGCCCGGTTGCGCTGCGCATGCGCAGTTCGGCTTGTTGTGCTGTGCATGCGCGGATCAGGTCATCGTGTGCACCGCACATGCGTGGTTCGGCCTGTCACGTGCACACGACGGGCCGAACTGTGCATACGCCGGCCGAAAAAAATAAAAAAAATGAAAAAAAATAAAAAAAAATGGCGGACTGCGGCGTTTGGCGACCCCCATGAAATGGTCATTTGACCCCAAATGGGGTCGCGACCCATAGGTTGAGAACTGCTGCTCTAACTCAGCATTGAGGAATGCAGTTGTGATATCAAAGTGCCAGATTTTATGTTTATATGCCGCTGCCAACGCCAGTGCTAATCTTATACTCTCACTTTTCACAGTTGGCGCAAATACTTCATCGTAGTGCACATTCTTTAATTGTGAACAACCTTGTGCCACTAACCTGGCCTTATACTCTACATCATTATTTGGCATTGCCTTTTTCTTATATACCCACTTACAACCCATAGCTTTGGTTCTCTGTGGCAAAGTCACTGATTTAAATACTTCATGGTCTCCCATGGATTTCATCTCTTTATCCATGGCCTCCTTCCATCTTTCTTGTTCAGCTTTTGGTAATACCAACACCTCTTTATAACTTCTTGGCTCATACCACACATTGCAAACCTTTACCTTGCTGGCAGAATATCTGTCAGGCGGAATTCCTTTGTTACATTGCTCTGACCTACGGGGTATTAACTGCTCCTGTATCTCAAGTCTTTCTGGTTTCATGTCTTGTTCAGCCTCTCCTCCCTGAACATTGACATCTTCAATAATCATTTTTCCATCATTAGATGAGTTATTGTCCTTAAATAGATCACCGTCATTAAGTGAGATATACCCAGAATTTGCATTAATTCTATCCCAATTTTGTTCTGCAAAATTAGCAGACCTTGAAATTACAATTCTTTTACTTCCATCGTTAAAGCAATATCCTTTTGATCCTGGCTCATAGCCCACAAACCTGAGCTTTCTTGTCTTTTGCTGTCCCTTTCTTCTGATTGCTTTTGGAATATGTACCCATCCAGTACTTCCAAAAATTCTCAAAAGTGCCAGTGATGGCTTTCTCCCATATAGAATGGCATATGGAGTATTATTAATGGAGGAACTCCATAGCCTGTTAACTATATAATTGGCAATCAATATGGCTTCTCCCCAATATGACCTGCTCATACCAGAATCCTCTATTAATGAATCTTTCATTGTTTGCAAAACACCATTACTTCTTTCAGCTACACCGTTCTCTGCTGCTGTGTAAGGATTTGTCTTATCCCCAACTGCCCCATCCATTGTTGGAATTTAGTTGACATAAATTCAGTACCTCTGTCAGTTTGCAACTGACACGCTTGTTGTCTGTACCTTCTCTCTACAAAACTTACCCACTGTTTGAATTGTTGTAGCACCTCTGTCTTTCCTCTAAGCAAGTAGCAAAATGAATACCTGCTATAATCATCAACAATTACCAGTGCATATTTTGCTCCTCCCAAACTGGCTTGTATAGGTCCCACCAGATCTGCATGGACCAGCTCTAGAGCTCTTTTTGTTTGTCTTGTGCTATATTTACTAACTGGAAATGCTTTTGACTTTGATGCTTTGCATACTGCACAGTCCAAACATGTTTTGCATCCCTTCAAATTTAGACCTTCTGCAAACTCTTGCATTTGCTGCAAAACCTTAAAGCTTGCATGGCCAAGTCTTCTATGTAGAAGATGAACACACGATTGATGCTCTGCAACATTCTTAAATATATGGGAACATTGAACCGTTTGTCCCTGCAATACATATAGATTATCTTCCTTTATGCCTTCTGCACAAATATTCCCATTCCTTTTGATGAGACACTTCCCATTTAGAAAAATGATCTCAAAACCTTTGTTTGTCTAAATTAGACACACTTAACAAATTATGTTCCATCTCAGGTACACAAAGCACATTGGTAAACTTTGATTCCAAATATGGAATTTTTACATCATCTTTTCCGATGACTTTTGCTTTCTGGCCATTTGCCAAAGCTACAGCTTCTTGTGCTACTGGAACAAATCTGCAAAATAATTCAGAATCATTAACAATTTTTTGACTTGCTCCACTATTAACCACTTGTCTCTGTTTTTACTATAGCAAACTTTTGCAACACCAAAATGTTCCTTTTGCAGATCAGTCCTTTTTGCTTGCACAAATGTTCTTCACTGCAAATTGTTCCTCTGCAAACAGTTCCTTTTCAGATGTGTGTTTGCTCCAAAAATGTAGCAATTTTTTTCTTGCTGAGCTCTCTGCTTGCAAAATCTCTCTTTTGATGCAACTTGGTCCCATCTGCTTGTTTCTTCTCCGGAGACTTGCAGTCTGGACCCCCTCCTCAGGAATTTCTTCTCCTCATGGCTGTTCCTAAAATGGCGCTTTTCTTCTTCATTAAGCAAACATGCCTTTAAAGCCTCAAAATTTAAGTCTTGCTCTTCTTTACACTCAATATCGCAGAAACTGTGTCCCAGGTTTTATCTAAACTGTTCAACACCAATAAAACCTTCTGGGACTCAGGGAATTTAATCCTACATTGTTCTAAGTCCAAAAATAAACTTTGCATTTTATTTAAATGCTGTTTCACAGATTCGCCTGGTTGCAAACAGGCCCTGTAAAGTTTTATTGACAATTGCACTATATTGCATGCAGAAACATTCACGTGCACAACTCTCAACTTCAACCAAATCTCCTTTGCAGTCTTTAAATTGCAACATTTAGAAATTGTTCATCATCTAAATTCAAGATGAGATAAGCCATTGCTTGATCATGACTTTTCTGATCAGCAGCTGCAAACACTTGTGGTGGATTTTCTACGATATACCACAGCTCTTTTGCTTTGAGCAAACATTCCATTTTGCAGCCCATATAATGTAATTCTTCTGGCCTAAATGAGGCACAGAGCTTTCCTTAAATTCCATTGCAGCCATTCTGCTAATTCTGCCTTGTTCTTATACTTTCTAAACACAGGCAATTTCTTCCAGCTTTAAATTACAATGCAGTCCTTAGTAAGCTCTGGGCCCATAACTTGTTAGAGAATTTTAATTTCTCTGTTGGTGAAAATAAATCAGAAGCTCTCACAGTTGACTGCATTTAGCTGATTCAAAACAACCTTTTTATACTCATATCAAAATATTTACAATACCATACATTCTTCTTTACAGCAACATAGCTCAATGAAGACTTCTTACAGAGAGATACAGAGACAAACCTGAGACTGAAAATTCAGCTTCTAACTCAATACCTTTTGCACATACTCAGTAGCACTTTCTTCACATTGGCTGACTGAGTCACTTCCTGTTCATGAATATTCCAACAAAAACTGACACCATGCTGTCCCCAATTAAGAAAATTCTATAGACATATTACATGTTACAGACAGATATAGAAAAACAGAAACTGCATTAGTTTTTGCGCATAGGAGCAAAGAATACATCTTATCATTTTTGTTCATTATTATGAATTGCTCACATTGGAATTTACATTAAAGACTCCGTGGGCTGCTTTCTTTACTTGGCGAAAACTTGCAGGATAAATTCATGAAAGTTCTGCTTCATGCAGTTTTTGAACTTTTAAATTTTACTATACCACTTGAGATCTTTATATTTTGCAATCTGTTAACAAGGATAACTAATAAATTTTTAAATGATTTGTGAATTCATTACAGTAGTAACAATGCTAGCCATGGGAATTGACAGTGAGCGAATAAGTACAGATTTGTTTATTGATTATTGTTACAGGTAGTATAATATATGTATCTAAGATTTCTAATGTTATTTTGCAATATAAATCCAAAATTAATTGTATCATGATTTTATACCTAATTGTCAGAGCTTTTCTACAAAGCATTTATCTTGTTTCTATCAAGGTTGACAATTACATGTGAAAATTTTGGCTTATAATGAAATGCAGAGCTATTTTATAATTATCAAGGGTAAAATTAGCAAAGTCAATTATTTTCCCTTCAGATCTTTCCCAGTAGATGTTAAAAGAGTGCATGGTAATTGCCTTAGGTAGCACTATGATTCTTAAATAATCATTACTATAAAAATGTTGCTAATCTTGTCACAATGTATCTTTTTGCAATAATACTATATAAATATGTCAATGTTGAGTGAATCTATTGAAACATCAGTTATAAATTGCATTCAGTTGTTGCAAGCAAAAACAGATTGTATCATGTTATGACTTTTCTCAATTCTTACCCTGCACATATCCTTTTCATAGTAACATATGAAGATCATGTTTAGAAAGTGACAATTCCAAACTTTTTTGGTCTCACTAAAATTATTATTTTCAATTCTGGAATCCTATTTTCTTGTCTTTTCATTGTGCACTGTGTAACAGCTAAATTAATGTGTAATTTCAGAGTGTAAACAGGGCTGTCAAATTCATTGTCTCTTGAGAAAATATATAGTTAACAATGATAAAGTATCTGATAGTTGGGAGTACTCTGAAACAGAACAGTGGGATGTTACAGGATGGAAAGCGAAGAAAACCCTGTACTAATGGATTTTAGTCTTTATTGCATATTTATTTCACTATCTTAGTATCTCTATTTATTAGTTAAACTTGCTCACTCTTAAATGGGTGTCGATTAGATATGAATTCTGAGTCGAAAGATCAATATATAATAAATACCGGTATAACTATTTACCGACATGGTTTGTTGTGTAAGTTTTGAAATCACATTGCATTCAAAATATAAATCATTTGCAAAATGATTGGAATAGTTGTTATAAAGTTGACTGAACTGTTTCAAACTCAAATGGGGTGCTTTCCATTCAGTTGGCTTGAGTTCAGAGTGAGTTGAACATTACTAATGGCCTGCATCCCATGGCTATAAAAAAGGTGCTTCTTGGATTAATCCTCCTGAATGGGATACATCAGAAATTTTAAAATTGCATAATAAAGTAAAAATGTTGTATGGAACATAGCATTTCATATATATGGAATAGCTTCAATTGATCAATATTGTTTTGTTAAGCATTAGTTGTTTAAAAATAACCAATTACGCAGATGTACTACTTATAGAGTGGATGAATTTCCATATGCTAACTTTACATATTTCTAAAGGCAAAAATATGTTGCTTACCAAATAAACTGTTTGTTTACATAAATAGCATTGATTTATGCAAACAGCACTTCCTTCTGCACAGAATCCAATAAACCATTTCATTTATAAAGCAAACTGGCAGCGTTGGGAAGTTTCTGATTTTAAAGACAACAGTATCAGCTGTATCCACAGAAGGGGTATTCTGTTTGTGAAGATACTTTGGATATAGACATGGTTATGGTTGAAAGACATTGTTCTGCCCTCTTGCAGAGCTTTTTTCTCTAGCTTGTTCCAAATGGAGCACTCTGGTTTGTATGATAAGCTAGCAAATCGTACATACGGCCATCTGTGGTTTTCTGGCACTGCTGATTGGTAAGAGAGAATTTTGGCTTGCCATGATGCTTGAATGTTCATGTGGCAGATCTAGCAAAAAATTCTATTATGAATGAAGCTGGTAGAAAATACTGATGTGTCATAAATGGCCATGTCAGTTTAAGAATCTGTAATATATGCCCAACCCTGTTTAATAATAAATAAATTTGATTGTGAAGTTAAATGCTCAGGAAATTTAAAAAAGCAATAATTGCATATCTTTAACATATTGTCATTAAGTTGCCATTCATTTTAAAACTAAATATGGTATCGGTGACTGGAAGCAAAATAAAAGAAACAAATATTAGCTTTAATTAAACCAATTATTCTCATTCATGTACAAATGTATAACGTAATCCAATTAATTGGGGATATTTTTGATGAGGGGTATTCTAAATCTGTAGCCTCTCTTTTTATCACTTATTGTAGAAAAGGAACAAAACCATAAGTGAAAATTATATTTTTGTTAGGAATTTCATATGATTGGGAGAGGGACACTTTTCGATTAGTCTTGACTCCTGCTTGGAGAAGTTTATACAATTTTCTTGGCAAGATTTTCAGAACACGTTTGTGCTCTTGCCTTCTTCCTAGGGTGGAGAGAGGGAGAAAGACTGGCCAAGGTTCGCCCAGCTGGCTTTGTGCCTAGGGTGGGATATGAACTCACAGCTTTCCAGTCTCTAGTCTGCTGCCTTAACTGCTACACCACCGTTTCCTGATGCTAGCAACTTGACTGCAGCATAGACTCAACAGAGAAATAAGATATGTGATTTAAAATTAAAACAGAGGCTGAATTTTCAGAGGCTTTTAGTAGATTTTTCAAATAAAAACCAGAATTTCAATACTCTCTTCTATGGACAAAGCATAGCTATGCATAGCTATTGCAGGCCATTTGGGGTGAAATTTCAGGAAGCCCATCAATATTGACTGCTTCTCATATTCTTCTGCCTGCATGGAGATAAACAATATTTTGTGAGCTCCGGACGCTCAGTAGAACATCTTGTGTCACTTTTTTAAACTAAAAGTTTCTTGTGTTATTGAAGTTCTCAATAAAGAAGAATAGATCTCACCTTCTGGAGAATTTGTATTATATTTGCAACCATACTGATGCTAGATTTACTGAGTGAATGACTACATCTATATTAGCAATTTATTATGTTTTAATTCAACCTTCTAATTTTGATTAATAATTATCTCTAAGATTGAATTGTGGTTTCTTCCAAAATTAATCCCATCAAATAAGCATTAGATTTTAAGCACTCCATTTAGCTAAATTGCATTGCAGTTTTCACCATAGCGTTAGCAATATCTTTCTATGTTTGTTATACATCATGTTGGAAAACACATTTTAATTTCTACTGCAATATTATAAATTTCATAATAAACTCAGGCCAAAGTTTACTTGATGTTTACTTCTACTTTGAAATGAATAATCTTATGTTTCACAAATTCACTGATGACTTACATCAGCGGTTCTCAACCTTTTCCGGGGCTCGACGGGGTGCATCACGACGGGGCGCATCGTGCATGCGCGGCGCGACGGCCCGCATCGCAAAGGGGAAGAAATGGCCGACCAAAATTTAAAAAAAAAATGGCGGGCCCGCATCGCAAAGGGGAAAAAAATGGCCGACCCAAAAAAAATGACCGACCCCCCCAAAAAATGGCCAAAAAAAAATGGCGGCCCCGCATCGCGCATGCGCGGCGTGATGGCCCGCATCGCAAAGGGAAAAAATGGCCGACCAAAAAAAAATGGCTGACAAAAAAAAAGGCCGATCCCCAAAAAAATGGCAGGCCCGCATCACACATGCACGACGCGACGGCCCGCATTGCAAAGGGGAAAAAATGGCCGACCAAAAAAATGGCGGACTGCGGTGTTTGCCGACCCCCATGAAATGGTTGTTCGACCCCAAATGGGGTCGCGACCCACAGGTTAGGAACCGCTGACTTACATGTTACATGTCTTAGGTATGAAAGTATGCTGAAGACGTAATACAATCAATATAGAGATATAATTATAATTACCATAGCATACTGGCACATCTCAGGTCAATAATAAATTTTATCTGAAATTCCATTATTTAGAAATGTAAATCATTACAATTTTTAATTGTTAGTATAACCAAACACTTGATCCCAGAAAAAAAAGTATTTGGGGCTGTGAAGAATGAAATCATGATCTAAAATCGCTTATAAGATACTAAGGTGAACAACAAGCCAATTGCAACTACTTGGAAAGTACACTGAAAATAGAATTAACACTTGAAAAAAGTGTATTGATGCAATTGAAGCTTATGCCAGAAGTAATTTTTTCATTAGTAATATTGAGCTTCAAATCATAAGAGAGAGACTCATTTGGCAGTTTAATGGTATTTTGTTTGAAAAAAAAAGCTTTTTCAACACCTTCTTGTTACTGTCTCTGCATCCTTTGGAAAAGTGTTCCTGATAGATCTTGATACCATATGGAATAATGTTAGATTCTGTGTGAATCAGCTACAGATGTATCATCAGTGGGGGAGAATTGAACTACCACTATATCAGCAGATGACTTCTGCTACTGCTGGGACCTTGTTGGATCCAAACAAGTATTTTTCAACATCTCTTGATTGCTCAGAGGGATTTCTAATGCATTTTCTTTTTTCCCCCTCCTCATTAAACTCATAAAGAACAAAACCTGCTAAAAGTTGTAGTATTCGTTTCTGTACATTTGTAGCGCAACAACAAAATGACACCCTAATTTGTAAATGAGTACATTCACATACAGTATTATTAAACATAGGTTACTCTAGAGTGCCAGCTGGAAGAGAAGGGGCAATGAAAGGAGGGAGAAACCCGGTATACTAAATTACTAATTTTGGCAGTCCTAAGGCGCAGATTGCTTTGTGATGAGAATCCTGGCCAATATGAATATGAGATTATTTTAGAGATCCAGACTATACAAATCTGGATTACCATGAGCCTGTCAGCAAAGAGATACAGGAAACTGTTTGCTGTTACCAAGATTTTGCAACCCAGATCTGGTAGTCCTTTAACAAAAGAAAAAAATGTGTGTCCAGTTCTCTTACACCAGTGGTTCTCAACCTTCCTAATGCCGCGACCCTTTAATACAGTTCCTCATGTTGTGGTGACCCCCAACCATAAAATTATTTTCGTTGCTACTTCATAACTGTAATTTTGCTACTGTTATGGATCGTAATGTAAATATCTGATATTCAGGGTGTATTTTCATTGTTATGAATTGAACATAATTAAAGCATAGTGATTAATCACAAAAACAATATAGCAATGCTCGCTGGAGAAGCTTACTCTTCCTTGCTCAAAAATGTTGGGAGGGAGGGAAGGGGAAGGAAGGAAGGAAGATTGAAGGGGAAAGGAAGGAGATGGAGAAGGAAGGAGATTGAAGAGGAAAGGAAGGAAGGAAGGAAGGAAGGAAGGAAGGAAGGAAGGAAGGAAGGAAGGAAGGAAGGAAGGAAGGAAGGAGAAAGATTGAAGGGGAAGGGATGGAGATGGAAGGAAGGAAGATTGGAGGGGAAAGGAAGGAGATTAAGGAGAAAGGAAGGAAGGAAGGAAGATTGAAGGGGAAAGGAAGGAGATGGAGAAGGAAGGAGATTGAAGGGGGAAGGAAGGAGAGAGATTGAAGGGGAAGGGATGGAGATGGAAGGAAGGAAGATTGAAGGGGAAAGATAGGAGATGGAGAAGGAAGGAAATTGAAGGGGGGGAAGGAAAGAAGGAAAAGAGAAATTGAAAGGGAAGGGATGGAGATAGAAGGAACGAAGAAAGATTGAAGGGGAAAGGAAGGAGATGGAGAAGGAAGGAGATTGAAGGGGAAAGGAAGGAAGGAAGGAGAAAGATTGAAGGGGAAGGGATGGAGATGGAGATGGAAGGAAGGAAGATTGGAGGGGAAAGGAAGGAGATTAAGGAGAAAAGAAGGAAGGAAGGAAGGAAGATTGAAGGGGAAAGGAAGGAGATGGAGAAGGAAGGAGATTGAAGGGGGAAGGAAGGAAGGAGAGAGATTGAAGGGGAAGGGATGGAGATGGAAGGAAGGAAGATTGAAGGGGAAAGGAAGGAGATGGAGAAGGAAGGAAATTGAAGGGGGGGGAAGGAAGGAAGGAAAAGAGAAATTGAAGGGGAAGGGATGTAGATGGAAGGAAGGAAGATTGAAGGGGAAAGGAAGGAGATGGAGAAGGAAGGAGATTGAAGGGGAAGGGATGGAGTTGGAGATGGATGGAAGGAAGGAAGGAAGATTGAAGGGGAAAGGAAGGAAATGGAGAAGGAAGGAGATTGAAGGGGGGAGGCTCTGCCAAGGACGCACAAGCAGCTCTGCCCAATTGCCCGGGGAGGGAGGAGGCTCTGGTGGAGAGCCAAGTGGCGGCACATCCAGGGCCTTGGAAGCTGCACGGAGGATCTGCGCGCCTCAGAGCCACCGGCTGCCCTCTCACACCCGCCAACCTGGAGCCCCCCATCCTCATCCAGGCACCTCTTGCCCACCCCTCCAGCCTTCTGAGCGCCATCGCAGCGGCGGGGTTGCGGGAGCCCCTTTCCACGCTGCGCAGCCCATCACACGTGAGAAGGGCGTGGCCGCTTCTCCCCTCCTGGCCTGGCCAGCTGGCCTCCAACGCACATGCGGGCATCGCTGCCACCTCGCCCTCTTCCCTGCCCCTGGCCGCTTCCGAGGCTCGGAGCTCGGTGAGCTGGGAAGGAGCCACTCCTGCCCGGCAGCCCTATGGCCGTGCTGGGCGCCAGAGGGCCGAGGCGGCCTCAGACAGCAAGGGAGGCTGGCCGGGCGATGCGGAGGAGGCTCCCGCACGGCGCGGAGGGCGGCCGGGGCGGAGCATGGCCGGGCAACCAGGCGGCGTGGAGACTGGCTCGGCGCTGCAGCTCAGCTCAGCTGGCAACAGCGGAGCAGCCCAGTGGCAGCACCAGGAGTGGCCCAGACCTGGCTCAGCTCGGACCGGCCGCTGAGTCAGCCCAGGGCGGCATCGGGGGCATGCGCGATGGCACTGTGGTGGCATGAGCAGGCGCTGTGGGAGGAGAAGGGCGCCTTGGAGGTGGAGGAGCTGGCGGAGGAGGAGGAGGGTGGCGCCGGTGGCAGCCGGATAGAGGAGCGGTGTCTTGGTTTCTAAGACCATCGGAAATATGTGTTTTCCGATGATCTTAGGTGACCCCTGTGAAAGCGTCGTTCGACCCCCAAAAGGGTCGTGACCCACAGGTTGAGAACCGTTGCCTTACACCCTTAAAGCAAACATACAGTTACATGTGTAATAATGCAAACATATATTATGCTGTCTGAAGGGAAAGCTCACTGTTGAGCAATATGAATGTCCAGCAAGCTCCAAAATGCATAATATGTCTAGCCATTTCTCTTCATTATAGAAAATATTCCACACTGGATTTGCTGTGACACTCCACAAAATACAGATCAAAATTTCCACAATGAAGAGAAATGCAAGACTCAGCAATGTTATCCTCCACATTTGTCATTCTAGGGATGACTAGGAAAAAACTCCGGTCTGAAATCTGGATAGCTGCTGGCAACAGATATAGACAGTATTGAGCTAAATGGCCCAAGAGTCTGGTTCAGTATTAAGTATGCTAACTTGATATAGGTTCCTGTTCTAAAACATTTGATCCATTTTTGTGACAACTCCTGGGAAGCTATCAGAGTTGCAAAAAACCCAACAACCTTACTTCTATTTCTGTAATATACTAATCCACAGAGAACACACAAAAAAAAGGACTTCTGGGAAATAATGGTGTACTGAAAGCTAAAACTGACACTAAACTAAATTAAACTGCATTAAAAGTGTAGCCAACGATCATAGCAGAATGAAGAGCCAGTAAGTAAATTGGTTTCATAATTTCTCTCTGGACAAAGAGATGACTTGAGATCATCCACAAGTGCTCCATACAGTTGCTCCTCACAAAGAGACTGCTGTTTAAAACTCTGGGAGACAGAGTGCCTTTAAGAACACAGGGTTTGCATCCTTCCTTCTGTAATCACTTTCAAAAGTTGCTTGTTCACTGCTTTTTACCTATTAGGAACCTTTGGATTGAATTTGGGAAGTACCTACGTCTGACTTCATGGGTTCAATTTGTAAAATTGAATTTTAAACTGTTTTTTGGGGGGAACATTTGCTTCATAATGAATAAGAAACGTAAGTGGGAGAGTAGAGAGAAGGAAATGAATCTCTGGTCTTGTCCTGCCAGCAGCAAGGGTATTTTTAATGGAAAGAGAGTCCTGGATGAACGTTCATTCATACTAAACCATAACAATAAAAATAGCTGCATCTGGTGAACCTGAGCTAAAAGGAACTGCTTCAAGTAAGCTAGAAGGTACCCTTTGATATATTATTTTAAAGCCTGTATTTCAGGCTCAAATAAAATGATAATAATATAAGCATCATTAGAAATGAATATATACATTTCTGCTACAAGGGAAAGTTAACATGTATCTCCCAATAATTCACATAACTTTTTCTAAAGAGCTACAAGAGTTGACTTGAGTTAGCATTGTCGTTACAAGCGTGTGTGTGTGCATGCATGTGCATTCCTTCAACCGATCTCACTCTGAATACTAAACTCCTTACCTGAATATATTTCCCACCCTTCAGCCTATAAACAGAAGCTAAATCTCCCCTTGAGAGCATTCAACTTTCTACATGATAGTTTTTAATGCTGTTTTTATTAAGAGAAAAGTAATAAATTTGAACATGATTGCTTCTACTCCTGCAGTAAATGCTTGAGTGCCAGTCAGCAGTCTCTCTCAGAAGCAGCTAATAGAAAGGATTGAAATGTCTTTGATCACTCTCCATTTAAAATGACAGAAATCAGTAATGTCGTTCATGTTCTGTAATATAATTTGTCTTCATTTCTTTTTGTAGTCAACTTTTAAGGAAAAGAGAAATATAACAGACTCCTTGACTGTAACTGTTCAGTGTGAAATGAATCTGACTAAATAAACTCAGCTTATATATAAATTCAAATAATACGACAAACCAAGGACTCCATAAAATAAAATAGTCCAGTCTTCTAATCATTGAATGCTAGATATGATTCTTTTCGGGCAAGATCCAGCCAATGTTAACTAGTGATTACTTAAGGTACCTTTCTCCAATCTGTTGAATACAAAACTCAAAGTTCTTATCTTTAATACACAAACTTGGGGATAATGGCAGCTGAAATTTAGCATGCCTTCAGAGTGATAGGTTGCCGACTAAATATATCTTCTTTTAAATCAGCGGTTCTCAACCTATGGGTCGCGACCCCATTTGGAGCCGAACGACCGTTTCGCGGGGGTCACCGGACACCGCGGTCCGCCATATTTTTTGCCCGTCGTGCGTGCGCCGTGCATGTGCGGATCGGCCTGTTGTGCTGTGCATGCGTGGTTCGGTCCGTCGCGCGCGCACCGCGCATGCGCGGATCGGCCCGTCGCGCCGCGCATGCGCGGATCGGCCCGCCGCGCATGCGCGGATCGGCCCGTCGCGCATGCATGCGCGGATCGGCCCGTCGCGCCGTGCGTGCGCGCTGTGGGTCAGGGTTGCGCCGCGCATGGGCGGCGCAAATGGGGTCTCAACCTGAAAAATTAAATTAACTGATGGCTTCCTACTCTTAGTACCTAGATATTGAAATTCTAAGACTTCAGTCAATGATCTTTGTAAGCTGTACTTTGAAATAACAGGAAGTTATTCTAGAATCATTTGAATGCAAAACTCGTGTTCCATCACTGAGGAATGGTACTTCCTTAACTAATTGTTTATGACTGCTATATGTTCAATGATAACTAATATTTATATCTGGACACTATGTTATATATTTATATTTTATGATAAAAACAGCATACTGTATGAATGCCTGTTCATAAAACTTGATAGGTGCTCATCTCCAATAACTTCCATATGGTTTGCATCCTATGTTTTGCTTTTAAGATAACAACAGCTGGTCCATTGCAGATTTGAACCCAAAATAGTCAGAATTACCTCAAGTTATTATTTCTGACAATCCGGCGCTGACAGGCTTTGATTTTAAGCTAGTGTGTCTACTTGTTTGTTCTGTTCCAAATAAATGCCACTGAAGAGTTCTGTTCTTGTGCATCTTGCTGATGACTCTCTTGTTTTCTTTTCATAACTTTAATGAAGAAATAGTAATTGAACTTATCTACTAAACCAGAGGTCCCCAACCTTTTGGGCACCAGGGACTGGTTCCGTGGAGAGAGGTTTTTCTGCGGACCGGAGGGAACGTGGTTTCATGTACTGCCTGCATCCTGCAGATGGGGCTTTGCTTGTTTGCATGGACCAGTTTCTGGCATGCCGTGGCCCGGTGCCGGTGCACGGACCGGGGGTTGGAGCCCCTGTACTAAACTAAGTACAATTAATTTTATATTCCAGAAGAGCAAAAATAGCTATCACACAAACAAAAAGTCAAAGGAATGGGCATCCCTAACTAATGCATATTCTGTGAACAGCCACAGCTAATTGAATACTAATATTTCTAGATAGATGCCCAAGTATGGTGGGGAAACTGCAATTATAGATCTAAATGATGGGCAAATATCTATAGCCCACCTGATTTGGAAAACAAGTGGATTATAGCTCTTAACAAATTCAAAATTAAATCAGTCAGATTGGGTTTCATTTGAATTAAACAATAAATGTTGTTGTTTGGTAAATTATTTATTTAGTTTGTTTTTATTTAATAGAAGTATATTCCACCTTTTTTCCTGGAGCTAACATACTGTTTTTCAATGTTTTCATTATAATAACCTTGTGAGGTAAGTTTGGCTGAGAGAGAGCAGCAACAGGCCCATGGTCAACCAGTGGCTAATGGTGGTTTTGTATCTGCATCTCCCTGTTGTCAATTTTACAATGAACTTGGCTGCAGCCATCTTGCTTGTTCTAGGTTGCCACATGAATGGGAGTGGGTGCAGAGTATCTTTGCTAGTCTAAATCATTCTGTGTCCTGTGAGAACCAAGGTCATTCTATCAGTTATGTTAGCGGGTTGAGCGTTATGTTAGAAAGCCCACCAAACTCACAGCCCGGTGTCTGGAGGCTGTGAGGGTCTGGATGGGCGTTAACAGATTAAGGCTCAACCCTGACAAGACAGAGTGGCTGTGGGTGATGCCTCCCAAGGACATTTCAATCTGTCCTTCCATTACCCTAGGGGGTGAATCTATAAACCCCTCGGAGAAGGTCTGCAACTTGGGAGTCCTCCTCGATCCACAGCTGACATTGGGTCATTATTTGTCGGCTGTGGCGAGGGGGGCATTTGCCCAGGTTCGCCTGGTGCACCAGTTGCATGCTTATTTGGATCGGGAGTCTCTCCTCACAGTCACACATGCCCTTGTCACCTCGAGGATCGACTACTGCAACGCTCTCTACATGGGGCTACCCTTGAAGAGTGTTCGGAGACTACAATTAGTGCAAAATGCAGCTGCGCAAGCAGTTGTGGGCCTTCCACGTTGTACCCATATCTCACCAACTCTCCGCACGCTACATTGGTTGCCTATTGGTCTCCGAGCGCAATTCAAAGTGTTGGTTATTACCTATAAAGCCCTTCATGGCATAGGACCAGGATACTTACGGGACCGCCTTCTGCCACATACTTCCCTACGACCGGTGAGAGCACACAGGGTCGGCCTCCTCCGGGTCCTGTCAGCGAAACAATGTCGTCTGGCGGGCCCTAGGGGGAGGGCTTTCTCTGTTGTGGCACCCGCCCTCTGGAACCAACTGCCTCCTGAAGTCCGCGTTTCTCCGACTCTCCCGGCCTTCCGAAAAAATCTTAAAATTTATCTTTGCCTGCAGGCCTGGGGATGATTGTGGTTGACTGTTGAATTTGAGTGGGTGTTTTATTGTATTTTTTAGATATTTCTTGTTTGGGATTTTTATTGTAAGTTGTTGTTTATATATATATTGTTAGCCGCTCCGAGTCTCTGGAGAGGAGCGGCATACAAGCCCAAACAAACAAATAAATAAATATTGGGAAATGTGGGTTATTGCATAGCACGGGGGTGGGAAGTTTGACTTTGTAATAGGCTTTGTAACTCTTTGGGAGGAATTTCAGACTTGGTTTCACTTTTGATCATACCAGTATTTTGTATCCAATAAACATGTTCTTTGAGGAAGTTTCTAGCCTCGGAGTTCTGATTTATTTGGTTCCATCTATTGGAACTGTGACACCTGTCCTGGTTCAGCATTTTTAGTGCTATACCATGTAGGATGAGATATTATTTTTCAAATAAAACCGGTATGTTTTGCTAAGTAGGAATTAGATATGGCTCATCATGCAACTGAGTCAGTAGCCAAAGTTATGGAAACTTTCAGTGTTCTACATGGCCATATCTGGCTCTGTTCCCATGGAATGATACTGGAAGCCAGGGCTGGAATTAGGTACCTTCGCTTTGATTGAGAACAGATTACTAAACAATATGACTGAGGCTATACTGCACAGGGTACAAAAACTTTGTACAGCAGCATACAAATTTGAAGTTGCAGAAATTTTGCTTCACCCTCTCCTGCTGTTGGTTGTTATGACTCTCTCACACCATGACTGAGGATCACCAGTCTTTCATATAGAAAGAGTATACCACACCCAGGGCCTTTTGCTGCTTGCCTGCACCATGAATACATCCTGCATAGCAGAGCCATCGGTGCCAGGTTCCAGGTAGCATCTTTGACTTTAATGTTGCCATTATTGGCTGTTCATGCACTGCCTAATTCTTAGATGAAGACATTATATTTATTTTTTCCAATCATTAGAAGCCTTACTTTGTTCTTTAGATGTCTTATTACATTCAGGTTTTTTTTTTTAATCAGGACCAGTACAGCATTATTTTCTTAGGACTGTTATTTATTTATTACTGCCCTTCCAAAGTCTGTTTGAAATTTATGGTCTTTCTCTGTCTCTTTCTCTTCCCCACCCCCAACTCATGAGCTAGTCAGATAACCAGGCTGCACATGAACAAGCAGCCTATCTCTGAGGTATTCCTCTACCAGAGTTCTGCTGGGTAGTTCCAGGGGCTCAGCTGTAAATCTGCATCCTGTAGCTTGTATAATTGCTCCCAATTTGATACAGCCTTTAGAACAGGGGTGTCAAACTTGCAACGTCACGTGACGTGTCACGACATATCACAACTTTTTCTCCATTGCGGGAAATGGGGTGGGCACGGTTTTGGCATGATGCATCTGGCCCGTGGGCCGCCAATTTGACACCCCTGCTTTAGAAGAACTACTCTCTCTTTCATTACCTTATGAGAACCAGATCTATTCCAGGTAAGAAAATTGCTGTGTACCCATGTGTCTGAATCACTGAGAGCACATTTAAGAAAAAAAACTGGGTGCTTACCCATACTGAAGCACTTTAAATGATCATCTGTGAATTCACACAGCCATCTTCCTACTCTGCTTGGTCTCAGTTGACCTTACTTCTGAATCCATTGTGGTGTCTTAAGTACTGAAGAGGTCAGAACCTATGCTAATTCATGTAGTTCGCGTAGGAAAGGTGCTCCAGTTAAATATTCTGCAACCTCTACTAACAAAGTTTTGTTAGTACAAACAAAGTTTTCTGCAGAAAAATAAACCAAGTGTATACATTTATAAATGACACTCAGGAAACTGCAGTTACATATAGGAAAAGAATTAGTTCTTTTTCTATGTCATGCTGGCAAGAATTTGAGTCTACTTATTTCTATTTTCAATGAATAGAAATGGGAGAGAAAGAAATGGAACTGAGGTTTAGTATGTCTTGCAGATCAGAACCATAACTATAGTGAGCTTTGTACAATAGGTGTGGAGTAACAACAAGTGCTGAATTCTGTGCCATGATCAACATCCCATGCAGATTTTAAAAATGATACAAAACATGCATTGATGGGGAGATATTTCCTTCTTGCAGCTCCTTAAATGCTGCTTCTATACAGAAAAGTATGTTTTCATGAAACTGATCTGAATTAAACCAGCTTTGGTTTTACCAAGTGAGTTTATTTACATAACATACTTCTACCTGCTAATGGAAAACATTAGTCTTGATTTACTTCATTGGCCCCTAGAGTAGAACTTATATTGCCATGATAGGAAGTAATGGCGGGGGGGGGGGGAGTCTTTAGGTAGATGAAACTTCCTGTAAAATCTTTAGACATGAGGCATATTTATTTCAGCAGTTTAATACTAATCTTATAATTCACATGCTTACTGAATATCTGATACATTACTGCCTTGAGCTGCATTACCAATATGGATATGGGCACATATCAAATTCTCTATTTCCAAGAAGACTGAAAAGTATTGTCCCAGATAGATGTCATTGTGAAGGTCTTTTTCTTCCATTTACTTATGATCAGAGAACTTGGATATATAGGCAAAATAAATAGTAAATGAGGAAGAGTTTTGTTTTCAAGGAATATTTTCAGAAATTTTAAGCCCTGGATAGCTGACTTTAAGTCATTTTGTACACAATCCATAAATTAACCCTCTCTGGATTA
The DNA here is from genome assembly GCA_034064705.1 of Bothrops alternatus. Lineage (NCBI taxonomy): Eukaryota > Metazoa > Chordata > Lepidosauria > Squamata > Viperidae > Bothrops > Bothrops alternatus. The sequence goes on from JARGCV010000143.1 coordinate 591,135, forward strand.
GGGAACAGTTTGCAGCTTTGAATATCCACCAGCTGATTTATGTTTACCTTTTGTGAAAGAGCTTTAGTAAACTAAACTTAAAGAGATCATTCCCTTTTAGAATGATAGCCTAGAAATGTATGTCAAAGTTTTTTAAAAATATAAAAGGATATTAAAATAATTAATAGGCAAAATAGTGGAAGTTGCACTACCTGGAGAAAATAGAACAAAAGAGAAAGAACTGGAGGAAATCACAAAATAAACGCCTGCATATAGAACAAATGTGGCAAAAGAAAGCAAAGATAGTACGAGTAGTAATAGGTGCCTTGGGTGCCATCCCAAAAACACGTGGAGCACCATTTGAACACCATCAGCATTGACAAAATCAGTTGCAAAAGGCAGTTTACATCTTGCAACAATACCTTTAATACCATCAAACAACATTTGCCTATTCCAGGTCCTTGATAGGTGGATAAAAATGCCAAATCCAGTCTAAACATCTGACTAATTGTGCAACCAACCATAATCATAATACAGCCAGTTTGGTGTGGTGGAATCAGGCTTGAAACTGGGAGACTGCGAGTCCTAGTCCCACCTTAGGCACAGAGACAACTGGGTGACTTTGGCCCAGTCCCCCTCTTTCAGACAATTACCAAGAGTCAACACTGACTCCAAGGTACTAAATAAATAAGCAACCTGACTCAGAATAACAAGAGTTTGAAGGGACCTTGGAGGCCTTCTAGTATAACTCCTTGCTCAAGCAGGAGATCCTAAAAATGATTGTCCAATCTCTTCTTAAAAACCTCCAGTGACGAAGCACCCCCAACTTCTGAAGGTAAGCCGTTTGAAAGTTTAATTGTTCTAATTGTGAGGAGATTTCTTCTTATATCTTATCTAGGTTGGTTCTCCTGGATTAGTTTCCATTCGTTGCTTCTTGTTCTTCCTTCATGTACTTTGGAGAATAAGTTGACCCCATCTTCTTTGTGACAGCCCCTTAGATATTGGAACATCACTTGTAGTCCCTTTCATTAAACTACACATACCCAGTTCCTGCAACCAATTCTTCCTATGTTTTAGCCTCTAGTTCCTTAATCATCTTTGTTGCTGTTATTTGCTCTCTGTTTTTAGACTCTCAACATCTTTTTTATATTGTGGTGACCAAAACAGGATGCAGTATTCCAAGTATGATCTTACCAAGACAGACATGTCAAACTCACGATATCACAAGCCATTGCAGGCAAGCAGACAGTGGGAGGGAGCGGATGAGTGGCTGCAAAGTCAGACATCCCCAGGAATTAAACCCTAATGGGTCTTTTGGTCCAAAAAACTTATAAAGTAAAAAAATAAAGAAAACACAGTATCACTTTAAGGAATGAGAGAGATATTATGCTAGGCATGTAGAGTGGGAGAATTTGCAATAGAGAATTCTCCATATCCATGAAGGCTCTTCACATGCAGAAATATTGAGGTTCTCAATCTGTGGAGAATCTCAAATCCATAGAGGCTCTTTATTGCAGATGCTTGCCCTCCATTCATGACAGAAAAAGGGATTAGCATATCCACTGACACAGTTTAAAGTCCAAAAGGAAGTTACCAAGGAAGAAGAATTTGAAAATCCAATAGACTCACTGAGGATTTCTCTGTAAAAGGATAAGTAATGATTCCCTAAAAACAGATTATCCAGAATTATCTATCACCATCTAAATGTGCAGCTTCAAAAGCAGATTTTTTTTCCTCACATAATGGTGGTATTATGGAATCATCCAACAGTGAGAGTCAATTTAACATAGGTTAACTTAGCTTGAGCCAAGGACAAATTTGTATAACCCTAAAATGCTTCTAAGATTTTTTTCAGATGTGCATATCTTCATCAACATTTTTTTCCCTGAAAGTAAAAACTTGAAAATTGTTGTTGCAGTCTCAGATAATCCTGTATACCAGTGATGGCGAACCTTTTAGAGACTGAGTACCCAAACTGCAACCCAAAACCCACTTATGCATCGTCGGGTGTCGGGTGGGTGTGGCCCATTGGGTGGGCATGGCTGCGGTGGTAATGGCAGACTGGGTGCGACTAAAAAGTTCAATCAATCAATTCCAACTTTGCAAGATCTTTTTTTTTCCCCGTGAGAAGTTGAAATTGACTGATTGATTGAACCTTTTTTTTTTTGTACACGGCGGCGGAGGCCTAAAACAAAAAGATTTTATAAAACCCAGCTGAAGGCTAGGACTCGGGCAACGGCGTGCATGCCCACAGAGAGGGCTCTGAGTGCCACCTCTGGTACCTGTGCCATAGGTTTGCCACCACTGCTGTATACTGAAACCATCTAAAAACCACCTCAAATAATCCTGTATACGGAAACCAACTGTATACTGAAACCAACTAGAAACCAATGAAAATTTAACATTATCCATGTTGACCACCAGCAGCTCTTTAATATTTCACAGAGAAAAATATGGTGGGCTCTTCAGAACATTTTGAAAAAGCGTATTGAATTTCTACCTCAGTTGTTTTTGTTAGGTATTACAAAAGACTGTACCACCTTGGAGACGAACTTAATTTTGAATTTGATCACAGCAGCAAGACTGTTGGTGGGACAATACTGGAAGAAACCAGAAGTACCATCTATTGAAGAATGGACTTTGAAAGTCATAAATTTGGCAGAAATGGCCAAAATATCTGCATATTTGAAGGATCATTCAAATGAAAAATACATGTTGGACTGGAAAAAGTGGATAGACTACATACAAGGGAAATATCAATCTAAGAAACTGTATCTAGCTTATAGTTGAATTTTTATATACTGACTGAAAAATGTTTACAAACAGAAAATGATTGTATTAACATGAGTTGCACTCAACCTGATTTTTTCTTTGTTTCTTCTGTTCACATTTATAAGTATATGATTAATAAAAATAAAAATTTAAAAAAAAATATTTCACAGAGGAGGTCTACTTAGGCATTGGACAAGCCTGGGATTGAACTTGTCCTCTTCTGCCTGTGAATGATATGTTCTACCACTGAGTTATCATCCATTTTGAAAGATAATTTGTCTAGAAATTGAACCAAAGTCTGGGTGGCTCTTGTGTTACATCTTCAACACCAGGCCTTTAAATAATATATAATTTCTTGTTCCAACACAGACACAAGAATCACATGACTTCACTTTAGAGAGTGCTTTGTAGGGAGTTAAATTTGAGGAGGACAAAGATAACATATGTGAAGCTGAAAGCACTTGCCAATCAAAATAAGGGCTCTTATGGGTGAAGACATAGTTGTATTATTTAGAATTTAGCTTGCCAGTAAGTTAATAAAGTGGTAGGCAATTTATAGGACCGCTATTACTCATTCGTAGGAAAGGCATGCTAAAATTGTACCAAAAAAAAATAGATTTTCTTAGGTTTTTCTACAAATTTATTCTCTCCAAATCACTATAGCATGGAATTTGCTTCCATGTGTGTTGATTAAAGTAAAGGATCCTTCTCTGGGTCAAGTTCTGTCTAGAGTTTCAGAGAAGGGGGGAGCTTCGGCTATTCACAGCTAGACGCATTGTTAAAGCTCATACTATCACTTTGACATTTAGAGGTAGGACTCAGTGTCTTTGTAAATTCTTCTTCTTCATATTACTGCCATGTCTCTGGGCTCCAACCGTTTCACAAACCATAATATTTTTTAGTGAGTGATTGATCTGTATTATGTGTCTCGGCCATCAGAGGAATCTTGAGATGTTGCTTGTATAAAATGTAATACAATCTGACACTGAGTGTTTGGTTACATGCTTTCATAGACCCATTGGCGATACACAATCCTCCTGGATTTGGGCATAAGGCTTATCTGATACCTTCCCAAAAAGTCCCTCATTTTCTCTGTTCCCCACTTAAATAACTCAACACATCTGGGTTAACACTGTAGGATCATTGTCCTTTCAGTTCTCCTGCAGCTCAGATTGCTACAATATTTCCTTAAGTATCTGATTACTGAGAGGGCAAGACAAAATTTCTCTCTGAAAAGGAGGCTGTTCTTAAATAGACTTAGAAATTAATTCCCATGCATCATTTAAAAAAAAGATTAATTGGTTCCATTTGCAAAGGTGTCTTGCTAAGCATGTTTGTTTAAGAGATCAAAAGCATACTGTGCGTGTTTACTCAGAAGCAAACCATATAAGAATAAGTGTGGCTTTCTTTCATATCTAAAGTATATAGGATTTTAATCTAAACATAATAGAGTTGGGGGAAGACTTATATATCAAGCTATAATGGTCATCAAGAATGTTAAGAGGTTTATAGAAGTAACTTTTGGGCCTTTATTTTCCATACTGACTTCAGTTACAAGAATGATAAAAACCTGAAACTGAATACTCTTAATTCAATAATAAATGGACACCATTTTAGGGAAGAGGGAGGGAGAATTTGATACAGACCTATATACCTAGGAAATTAATCATGGAAGAATAAACCTATAGCAGGCAGGATAGCCGTAAGGTAGATATATATTAAATATATTGCTCTAAATCCTCCAATACTATTCTAGCAAAGGGAGCTCTGATTTCTTATACTAATTCCAGTGAGACCGTAATCTAGCTGAAACTATGTTTAGTTTTTTTTATTTTGGATTCTATTCAGTTTTTAATGGGAACATCTGAGAACCTTAAAGATAATAGTTTGCTAAATAACAATTCCATGTTGGCAAAAGTTTTTTTTTTATGCACAAGTCACTGTTGTTTCTGGGATAGGCTGCTAAATGCAAGTTTCGTGTGTCCAATATATGAAATGAGTTATAAAGATTAACTGTTTCGGGTTTAAAAACAAATGTATTAGGTATAATAGGCTGAATTTTTAATAGTTCCCAGAAGGTTGTTATGATCTCTGTATGCCTGGTAGCTTATTTAATTTATATTTTAATATAGTGGTTTTCCAACTTTGTAGTACCATAACCCTCTAATGTGAAAGATGTATTTGTGCGAAACTCCCCCATGAATAAAACTAATACTTTATTGGTGTTAGGTTTGGGCAAGAAATAAGTATACTGTTTTTAATAATTAAATTTTAATCTATATATCATACAGCCTTGTAATATAGCAGCTGCCCACTTGGGCTTGTTCAAGCAAAATAAGGACCTACCATAGGGTGAATTTTGACAGTATTCCCATTTCCCTGCACAAAGCTTGATTTAGGTTTTTTTAATCTTTAATTGCTCATAATCCCCGGGGGGGGGAGTTTCAACCTATAATTTGAGAGCTCCTCACTTTAATAACTTTGCTTTTTTTTAAATTAACTTGAAATGTAGTTTTAAAAAAATAAGGTGCCTTCAGGATACAGATGCTTTTTTATTTAAGCTTCCCTGTGTTCTTAGTTTAGCATCCTTTAGTAACTATGTAATTATCTTGCTTGAAACTTGTTCTTTTTCTTTCAGGTGGTAGAGATTATGTCAAGTGCCATTGGTGAATTAGTACAAGGAATATATTACGAAAATTCAAGCTTAGGAAAGGTAAATCAATAGTTCACAAATGTACTTGTGTTTAAATCACTTTCTCCTCTTACGTTAAAAAAATAAAGCTTGGGTTAATCTGAATGAAGACTTCCCTTCATGTTATTGTTGTTGTTGTTATTATTATTATTATTATTAGTGCATACCTTCATCAATCAGATGCTCGAATATATAAAATATCTCTTTTTCTTGATATGTTTTCTGTTTGTAAATATAGGCAATTAGTATAGGCAAATATAGTAACGTTTCTGTTACTAAGGACATTGCTAAGCGAGTCATAGCCCATTTTACGACCTTTGTGACCTGGTTGTTAAGCAAATCACTATAGTTCTTAAGCAAATCTGGCTTCCTCCATTGACTTTGCTTGTCAGAAATTCGCAAATGGTAACCACATAATCACCCCAGGAGAGTGCAACTGTCATAAATACATGCCAGTTGCCAAACATCTGAATTTTATCAATGACCATGAGGATGCTGCAAGGGTCATCAGTGTGAAAACTAGTCATAAGTCACTTTTTTCAGTGCTGTTGTAACTTTGAATGGTCACTAAACAAATGGTTGTAAGTTGAGGACTACCTGCATAAGGCTGCCTTGTTAGAAGGCCCTTGAGAAGATTGCAAATGGCAATTCATGTTACTTAACGACCATTCAGGTTAAGTTGGATTTTAAAAAAGCTACTTACGATCCATCCTCAAAGTTACAACTTCCAGACACACATCTGGGCACATTCGTGTGATTGCCATTTCAGGCAGCTTGGCAACTTGCTCACCTTAAAGACTGTTTGCAGCATTTTGCGATCATGTGACTAGGATTTGCAATATTTTTTCACATTTTCCCACAGAAAATGGCAAAAAAACATCCATTGAAAATGCTGGATTAGCTCAAGGATTGTGGTGACTCGGTTAACTATCATAAAAGCCAGCATGACATCAAGTCTATCATGTAGTGACTTGCTTAACCATCACAACAACAAACAACCAAAATTCCAGCCTTGGGTGTAACTGTAGGTGGAGGATTGCCTGTATACATCTCTTTGGAAGTTCTGTATAGTAGTATACTTTTATCTTTGTAGTACCTGTCAAAGCCCTTTCAGACAAAGCTAGATTTCTTGATGTGTTATACCGGTAGTAATTGTCTTAAAAAAATGGAGAAAAGATTGCATGGCAAAAGGCAAAATAGAATGAAGGTCAGCTTGAAGCTCAAATTTACCTCTAAGTAATAGTGTAATCAAAGAAAGTTGTGCTCTCTTATTATCTATCTTCATTTCATTTTTCTTTCTCTTTTCACATTTAATTTTCTCTTTTAAGGCATATTTCGTGGTAAGGATGGAGCCCTCTTTTTTTCCTCATTTAAATACAGTTTACTGTGGAATTTGAATAAAATATAATACATTTTATAGGTCCATTTATTCTAACCCTTTTTATCACAAACATCAAAGGCATATATTAATAGACCAATAAAATATGTCCTGTCATGTCCAACAAGCAGTAAGACATCTGCTAAGTGAGACATCAATCACATGCAAGATGTTTGCAGGGTTACTGTGTTGCTGCTGAAGACTCACAATTTTATTGGCTTTTTTCCTACACAGATGGGAAAATAAAGATTGTTGAATCATCTCACTTATAGCTGAAGCACTGAATGATCCAAATTGCAGTGTTTTTTTTTTCAGCCTGTGCATTGTTCTGACTTAGATTTAACTGAAGTTTGTAATGCCATATTGTCTGTGTGACAGGGTGTGACGAACAGCAGTGTCACAAATTAGGATGTACTTCAAATCATGTCGTTTTTTTAGAAACTTTAGTTTATTGCAGTTCATGCATTTCATTTTGAAATATTTTTATGATTATTTTCTATTCTTTTCTCTATAGCCTGATGGCTTGGAGAAATCACTCGAGTTCCATTGGCTGCGTTTCATTGGGATAAATGAAGTGAACTAAGATAGGGTAAAGAAGGCACATGTTGTGATACAGGTAGTCCTTGCTTACCAACCACTTGTTTAGCAACCATTCAAAGTTACGACCGTATTAAAAAGGAGATTTGCAACTGGTTCTTGCAGGTGCAGCTACAAAGTTATGTGATTGCAATTCAGGCCCTTGGCAATCTGCACATTTATGATGGTCACAGCATCCCATAGTCACGTGATCACTATCTGTGACCCTCATAGGTGACTTTTAACAAGCAAAGTCAATGGGGAACCCCAGCAAAAGTCACCTGTTGTGTTCACATGACATCATACTTAATGATCCACAGTAATTTGCTTAACAACTGCAACTGGAACTGACGTCGTAAGTCAGCATGGTCACATGGCATTTCATTTAATGACTGCATCGCTTAGCAATGGGAATTGCTGGTCCTTATTGTTAGTAAGTGGGGACTACCTATACCTCTATGTTTAAAGTTATTTGAAGCTAAACTTGATTAAGTATTTATTTATTTATTTATTTATTTTAATTAGATTTTATGCCGCTCCTCTCCAAGGACTCGGAACGGCTAACAACATAAACAAAAACAACATCTCAACATTTCAAAAATCTAAAACCAAAACCAAGTATGGGTAGTCCTCAATTTGCAACAGTTCATTTAGTGACCATTCAAAGTTAGAACAGCACTGAAAAAAGTGACTTATGATGACTGTTTTTCCTACTTACAGTTATTGCAGCATCCACTTCAAAATTCAAACACTTGGCAACTGACTCATATTTATGACAGTTGCAGTGTCCCATAGTCTTGCAATCACCCATTTGTGACCTTCTAACAAGCAGAATCAATGGGGAGGCCAGATTCATTTGATAAATGTATGACTACTTCACTGCGGTGATCCACTTAGCAATTGTGGCAAGAAAGGTTGTAAAATGGAACAAAACTCACAACTACTGTACCACTTCACAACAGAAATTTTGGGCTCAATTGGAGTCATAAGTGGAAGACTACCTGTACTCTGGACTTCACCCAGGGTCTCTTTGTGCTTTCCCCCTCTACCTCGTAGTGTCCTAAGTCTGCCTGGAAGATCCCACTGACTTCCTGAAAGATATTTGGGGAGAGGGCATGCGTATTGCACATTCTTACACACAGCCAAAAATATTTTTGCAAGTAATATGAAGTAAACTGAGTAATTGGGATCTATTACACTATACTGTAATAGTGCTGGCAGAAAAGCCCATTTGATAGTCAGACTTGAGTGATGTTTGATAGTCAGGAGAAAGTTTGATTGGAAGGATGTTTCAGGGCTTGAGGATATAGCTTAGATTGAGAATATTTTTTGTATGAGTTATAGGGACAGAAGACAAATTACCACAGTGACCGGAAGAGGGAGATAAGATGGAAAATCCTGGATGGAGTTCTAGGAGAAGGAGATGCCATCCTCTTCACAATTAATTGCTTCTTCCTACATTCTCTGTG